>CM035629.1:79362205-79987205 GCA_020496765.1 Gossypium stocksii
CATAAAAATTACAAGATAAGGACTAAATTGAACTAACCAAATTGAAGCTTGAAAACTTGAAGCCATAACCTTTTGTCTTCTCCCCCTCTGCTATGCTTCAAAACTTTTAAAGGTAAAAGCAAATTTGTTTTTCTCTTTGACACCGCTTACAAGCTTTGTTTCTTTTATTTAATTTAATTTATTAATATAACACCACACAATTTTGTTTAATGTAAAATATTGTCCACTATTAAAAAATTATTGGTCTAATTGTTTTATAAGTCCATTACTCTTTTTCTAATTAAAAATTCCTTAAGATTTACACTTTTAACACTTTTACGATTTAGTCCATGTACTTAAATTAAATTCTAATTCAAAGAATTTACTAAACCCAAGTTTAATTCGTTTCTAATATAACTCTGTAAATATTTAATAAAAATATTTATGGGTTTATTTTATGGAAGCGGGGTTCCGAAACCATATTTTTTAACACCACTAACTTTTTGGTCATTACACAAACATTCATTTATCGTTACTCAATTCAAACAATTCAACCTGCCTTAATTTGGCATCATTTTAAAGTAAATTAAACTAAATAAACATGTACCTAACCATTCCATGCCATCACCATATCATACTATAATGTTTAATGCCTAATCATACTCATATTTTACCATTGAATGCAATTCAAGATCATCTCATCATAATATCAAAACAACCATCACACATATGAGTATTAACTTACAATTTCTACCTTTAACAATGACTAATCCAACAATCTTCTATATGATAACAACAACAACAGTAGTAGCTATATACATGCCAAATAACCAAGTCCAGAACAATTAAAAAGCTGTCGAAATCAAATGCTGGATACTGTGAGCTCTGAGACGATCTGATTGACTTGTTTAACAAATGACAACTACAAAAACGAAAACATAACAAAGTAAGCATTACTAACACTTAGTAAGTTCATATGTATATAAACAATAACTTACCTCAAGTTACAACTTAATTTAATAAGATATAAGGTTTACGAGTTTGCCTAAACATGAAAACCACATATCAACAAGGTAAGTATCAACATATTTCGCATCTAATAATAAATCAAGCATATAACATTCTCAATCACTTAAAAACCAAAATTTATTCAATTCAATATTAATTTCATATCATTTTCTCATATATTATCAGCAATACATCCAATTTAAATGTAACGTCATTCACTATTTCGAATCAAACATTAATTCAACATATTTCCATATTGGACTTCCAGGCTTGTATAATAAGTTTGCATTGATCTTTCATACATCGAAAAATGTATTTGTATCATCAAATCATATTATCAACTCAATTTGTGTATCATTTATCCTATTTACACTTTATGACCCTATTAAATTGACTTGGACTTGAATGAATACACAAATCCAACCAATCACACTAGTTTGGCACCCAGTTCCTTATCGAACAATGCCAAAGTAAATAGTTTACGCTCAACGCTCATCAACGTGTTTGGCACCCAATGCCTTATCAGTGTAACCGAAGTAAAAGTTGTGCCCATGATTCATCGGCACATAGTTGAAATAACCCGTACTCTACCTATCCTATGGCATGCCAACTATATTCGACTCTTCCCGAACAATTACTAGGGCAACCAATAATCAAATTTCTTTATAGTTTGATCCTTGTTTGATCGATATCAAAATCATCAATTCATCAATCAAGACATCATTTAATACATAACATAACATTATTCATTACAATACTAAGTCAATTTCACAATTCATCAATTTATACTATTTTCATTTATATTCAATTTAGTCCTCTATCTCGAAAATTAAACATAACCATATCGATTCAATTCAACTAATAAATTTTAGATTGCAATTCATTATATGCAATTTATCAATCAATTTGTCATTTCTTTATGATTTAGTCCATATCTCACATTTTTGTATCAAATCGTAAACAATCCAAATTTCAATTAAACATATCTACATTTATAATTTTAAATACATAAAAATTTAACACAAACATATCGTATGAACTTACCTAGTCAAAACAAAAAAAAAAAAAAAACAAATCTTTAATGGCTAATCAATAATTTCACCTTTTCCTGATTATCCTCGATTTGGTTCAATTCTCGATCTATTCAATAATTCAGTTCAATTTATCAATTCATTTATTTCATCCTATTACAAGCATTTATAATTTCAATTTCATTTTTTGAATACCCTTAAATTCTTACATTTTATTTAATTTAGTCCTTAAAACTGAAATAGCTATAACTTCTAAATTTGAGCTTTGATTTCGAAGTTAATCTCAATTACATCCTTTTAAGATCCTCTACTATCCATAATTACAGAAAATTTATACTCATTTTGAAGTACTTACTTTTTAGTCCCTATGTTCAAAATTAACAATTTTCACTTTAGAAACTATTACTTTTTCATATCTAAGCTTGAAATCTAACCATTTAACACCAAGAACTTCAAGAAATCAACAGATGTAACTTTTGCAAACTTTAGCAATTTTATAAATTAGTACATGGACTAGCTAAATCAAGTTCTCAGGGACCTCAAAAACATAAAAATTACAATAAAAAAAAATAGAAAACACTTGCCAATTTCGTTTTTTAATTTTTATATACTTTAATTAATTTTAATTTAAACTTAATTAATTAGTTAATCTTTAATTAAATCAATAACAAACATATTTAGAAAATTTAATGGCTACCAACTATCACTGATAACTTTTAAAAAGAGTTATATTTCGTGCCTTTAAATATAGCTAATTTCCTGTACTTAGGTATATTTAGTTGCATTTTAGGACATTTCATTAGTGTTTTCTTGTTTTAGCATTACATTAGGAGCTTGAACTATACTTAAATGTTAGTTATTTTCAATTACTTGTGGAAAGGCTGTGTGTGGTGGTGGATTGGTAGGTGCATGATAAGGAACAATAAGTGCAGGAGTAAAGGTTTGCCGAGGCAAAGGGTTGGATAGTTTGCTAACACGAATGTCGTAGTAATACTGGGAAGATATCCAATCAACACTAAAAGCATACAAGTCTTAGGCCCACTTGAACTTGTACCAATTATATCTACCTGAAAAAGAGGGAAGAAAATCATGGGTTGTTGGATTTACCCTAGGGAAAGCAATTATAAAAGCCAAAGGAGGAAACCTTAAAGGGGGCAGAAAAAAATGAGGCCAAAAATAGAGGGCAGCAGTTGAGTAGAGACGGAAAGTGTAACACCCCTAACCCGTATTCGTCACTGAAATAAGGTTACGGAGCATTATAGGAGTTTTCAAATCAAACGGACCTAAATTTCAAACTTTCTAAATTATATCAATAAACATATTAATATCAATTCAAAACATACATGTTTTCCCTTATACGAGCCCTCGAGGCCCTAAATACGAGTTAGAAACAAGTCGGGACTAAATCGAAAACTTAAAGAATTTTTTAGAAAACAATAAAAATTTTCAGCACTGTAGGGGTCACACGGCCGTGTAGCCAGGCCGTGTGAGCATTCGAAGTAGGGACACATGGCCGTGTCTGTGCCCATGTAACTCATTGACTTGGGTCACACGACCAAGCCACATGCCCGTGTGCTAGGCTGTGTACCCTTTGAAATAACCTCACACGCCCGTGTACCAGGCCGTGTAACAACCTGACTTGCAGCCCTTTGAAAGCTATAGGGGACACACGACCGTGTCATCTGGCTATATGTCACACACGGTTGAGATACACGCCCGTGTCTCTGCCCATGTGGATGAAAATAGGCTATTTAACAAGCCATTTTCTCAACCAACTTGGCATATACCTACAACCAAAATTTGCCCCTATACACAAGCCATAACAAGGTATCAAAATCATGCATAAAAAAGTCATATACATATGGTATAATATCATACAACCAATATGCGCTTAGGCACCTCAAATGAAAACATTTAAACATGTAAAATCGTGTATTTAATTTGGCCAAAATGATCCATTAACTTCTAACCAAGTTTGCATTAAAACATACCATTGAATGTACTTACCCAAAACATACTAAATGGAATTAAACATGCCATTCAACTACTAGCACCAAATCACCATATAAGTCATACATACTAAAGTACCAATTCACCATAATTTCATCATATCACAGAACACATTTAACTAACATTTTACCTTTCACTATTCAAACACAAAACAAGCCACATATCAACCATGTCAGGGCTACTTATATACATACCAAAATATGCTAAAACACAAGCCAAATCAAATGGCCATATTCACAAGAAAACATATAGGCCAATATTAGCCAAAATACCTATACATGCCATTATAACAAAAATTAAACAACCAAAAGTACCAAAAAAGTCGATTGATAATGTGATATAGCTCCTGTAACACCCCAAACCCGGCCTAGAAGTTAGGCCCGAATCTGGCAATGTCACATTGAAGGGTTGCTTTCAAAAAATGGTTTAGTTAAAAACTTAGTTCGAAACGAAATATGCTTGATAGGAATTTACTTAGTTAAAAATTTGAAGAATTAAATTAAATGAATAATTAGAAAAAAAAGAAACATGTTTATTAAATATAACAGTAACTAAATAAAATCCCAAGTAAATAATGAAGTCGAAGATACATAGCCTTATTACAACATAGTGGAGATTTAAAAGTAATTATCATAAAACACTTAATAAATTTATATTGAAAATTCCTAAGTAGCTTGTAGTGTGGCTATCTCCGAGTCCTTTCCCGCATCGAGCCGTTTGCCGTGGATCACCTGAAATATTAATAATAAGGGCGTGAGTTTCGAAACTCAGTGTGTACGGCCCTTGTCAATCAAATCAATTCAATATACACATATCACATTGGGCCTAAGCCCTAATAATTTAGGTGGTCTGGGCCTTAGCCCTGAATGACGTCATATCATATCAGAATTTCATGAATGTACATGTTCCCATCCCAAATCCAACCGCTACACACCACCCGTACCAGCCCAACACACCTGTGGGGATGTCTACATCAACCCACCCATCCTCTACACTCTAGAGGTAGCACCGGTTGTGGCACTACTCACGTTGTAGCAAGGCTGCTATATAAGTACGGTGTTGCAAAGCTACTCGGTGGCTTAAGAGCCTACGGTGGATCCACGATCGTCAAGCGACTATGCGGTCCTTAAAACACTTCCTCCGTATCATCAAAACCCATCCAAGTGCAACATACAATTCATGAATGCATCATACTCATTTTTACACATTTTCACATATTAAGCACTTAGGGGTGTTTTGGTCATTTCACTATCCAGGGGTATTTTCGTAAATCTACCCTACAGGGGTATTACGGTACTCTTCAGTAGTTCTACCTTACAGGGCATTTTTGTAATTCTATCTTAGCAGGGTATTTTCGTAATTCTATCCTAGAAGGGTATTTTCGTAATTTCCTAATGATACAGATTTTAGTTATGAATTTTGGCCCATCAACAAGTCCTCGCGGCTAAGATGAACAAACACTATGCACCAGGTAGGATTCAAGAGAAGAGGAGGTGGGTCACTCGGACCGCTTAAGTACCAAGCTCTTCCTGGATTCAATCCTAGACATGCATACGTCGGTTGCCACACCTTAGTCTATTGACTTGTTCACAGACATGTTTATTACTTAATTAAGTCTTATGAAATTTGAGAGTTCATTTAATTAGGCCTTAAGTCCATTAGTACCCTAGCATGCATTTCTACAATTCTATAAGGCCCATTAAGCCCATTCACGTTCATTAACCCATTAAGCCCAATCATGCTTATATGACCCATTAGGCCCGATCATAATTCAATCATACAATCATACATATCAATCCATCACAAAATTTCATATCACAACTTTTCCAATTTGGGCCTACAAATTCGGTAGGCCCATTAGGGATTTCGGGATTTCGACTTTTGTCGATTTGCCGTGTGTGTAGTGTATGTACACACCTGATTGATGACCCGCACTACACTATCCTCGGCCTCGACCTACAATCAAAACCATCTTCGAATCAATTCTATACCTTAAACTACAACTTTATCAAATCCCAAAGCCTTAGCGTAACCTTACCGTGTACCTTCGGCTTTTCTAGCCTTCCTTAGCAAATAGTCTCGAATATTCTTAGATTTGCATTAATCTCAACCGTTAAAGACGAAATAATAGGTGACTTGTATCCACTTAAGTCACCCTTCCACTTACTGTAGACCATTTGGCCACATATCCCTAAGATCAAAACACTTACCCAAAAGCCGAAACGAGAGAATAACTTTTTGGCAGAGACTTGTAGATCCCTATTACGCTTGCGATTTATGAATCCTACCCTTGTCAAAATAAGGTTAATCGACAAGAAGAGTTAGATAGCCCTCTGGCTTTTACTAAAACATACTAAATGATGGTTAACTAAGTACTTACCGAAACTAGTCTCTGATCTTGCGGCCTAGATATCTATTGAGTGTGATCAACTTTTAAAATCTTGATTAAAGGTTGTAAATAACAAAAACAAATTTGTAATGGAGGAAAGCAAAAGAAATCGGCAAAGGGGATATAGGTATTTAGCTTTTGCAAAAGAAGAAAAAGAACCAGAAAGAAGGAGAAGAATGAAGCATTCGGTTTGGCAAAACAAGGGAAACTCTTCAAAAAGAATTTGGCACCCCCTATAATTACCCAAAGCCGAACCTCCAAAGCCCCAATTGGCTCCACTTCATCCACATCCTATCTCCTAATTTTTCTCCACGATAAGCTCTCCTAACCTCTTCCTATATTTTCTCTTCTGATCACTCTCTATTAGAGTCCATACCAACGCTATTACCAACCTTCTAGAAGGCCAAAATTAAACTCCTAAAAATACTAAGCTAGGATCCAAAACTTAACTAAGGCCCAATACTTCTAGGCCCAAAATTCGGGGTGTTACAGCTTCGACAAGCTTCCACCCTGAACGAGTTTCCAATTCACTATAAAACACAAAAAAATAACATATAGTAAGCATTTAAGCTTAGTAAGTTCGTATATCATAGAATAAAACTTACCATTTAGTCACATAATAAGTAAGTAAACATAATATATCCCAACATAATTTGGTCAAATGCCTAAGCATATATACATCAACCATGTTAGCCATGTAAATACATATATAAACCAACAATCATGGATGAGCACAACAATTGATTAAGTTTCATATACATGTATCATCCAATTCAATTTTCCATATACCATGTAACAACATTTCCATGTAATTCATATGGGTTCCTGTAATAATCCGTATTGAACTCTTACCATTTCGTATTAGAATATTGCTCGTTGAACCATTAGAATATTGTTGGATACTTGGGATAACTCACAAATAGTGTGCTAACTCATATAACTGTAATTTGTCAAATCCTGTACATGTATGCTCATATGAGCTGTGAATCGGTATGCTTATTCGAGCTGTAGATCGGTATGCTCTCACGAGCTAAAATTTATATGCTCACACGACCTGTGGGTTGGAACGACAATACTGTTCACATGAGCTGTGGAGTATCCGCAACACATGCAGTACCTCAGCCATCATTAGGACATTCAGGACCAGTACCCGAATCATGTAAACCCTAATGGCATTTCATTTGTATCCTACGAATTCCTAATCTTCAAACGGGGCTTGGTAACCGTCATATGTCATTGCATTTGCAACTGTGTATACATATAAAAAATTTACAATTGATGCATATTTCAAAATAAAACATACAATCACAACTTAATCACACGAATTTACCTCGATGAGTTTACATTGATACTAAAACGATTAATCTGAGACTTTCTCTTTGCCTCGATCTAAAGCCGTACGAGGTTTGTCTTGATCTATGCAGATAAATTTAACTTAATTCAATATATTTTTCATTCAATTTAGCCCAAAATCATATTTTGGGAAAATTACCATTTTGCCCTTATACTTTTATTTTTTTCCAATTTAGTCCTAGCTCATAAAAATGGAAATTCATGAAATTCCATCACAGCCCGTAATGGCCGAATATCAACTAGGTCCTTAGCATACCCTATATTTCATTTATTTCACAATTTTACCATCTATAATTTTCTATTTTTTCAATTTAATCCCTATTTGACAATTTCATCAAAAATCTCTTTACAAAAGTTGTTTATCTAACAACAACTATCCATTTTCTATCATCAAACATCAAAACTCATGTATATTCAACGATGGAAAAACCCTAATAGTTTAACAGTTTCACAAATTAGTCCCCGGGCTAGCTAGATTAAGCTACAACGATCCCGAAAACATAGAAATCATTAAAATGGGACAAAAATCACTTATCTATTGGCAAATTAAGGTTGGCCAAACCTAGGTCTCTAATGGCTTCTTATTTTCTTCTAAATTCGGTTGATGATGATAATGGAAGATGATAGTTTGTTTTATTTCATTTGTTTTTATCATTAATTACATAATTACTTAATTAATCTAAAAAATCTTTAAAAACTACACAAATGCCAAGTCATGTACATCCACTATCAACATTAATGGTCTAATTGCCATATAAGGACTCACACTTTAAGGTTCTATAGCTATTTAATACTTTTAGCTACTAGAACTCAACTTTACACTTTATGTTAGTCCTTTTTATCAAATTGAGCATGTAAACGGTAAAAATCCTTAACAAAATTTTTTTACGGTACGACTATCATGCTGTAGGTAATAAAATAATAAAATAAAATTTTTAACTTCGGATTTGTGGTCCCGAAACCACTATTTTGATTCCACCGAAAAATAAGTTGTTACCACTTTCCCCCATAAAAGGATTTTTGTCCCCAAAAATCTTACCAGAAAAGAGGTTCGTATATTGCTTTCTCATAGCTTCATCGGGTTCTTAGGTGGCTTCCTCTATTCCGTATCGTTGCTAGAGAACTTTTACTAAAGCTATGTTCTTGTTTCTCGATTCTTACACCTTTTGTGCCAGAATTCTGATAAGTTCCTCATTGTATGACATATCAGGCTGGATCTCAAACACTCGGGGAGATAACATGCAAAAGGTCAGATCGGTACCGTTGTAACAAGACACGTGAAAAATATTATAAATCTTTTCTAATTCTGACGATAAAGCTAATCGATATGCTACAGGTCCAATTCTTTTAGTAATCTCATACGGCCCGATAAATCGTAGACTTAGCTTTCTTTTATGACAGAATTGAAGAGCTTTCTTTCATGGTGATACTTTCAAGAACACTTTGTCGTCGACTTGAAACTCTATGTCTTTACGTTTAAGACACACATATGATTTCTAACGATCTGAAGCTACTTTCAAACTATCTCGGATCACTTTTACTTTTTCTTCAGGCTTCTGAATCAAATCAACCCCGTGTATCTTTTTCTCACTAAGCTCTATCTAATATAACGATCGATATTTACGAGCATACAAAGCTTCATATGGTGCCATCTTTATGCTCGACTGATAACTGTTATTATACGTAAATTTAACCAGCGGCAAATAATTTTCTCAGTTACCTTCAAACTCTAATACACAACAACGAAGCATGTCCTCGAGTATCCGAATCACTCGCTCATACTGACCATCGGTCTGAGGATGAAATACAATGCTAAAATGCAATTGCGTACCTAGAGCTTCCTGTAACTTTCTCCAGAATTGTGATGTAAATCGTGGATCTCTATCAGAAATGATGGAAATTGGCACCCCGTGAAATATGAAAATCTCAAAAATGTATAATTCAGCTAATCACTCCAGGGAGAAATCTGTACGTATAGGAATAATATGTGCTGACTTCGTCAACCGATCAACAACAACCCAAATGGCATCTTTCTTTCTCGAAGATAGGGGTAAACTCGATACAAAGTCCATAGTAAGTCGATCCCATGTCCACTCCAGTATCATTACTAGCTGTAATAATCCTGAAAGTACCTGATATTTAGCTTGTACTTGTTGACATACTAAACATCTAGATACAAAGTCAAAAATATCGCGTTTTTTTCTCGGCCGCCAGTACATCTATTTTAAATAACTGTACATCTTATTACTTCCCAGATAAATAGACAACCTACCACTATGAGCTTCGTGTAAGATTCTCTAAATGAGCTCTGGACTCTTCAGTTCCCAAATTCTACCTCTAAATAACAAACAATCATTGGGTCCAATTTGGAATTATGAATCGAAAATCGACTCACACTGTGCCCGCTTTGCTAACAACTCGCCATCACATTTCTGAGCTTCACAAATTTTTTGTAAAAACATTAGTCTAGCTTTCAACTCGACTAAGATCGAACCATTATTAGATAATGTTAATCACGTATTCATCGTTCGTAGAGCAAATAAAGACTTTTTACTTAGAGTTTTACTTAGAGTATTAATGATTACATTCACTTTTCCCAGATGATAATCAATGATCAACTCATAACCTTTTAACAATTCAAGCCATCTGCGTTATCTTAGATTCAAAAATTTCTGTGACATTAGATACTTCAAACTCTTGTGATCGGTAAATATATGACATTTTTCGCCGAACATATGGTGTCACCAAATTTTCAGTGCGAACACGATAAGTGCCAACTATAGGTCATGTGTCGAATAATTCTTTTCACACAGTTTTAATCGATGGAAGCATAAGCTATTACTTTACCTTCCTGCATCAAAACACAGCCTGAACCATTTAAAGATACATCATTGAAAATCACAAAATCTTTACTCAATTCAGGCTAGAACAAAATTGTTGCATCAGTCAACAGTGCTTTCAACTGATTAAAACTTTGCTGACATTCCTCAGACCATTCAAATTTCACATCCTTCTATAAGATTCGCGTCATCAGTATAGCTTTCATTGAGAACCCTTTGATAAATATTTGATAATAACCAGCTAATCCCAAAAATCTTCTAACTTCGGATACGTTTCTCAGTGGTTTTCAGTCAACAACTGCTGGAATTTTACTCGGATCAACTCTGATGCCTTCAACGGATACAATATGTCCTATAAAACTGACTTTTCAGAGTCAAAACTCACATTTGCTAAATTTTCCAAATAGTTGTTTATCTCACAGGGTTTGCAACACTATTCTCAAATGTTTAGCATGTTCGGACTTGTCTCGTTGATATATTAGAATGTCATTAATAAATACCACAAAAAATCTATCTAAATACAGTTTGAAGATTTTGTTTATCAAATCCATAAATACTACAGGTGCATTAGTTAAACCAAACAACATCACAAGAAATTCATAGCGTCTGTACCTGGTTTTAAATACAATTTTTGGTACATCTGAATCTTTAACTCGTAGCTGATAGTAGCTGGAAGGAAGATAAATCTTTGAGAATACTATGGCACCTTTCAACTGAACATACAGATCATTAATACGAGGAAATGAATATTTATTCTTGATTGTAACCTTGTTGAGCTAATAGTAATCAATACACAATATCATCGATTCGTCCTTTTTCTTAACGAACATAACCAGTGCACCCTAAGGTGAGAAACTGGGTCGAGCAAAACCCTTATCTATCAATTCTTGCAGTTGTGCTTTCAACTCTTTTAACTCAGTAGGAGCCATTCTGTAAGGTGCTATCTGTAACAGCCCGGTTTAAATCCTAGTCGGAATAGTGGTTTTGAGACCATATATCCGAGTCAGAAAAGTATATAAATATTATTTTCTGTGCCTATGATATGTGAATTGATATCCATGAAACTTCTGTGAAATAATTTGTTTGTTTCTGTGCTGGATTATGAAAAAGGACTAAATCGCATATAAGGTAAAATAGCATTCTATATGTTCAAGGTGTTTAATTGAGTTGGCTATTAATTATAATGGCCTTAAGTGGTAATTTGACCTTTTAAAATGTTAGTGGACATTTATGGACAACCATTATGTGTTTTCATGTTTATTTCTTATGGATAAAATGGTAAATGAATTATTATTATGTATTAAGTAAAACAAAACATAGAATTTGTCCATTAAGTGTTCATCCACCGATTTTATAAAGAAAAAAAAGGATTTTGGCACTTTGTTCATTCGGCCATTGATAAACAAGGATTAAGGTATGAGTTTTAGCCCATTTTTTATAATTTTTACGTTTTTGAGATCGTTGCTATGCATTCTCTAAATCCCATGTTTCAATTTCTAATTTTGATAAAGATTTTGAGTTGATCTATTGATGAAATTGTGTTTTTAATGCTGATAGTTGATGAATATGGAAGCTTGATATGAGATTTATATGTTTTGTATTTGAAATTTTGATGAATTTAATCATTATGGATTAAATTATGAAAATGATACTTTGAGGGACTAAAAGGTGAAAATTATGAAATATATGGGCTTACATGAAGTGTAGGAATATTCGGCTAAGTATAAATTTAATTGGATTTTATGTATTTTGTGTTTTGTGAAATAAGGACTAAAATGTCAAAAATGTGAAATTTTAGGGGCTAAAGTGTAAAATGCCCTAATTATGTAATTTTGGATTGATTTGAATGAAATGTGTTATTAAATAGCTAAATTTGGATGTATATAGATCAAGAACCAAAGAAAACAGAATTAGATCGGGGAAAGTCAAAAATCGTTGAGTAACCGTTTTCATCCATCCGAATCCAAACAAGGTAAGTCAATATACAAATAAATGCATTTGAGCTAATTTAATTATGTCTATATTTGATGTTGGAATGTGCTATATGATTATGAAAGTGAATCTATGAAATTGATAAAAGTCCAGGATATGATTTCGTGTAAGACTACGTCTGGGACGTTGGTATCGATTTGAGATATCATGCAAGACTGTGTCTGGGATACTGGCATCGATTATAAATTACGTGTAGGACCATGTCTGAGACATTGGCATCGTATTTGATTTCGTGTAAGACCCTATCTGGGACAATGGCATCGATATTTGATTACATGTAAGATCACATCTGGGACGTTGGCATTGTACAAGATTCCAAGCTATCCGAATATCGTAATTATTTCTGAATGGTTTAACAAAAATTTTGAGAAATGAATGTTTATATGAAATATTTATCCGATTCAGGTACGTTTGAAAAGTATACATTGTTTGAGAATGAAGAGTAAGTATAAGTTCAATTGAGAGCAAATGATGATATGTGATATAAATATAGAAGTGATATGTGCCATATGTGCAAGTGAATAAGAAAACTATGTGATATTTATATGAATTGTAAGATTTTGTATCAGTTTTGGCTATGAACTTCAGATATGAGATGTTGAATAATTGTTTTGATGATAAATTTATTTGTATATGGCTTACTAAGCTCTTTGAAGCTTACTTTGTGTGTGTTTGCATTGTTTTTATAGATATCGAAGCTATCAAGAACTTGGGGATCGTTGAGGATCATCACCACACTATCGAACTTGATTTTGGTACCTTTTGAAAGTGTACATATTTAAGTATGGCATGTATAGGTTAGAAGTATTTGATTGTGTTTTGAGTTATGAACATCTAGCCATGTGATATGGCTTGGTTTTGGATGTGATTACGAATGCATTTTGGTATAAATTATGGTTGCAAATATGGTTTGATTTTTGTATAAATAATGTGGTGAGAAAATGGTATGTTGGTTGTTAATGAAAGACCAAATGAATTGGTCAATGTGATATGTTCTTGAATTAGAATTTTGGTATGTTTTGGTTTGAGAATGAATGAGATAAATTGGTTTAATGCATGAAATGGTATGAAATGAGATGGTTTAGGTATACATGAGAAAGGGAATGAATGTGGCTTAAACTAAGCCTATTTTCATGCCACATGACTGAGCATACAGGCGTGTGACTCAACCGTGTGTCCCCTGTACTTAAAAATGAGAAAAATCAGTATTCCACATGCCCTAGCAACATGGGCGTGTGCCCAGGCCATGTGAACCCCTGTTTCCTCTTAAAATTGCAAGTCAACGAGCCACACACCCTAGAAACATGGCCATGTGAGCCACACGGGCACCCCACACGGCCATGTCCCAGGCCACACAGGCGTATGCCCTGTTTTTGAAGAAAATTTTCAAAGTTTTCTAAAGTTCTCGATTTAGCCTCAAACCACTTCCAAAGCATGTTTTGGGCCCGGTGAGCCTCGCTAGGGACAATATGTTTTTGTTTGATTGATAAACTTTTGGATTTGAATAATAAATGAGGATTGTATGTTTTATGTTTTGATATGTCTAATAATGCCTCTTAACCCTCGTCCGGCGATGGATACGGGTTAGGGGTGATACACTATCGATATCGGTGATGTCCCCGGTACTAGTTCAATAGCAAATTCAACCTCTCTGATCAGTGGTAATCTAAGTAACTCCTCTGGAAATACATCAAGATACTCACAAACTATAGTACTGATTCAAGCTTCAATTTAGATACTTTAGAATCCAATACATAAGTAGGATAAGCATCATAACCTTTTCTCAAATATTTCTGTGCTGACATAGTTGATATAACAACAAGCAACCCACTCAAACTATCTGATTCAATCCAAAGTTTCTCACCATTCTAACATTTCAATACAATAAGCTTTTGTCTACAGTTCACAACAGCGTCGTGTAGAGTTAGCCAATCCATGCCCAAAATCACATCAAATTAATCAAAAGGTAACAGCTTCAAAGCAGTCGAAAAATTGTAACCTCAAGTCATCAAAGGACAATTCTTCTAAATTTTTATCAATTAACACATATTGACCTAGGGGGTTCGATACTTTAACCATGAATTCAGTGGACTCAATAGGTAAATTATTACTAGTTACTAAACTTATGCATACATAAGAATGAGTTGATCCCGGATCAATCAAAGCAATAACATCAGTATCAAAAATAGAGAAAATATTGGTAATAATATCTGGCACAAAAGCATCTTCTTGTGCATGAATACATAGGCCTAGCTAATGCTCGTACCTCGGATCTCACGGTAGAATCTTTTGTTACACCACAACCACCTCCCACATTTTTGGGATTACGAGGTGGTCTACCTCTTGCAGCAGTGTTACTCGGTCTCATGGTTTGAGCTTTCTCTTTCTCAGATTTCTCTGAACAATCTCTAAGCTAGTGGTCGAAAGAACCACACCTGAAGCATGCTCTGTTTTTCATTTAACACTCACCATAATGTGGTCTTTTACAGTGCTTGCACTCAGGCCAAATATCTCAGAAACTACCTACAATTGCTACAGACGTAGCCTAAGGTTTTGCACTAGAGCGCTAGTTATCTCAGTCTCTACTAGAATATCTCATAGAAGCTGTAGAATGGTTGTGATATTCTTTTGATCTCCTAGATGGCGACTAATATTACTTCCCAACTGATCTCTTTCTCGAGTCTCTAGCTTTAGAGTCAACATATCTTTTCTCTTTACTCAACTCTTAAGCTTTGTATGCTCGACCAACTAAGACAACAAATTCTTTCAACTCATGAATTCCGACTAGAAGCTTTATGTCTTCATTTAGCCCTTTTTCCAAATCTCTTGCACATAGCAGTCTCTGTCGGAATACACTCCTAGGCATATTTGCTCAATCTAGCAAATTCCTACTCGTACTCTGACACAGTTATACGACCTTGTTTGAGCTCGAGAAATTCTTTACGTTTCTGATCTAAAAACCTTTGACTAATGTATTTCTTTTAGAACTCAGTTTGGAAAAATCCCAGGTGATCCGCTCTCTCGGCACTACAGAAATAAATTTGTTCCACCACTAATAAGTCAAATCTTTTAATAACGATACCGTGCATTTAACACACTTAGCCGATGAACAAGACAGTTCGTCGAAAACCCTGATTGTATTCTCAAACCAGAATTTCACTCTCTCGGGATCATTTTCAACAGTAGCTTTGAATTCTTCAGCCCCGTACTTATAAATTTTATCAATGGCTGGCTTACTAACTCATATAGGTTCCAAACCTTGAGGAATAACAGAAACTGGTTGGGGAACAGGAGCGGTGGAGGTTGTTGAGTAGTCAGGCTCATCTGTATGAACTCGATAAACCATTCATTCATCATCTGGAAGAAGTCTTCCTTAGCCTTTCCTCTTCGGCCCTCAAATATGGGCTTTGTACCACTCGATGCTACTCCGTGAATAGAGGCTTCAACATTGCTTTCTACTCCATCAGATTCAGCTTGGTTGGATGTCATTGCTATACGAAAAAATATTTTAAAACAGTCAGGAGATATCACACTATCACATGTTATATAATGGCATGTATAGCTAGACTCATATACGTTATGTTCAGTGCAAGAATCAACTAAACTGTAGCTTTTATACCAATAAATCTAACACCCCTAACCCATATTTGTCGTCGAAACAAGGTTACGGAGCATTATTGGAGTTTTTGATTCAAACGGACTGAAATTTCAAACTTCTTAAATCATATCAATAAACATATTAATAAATTCAAAACATATATATTTTCCCTTATACGAGCCCTCGAGGCCTTAAATACGCGTTGGAAACAAGTTAGGACTAAATCGAAAACTCAAAGAATTTTTCAGAAATAATGAAAATTTTTAACACTGTAGGGGTCACACGGCCGTATAGGCATTTGAAGTAGGGACACACAATCATGTCTGAGCCTGTATCAGTGCCCGTGTACATCACTAACTTAGGTCACACGGCCAAGCCACACGCCCATGTCCCAGGTCGTGTACCCTTCGAAATAACCTCACACGCCCATGTACCAGGCCGTCTGCTAGGCCATATAAAAGCCTGACTTGCAACCCTTTGAAAGCTACAGGGGATACCTAACTGTGTCATCTAGCTGTGTGTCAAACATGGCTGAGACACACACGCTTGTGTATCTACCCGTGCGGAGGAAAATAGACCACTTTACAAGCCATTTTCTCACCCAACTTGGCATATACCTACAACCAAACTTTGCTTTATATACACAAGTCATAACAAGGCATCAAAATCATGCATAAACAAGTCATATACATATGGTATAATATCATACAACCAATATACCCTTATGCACCTCAAATGACAACATTTAAACATGTAAAATCGTGTATTTAATTTAGCCAAAATGATCCATTAACTTCTAACCAAGTTTGCATTAAAACATACCATTGAATTTACTTACCCAAAACATATTAAATAGTACTAAACATGCCATTCAACTACTAGCACCAAATCACCATGTAAGCCATACAAACTAAAGTACTGATTCACCACAATTTCATCATATCACAAAACACATTTAACTATCATTTTACCTTTCACTATTCAAGCACAAAACAAGCTACATATCAACCATGTTAAGGCTACTTATATACATACCAACATATGCTAAAACACAAGCCAAATCAAATGGCCATATTCACAACAAAACATATAGGCCAACATTAGCCAAAATACCTATACATGCCATTATAACAAAAATTTAGCAACCGAAAGTACCAAAAGAGTCTATTGTAACACCCCTTACCCGTAACTGATGCCGGAGTAGGGTATGAGGCATTACCATTTTATATCTCATGCAAACATTCAACTTAAACTCATGGAGATGTGTCTCAATTAAGAATTTTTCAAACATTATCCAACGAGCCTTCTTGTGGGCCTACAAGCCCTAAATCATGGTTCGAAAATAACTCGAGACCATTTCAGGCACTTAAGAAAATTTCTTCAAAAACTAGTAAAAACAGGACACATGCCCGTGTGGAAGGGCAACATGCCCGTGTGGCCCCTAAACATGGCCATCCCGATGGCCCGTGTACCATACACGGCCTAGGCACGCTAGGGACATGCTTATTTCCCTTGCCCGTGTGGATTTAATTTCAACATTGAACCTACAGGGGTTTTTATACGGCCTGGCGCAAGCCCGTGTGCCCAGCTCGTGTCCCTCACACTGCCTTGACATGCCTGTGTCGTGGCCCGTGTACAAAAACCTGGGTATTCTATTTTTGACGTCAGTAGTCACACGGCCATGGCACACACCCGTGTGCTGGCCGTGTCCTCCACACGGATGAAACACACAACTGTGTCTCATGCCCGTGTGGAACACTGATGGGTATTTAATTGTATCTATGCAAGGTGCAAGGGACGCACGGTCAAGCCACATGCCCGTGTGCGACCCGTGTGTCTTACACGGCCTAGACACACGCCCATGTGTCTATCCCTGTGGGCTATATAGGGCTACTTACCAAGCCCTTAGCCACCCTAAAACACATACAAACATATCCCAATCTTCATACATCATGTCATAGCACCAATACTCATCTAAATGTCCGTTAATAGGTGCTCACACATCAACCAATTCATATTCAAAATGCATGCATAAACTACTAAGCAAATTTGCACAATTTCCATGAAATTCATTCTCATTTCACTAAGCAGCTTGGATAGTTTTAGGCCAATTCCAAAGGCCATTTACAAAATGAAACTTGTAAGTATAAATGACCAATACAATTGGCTAACTAGTATGAATCATGTAATAAAATGACTAAAGACCTATACATTTCATATTCAAAATGACTAACATAACTATACCAAAATAGATGACTTGATAGTGTGACTTCGAGCTCTGACTTTTAAAGATCCCCGATCTATTTCGGCAAACCTACATGGAAAAGGGAAATTGAGGGAGTAAGCATAAAATGCTTAGTAAGTTGCATGGAATAAAATAACAATCATAATTAATACAACGTTATCTCATTTAAAGTAACTTGAAACTTCTTTCAATATTTTACTCATGCTCATAACTTTCTAATTCTCATGACTTGATCGTCATCATGATTTACACATTCCCGAGACTTACTAAGTCTCATGTCTTGCTCATTCTCATGAGTTACTCAATCTCATGTCTTACATTATCATTTTCTCGTAATTTATTCAAGTGTACCTGTAACACTCATCATAAACTTGAGTCTTTCTCATTAACTTAATCAACTTAAATACTTTTGCTTTTAATGTACTTAGAATATCGAAGGATACCTGTAATACCATTCTCTTGGTAAGATGCCAAAGCCATATCCCAGATATGGTCTTACATGGGATCTCAAGTTGATGCCGAAGCCATATCCTAGATATGGTCTTACACGGGATCTCATATGATGTCGATGCCATGTCTCAGACATGGTCTTATACGGGATCTCTCTTAGATGCCCATGCCACGTCCAAGACATGGCCGTACAGGGGATCTATATCTCATCTAGGTGCCGACGCCATGTCCCAGACATGGTCTTATATGGGACCACATGTCGATGCCAATGCGATGTCCCAGACATGGTCTTATACGGGACCTACTATTTCTCCTGGTATGTCAACGATATGCTTCGTATTCATTAACATTCTACCGAAATCATACTTTTATTTCCTCGTCATTACTTAGTGAAAATTAATGTCAATAATTTCATGGTAATAACATAGATATCATAGAAAATCATCATAAAGGTTTCCATAATACTTAATGCTATAATATCACATACAACTTACCTCAGGTCCAAAATATGGTAAATGCTTGATTTAGTCCACCATTTTACCCTTTCCCTAGTTTTGATTTGGGCTTTGAGTTTCTAGATCTATAATGAATAGAATTCAATAATTTAATTAGCAAATTAATTATAACATTCCCTTAATTCACAATTTTACAATTTGACCATTTTGTCCCTAGACTTTGGCGAAATGATCATTTTGCCCTTATGCTCGGAAATTGATTTTCATCAAATTTCCTCATTTCTCATTCCTATCTAAGCCCTTTTTATTCTTATGGCAACTTCAAATATCTATTATTTCATGCATTTACCATACCATTTGCTCACTTTACATTTAGGTCCTTTTTAAGTATTTTCTATGAACACCTTTTTACAAAAGTTGTTTATTTAAGCATCCTACATTCATTTTCTTTCATAAAAATCCATAAAAATAACATCTATACACTCATGGTAAAATGTTAAACTTTCAACCAGAATGCTAAATACACCTTTCAATAGAAAGCTCATGTCATGAGGGTCTAAAAAATGCAAAAATATTTAAGAAATGCCATAGAAATTACTTACAAATGAGTGCTAAATGTTGCTAAAATTCTAAAGCTCTTAAAACCCTTAATTTTCTGGATATTTCAGTGGAAGAAGAAGACCAAAATTGAAGAAAAAATGAAGGCTAGGCACATAGGTATTATTTTATCAATTTAGTCACCTGTATACCAAACCCTTGACTTTTCTACCTCTTTTGTGTCCTATGGCCGGCCATGCTATTTCTGAAGGCCTAATTGCCTTTCAAACACCCCAATCTTTGGTTCTCAAGCTACTTAGCACCATCTATTAGAAATTCATAACTTTTACCCTTTTCACAATTTAGTCCTTTTTCGCGATTAAGCCTTTAATCTCGTAAATTAGTTCACTAAAATTTTCAAGCATTCTTATAAAAATACTATGGCACCTAAATAAAGCTAGAATAATTTTCTGTAATGTTATTTCATACTTAAACCTTCTAGAAATTCATATTTTGCAACTTAGTCCTAAAGGACAAATTAATCACTATTTCATAAAATTTCCTTCATAGTATTTTCTCATTATCATGCAATCACATCATAACTAAAAAAAATAATCATGATTTATACTTTTGTACTTCGGATTTGTGGCCTTGAAACCACTATTCTGACTAAGCCCTATTTCGGGCTATTACATCTATGGATAATGTGATACAGCTCGGACAAGCTTCCAACCCAAACGAGCTTCTAATTCACTATAAAACACAGAAAAAATAACACATAGCAAGCATTTAAGCTTAGTAAGTTCATACATCATAGAATAAAACTTACCATTTAGTCACATAATAGGTAATTAAACATAACATATCCCAACATAATTTGGCAAAATGCCTAAGCACATATACATCAACCATGTTAGCCATGTAAATACATATATAAACCAATAATCGTGGATAAGCACAACAATTGATTAAGTTTCATATACATGTATCATCCAATTCAATTTTCCATATACCATGTAACAACATTTCCATGTAATTCATATGCGTCCCTGTAATAATCCGTATTGAACTCTTACCATTTCGTATAAGAATATTACTCGTTGAACCATTAGAATATTGTTGGATACTTGGGATAGCTCACACATAGTGTGCTAACTTATATAAATGTAATCTTTCAAATCCTGTACATGTATGCTCATACGAGCTGTGAATCGGTATGCTTACTCGAGTTGTAGATCGGTATGCTCTCACGAGTTGTAAATTGATATGCTCACACGAGCTGTGGGTCGGAACATAGCTGCATGATGCTGCTCACACGAGCTATGGAGTATCTACAACACATGCAAGACCTTAGCCATCTGTAGGATGTTTAGGACCAGTACTTGAATCATGTAAACACTAATGACATGTTATTTGTATCCTACGAATTCCTAAGGTTCAAACGAGGCTCAGTAATCGTCATATGTCGTTGGATATGAAACCGTATATACATATATCAAATTTACAATTCATGCATATTTCAAAATAAAACATATAATCACAACTTAACCACACAAACTTACCTCGACGAGTTTACGTAGATACGGAAGTGATTAATCCGAGACTTTTTCTTTGCCCTGATTTAAAGCCGTACGAGGTCTGTCTTGATATATGCGGATAAGTTCAACTCAATTTAATATATTTTTATTCAATTTAGCCTAAAATCATATTTTAGCAAAATTACTATTTTGCCTCTATACTTTTAACTTCTTTCCAATTTAGTCCCTAGCTCATAAAAATGGAAATCATGAAATTCCATCCCAACCCACTATGGTTGAATATCAACTACCATATATAATTTTCTATTTTTCAATTTAATCCCTATTTGACAATTTTGTCAAAAATCTATTCACAAAAGTTGTTTATTTAACAACAACTATCCATCTTATATCATCAAACATCAAAAAGCATGTATATTCAACAATGGAAAAACCTAAATAGTTAATAGTTTCACAAATTAGTCCCTGGGCTAGCTAGATTAAGATACAACTATCCCAAAAACATAGAAATCATTAAAAGCGGGACAAAAATCACTTACGTATTGGCAAATTAAGGTTGGCCGAACCTAGGTCTCCAATGGCTTCTTATTTTCTTCTAAATTCGATTGATGATGATAATGGAATATGATAGTTTGTTTTATTTCATTTGTTTTTATCATTAATTACTTAATTACTTAATTAACCTTTTAAAAACTTTAAAAATTACACAAATAGCAAGCCATATACATCCACTATCAACATTAATAGTCTAATTGTCATATAAGTACTCATACTGTAAGGTTCTATAGCTATTTAATACTTTTAGCTACTAGAACTCAACTTTTGCACTTTACGCAATTTAGTCTTTTTTATCAAATTGAGTATGTAAACGGTAAAATTTCTTAACGAAATTTTTATACGATACTACTATCATGCTGTAGGAAATATGATGATAATAAAATAAATTTTTTGACTTCAGATTTGTGGTTTTGAAACCACTATTCTGATTCCACTGAAAACGGACTATTACAAGAAGAGGAAGACAAAGGCAGTCTCTCTTAACCACCATAGGACACTGCATTGTTGGAGTGTGGGCTAGATAAGCTGAAGCTATCTTCCCAAAGTTCTTCCATTATTTCTTGATTACTCTTTGTAAATTGATTTGATTAAAATGATGTTGAATGATACTTTGGATTTAAATTTTAATTGCAACCTATGAGCTAAATCTCATATGTGTAATAGGCCAATTTAGCCCGGGTCCATACAAAGTCCAAGTCCAATCCAAAATTACAAATATATCATTTGGCCCGATCAAAATGGCCCATTACTTGAGAAAATTGAAGGTCCATCTACAAGCTTGACGCATATGGAAACATAATATTCAAGGATATGCAATCTTAGATATGATATACAATCTTAGAAGATATGATATGCAATCTTAGATATGATATGCAATCTTAGTAGATATGATTTTGTAATCTTAGAGATTTAATTTGTAGATACCTTTTAATCTTAGCCGTTGATGTAATTAATCTGTACCGTTGGATTTGGGGAGGCTCAACTATAAATAGAGGCTTCTCCCTTCATTGTAAAGCACTTGAGTTTTCGGAGCAATAAGAATTCTTGAGAGCATTCACTCAAATTTCTCTCTCTCTTGCGTTCTTATTTTCTGTGGCTTGTTCTTATATTGTCGTTTTTCTATCAAAGTTTTTTTGCATCGTTTTAATATCGCATCAATTTTCCTAAAGATTCAAAAAGAAGTTTTTTAAATAAGGCAATATTTTGTGTTTGAAAATTCGGGAAATAGTGCCCTAACGTGCTGGGTTTCAATTTTTCGTTTGACCAAATAACTAAATATCCTTTTTTTAATTTTTTTAAAGCCATGAGTTTTGCAAATCATGAGATGATTTTGGTTTCGAGGGTTTAAAATGTCGTATCCTAACGTGCTAGATGTGATATTTTATTCTTTCAGAACAAGAGAATCTTAAATTTTAGCTTGAATTGTTCAAGCATTTTTAAAGGGATCGTATTTATGTTTGGAAATTTGGGAAATAGTGCCCTAACGTGCTGGGTTTCGATTTTCCATTTGACCAAATAACTAAATGTCTTTTTTAATTTTTTTAAAGGCATGAGTTTTACAAATCATGAGATGATTTTAGTTTCGAGGGTTTAAAATGTCATATCCTAACTTGCCGGATGTGATATTTTATTCTTTGGGAGGAAGAGAATCTTAAATTTTAACTTGAATTGTCCAAGCATTTTTAAAGGGATCGTATTTTAAAATTTTTTCAAGTTTTCGACATTAGGACATTAATTAATCAATAGGTACCAATTTTGGGTGTTGCGAGGGTGCTAATCCTTCCTCGTACATAACTGACTCCCGAACCTGTTTTCTATAATTTCGTAGGCTAAAATCAATATTTTAAATAAAACAAAATGTTTTATAAGGTGATCCAATCACACTTAAACAAAAAAGATTGGTGGCGACTCCATTTTCATTTTTTTTTAAAAGTCGACCCCGTTTTTCAAAATTAAAAATGGTTTCGACAGCTTGGCGACTCCACTGGGGACTAAGAGAGTCAAGCCGTAAAATTGATTATTTTCTGTCCTTTTGTCAAAATTTGAAAATTCTATTTGAAAATTACAATCCTTTTATTAGATGTGTTCACACCATCGCATATGATTGTTATTTTCTCGCGCACATGGCATTGCATGACCGTTGTGGTCACACCTTTAAGTGGGAGTGAAAAATTATGTCTTCGTGAGGTTTTCACCTCTGTATGGGCTAGTGGACTGCTTCCAGGATACATCCATACCTATGTCTTCGTAAGGTTTTGACCTCCGTGCAGCCATAGGGAAATGTATCCCCCTGAATGGAACTTGGTCCATATGAGCTTATAATGGGTGAGGATCGAGGAATCTGCTAGTTCAGGTACCCTAGTCTTAGAATCAAACCCCATATAGTGAGCCCTAAGAGCCTACTTTAGGTAGAATCCTACCAAACCCTAGAGGTCACCCCAATTAGGTGCTCTATTCTGTTGTTTATTTCTTTTGTGCTAATGTGTTTTGTTTTGTTTTTGTCCGCATTGCATTACATCATTATAAATGGGAGGTGTTGATTCATATTCGATTGCTAAATAGAATAGTTTGTCATAAGGAAACGAATTTTTTGATAAAGTGGATTATAATACGGTCGTCCGAATATGGTCCAAGTAAACATGACAAGAGAGGGTTGGTAGTCCACAGAGGAATACATGACTTGGTTTCATCACCAAAGATTCAAGCCAACGAAGATTATTCAAGAGCCGTCACGTCTTGATTTTTTTGAAGAAGCCAATGAATGTCGTGGAGATAAGTGAGTAATGGGTCGTGGCCCAGATCAAGCAACAATGAGCTAGCGAATGCATCTTTTGAAAAATTTGCAAGATTTGACCATGAAGAAAAGATCAGTGTTTTCACTTGGACTATGAAGGGCATGGCCGCATATGTAATCTGTTTCATGTAAAGAAATTTGTTTTCTATAAAAGTTATTCTAATGGAATTGAATTTATAATCAACGCCTCTCTTTCTTTTACATTCATTACATACATCTGCATCGCATTGCATCACTTGCATTAGACTTTTACAAAAGGACCCTAATTAGGTAAGATTATTTCGGAGTTAACTTGGAAAACATGGAACAAAAGTTGGAGAGATTAGAGCAAAGGCAAATATAGATGAAAGAGCAATTGACCAAAATTCAGCAAGATATACGAGATCAAATGTTAGAGTTCCAAAGAAATGTGATTGGCCAGCTAAGTCAGTTACTAGCCAAAGGGCTTGAAATGAGGAAAGGCCCAGTGGTCAACAGTGGGGATGATAATGAAGACCTCGTCTATCCCCTAAGTTTTACCCCAATAAGTATCCAAACCCAACCAGACGCACATCCGTAAGGGGTACTGTAACTATCAGGCCCCAACAGCATCAGATCAGTATGCCGGCACCAATAAACTACTCGATAGGCTCAGGTCCCAATTCAGGGGGCAATTCAACCAATCCCATTGTCATTGATTTGGCTAGTATGGAAGAAACAAAGAAGGCTAGTGTGAAGATTCCGAAACAATGTGAAGACCGTTACAAAAGGAAAAAGCGAGAGTGGAGCTCCCAAGTTAATACTTTAAGGGCCTCGAAGAAAAAAAAATGAGGCAAATAACACGAATATGCATAGCAAGGGTTATTCAAAACCGATTACTATAGGATGACCAACTACTAGCCATGAGGTCCCCCTAAGGCAAGAACCCAATCCAAGATCGAGCTCAAAAAAATCCCAATTCGTGCCCATCCCAATCACATATAAGGAGCTGTACCAAATTTTGTTTGATGCATACGACATGAACGTTCAATGCGAATACCATGCGGGAATCATATGACACTTGATCGAGAACTGTATCGCTTTTAAAAAGATGATTGAAAGACTAATCAAAATGGGTATTGTCAAATTCAATGATCCCCCTAGGGCTGAAAATTCATTACCTAATCATCAAGATAAAGGGGTAAATATTATGAGTTCCATGAGATCCAAGAATGCGTCGAGTTCAGGGCTTTAGTGCAAGACCTGATATTAGATAAATATTAATGACATATCTGAAGAGGAAGCTAGGAAATAAAAGTTTCCAAACCTTTACGTACTTGGGAGTGTTTTAGACAATGGGTTTGTGGAAGAGATCCTTGTATTTTTAGAGCTAATTTAGAGTAATATTCAAAACACACTTGTTGCTTTAAGCCTAGAGGCAATAAGAATCCTTTTGTGAAATAGGCTCGTGTCCAAAATTTTTATTTCAATAAAATAGATCTTTTTGAGCAAATATTCTTTTATTCTTTCCATGTATAGATTCTTTTATTTTTGACTTTCTTTCAAATACTTTTCATTCATGATCATACCATACAAATAATCATCCTTAGAATCATTTATTCTTTGGAATTTGCCTTCGTACCTACAATAGGTCCCCAGATATCAACGACATGGGCAACATTGCTATTGACTCAGAATTTCCTTTTTGAGTAAGATATGTGTCTAGGGGGATCTCAGGATTTTAAAGATGACAAAGATTGTAACATTATTTCTTGACTTGTTAAGAATGGTAGAACAAGATGATAAACGAATCCTACTTTACAAAGGATCAATAAACATTGTGAACCTAGGGAAGAAAAGGATGAAAAGATCAGAGCCTACAAAAACAAAGTGAGACATCATTGAGTTATTCCAAGAATTCAAAGATGTTTTTGCACGATTGTATCAAGATATGCTTGGGCTACTAAGATCTGTGGATGCTTTTAAGGCTAAAAGAGGTCCATAAAAATGTCAGAAAGACGCATGTAGGTGTTTTTACAATGGCCAGGCTAAACATGAGGTTTGGGCACTGTTGGTCTACCATGGAAGGAGATTGCATCAGTTATACCGCAAATACTGAATTGAAGAAGACAAGATTTATGTGCTTCTTCCTTTTCTTCACAGACTTTTCTATATGGGGGACATAGATGTTATGGGGCCAATCTCGTCAAAAGCTTCTAGCTGATATTGAATCATTTATGCGGTCACTTCACTAAGAGGGTGAATGTTGCTTCATATGTCAATATTGAAAAGTTGACAGTCATCAAACTTCAAAAAAAAAAAGAAAACAAATCAGGTGCCGACAAGGATTATGCACAATTGCACAATGTCAAAAGTTAGTGGTCTGTTCAAAGATCAGGCGCCATATCACAGTGCAGCAAAGGCTGCCAAAAGAAAAAGTACAAAAAAAGAGGAAAAAAAACAACAACAATTATGGAAGGTGACCAAGACTTGTAAAGATTGGCATAAGAAGCTACCATTTACTCTTTATGCTTATCAAACATCGACTAGGACTTTCGTTGGGGCAACACCTTTTCCATTGGTTTACGGAATAGAGATGGTTCTACCCATGGAAATTGAGATTCATTTTCTCCAAGCTTTGATTGGATGAAGTAGAATGTCTTAAGTGAACTTGGCTGACGAAAAGGGTTTGAAAGTATTCATCATAGTCAAATGTGCCAAAATAGATGATGCTGATTTATGACGGAAAAGGTTCATCCAAGGGAATTTCATGATGGGGACCTGGGTATTGAAGAAAATCCTTTCTAAAGGATTTCAAAGGGAAATGAATGCCAGATGGAGAAGGACCTTATGAGGTAAAGAAGGTTTCCTCCAGAGGAGCACTGATTTTGATTGAGATAGACTTATCCAATCCTGTAAATTCGGATTCAGTTCAGAGATACCTAAAGGAGGAGAGGCCAAGGTGAAAGCCCACAAAGGGTGCTTTGAGATCTTCAAAAAAAGAGAGAGAGAAGAAAAATATTAAAAAAAAGAAAAAAAGAAAAAGAAAAATGGAGAGGCCAAGGTGAAAACCCGCAAAGGGCGCCTTGAGACCAAAGGGGTTTTGAGTTGAAAACCCAAAAAGGGTGGCTCAAATTTTGATAAAAATGGAACATATGGTAGTCTTGCTATGCTTGAATTGACAATGAAGAAGTATGTTACATCTTGGGGCATCAACAAAGTACTCCGAATCCCCTAAACACATATTAAGCTCAAAATGGTTTTAAAAAAGTTTGTACAAAGAAACTCAGGCTGCGATATCTGGGGCACCTACTTCTTCATCCCATTTATATTGAATTAGCCGTCTTTGAATTTTTTTCTTTTAAAGATGCGTTCCCAGTTAATTTTCTTTTTGTCTTTGCTATTTTTGATAATTTATGCATTTTGAGCTATACTCCAAATTAATTTCTTTCTTGTCCATTGTTATGATCTTTTTCAAGCATTTTGCATTGAAATAATGATTAATGGACTAATAATACTTTTATAAAAGGGGTTTCGCATATTATTCTGGAAACTTCTAAATAATACACGAACCTGAAATAGGTCTATTGTTTAGAACTCACCAAGGTTAAGGGTTGGAAATATTTGAGCCCAAAGTGAGTTTATCTATTTGAATTTTCTGTCAATGACACTGGTTGATCAAAAAACTAGACATTGCGTCGGTGATTGATAAACACTAAATTATACATATTTTTACATCATATTTTGCCTATATTTTGGATGAATTATTAATGATTTAGTGAGAATTGGTGCTCTTAACCTTTCTTTTTCATATCTTATACTCAGAAGAGCATGGGGAAGAGAAAAGAACCAAAAATGGACCAAAAATAAGGAAAATGGGCCAAAAATAGCTTAACGCACGGCCCAAGGAATTACCGCACGGCCGTGGCACACGGCCGTGTAACATAAAGATCACACGGCCCATCCCCGACAAGCACGGTCAGGCCACACAGCCGTGCCCCATAAACAGAATATCACACGGCCTCTGTCGAAGTCACACGGGCGTGGCACACCGGTGTGTTCTAGTCGTGAGGAAGGGGAATTTCACTCAAATTGGGATGCTTAGAGGCTAAGAAAGGCTTCCCACAAGCTCTCTATATAAAGACCTCATGAGGCAGAGGCAAGGGGACGTCTTCAGATATATTTTTCTTCTCGTTTTTCTGCCACACTGAGGGTAGAAGAAAGGGATTACTCCAAAGGAAAAGCCGATTAATTCATCTCAGAAGCCGGGATTCTGCAGCAACATAGAGGATCTCCCTAAATTCCTGCAGGTGTTTTTGGTTTCTTTTATGTTTTGTTGTTCTATATCTTCTGAGATGTTTTCTTTCTTCATTATGAACTAAACCTCTCAAATACTTGAGGGGGATGAAACCTAAGACAGATCTTGTTATTTATTCTTGATTTATTTGATAAATACTTGAATTGTTCTTAATTATGCGTTCTTCATTCTTGATTTAATAATCCTAGGTATTATTTCAAGAATTAGATGTGCTTAGAGCAAAGGAGCAAAAGTCCCTGTGATAAGAGTAGATCTACCATAATTAAGCGAAGTTGCATGCAACCCTAGACATAGGGTGACATAAATTTGCCGGATTAGGGTCAAACCTAATATGGGAAGCCATAGATCGAATTAATGCAACCTAGAGAGTTAATTAATAAGGGAACTTTAATTAACAACTTAGGCCTAGTTGCTCTTCACCTCGACGGAGGGTTTAGCATAAATTAGGGATCTCTACGGATCAAGTCAAGTAAAGAAATCATATAGTTCAAGAAAATAATAACAAGTGAAGTCTAGGTGGATTCTCCCTTGAGTATTGTCCATATTAATTAGCTTTTCCCAAAAAGTTTTCCCAATTTACTTTTTACGCTTTCTTAGTTAAATTTAGAATTAGCTTAAACAAACCTCTTTTATTTTTAGGCTAGATAATAGAAAAGAAGTAAGTACTAGTACTTTTGGTTCCCTTGGGTACGATAACTCGGTCTTGCCACTAAACTATACTACTGTTTGACAGGTGCGCTTGCCTCAACGTCGTGATATTAGTTAGTTTTGGTGAAATCAAGTCTTTATAAATTTTATTACTTCATATCACGCGATATCAAGTTTTTGGCGCCGTTGCCCGGGAACTAAAATATTACGAAAGCTCGATTTCTATTACTTTAGCCATTAATATATATATATATTTATTTATTTATTTATTTTTCTTTTATTTTTATTTTCAGTTTTTATTTATTTTTATTTTTATTTTTCTTTTCTTTTAAATTTCTGAGTTTTCTTTCTTTTAGGTATTTTTAGTTTATGACTAGAAACAACCCAACAGGACCACTACTTTTCGACAAAGATCTAGAAGCAACAGTTCGCAAAAATCGCAGGGAAATTAGACGCAGTCTACATGATCCAGAACAAGAACCTGAGCAAGAACCAGAACCTACAGACGAGATGGAAGCAAATCAGAATGTTCCACCACCTCCCGCAATAGTCGCGCCGCCAGCAAATCAAGAAGAAGCTCCTCCCACTATGTATGAGTATGCAAAACCTAGTTTGGCTGGTACCCAAACTAGCATTCTTAGACCAACTATTGCTGCTAATAATTTTGAGTTAAAGCCTAACACTATCCAGATGATACAGCAATTGGTGCAGTTTGATGATTTACAGGACGAAGATCCGAACTCTCACATAGCCAATTTTTTGGAACTTTGTGATACCTTCAAAATAAATGGCGTTTCTGATGATGCCATTCGATTGAGGCTATTTCCATTCTCTTTGAGAAATAAAGCCAAATAGTGGTTAAATTCTTTACCACGAGGCTCAATTACCACATGGGAGCAGATGACTGAAAAGTTTTTACTCAAATATTTTCCTCTAGCTAAAACAGCCAAATTACGAAACGATATTTCTTCTTTTGTGTAGATGGATTTAGAAACACTATACGATGCATGGGAGAGATACAAAGATCTTTTGAGGAGGTGCCCTTATCATGGTCTACCTTTGTGGCTACAAGTTCAAACCTTCCACAACGGTTTAAACCCGTCAACTAGACAAATGATCGATGCGGCCGCAGGAGTGACGATCAATAATAAAATACCTGAAGCAGCTTATGAATTTATTGAAGAGATGTCATTGAATAATTATCAGTGGCAAGTCACGAGGACAAAGCCAACAAAAGCCGCAGGAGTTTATAATATTGATGCTGTCGCCATGCTTACTAACCAAGTAGAACTCTTGAATAAAAAGTTTGAAAATTTTGTTAGTTCTACGCAGGCACAATCAGTGATGCAATGCGACACGACTCAAAGAAACACGTTTAATCCATATTTTGCATCTTATGGACACAGCAAGGAAACAGAACAAGCCAACTATATGGGTAACAATTCTAGATCTCAAAATAACCCTTATAGTAATACTTATAATGCAGGTTGGATAAATCACCCAAATTTTTCATGGGGAGGACAAGGAAATCAAAGACAACAGCCTCCTCCAGGATTTCAGCAACCACCATCGCAACATGAGAAGAAGTCGAATCTTGAGGAGATGTTTACTAAATTTATGGCCACATCATAGACACGAAACGGCACTGAAAAATCAGCAAGCATCAATTCAAGGGCTTGAAAACCAAATTGGTCAACTTGCAAAATTAATCTCAGAAAGACCACAGGGAGGATTACCAAGTAATACTGAGCCAAATCCCAGAGAACATGTCAAGGAGATTACTTTAAGAGATGGAAAGGTCCTAGCCAAACCCGAAAAGAAGACTATCCCAGAAATTTCAGAAGAAAAGGCAGCAGAACCAGATGATAACACTCCACCGCCACTCAAGGAATACAAACCGCGCATCCCATATCCCGCAAAATTGAAGAAAGACCATACAGACGCTCAATTCGGTAAGTTCCTTGAACTTTTCAAACAATTACACATTAACTTACCTTTTGTTGAAGCAATTTCACAGATGTCGAAGTATGCGAAGTTCATTAAAGAACTTCTAACAAATAAAAGGAAATTGGAAGAATTGGCCACGGTAGAACTCAACGAGGAATGCTCAGCTATTCTCTAAAATAAATTGCCAGCAAAACTGAAAGATCCAGGCAGTTTTACTATCCCTTGTCTGATTGGTAGTTTACTTATTAATAAAGCTTTAGTTGATTTAGGTGCTAGCATTAATCTCATGCCTTACAAAATGTTCAAACAACTAGGTCTCGGGGAACCCAAGCCCACTAGGATGAGTATTCAATTAGCCGATAGATCTGTTAAATATCCTAGGGGAATCATTGAAGATGTGCTAGTAAAGTAGATAAATTTATATTCCCTATTGATTTTGTTGTGCTTGACATGGATGACGATATTGAAGTACCTTTGATTTTGGGACGACCATTTTTAGCCACTGCTAGAGCTGTTATTGATGTAGGGGATGGCAAATTAGTACTTAGAGTTGGTGAGGAAGAAGTTGTCTTTAAAATTTATGATGCCATGAGATTTTCTAAAGAACAAGATGATTTGTGTTATTTTATTGATATTATTGATTATTTTGTTCAAGACAATCTCTAGGAACTTTCTCTCATGGACATGTTGGAACTGTGTCTCGTTCAAGGTGGGGGGAAAGATGAAACCACCCCTGAAATCGATGAAGTAAGGAAAGAATTAGATTCTAATGAAATCATCGCTAGGCACATAAGTTATGAGAATTTAAAGATGAGTGATGAATTGAGACAGAAACCTTCTATTACTGAACCCCCTAAATTAGAACTAAAATAACTGCCAGATCATTTAGAATATGCCTTTTTAGGGGAAGAATCAACTTTACCAGTCATTATTGCATCTGATTTAAGCCTTGCAGAGAAAGAGGAACTACTCCATATGTTAAGAGAACACAGACGTGCTATAGCTTGGAAAATTTCAGATATCAAGGGAATTAATCCTTCCTTCTGCACCCACAAAATTTTAATGGAGGACGAATTCAAACCATCAGTGCAAGCACAGAGATGACTGAATCCCAACACGAAAGAAGTTGTAAAAGCCGAGGTAATTAAACTTCTAGATGCAGGTATTATTTATCCTATTTCTGACAGTTCTTGGGTAAGCCCTGTGCAGGTTGTTCCTAAGAAAGGTGGATTGACTGTGGTGTCTAATGACAAGGAAGAGTTAATACCTACAAGAACAGTCACAGGATGGAGAGTTTGCATTGACTACAGGAAGCTGAACGACGCCACTCGAAAAGATCATCTCCCATTGCCTTTTATTGATCAGATGTTGGAAAGATTATCAGGTCATATGTATTATTGTTTCCTAGATGGCCTCTCTGGTTACTTCCAGATCCCGATAGCTCCAGAAGATCAGAAGAAAACTACATTCACATGCCAATACGGTACATTTGCTTATCGCAGAATGCCTTTTGGTTTATGTAATGCTCCTGCTACTTTTCAGCGATGCATGTTAGCTATTTTCAATGAATTCGTGGAAGACATCATGGAGGTATTTATGGATGATTTCTCAGTTTTCGGTAATTCTTTCCAACTTTGTCTTAATAATCTAGAACGTGTTTTGATCAGATGTGAAGAGACAAATTTAGTGCTAAACTGGGAAAAATGCCATTTTATGGTTCAAGAGGGTATTGTTTTAGGACATAAAATTTCTAGCAAAGGGATAGAGGTAGATAAAGCGAAAATTGAAACTATTGAAAAACTACCTCCTCCTAATTCAGTTAAGGCTATAAGAAGCTTTTTAGGACATGCTGCTTTTTATCAAAGATTCATTAAAGACTTTTCTAAAATAGCTAAGCCTTTAACTAAATTATTAGAAAAAGACATACCCTTCAACTTTGATCAAGAATGTCTGGAATCTTTCAACAACCTCAAGGAAAAGTTAGTTAACGCCCCGATTATGATTTCACCTGATTGGAATCTACCTTTTGAACTAATGTGCGATGCAAGTGATTTTGCAGTAGGTGCAGTTTTGGGATAGCGAAGGGACAAACACTTCCAGCCAATCTATTATGTTAGCAGGACCTTGACAGCTGCTCAAGCAAATTACACGACCACAGAGAAAGAATTGCTAGCTGTTATTTTTGCATTTGGCAAATTTAGATCTTATTTAATTTTGTCAAAAGTCATTGTTTATACTGATCATTCAGCTCTTCGCTACCTCTTAACTAAAACTAATGCAAAATCTTGATTGATAAGATGGATTCTATTGTTACAGGAATTTGATTTGGAAATAAAGGATAAGAAAGGAGCCGAAAACTTAGCAGCAGATCACCTCTCAAGGCTAGAGACCGCACAGCCCAAATATCTAGACAAGATGAACGATTTGTTCCCTGAGGAACAACTCTTAGCCTTAGCAGATACGACACCTCCTTGGTTTGCTGATTTTGCGAATTATTTAATGGCTAACATAACCCCAAAAGGGCTAAACCATCAGCAAAAGAAGCGATTCTTCGCTGATGTGAAAAACTACTTTTGGGAAGATCTTTTCCTTTTCTGAATTTGTGCAGATTAGGTTATATGAAGATGCATTGATGACACAGAAACATATCAAATTTTGAATCACTGCCACTCAGGACCCACAAGAGGACATCACAGTGGAACTAGAACTGCTCATAAGGTACTCGAATCAGGTTTTTACTGGCCTACACTTTTCAGAGATGCCAACAGGTATGTGACCTCTTGTGATAAATGCCAACGAACAGGTAATATCTCTCAGCATAATGAAATGCCTCAGAACTATATACTTTCATATGAAATATTTGACGTATGGGGTATTGATTTCATGAGTCCATTCCCTAATTCATTTGGGAATAAATACATACTAGTAGTAGTAGATTACATGTCGAAATGGGTAGAAGCCCAAGCTCTACCTACAAATGATGCTAGGGTGGTAGTACACTTCTTAAAAAAACCTTTTTCTCGATTTGGAACACCTAGGGTAATCATTAGTGATAGGGGTACACATTTTTGCAATACTCAATTTGAAAAGGTTTTGAAAAGGTATGGAGTACACCATAGAATAGCTACCCCTTACCACCCACAAACCAGTGGCCAAGTCGAAGTGACAAATAGAGAGCTGAAACGTATCCTAGAGAAGACAATAGAAACAAATAGGAAAAACTAGTTAAGAAAATTAGATGATGCATTATGGGCTTATAGAACTGCTTTCAAAACACCCATAGAAACATCTCCCTATAAGCTTGTTTATGGAAAAAACTGTCATCTACCATTTGAACTTGAACATAAAGCATTCTGGGCTATAAAGTTTTTAAACTTTGATTTTAAAAGTACAGGAGAAAAGAGATTAATGCAGTTGAATGAGCTTGATGAATGTCGCTTCAATGCTTAAAGAACTCGCGACTATATAAGGAAGCCATGAAGTGACGCCATGACAAAAGGCTGAAACAACTAAAGCAATTCAAAACAGGTGATCTCGTCTTACTCTACAACTCAAGGCTGAAACTATTCCCTGGAAAACTTAAGTCAAGATGGTCAGGTCCTTTCACTGTTCTAAATGTCTTTCCATACGGCACCATTGAGGTAACTCACCCTAACCACGGTATGTTCAAGGTAAACGGCCATAGGCTTAAACATTATAGAGGTGAGAATTTTGCAGAAAACAGGGAGGAGCTTCGGCTCCATCACACCCCTTCTTGACACATCCAGGTAAAGTCAAGCTTTGACTCTAAATAAGCGCTTCTCGGGAGGCAGCCCGAGCACTAACTTAGTAATTTTCTTTTCTTTCAAATTTTTTAGTATTTTTTCATGCATAAACTAACTTTTTGAATGCAGAAATTTAGGACCACACGGCCAGGAACACGGGCGTGCCTTAGGCCGTGTGCGCATTTGAAACAGGGGCACGGTCGTGCACCCAAACCGTGTACAAACAAAGTAAAATTTCCCCAAAACACAGGCCATCGATAAATCCCCACAGACGTGCGATATGGCCGTGGCGACCTTACGAATTCCATACGGGCTATCAACACCTCCCCCACGGCCGTGCGGCATGGCCGTGGCAACCGTGTAGTATTAACACGGGCTTGTACAAATCCCCACGCTCGTGTCCCTAGCCCGTGGAAAACACTGCCAAATTTCCACCCGTGGCACATATCACACGACCGTGTGATACACGAACACGATTGCACACGGCCGTGTATACCATCACACGACCATGTGAGTAACGAAGACCTGATCGCACACGGCCATGCGAATCAACCATATGGGCGTGCTTATCGGGACATGGCGCGCTAAAACCTCTGATTTTTAAAACACACAGGCTGAATACGACTCACACGGGCGTGTGACATGCCTGTGTGACCCAAAATGTATAAATAGGAGGCATTTTTCACTCTCCCTTTTCACTCAAACCCTAACATTTCTCACCCAAACCCCCCTAAACCACCACAAACGCCGCCACAACTCTCCAAACGCCACCATACCAGATTTCATCATCCCCACGCCCGTGTAACAACCCCCCACGATCGTGTAACTCATAATTGGTTCTATTTTCTCATTTTTCTCATTTATTTTAATTCTTTAAGTTTTCATTTATTTTTGCTTTAGTCTAATTGTTGATTTAAGCATGGAATTAGGAAAGATAGGATGAATACTCTAGAATAATATAGAATCAATTCGGATTACATGCCACTTAATTTTATTTTTGCTTGCCATTTAGATTCCATTTTATTTTGCCACTTGGACACATATTTGCATGCCATTTTTTCATAAAAATCACTATATACCCATAATTTCTAGTTTTCTTTGTTATAAGTTTTTAATATGATTAAATTTTACTATTTAGGTTACTTCTCATTTGTTATTTTAGGAAAAATATTAATTTTAAATTATTTCTAATCTTAATTTTTAGAACTAATGCTCGTGTTTTGTTATTTCAGATACTATGTCATCTTCACGTGCCAAAAAAGCTGCTGTCCCCACTTCTAAAAAATGAAAGGGACCCGGAAGTTCTTCATCGAGGCCCACCTCCGAGACACGCCACCCGTTCCTCACATTTTCGCAAGACTCCCAGGAGGAACGCTACCAGTTATTCCGAGCACGCACTATCTCGATGGGCCGATGCATTGACTGGGAGGCCCTCACGCAAATCAACCTGGTGGACGATGTCCGAGCCCTGCTAGCCACCGACCCATGGGATCAGTTCTTTAAGATTGTGGAGCCCACCTACCTAGAACTCACTCTCGAGTTCTGCTCCATATTCCACCTCCAGACCATCATGAACAGATTCGACGATCCCGGCACGGTCGAATTCCGATTAGGAGGTCTTGTGCGACAACTAAGTGTCCCAGAGTTTGGCACAGCTCTCGGTCTCTACACTGAGCAGTTCATACTTCCCCACCCTCTCTCGTCGCATCTATATCCGGCCCCTCGACTGCTGGAACGAGATTGCCCCAGGACGGCAAGTTTATAACCCTAGCGTCAGCAAGGCAACCGCCCTCCCTCTTTCTCTCAAGTATATTCACGCCCTCCTTGCTCACACCTTAACAGGTAGACGGGAGAGTATAGGCGTCGTCAACACTCACGACATCTATTTCCTCTAGTATATGGCCAATGGCCACCCCATCGACCTTGCCTACTTCATAGCGTTGGCCATGCAGCACCAGACTGAGAGGCACCGGACAGGCGTCATTTCCATGGGCCCGTACATCACGAGACTAGGCCGTTACTTCGGCCTATTCAACACCGGAGCCCAGACATCCTCGTACACCTTACTTGGCCAGATGTCCTCCCAGGGCATCCAGAGCATGCTCTCCATGAGGATGGTAGAGCGACGGCCAGGTGGCGGCCACTTTCACTTCCGCATTGTCCAGGAAGGCGAGGACCCAAAGGACGTTGCTGATGATGTCCCACCGCCACCGCCAGCAGAGGATGAGCCTGCCGAGCCACCATACCCCAGACGACCCACTCAGACGGCAGCTTCACGTGTCGACATATTCGAGCGCCTGGATCGATTTGAGCAACAATGTTTTCAGCTCTTCGATTACATCGACGCCATTTTCGCACAGATATGTCAGCACCTGAACATCACACCGCCGCCACGTGATCCATCCGAGGACTAGTTCCTCTTATTTTTATGTTATTTTTATTTTTACTTTTCTTTTTCTTTTCTTTTTCTTAATTTTCAAACTTACCCACTAATATTTAGTTTTCTTTTTTTTCTTATTTTTTTATTCTAACTTTGTTTTCCTTTTTAGTATAGTTTATTCTATTTCCTTTTTACATTTTAGTATTTTATTTTACTTACATATTTTATTTTATGTTCTTAACGGCTAATCCCACGGAAGTAAATTCCATTGACTCAAAACTCCCCACGACTATTAAATCCATTTGCAGTTTCAAAGGAGCCTCACAGCTCAAATCTCTACGAAAATGGGAACACAGTGCCACACCTATCGGCTCTTCCTATCTCACAATTCATCCTAAATTCAAGGAGTTTTCAATTCTCCCCCTCTCTTTTGATATTATGCTTTTATTGCTAGATATATATCTTTGTACATTGAGGGCAATGTACATCTTAAGTGTGGGGGGGAAAACATACTTTAATTCAGTATACCTTTCATCGAAAACCCCTAAATTTGTACTTCATGCATTGTTCTCTACATTTTCCTCTGTTTCCTATTAGGAATTAATTCTGATTGATTTATGATGTTTATTGATATGTTGAGAATCATGAAATAGGCAATTGTACTATGATTATTCAAACTTTAGAAACATTAGGGAATAAAGCATGATAAGTTGAAATTTTTGAGAACCCCATTTTTGCATAAGTTATCTTCCTTAATTTTAAGTACTATTTTGAGATTTGAAATTCGCAGGATTGACATCAAAAGCTATAATTCTAGTGAGATCTTGAGCCTTTTTTAACATACATTCTTTCGTGCTCACTGTTATTATTGCTTTGAGTGAGTTAACACTGAATTGTTATTCTAGAACTTGCTTTGATTATACATGTCAAGACCACATCATTGATTTGATATACCGAGATGATAAAGGCACCTAGGACTTAACCCACTCACTCCACAAAAGCCTACCTCCATAATCTAACCCCTAGTGAACCCCATTGAGCCTAACAACCTTTTCCTTGACTCACCCTCTAATTATTAACCAATAACCCATTTTTGTTGAATTTCCCATTCAATTACTTTTGATCTCTATTTTTATCGAGATTTGAGTTGAATTTATTTAAGCTTTATTCTCTTTTCCATATGTAAATCTTTACTAATTCATTGTATCACTTGAATTGTTCTTAAAAAAAATATGTATATACAGTCAAATTTAGTTGTAACGTATAATAGTTCAAATTAAGTTTTTGCATATTTCTCTCTTAAAGCCACCAAAATGATTTTATTAAGCTTTGAAAATATGTTCCAGTGAATAGAGATTTTTCTAGCTAGATAATTTTCAGTTCAATCTCGATTCTAACCCTCTTTTTGCAGCCTGTGACAACACCACTAACCAAGCCCCGTTACAACCATAAAAAGACCTTTTGATCGATGTATCATATCAAACTATAGTGGTGGAGATTTGATTTTCTTGCAAGCTTATGGTAACAACTTTCCAGGTTGACTAGAGAGTGCTTAAATTTTGAATCCTAAACACTTTGAGTGGATAGAGTGAACCTTTAGTGAGGATGTCAACTCCTGTTAATTAAGATAGAAAGATAACTACTTAGAAAGAAGGAAGAAACTTATGTTTTCAATGACAAAATTCTCAACTTAAATTGATTGAATCTTTAATGTTCTTCTGATTGAATTTTTCATTGTATGATCACCTGTGGATTAGTTTGAAACATTATTGATAAAGGTTATAGGTTGAGAAGAATGATTCTTATTAGGGATTGAGATTTTGCTTGAGGACAAGTAAATGCTTAAGTGTAGGGGTATTTGATAAACGCTAAATTATACATATTTTTACCTCATATTTTACCTATATTTTGGATGAATTATTAATGATTTAGTGAGAATTGGTGCTCTTAAACTTTCTTTTTCATATCTTATACTCAGAAGAGCATGGGGAAGAGAAAAGAACCAAAAATGGATCAAAAATGAGGAAAATAGGCCAAAAATAGCTTAACGCACGGCCCAAGGAATTACCACACGGCCGTGGCACACGGCCGTGTAACATAAAGATCACACGGCCCATCCCCGACAAGCACGGCCAGGCTACACGGCCGTGCCCCATAAACAGAATATCACACGGCTTCTGTCGAAGTCACACGGGCGTGGCACACGGGCGTGTTCTACTCGTGAGGAAGGGGAATTTCACTCAAATTGGGATGCTTAGAGACTAAGAAAGGCTCTCCACAAGCTCTCTATATAAAGACCTCATGAGGCAGAGGCAAAGGGGACGTCTTTAGATATATTTTTCTTCTCGTTTTTCTGCCACACTGAGGGTAGAAGAAAGGGATTACTCCAAAGGAAAAGCCGATTAATTCATCTCAGAAGCCGGGATTCTGCAGTAACATAGAGGATCTCCCTAAATTCCTGCAGGGGTTTTTGGTTTCTTTTATGTTTTGTTGTTCTATATCTTCTGAGATGTTTTCTTTCTTCATTATGAACTAAACCTCTCAAATACTTGAGGGGGATGAAACCTAAGACAGATCTTGTTATTTATTCTTGATTTATTTGATAAATACTTGAATTGTTCTTAATTATGCGTTCTTCATTCTTGATTTAATAATCCTAGGTATTATTTCAAGAATTAGATGTGCTTAGAGCAGAGGAGCAAAAGTCCCTGTGATAAGAGTAGATCTACCATAATTAAGCGGAGTTGCATGCAACCCTAGACATAGGGCGACATAAATCTGCCAGATTAGGGTCAAACCTAATATGGGGAGCCATAGATCGAATTAATGTAACCTAGGAGTTAATTAATAAGGGAACTTTAATTAACAACTTAGGCCTAGTTGCTCTTCACCTCGACGGAGGGTTTAGCATAAATTAGGGATCTCTACGGATCAAGTCAAGTAAAGAAATCATATAGTTCAAGAAAATAATAACAAGTGAAGTCTAGGTGGATTCTCCCTTGAGTATTGTCCATATTAATTAGCTTTTCCCAAAAAGTTTTCCCAATTTACTTTTTACGCTTTCTTAGTTAAATTTAGAATTAGCTTAAACAAACCTCTTTTATTTTTAGGCTAGATAATAGAAAAGAAGTAAGTACTAGTACTTTTGGTTCCCTTGGGTAGAATAACTCGGTCTTGCCACTAAACTATACTACTGTTTGACAGGTGCGCTTGCCTCAACGTCGTGATATTAGTTAGTTTTGGTGAAATCAAATCTTTATAAATTTTATTACTTCATATCACGCGATATCAGTTATACAATTCTGACAGAAAATAAGAAATGACAATCCAAGCGTAGAAGGGATCATTCTTGAAAAGAAAAAAATAATATTCTGCATCCATGCGAGTATCATGCATACACATCTGGTCGGGTCACTTGGGGAGTGGTCAGTCGATGGAGCAAGTTACAGATCCTATACCCCAAAGTTGTAGTGGGTTGGATTGAAAAAGATACTAGTCCTATCCCCTTGAATTACAGTGGGAATGGATAGAAAATTTTTCAATTCCTATAATCCTAAATCGCAGTGAGATAGGTTGAAAATGGTACAAACCTTATATCCTTGAGGTATAGTGAAAGGACCCTGAAGTTAGTGGGCCAAATCAGTTGAACAAATCAGTTTTCAGGTTTTCTGTCAGATGCCAGCCAAGTAGGAAGACAGCGTACTACGTTAATGATAGAGCCCTGATAAGTACAAATGATGTCATCTTAATTATTAAAAAGGATCGTCCTCATGACATTTTGCATTTTTACATATATCATTCAGTTAGGAGCAATTGATTCGTTTAGATCATAGCATCCTAACCATTTCGCATAAAGTATAAACACATAAAATCGATTCTACAGGATAGGTCCCCTAGAGGACGGTGTAGCAACATCGGTGAATTAGTAGATCTTATCTTTTGGAGATTACAGCGAAGCAGATCGAAGATACCAGCTTGGCATCCTTGAGTTTGTAGTAGAGCAGGCTAAAGATAGTAGATTTGGCCTTCCTGAAGTTGCAGTGAAGCAGATTAAAGATATCAGTCTTGTCTCCCTAAGTTTGCAGTGGAGTAAACTAAAGATAGCGGATATTGCCTTCCTGAAGTTGCAGCGATGCAAATTGAAACAGTCATACTTAGTCCAATACCTCTGAAATTGCAGATGGGTTGGAAGTTATTTGAAGAAGATAGCGGATCTTATCTTTCTGAAGTTGCAGGAAGCAGGTCAAAGATATTAGCCTTATCTCCCTAAAGTTGCAGTGGAGCAGGTTAAAATTGCAAACCTTATCTCCTTGAAGTTGCAGTGGAGCAGGTTAAAGTTACAAGTCTTATCTCCCTGAAGTTGTAGTAGAGCAGACTGAAGATAGTAGATATTGTCTTTCTGCAGTTGCAGGAAGCATGTCAAAGATATTAGCCTTATCTCCCTGAAGTTGCAGTAGAGCAGGTTAAAATTACAAGTCTTATCTCCCTAAAGTTGCAGTGGAGTAGACTAAAGATTGCAAACCTTATCTCCCTAAAGTTGTAGTGGAGCAGGTTGAAGTTACAAACCTTATCTCCCTGAAGTTACAGTGGAGCAGGTTAAAATTGCAAGTCTTATCTCCCTGAAGTTGTAGTGGAGTAGACTGAAGATTGCGAACCTTATCTCCCTGAAGTTGCAGTGGGGCAGGTTGAAGTTACAAACCTTATCTCTCAGAAGTTGTAGTGGAGCAGGTTAAAATTGCAAGTCTTATCTCCGTGAAGTTGCAGTGGAGTAGACTAAAGATTGCGAACCTTATCTCCCTGAAGTTGCAGTGGGGTAGGTTGAAGTTACAAACCTTATCTCCTTGAAGTTGCAGTGGAGCAGGTTGAAGTTTCAAGTCTTATCGGCCTAAGTTTGTAGTGGAGTAGACTAAAGATAGCAGATATTACCTTCCTGAAGTTGCAGTGAAGCAGATCGAATACTCCAGTTTTGTCTCCCTAAGTTTGCAGTGGAGAAGACTAAAGTTGTAGTGAAGCAGATCGAAGACACCATCCTTATCTTCTTGAAGTTGCAGTGGAGCAGGATAAAAATACGCAAACCTTATCTCCCTAAAGTTGCAGTGGAGCAGGTTGAAATTACCAGTTTTTATCTCCTTAAAGTTGTAGCAAAGTAGATCGAAACTACAAGTCTCTTCTCTCCGAAACAACATTGGAGCGGTTCAAAGCCACCATTTTTATCTCCCTAAAGTTGTAGTGGAGTAGAATAAAAATATAAAAACCTTATCTCCCTGAAGTTGTAGTGGAGCAGGTTGAAGTTACCAATTCTTATCTTCTTGAAGTTCCAACAGAGTAGATCGAAGCTATGAATCTCTTCTCCCTGAAATTACATTGGAGTGGATAGAAGCACTAATTTCTATGCCCCTGAAGATGTAGTGGGATGGAATGAAGCTATTTGAAGTGAAGTGCCAAGAAGTCAAGATTCGGCAAGACCGGGCAAAATTGGCCTGTTTAAAGTCTTTGCTCTATTCTTGATACACGACAATGAGCAAAGAGGGGCAGCTGTAATAGGCCAATTTAGCCCGAGTCCATACAAAGTCCAAGTCCAATCCAAAATTACAAATATATCATTTGGCCCGATCAGAATGGCCCATTACTTGAGAAAATTGAAGGTCCATCTACAAGCTTGACGCATATGGAAACATAATCTTCAAGGATATGTAATCTTAGATATGATATGCAATCTTAGATATGATATGCAATCTTAGAAGATATGCTTTTGTAATATTAGAGATTTAATTTGTAGATACCTTTTAATCTTAGCCGTTGATGTAATTGATCTGTACCGTTGGATTTGGGGAGGCTCAACTATAAATAGAAGCCTCTCCCTTCATTGTAAAGCACTTGAGTTTTAGGAGCAATAAGATTTCTTGAGAGCATTCACTCAAATTTCTCTCTCTCTTACGTTCTTATTTTCTGTGGCTTGTTCTTATATTGTCATTTTTCTATCAAAGTTTTTATGCATCGTTTTAATATTGCATCAATTTTCCTAAAAATTCAAAAAGAAGTTTTTTAAATAAGGCAATATTTTGTGTTTTGGAAATTCAGGAAATAGTGCCTTAACGTGCTGGGTTTCGATTTTTCGTTTGACCAAATAATTAAATATCATTTTTTTAATTTTTTTTAAAGCCATGAGTTTTGCAAATCATGAGATGATTTTGGTTTCGAGGGTTTAAAATGTCGTATCTTAACGTGCTGGATGTGATATTTTATTCTTTCGGAGCAAGAGAATCTTAAATTTTAACTTGAATTGTTCAAGCATTTTTAAAGGGATCGTATTTGTGTTTGGAAATTCGAGAAATAGTGCCCTAACATGCTGGGTTTTGATTTTCTATTTGACCAAATAACTAAATGTCTTTTTTAATTTTTTTAAAGGCATGAGTTTTACAAATCATGAGATGATTTTAGTTTCGAGGGTTTAAAATGGCGTATCCTAACGTGCCGGATGTGATATTTTATTCTTTCGGAGGAAGAGAATCTTAAATTTTAACTCGAATTGTCCAAGCATTTTTAAAGGGTACCAATTTTGAGCGTTGCGAGGGTGCTAATTCTTCCTCGTACGTAACCGACTCCCGAACCTATTTTCTATAATTTCGTAGGCCAAAATCAATATTTTTAATAAAACAAAATGTTTTATAAGGTGATCCAATCACACTTAAACAAAAAAGATTGGTGGGCACTCTATTTTCATTTGTTTTTAAAAAAAGTCGACCTCATTTTTCAAAATTAAAAATGGTTTCGACAATAGGGTTGAGATTTCTTGATGAAACTCTTATTTTCTTTAATGGTTGAAGCGTAGATCTGCTCTAATACACTGTTTCATTCAATAGTTTTTACAAAATTTCACGTTTGCAAAATCTAGACATATCTGGATGTACAACATGTTCATTAAATTAATCTAATTCTGACAAGGTTAGGTTAATGAGATTGAAATTGAATGTTATGAGCACGCATTCAATTGAATACTTGTAGCAGCCTCTAAACATAGAGTAGCGTTCATGCTGAAAGAAAACAAAATAGTGCAGGGTATCGAGCTAAAGACCTATAAATATTATCGCTCAAGGCAAGGTAACTTGAGGTTTTGTTCTCAAAAGAAAAAGACCATTTTAGAACTCTTCTGACTAGTAGATTGAGTATGGTTTTGTCGAGGCATTATTGTCAGTAAAGGCAGATTTTTAGAAATCCTGACCTTCCAAATAAACATTGTAAACCCTCTATCCTTTGTCGTAGTATCTTCGCCATAAACTTATAAAGTCGGATTTTTAATTAGTTTTAAAAAAATTATATTTCTTTTAAACTTTTACCTATTGAAAACCTATAAATATTTTACATTATCAAGTAATGAAATTTTAGTCCAATATACTTGTTTATTTCCTAGGGATGATATTTTTTTTTTTATGTCAAAATCATGGTATCTTTTCGATATGTTCTCCACGTCTTGTTTTTTTAGATTTAAAAACATATTTTCTTATCAATTTGTTAAACTTGAAGATTTGATATTTCTCAAATCTTAAATATCACATCACATTACTCGTGAAAAATATATTTTGAATAAAAATATTATAAATTTAGATTTATCTAATCTACCTAACTGAATTTTACTTTAGATATTAATATATAAATGGATTTATTAAATAATAAAATAACCTTACTTAAATAAAATTTTCGCTAACGGTATTTCAAATACTTATATATATATATATATATATATATTTCAAACTTTGCTTTTGGTAAATAAATATGAAAAGTAAAACAACTTGCCTATTTTAGTAAACATTCAAAACAAAGTTGAGAAAATTTTAAAAAATAATTAACCATTAACCCATAGATTAAATTATTAAATTAGTTTGGTTTCTTTTAAGAGACATTTCCTGTAGAAGCTAAATTTTCAATAAGAAGTTTATAAACTTAGATTTATCTAATCTGCCTAACCAATTTTTATAAATAGTTCAATTATGAAACATAAATTTATAAAAAAAATTATATAAAATAAATGTGATTTTAGTTAAAATAGTTAAATTAAAATGAATGGTTTTCGTATATAAAATTTTAAATTTATAGAAATATAAAGAAAATCATTATTTTTAAAATAATATTTAAACAATTATAATTCAAGGGAAAATCAAATTAGGGATATCCAAATTTCGATTAAAATTGAATTAGTCGATCGAATCGATCTAATTCGGTCTGAGGTTGGTTAATGATTTATTTGGAAGTTCAGTTATCAATTAATTTAATTTGAAATCAGGTAATTAACTGAATTAATAGAACTTCATAATTAATAATACATATTATATGTTGTTTTAATTTGGTCAAATGAACAATATTAATTTATTTTTTATATATGTTTTACACTTGTTTTAACTAAAAACACAAAAGCATATAAATTTCGGTTAATTTAGTTAATCGACCGAATTAACCGAAATATTTTGGTTTAGTTAATTTTAAAAAAAAATTCGATTCGTTTAACGGTTAAAAGATTAAAATTTTTGATTAATTCGATCAATATATACTAATTCAGTTCGATTAACCGTTTCAATACCTCTAAAGCTAATACAACTAAAGCTTCTTTTTTTCCTTGGTGATAAAAAAAAACATAGCAAGGAAACGCTAAACCTAATCTAGTACCCCACTAGGAGGTTGTTCAAACAGTCTAATATTATTGTTATTACTACAAGCCATTTTTGCTAGATAGTTTGAAACTTTAGGCTGTGTTTGTTTACCTGTAAAACATTTTACATAAACTATTTGCATTCTTTTCCACTACTTGTTTGGTAGAAAATGAATTCCCATCGTAAAAGCTTTTCCAAAACACGGGAAAACAACATTTTATTTTAGGAAAATGTCTTACTGTTTTCATTTGGCAAGACATTTTCTAAAGTTTTTCTCTTCAGCAGTAAACGTAACCCAAAGCCTCTTCCCATTCCCCCTTCTTTCCCACCCTGATCTAGTGCTTGCCGCCAGACAGCAATGGTTCCTAGCACCAATTGCCGGCATTCAGCTTTGATTTTTCTCCTTTCCGCCTTTTGTTGTCGAAATATGCACTGCACTAATCGATGATGGTGTTCATCTTCCTCTCTCGAAGGTAAGAATGAAAAGAAGGAAATATGTGGTTATTTTTAGCAGCAACATGTTATTTTGGCCCAATTGGTTGCTAGCTAATCCCTCTTTTTTTATTTTTTATGGTTTTTCTTATTTTTATGTTTCATCTTCCTTGAATTGTACAAGTTGGATTTTTGTTGGTGGTAATGAAATAATTCATATATAGTAATGGTGGCAGCGGCCAAGACATAACTTGTAATAGGCCCATTTCGCTCGAGCCCATAAACCATGTAAATAAATAAAGAAAAATAAATATGAAACCAAAGATAAAATTTTAGTCCACAGTCCATCAATTACAAAGAACCAAATAAACACAAAACCTGATTAGCTCAATTTTTACACTAAACCTATTCTAACCCAAATCCCAAAAACCTACGGATCCAATGGCCCAATTCCAAAACGAGCCCAAAAGGCCTAAATTTTTGTTTCAGAAATTGAAACCTAAAAGCTTCGATCGCCGCAGCTCCATGCAAGTGTGCCATCACTGCTATATGTCCAGCTGCGAAAAAGACGCAATCAACAGAGAATAATTAGTAGCAATAATTAGTACAAAAAATTAGAATCTTGTATTTATTTTTCTTCATTTATTCCAGCTATAAAAGCCGATTGTAATCAGTGTAAAAAAGGGGGACGAGTTGTAACACCCTTTACCCGAAACCGTCGCCAGAATCGAGTAATGAGTGTCACTAGACTTACCGGAGTTCAGATTCATTTTTCAATCAAATTAATGAAATACTACTCTTCCCTAGGGTTTTCTATGGTAATACTAACCTTTCGGATGGTTAGGATTCGAATTCTATCGCATCGGAAGCTCGAAAAATTTTTCACTTTTTAAAACAACGTCACACGCCCGTGTGACACAAGGCACGGTCGTGTGATAAGGCCGTGTGGCCCTCACATGCCCATGTCTAAAGGCCGTGGAACATCCTGACTTACTCGACACGGCCACCAACTATATCACACGCCCGTGGGAACAGGCCGTGTACTTTCACACGCTCGTGGGGTTGGCTCGTGGCTCGACCACGGCCTAGACACGCCCGTGCCTCTACCCCGTAGAGTATTCTATCAAATCCCACACGGCCGAGACACACGCCCGTGTGCCCTGCCATGCAGGTCGTGTCCGGCTATTTTCCAAGCCTTAACCTCCCTGAGACATCATCACAACTATATTTCATTCATATTAACCAATTCCAGTGACATACATTCGAAGACTACATTCATACCTCATTTACAAAATGAGTTACATACATTCATCCTTTTCATTCTAACCACTAAATAACATTTGTACAAAAACTAGCCAACTATACATGCCAATCTCAAATTATCAAACCATAGCACATACTCAACGGTAGCTTGATAGTGTGAGACGAGCCTCCTTGGATCACAAATCCCAAAATACTCTTCACTTGATAATCTAAAGGAAAAAGGAAAGAAAAGGGGAGTAAGCTACAAGTAGCTTAGTAAGACATAAGCAAATCAATAGCCAAATGCACAATAATTAACCAAGATGTTGGTTCTAACATGACAGAGGTGCAATATTGGTGTACTTACTCATGCATAATCTTACCAAAATATCCAAACATAGGCATTTACAATTATTTTATATTCAACTGATTTCTAATTCTCAACCTGCACAATTACTTCACATAATCAAGTTAATTTCCCCGTTGAACCTTCAGAACAGAGACGGATATACAGAGGTTAGCACCGAAATGCTTCACAGATATATGGCCGAAGCCAATCACAGAAATATGGCGTAAGCCAACAGAGTATGTAGCCGAAGCTACCAAAATATGTAGCCGTAGCTACCTCAGATCATAGATACACAGATGTAATCCACGGGTCTGCTCACATAAGCTGACAGGTGACTGCAACACATGCTAGTACACCCAGCACCTGGGATACAGAATCAGACAGATTCAGAGCCCTCAAGTGACATGTCACACATATCCGAAAACATTCTTACAGTCCAACCGGGGTTTATCAAAATAATCACAATTACACATTTACTTAATTCAATATTATATTCACATATTTTCACATCGGAATCATCAAATAATTAACAATGATGCAGATAAGCTATAATTTACTTATAACTTACCTCGATAACAAATCGACTAACTCGTGCTATTCTACTATCTTTTCCTTTCCTCGATTTCGATCACCCTCTCTTCTTTCTTGATCTAAATAAATGCATTTAACACATTTATCAATATTCTATCCAACACATTCATAAATCGGACTTGTTGGGCAAATGACCATTTTACCCCTAGTCTCGGAATTTCAATTTTACTTCATTTTCTTGCATTTTAAACTCAATTAGCTTCTTTTATCAATAAAATCATCCAAAATTCACTCACATTCATCTATTTATGAGCAACTTTTCTCTTTTTTTTTTTATTTTAGTCCCTTAGAGATGTTTTTATCAAAAACCACTTGTAAAAACACGTAAATAACACATCAATAACTCAATTACTACCAAAATTCATCAAATAACAACATTTCTCTAAAATGGGAAATTTTCAAACCCTAATTTCTTTTCAAATAAATAGCAAAATCATGAAATTCAAGCTTCAAGGGACTCAAAAATACGAAAATAATTGAAAACGGGGTTGAAATACACTTACAATTTGATTGACAAAGCTCAAAACCCCTTTAGCAATGGTGGAGAGAAAATTCAGTAGAAACATGAGAAGAAGATGAACATTTTCATTTTTTTCTCATCTTTTATGACAATTTTTTATCAATTGGACAAAAATGCCCTTAGCCATGTTTCTCGAAAGTTTCTCTAGAATTACCCTTTTGTGTCCATCCTATTAACTTATGGTATAATTGCAACATAAACACTCATACATTCATATCACAATTCAATCAAGTCCCTATTTCATCTAATACTCATAATTTCCCCTATTTGCAATTTAGTCCATGTTTTCCAATTGATCACAAAAATAGTAAATTTCTAAACAATTTTCTCACAGAACTTAATCGATAAACCTATGCAGTATAAAATTCACAAAATTTAACTTATTCCTATCGGATTTGTGGTTACGAAACCACTGTTCCGATTAGGCCCTATTTCGGGTTGTCACACAAGTCCTAATACAAAATCAAAGAAACAAAAACCTTAGATTTTTCTAAAGGTATTTTTCATTTCTACATATTTTTGCTTCGAATAACAAACGTATAAATAAAAAAATAATGGAAATCTTACCTTTTCTTGGACGAATAAAAGAGGACCGAGGGGTTTTTTTATTTTGGTGTTTTGAGGGCATCTCAGGGGATTTTGGGTCTTAAATTCGAGTTGTGGGGATTGGATTGCCCGAGATGGCCCCTTTGCGGAGCTCCGATCACCATATCGGCGGTGGACATTTGTGGCCCGATGATCGGAGCTTGGCCGAACCTAGGTCGAAGCACAGAGGGCGAGAGGATTTTTTGAAGAGTTTTTGATTTTTTTAAGGGTGTTTGAAATGAGTTTTTTTAGCCTTTTTTTTAGTATTTAAAGCCTAACCATACGACGTCGTTTTGGGGGTAGGCCAGTGATGCCCAAAACGGTGTCGTTTTAAGGCTAGATCTGCGCATTAGCCCGACCCGCTCTGAGGATCCGCGTGTTTTTATTAAAAGGGATATTTGCACCAACAACCCTTCCTCTTTTGCGGCGTGTTTCAATCAAGTGCTATCCTTTTTTCTTTATTTTTAATTTGACCCCTAAACTTTCTTTTTGTTGTAATTTGGTCCTCAGACCATTTTAGAGGAGAGTGCATGTGAAATGGTGCCGTTTTGAATGACCGATGACCCGAATTCAAATCCGACCTGATCTCCAGGAAGGTCCGCGCGCCCTTTAAATGTGCCTATTTATTTCTGTGGTCCTTCATTTTTTATTCTTTTTAATTAGGTCCCTTTCTTGCTTTTAATTTTTTTTAGATTTAATCGATAATTTTATCTATTTTTCAATCAGGTCCTTGGCAGTTTTTATTATTTATTAATCTATACCGTAAGACTTACTTGGTTTTCCATTCAATCCCTAGCCGTTTATTTATTTATTTAATTTTATTTTTTAAAATTGTTTTATTCCATTTGTTTTATTTTTTATTTTTATTTATATTAAATTGTTTTATCACATTTTATTTCATTTATTACATAATATTCTATTATTTAATTTGAACCATTTTAGATTTTATTTTAAAATTTGCCATATTATTCATTTTTTAATTGTTTTGTTATTTATTTAAAATTTTTCATCTATTATTTTTTTATATTCATATTCGATCTTTTTATATTTCCCTTTTATTATGTTTTTTATTTATTTGTTCATTATTGTGAAATTTAGATTTTGTCATTATTATTATCACTTTTAGTATTTTTTTTTGTTAGCATTACTATTGTCATTATATTATTCATGTTATTAGCTACTTTACATTATTCTTTTTTTTTGTCAATATTAGCATTAAATGTTAATACGTTGTGTAGTTATCGTGATTTTTTAGTGTATGTGTGTTTTTATTACTCATTAGTGTGGTAATTTTATTCAAACCATCGTTTTAAATAAAATACATTTCATTTAATTACTACACTTGATATTTCTCAAAAGTTTTCAAAATAAGGCAATATTCGGTATTTGGAAGCTTTGAAAAATTATGCCCTAACTTACTGGGTTTCGATTTTTCTTATTGAATCTAAATATCTGAATACCCTTTTGAAATTAAAACACATGAATTTCCAAATAAAAGACTTATTGTCGAGAATTTGAGATGTTATGTCCTAACTTACTAGATGTGACATGTTGTTGACTCGAGATAAGAATTTCTAAAAACAAAGCCAATATTTTATATTTGGGAATTTGAGAAATCGTGCCCTAACTTACTGGATTCAGATTTTTCGTTTGACCCAAATAACTGAATGTCCTTTTAAAATTTAAATGCATGAGTTTTGGAAAATCAAAAGATAAGCTTAGTTTCGAGGGTTTAAAATGCCATATCCTAACGTACTAGATGTGATATTTTATTACTTCGGGATAAGAGGGTCTTGACATCCAATTTGATTTATTCAAGCATTTTTTAAAATAAAAAGGATCGTATTTTAAAATCTTTTCAAATTTTCGATATTAAGACATTAATTAATTAATTAGGTACCAATTTTTGGGCATTATGAGGGTGCTAATCCTTTCTCGTGCGTAACCGGCTCTCGAACCCGTTTTCTCGAATTTTGTAGACCAAAATCAATGTTTTAATAAATCAAAATGTTTTATTAAAATGATCAATCTCAAGGTGACCCGATCACACCTCGAAAAAAGATTGGTGGCAACTCCATTTTCGTTTTCTAAAAGTCAACTCCCATTTTCCAAAATAAAAAATGGTTTCAACAGCTTGGCGACTCCACTGGGGACAATAAGAGAGTCAAGCCGTAAATTGATTAATTTTTGTCTTTTTGTTGAAAAATTGAAAGTTTAGTTTTAATATGCGTTCCTCTCACTACATCTCATCCATTTTGTTTTATTCATATTTTTTTATTTCGAGTTTTTATCCCCGCACATTGCATTGCATGACCGCTTGGTCACACCCTTTTAAGTGGGAGTGAGAAGCTACTCATTCGTGAGGTTTTCACCTTCGTGTAGGATAATGGATCGCTTTCGGGATACATCTGTACCCATGTCTTCGTAAGATTTTTATCTCTGTGCAGCCATAGGGAAATGTATTCCCTTGAACTGAACTCGGTCCATATGAGCCTATAATGGGTGAGGATCGAGGAATCTACCAGTTCGGGTACCTCAACTTTAGAACCAAACCACATGTAGAAAACCCTAAGAGCTCACCCTAGGTAGAACTATGCCAAACCCTAGCAGTCACCAGATAGGTGCTTGATTTTTTTATTTGCTTTGAGTTCTATTTTTGGTATATGATACTGACTTGTTGTGTTTTGTTTTGGCTATGATTGCATGTCATTTCATATTTAAAAGGTGTCGATTCATGTTCTATTACTAGATTAGAGAGCTTGTCATGAGAACAAATTTCTTGATAAAGTGGTAGATAATGCGGCTGTCCGTATATGGTCAGAGAAAGCGTAATTAAAGAAAGGATAGTATAGCCAAAGGGTACACGTCAGAATTATGGGACTGCACTCACATCAGCGTGCTGCAAAAAAATTTTTAGGAATTAAAAGAGATATGAGACCAATGGAATAAAGAGACCAGGCAGTTGTTTTACTGTAGCTATGGGGATTTACCTTACCTACTTGACATTAAGGTGGACGAGCATTTATTCTAGGCCCTCGCCTAATATTGGAACCCCCCATATAGTTGCCTTTACCTTTGGGAGGGTAGATTTGGTGCCTATTGTGGAAGAATATACAGCTTTACTTCGTTGCCTGAAGATTTAAGCTGATAAAGCCTATTCGAGAGCTGCTTGTGTCCCGACCTTTTGGAAGAAATTAATGAACATTAGGGGGATGAGCGAACAGTGGATTACAGCCAGGATTAAGTAAAAAAGAGAGTGTAAGTGCATTCCATGGAAAAATTTGAGGGATTTGATTCTAGCTCATCCTGATACGAAGAATAGAGTTGATGTTTTTGCTTTGAGCATATATGGATTAATGATCTTCCTTAGGGCATTAGGGTATGTGGATGAGGCAGTCTCGGATCTCTTCGATAGACTTGATAAATGAGTCACACCTGTTCTTGCAATCTTGGTCGAAACATTTAAATCTTTGATTGCATGTCAGAGAGCATGTGATGGCAGATTCATAGGCTGTGCACAGTTGTTGTTAGCCTGGTTTCACCGTCATTTCTAGAAGGTGGATAAAGTTTCTTATCGGGTTTTCTCTAAGAATTAAAGGAAATAACAGCTACGCCAAGGAGGGATGATATATCAGAGGAAAATTGGATGGCAATTCTCCAAAATCTCCAGGAAGAAGACGTCGAGTAGAGAGCTTCTTGGATGGTTCCAACAAAATTTTCTACCGGTGTGGAAGGTTTGACTGGGTCTCTCTACTAGAAATTTGGGGAGCCGTCGGATATGTTCCTTTACTTGTACTGAGCCGTCAGATATGTCCCTCTGCTAGGAATTTGGCGAGCCGTCGGATATGTTCCTTTACTTGTACTGAGGCAATATAGGTCAAGACGGTTCATACCAGCAACACATGGGCTAGCTTAATGTGAGATTTCATAGAGGGGAGATAACTACAAGAAAAGGGTTAAGGAGATTTCTAATGATTGGAATCAGACTCGTCGGATGAAAATATTGGCTGTAAGTCCAATGACGACCCCCGAGAACAATGGATGGTGGGGTAAAAGAATTAACAATAATATCCATGAGTCGAGTTTAAAAGGCGCTCAACCAATGGAAGAGTACTTAAAAGTGGTCCCGTCAAAACTTGAGATCATAAAGGAAGATTTTGAAAAGAGGAATTTAGAGCTCGAAAAGAAGATAGAACAATTGGAGGAAGAGAAAATGCATTTCAGGTTAGATGTTGATGTTCAAAAGCTAGAGGTTGAGAAATTAAGGAAAAGGAAAAATAAGGTCGAGGAAGACTAGGATAGTTTGAAGACAGATTATAAGAAGTTGCATCTATCAATGAAAACTGTCGGATTGGGAAAAATGTCAGAGCAATGGCGACAAAAGGTTTAAGAAGAAAGAATTAAAGTTGATCGGTGGGAAAGAAAATTTCAGGAAGCTCAGGCACGAAACGAGGTCCTAGAAAAGAATTTTTCAGAAAATCGAAGTGAAAAAATTGAGTTAAAGGCTAGAGTGCCCGAACTTGAAAAATCCCTTCATCAGTATCAAAATTGTAATTTCACGATGGAACTGAGGGCGAGTTTAAACAAGATCGAAGAAATGAAAAGAAAGATAGAAGAACTAGTGTCTGCTTACAAAATTGCGAACTCCGGGTTGAGCTCCTTGAAGCAAGTGAAGAGCACTGGAAAGAACATTCACTATTCTCAAGATCAAGTTAGAGAGATTGCATTATGGGTGAAGCTGTGGCTCATATTCAGGAGGTAACTGATCATTTACAGACTTTGACAGTTCAGGCTGGTATGTTAAGCGTGAAATATGAGCTAGAATCAAACTGGGGTCAGGAGCTATCTTTGTTGCTTAGAAAAGTTAAAACTTTGAGCATTAGGGCAAAGCCATATTTGTAATTTGTTTTATGTAAAGGATTTTGTTTTCTAGTAAAGTTTTCTAACTGAGATTGAATCAGAATCGATGCCTTTTTGCATTCATCTCATGCATTCGCATTGTATCACATCGTATGCATTAAAATCCATAGAAAGACCCTAATTAGTTAAAGTTATTTCAGTTAATCTGAAAACTTACAAAAACTTACCAACTACGCATCGCTATGGTTCTCATTCTAAGATAAAAGATATAGACCAAAGGTTAGAAAGACTTGAACAACTTCAAAGAGAAATGCAAGATTAACTACAAATGCAAATACAAGAGCAACTGGCCAAGATCTAGCAAGACATGAGGGACCAAATGCTAGAGTCCCAAAGAAATATGATGACTCAGTTGACCCAACTGCTGGCTAAAGGGTTGGATAAAGGAAAAGGCCCCATGGTCACTACTGGGAAGGATAATGAGGAACCTCTTTATCCTCCGGGTTTTACCCCAACAAATGCACAGACACAACCTGAGGTGTACCCGCAAGACCATCTGTCACGATCAAGCCTCAACAGTTTCAGGCTAATGCTTTAATACCAATGAACTTCCAAGTTGGGTCAGGTTCTAACCCAGGGGTTAACCCAACTAATCCTGTTATTCCCAATTTGGATGATATAATAGAAAGGGAAGGGGCAAGGATGGAACTTCCAAAGTAGTTAAAGGACCGATGTAAATGGTTGGAGGAAAAATTCAAGGTAATGGAAAATGCTGATATTAATTGTGGAATCGATGCTAAGGATCTGAGTTTGGTTTCGGACTTGGTGCTTCCCCACAAGTTCAAAATGCTAGAATTTGAGAAGTATAATGGGACTAGCTACCTCGAAGCTCACATCACTATGTTCTGCTGGTGGATGACTGGGTATGTTAACAATGATCAACTACTGATCCACTGCTTCCAAGACAGTTTGGTGGGGGCATCATCCAAATGGTACAATCAACTGAGTCATACTAGGATTAGTTTGTGGAAAGACCTAGCGCAAGTATTTATGAAGCAATATAGTCATGTGACAGACATGACTCCTGATAGAATTACCCTGCAGAATATGGAGAAGAAACCAAATGAAAGTTTTAGGCAGTATGCACAAAGATGGAGAGAAATTTCCATACAAGTTCAGTCGCTACTTCTAGAAAAAGAAGTCACGATACTTTTTATCAACACTTTAAAAGCCTCGTTCATCACTCACATGCTAGGAAACACCACAAAAAGTTTTTCAGACATAGTGATGATTGGTGAAATGATTGAAAATACAGTGAGAAGTGGAAAGATAGATGTGGGAGAGAGTACCAAAAGGTCAGCCCCGAGGAAAAAGGAAAACAAGGTGAACAATACAAGTACATATAACAAGGGATACTCAAAACCGATTACTGTTAGTCAGCCAAGAGTAGTGACTACTGGTCATCAACGTTCGCTAAGGTAGGAATCTGGCACAAAGTAAAACACTGAGAAACTCCAATTCACGCCAATCCCAATAACGTCTAAAGAGTTGTATCAAAGTTTATTTGACGCACACGTGGTATCCCTTTTTTACTTAAAACCATTACAACCCCCATACCCCAAATGGTACGATACAAACGCTCAATACAAGTACCATGGAAGGATCATAGGGCATTCAATAGAAAATTGCACTGCCTTCAAGAAGTTAGTTGAAAGACTTATTAAAATGGGCATTATAAAATTTGATGATACACCTAGTGAAAAAAATCTGCTACCCAATCATACTGATAATGGGGTAAATGTGATAGGTGAGAATATGAGGAGAGGAATCAAGACGAATATCACTAAAGTAAAAACCCCTTTGAGATAGGTTTGGAAGAGATGGTAAAAAGGGGATTAATCATATCAGATTCAAAAGGGAACTGCGGAAAAACAAGGAACTACTGTAAGTTCCATCATAGAAAAGGGCACAAGATTCAAGAATGCGTCGAATTCAGGGCCTTGGTGCAAGACCTAATGGACAATAAAGAGATGGAATTTTGTGAAGAAGTTAAAGAAGAAGGAAACATATGCGCGTCAGAGGGAGAATCAATAATAAAGGTTCTAAAGGTCAATTACCCAGTGGTCATCATTTCACGTCCTAAAAGCAACAAAACTGGAGTACAGATAATACCAAAGATCATAATTTAGAAACATGTAGTCTTCTCTTACAAAGATAGCATGAGAGTTCCCTAGAATTATGACTGCAATGTGACAATCCTGGGAAAAGAGAACTCAGTCAGCACTTCAAAGGAGGTTCTTATACACATAGTGGAAGGCGTTATGATTTGGTAAATGCATGAGTAGAACTCGTTAAAAGAAAAGCCTTGGCGGTGGAACAAAAGAAGGAAAAAGTAGTCAGACCTAAGCCACCTGTTAATGAGCCACTAAAAGAAGAGGAAGCTAAGGAATTCTTGAAGTTTTTGAAACACAGCGATTATAGTGTTGTAGAACAGTTGCATAAACAACCAGCTCGCGTATTCGTACTCGCCTTACTCTTAAGTTCAGAGGTGCATCGTAGTGCATTAATGAAAGTGCTAAATGAAACATACGTAGCCAACGATATCTCTGTCAACAAACTAGACCGTCTAGTTAATAACATAAGTGCTGACAATTTCATTTTCTTCAACGACGATGAAATACCACCAAGGGCATGGGATCCATTAAAGCTTTGCACATCACCACCAGATGCAAAGGGTACACATTGCCAAGGGTTCTGATCGACAATGGATCGGCACTAAACGTATTGCCCCTATCCACACTTAATAGGTTGCCCGTGGATAGTTTTCACATGAAGGTGTGCCAGAATATAGTGAGGGCGTTTGATGGCACGGAAAGGAGATTCATGGGGAGAATCAAAATACCCTTGTTGATTGGCCCAACTACATATGAGGTGGACTTCTTGGTGATGGATATCAAGCTTTCCTACAATTGCTTATTGGGGAGACCTTGGATACATTCGGTAGGAGTAGTGCCTTCATTACTGCATCAAAAGTTGAAGCTAGTAACAAAAGGTCAGCTGGTGACGATAAATACTGAAGAAGATATTATTGTAGCCGTAACCAGTGATGCGCCATATTAGAGACAAACGATGAAGCGATCGAATGTTCTTTTTGATCTTTGAAGTTTGTAAATGCAACATTCATCACTCAAGGGAGCAGGATCTAGGTGCCAAAAATATCCAAGACTACATGAATGGGCTTGCAGTTAATGGTAGGGAAAGGAGCCTTACCGGGGAAGAGACTTGGGAGACATCTCCAAGGAAAAGTTGAGGCTCTAATACTGAAGGACAAGTGTGACTACTTTGGCTTAGGATTCAAGCCAGATGTAAGACAAAGGAAGAATGAGCTGGAAAATAGGCAAGAAAGAACGAGGGCACGTTTGAGTAGGGAAGAAATCAAATGGGAACCAATGATATTCCCCTACATATCCAAAACTTTCGCATCAGGTGGGATTATTCATCCTGAGCGAAGGATGCTAAGAAAAGAAACCATTGAAGAAATGTTGGGAAATGTACACATCAATGCCATATCCGAAGAAGCAACTAAAGAAGGGAACTTGCCAGACATTCGCCCTTATGAACCTGGGAGTGTTCTGAACAACTGGACTGCAGAAGAGATTCCTATAGTTGTTAGAGCTTATTTAGAGTAATGTTCAAAACACACTTGTTGCTTTAAGCCTATAAGCAATAAGAATTCATTTGTGAAATAAGCTCATGTTCAAACATCTTTATTTCAATGAAATACATCTTTGTTATCATTTCGAGCAAATATTTTTTCATTCTTTCCATATAAGCAATTATTTTAGATTCTTTCGTTCTTTGGACTTTCTTCCAAAACATTCTTTCATTTCATTCATATCATAAGAATAGTTATTCTTAAATTTATTTATTCTTTGTATATTCTTTTTTACCCACAATAGGTCCCCGGATATCAACGACATGAGTGACGCTATTACAGACTCAGAATCTCCTTTTGAGCGAGACATGTATTTAGGGGGATCTCAGGATCTTGAAGATGACAGAGACTGTGACTTGTCTCCGGACTTGTTAAGGATGGTAGAATAAGAAGAGAAACAAATTCTACCTCATAAAGAAACAGTGAAGATGGTGACCTTAGAAGAATGAAAGGTAGTGAAAATTGGAACGTGCATAACCAAAGAAACAAAGCAAGATCTTGTGGAGTTACTTCAAAAATTTCAAGATGTCTTCGCATGGTCATACCAAGATATGCCTGGGTTAAGCACTGATATTGTAGTACACAGCCTCCCCATAAAAGAGGAATGCAAGCCAGTTCAGCAAAAGCTTCGAAGGATGAGGCCTGACGTTATGCTAAAAATAAAAAAGGAAGTAAAAAACAATTTGATGCCGGTTTCCTACAGATGGTTAAATACTCAGAATAGGTAGTCAATATTGTCACTGTCCCTAAGAAAGATGGAAAGGTACAGATGTGTGTAGATTACATAGACTTAAATAAGGCCAGCCCAAAGGACAATTTCCCCTTGCCTCATATTGACACTTTAGTGGATAATACGATAGGCTACTCACTGTTTTCCTTTATGGATAGTTTCTCTCGATATAATCAGATAAAGATGCAGCCTTAAGACATGGAAAAAACCATTTTCATAATGTTATATGGTACATTTTGTTATAAGGTGATGCTGTTTGGGTTAAAAAATGTAAGAGCAATATATCAAAGGGCCATGGTGACCTTGTTCCATGATATGATGCACAAAGAAATCGAAGTTTATGTCGATGACATGATCGTAAAATCCAAAACAAAAAAGGAACACATCCAAGTTTTGAGGAAGTTGTTCTTAAGATTGAGAAAATTTCAACTAAAGCTCAATCCAACAAAATGTACCTTTAGAGCTAGGTCAGGGAAACTGTTGGGCTTCATAGCTAGTAAAATGGGAATTGAGGTTGACTCAGACAAAGTCAAAGCTATACAAGAGTTGCCTCCACCACGTACTCAAAAAGAAGTTCGAGGTTTTCTTGGAAGGCTAAATTACATTGCTCGATTCATTTCACAATTAACTGAGAAATGTGATCCCATGTTTCGTCTTCTTAAGAAACACAACCAAGGCGTATGAGATGATGAATGCCAAAAAGCTTTTGACAAGGTTAAACAATATTTGTCAAATGCCCCAGTACTGTCTCTACCTAATCCAGATAGGCCATTAATACTGTATTTGACAGTGTTTAACAACTCCATGGGATGTGTGCTTGGTCAACACGATAAGTTAGGAAGGAGAGAAAAGGCGATATATTACCTCAGTAAGAAGTTCATTGAGTGTGAAATGAGATGTTAGCCAATTGAGAAATTGTGTTACGTTTTGATTTGGACAACTCAGAGATTGAGACAATATATGCTGTATCATACGACCTGGCTAATCTCGAAACTAGACATATTAAAATATATAATGGAGTCAACTACTTTGAATGGAAGGATGGCCAGATGGCAAATTCTACTTTCTGAATTTGACATAGTTTATGTAAACTAAAAGGCTGTGAAAGAGAGCGCAATAGCAGAGTTTCTGTCCAGTAGAGCTCTAGAAGATTATGAGCCGTTGAACTTTGATTTTCCTAATGAAGAGCTAATGTATGTGGCAACTATTGAAGGGGATGCTACAAAAGATCATATTTGGAAACTGAACTTAGACGGAGCATCAAACGCTGTAGGTAACGAAATTGGGGCAGTCCTGGTATCCCCAAATGGAGATCATTATCCATTCACATGAAAATTGGATTTTGATTGCATAAATAATATGGCAAAGTATGAAGCATGTATTATGGGAATCCATGTAGCCGTAGAACGCAAAATCAAAGCGCTAGAAGTTTATGGAGGTTTCGCATTAGTGATCTACCAGCTTAAAGGTGAATGGGAGACAAAAGACCCCAAATTGATCAATTATCGAAGGATAGTTCTAGGGCTAATGGAGAATTTTGATGACATCATTCTCAGTTACCTCCCGCGAGATGAAAACCAGATGGCAGATGCCTTGCTACTTTAGCTTCCATGATCAAAGTAAACAAACAGGAGGATGTAAAACCTATTCAGATGAGTATTTATGAGGCCCTAGCTCATTGTTACAACATGGAAGAAAAGGAAAGGGATGAGCACCCTTGGTACCATGATATATTGCGATACGTGAGAAATCATGAATACCCTGACCAGGCAACTGTGAATGATAAAAGGACGTTGAGAAGATTAGCCTGTGGCTATGTCTTAGATGGGGAGATCCTGTACAAAAGGAAGGATCAGGTATTATTGAGTGTGGACACCGTCAAAGCTAAGAAAATTTTAAAAGAAGTCCATGAAGGCATTTGTGGAACACATGCTAACGGTTTTACAATGGCTAGACAAATTATGAGATTCGGATACTATTGGTCCACCATAGAAGGAGATTGTATCAACTATGCCAAGAGATTTCATAAATGCCAAATTTATAGAGACAAAATTCATGTACCTCCTTCACCTTTGCATGTTAAGACTTCCCCATGACCTTTCTCCATGTAGGGCATGGATGTCATTGGGTCGATCTCGCCGAAAGTTCGAATGGGTATCAATTTATTTTTGTGGTCATCGATTATTTCACCAAGTGGATAGAGGCTGCTTCACATGCCAGTGTTACTAAGTCTGCAGTCAGTAAATTCCTAAAAAGGGAAATCATATGTTGATATGGAATACCTGAGAGGATCATATCTAACAATGCACTAAACTTGAACAACAGCATGATAGCGGAGGTCTGCAGTCAATTCAGGATGAAACACCACAACTCATCACCGTATCGCCCAAAAATGAATAGTGTAGTGGAATTAGCCTATAAAAACATGAAGTACATCGTGGGGAAAATGACTGAGACTTGTAGAGATTGGCATAAGAAGTTACCATTTGGTTTTTATGCTTATCGAACATCTATCAGAACTTCCACTGGGGCAACGCCTTTCTCATTGGTCTATGGAATGGAGGCAGTTTTACCCATTGAAGTAGAGATACCTGCCCTTCGAGTTTTGTCTGAGCTAAAGCTAGATGAAGCAGAATGGACCCAGTCTCGATATGATCAGTTGAACTTGATTGAAGAAAAGAGGCTAAGGGCTATTTGTCATGGTCAAATGTACCAAAAATGAATTATGTAAGCTTATGACAAAAGGTTCGCCTAAGAGAATTTCATGAGGGAGACCTGGTATTGAAAAAGATTCTTCCTATACAAAAGGATTTTAGAGGAAAATGGATGTCAAACTGGGAAGGACCTTATGTGGTAAAGAAGGCTTTCTCTGGAGGAGTGCTGATTTTGACTGAAATGGATAGGAAAAACTTACCCAATCCTATAAATTCGAATTTAGTCAAGAAGTATTTCACTTAAAAAGGGGAAGAGGCCAAGGTGAAAACCCGCAAAGGGCACTTTAAGACTTTCTTAAAAAAAAGGAGAGGCCAAGGTGAAAACCCGCAAAGGGCGCCTTGAGACCAAAGGGGTTTTAAGTTAAAAACCCAGAAAGGGTAGCTCAAATTTTGATGGGGCATGCAATGATCTTGCTATACATGAATTAACAAGGAGGAAGTATGCTATATATTGGAGCATCGACAAAGTACTTTAGATTTCTTAAACACATGTCAAGCTCAAAACGGTCTTCAAGAAGTTCATACAGAGAAGCTCAGGCTGCGATATTTGGGGTACATAGTCTTTATCTTATTCATATTGAATTTGCTATCTTTGAATACTTTATTCTTTTCAAGATATGCGTTTCCAATCAATTTCCTTTTTAATTTTGCCATCTTTGATAATTTATTCATTTCGAGCTATGCTCCAAATCAATTCTATCCTTGTCCATTGTTATGATCTTTTTCAAGCATGTAGCATTGAAATAGTGATTAATGGACAATAATACTTTCACAAAAAAAAAGTTCTGCATATTACTCTAGAAGCTTTTAAATAATACAAGAACCTAAAACAAGACTATTGTTTAGAACTCACCAAGCTTAAGGTTTGGAAATATCTGAGAAGGAAGAGTCTAAATTGAGACTATCTTTTTAGATTTCTTGTCAAAAATAGTGATTGAACAAAATGAAGATGACATTCTACATTCATGCATACACATCTGGTCGTGTCAACCAGAGAGTGGTAACAGATTATTTGATTGAAGAAGCCACGAATCATATACCTCTGAGTTGCAGTGGGGTAGATTGAGGAAGTTATAAATCCTATACCCCTGAGTTGCAGTGGGATAGATAGAAAAAAACCAAGTTTTATCACTTTCGAGTTGCAGTGGGGCAAACTAATTGATCAAAATGAAAATGTTTCCTTTGGTTTTCTGTCAAAGGTACCAACCGAGGAAAAAGGCAACATAATACGTCAGAGATAAAGCCATGATGACACCCTGAACATTAAAAAGGGATCATTCTCATGACATTTCTACATTCATATATCATTCATAACACATCTAGTTAGTTACATTTGATTCATTCTGATCATAGCATCCTAATCATTAGGCACATGCATATGCCCATGAAACTGATTCTACAGGTCATGTCCTCCAGAGGATGGTGTAGCAATATAGGTGAATCCAAAAATCTCATCTCTCTAAAGTCGCAGTGAAGCAAATTGAAGTAGTAGATCTTATCTCCCTGAAGTAAGAAGTGGAGTAAATCGAATACGGTGAATCTTATCTCCCTGAAGTAGCAGTGGAGTAGATTAAAACCACCAGCCTTATCTTCCTGAAGTAGCAGTGGAGCAGATTGAAGATTGTTGATCTTATCTCCCTGAAGTAGCAAGTGGAGTAGATTGAAGACGGCGAATCTTATCACCCTGAAGTAACAGTGGAGCAGATTTAAGCCACCAGCCTTATCTCTCTGAAGTAGTAGTGGAGCAGATTGAAGATTGTAGTGGAGTAGATCGAAGACGGCGAATCTTATCTCTGTGAAACTATATTGGAGCAATTCGAAGCCACAATCCTTATCTCCCTAGAGTTGTAGTGGAGCAAGATAAAAATACAAACTTTATCTCCTTAAGTTGCAGTGGAACAGGATGAAATTACCAATTCTTATCTCCTTGAAGTTCGAGTGGAGTAGATCGAAGCTACAAATCTCTTCTCCTTGAAATTACATTGGAGAGGATAGAAGCATTATTTCATATGCCCCTGAAGATGCTGTGAGATGGAATGAGGCTACTTGAAGAAAAAAAGCACCAATAAGTCAAAATGCGATGAGACTGGGAAAAATTGGCCTTTTTTAAAGTCTTTGCTCTATTCTCGTTACACAATAATTAGCAAAGAGGGGCAGCTGTAATAGGCCCATTTCGCCCGGGCCCATAAACCATGCAAATAAATAAAGCAAAATAATTATGAAACCAAAGATAAAATTTTAGTCCACGGTCCATCAATTATAAAGACCCAAATAAACACAAAGCCTGATTAGCTCAATTTTTACACTAAACCTATTCTAACCTAAATCCCAAAACCTACGGATCCAATGGCCCAATTCCAAAATGAGCCGAAATGGCTCAAATTTTTGTTTCAGAAACTAAAACCTTAAAAGCTTCAGCCACCGCAGCTCCATGCAAGTGCGCCATCATCGCTGTATGTCCACTTGTGAAAAAGACGCAATCAACAGCGAATAATCAGTAGCAATAATTAGTACCAAAAAAATTAGAATCTTGTATTTATTTTTCTTGATTTATTCCGGCTATAAAAGCCGATTGTAATCAGTGTAAACAGGGGGGACGAATCCTAATTCAAAATCAAAGAAACAGAAACCTTAGATCTTTCTAAAGGTATTTTTTCATTTCTACATATTTTTGCTTCGAATAACATACGTATAAATAAAAAAAATAGTGAAAACCTTATTTTTTTTGGACGAATAAAAGAGGACCGATGGTTTTTTTTATTTTGGTGTTTTGAGGGCATCTCAGGGGATTTTGGGTCTTAGATTCGAGTTGTGTGGATTGGATTGGCCACGATGGCCCCTTTGTAAAGCTTCGACCACCGTATATGGTGGCGGACAGTGGTGGCCCGATGATCGGAGCTTGGTCAGACCTAGGACGAAGCACAGAGAGTGAGAGGATTTTTTGAAGAGTTTTTGATTTTTTAAGGGTGTTTGAAATGGGTTTATTTAGCATTTTTTTAGTATTTAAAGCCTAACCATACGACGTTATTTTGGGGGTAGTGTAACACCCTAAACCCGGCCCAGATGTTACGGCCAAGTCTGGTGTGTCACATCAACGACGAATTAGGATATTCCTTAATTATTATGATTAGGGTGAGCTTGGCAAAAACGTTCTGATAGTTTGGGAAGAAAGTCCAGGATTAATTTGCGTTTATCCTATCCACTACCAGTTTATAATTCATTTTTGTTATCAGTTCTTGTTATCCATTTGTTATGAGTGCTTAGTTTTGAAAACGTTGATTAATTTTAAGAAAACTCGCACAACCTCAATCAAATCATTTAAAACAAAATATAAATAAAGAATTAAAAACCCAATTTAAAATACTTAAAGAGGCATTATTACAACCCAAAACCAGAATGGAAAATAAAAGAAAAAAATAGATAACTCAAATAAAAACCAACCATGCAGTCCACATGGCCACTCTGAATCCCACCAGCTGCCAAGTCCTCTAGCTTAGGGCCCACCTGCACAGATGAAAGGAATGCGTGAGTTTGGAAACTCAGTGTGTAAAGAAAGCCCATCTAGAGCCCAAATCAACTCAAGCTTACTAGGCCTAAGCCCTATCTAGTCTCCATAGTAACTAGGTCGTAGCCCTATTCAATATTCAGTTACTGGGCCGAAGCCCTATTCAAATATAGTTTCACTAGGCCGAAGCCCTATTCAGTAAACAGTGCGGCCCATAGGCCCATTACAGTAACAGAACAGAATAATACATGTATGCAAAGCCCAAACCTAAATCCATGCAACAGTATAATATGTCATGGCATACAGTGAACAGTTACAGTAAAGCATGCATTTCAGTCAAATTTAGCCCTAGGGGTATAATGGTCATTTTGCACCTAGGGGTAAAACAGTAATTTTCCACCCTTAAGGGGTATTTCAGTACTTATACCAATTTTTAGGGTTTTATGCATATTTCAGTCATTAACAGTCAAATTTCCATCTAAGCAGTTTATCCAGCCCATTTTAGTAGTTTAGAGTTATTGGGCCCTAAAACCCCTAATGGGCCCTACAACGTCAGTTAGCTATTTTAGCCCATTTAGCCCAAATTCCATAAATGTCTTAGCGGTTTTAACCTACAGTATGCCAGAATACGCTTACCACTAGTTTTCACCCAAATGGGCCTGTAAGCCCATTGGGCCCATATTTAGCCCATCGAGGCCCAAATTTACCGAGGTGCACGAAATCGCGCACTCACCAACTTTATCAATTGTGATTATAGGTCTTACCATTTCCAACTGACCCACGAGTGCTCGCACGCTCGCAAGCCTACAAAATGCCAGGACTTTGGCATTTCGGCTTTTCGGCTTTTGTCGATTTAGTCTACTAGTGGGTGTTCGTTTACACACCTGATTTGCGACGGACATTAACGAGATCTCCCACGAGTATCCTACAATTGGTCATTCACATATTAGATTCAAGAATCAATGACAACTAATGTAATCTTGCTTACCACATTCGGCCAACAACCCTTATGGCCTTAATCCACTTACCTTTGCCGATAACAGTGATTAGATTTAGATCTAGTCGCCCTAACAGCCCTAGCCTTTCACTGCTCCTTAATCTTCAGTCCAAACTACACAAACAAATCGATAAGTAATACCTACAAATCCTTTTAGCCCTAGTCGACAGCCACCCTATGCATATAGGGGTTTTCGACTTTTCTCAATCTCGAAATAACGAATAGAACAGAAAGGAACTACTTACCCAAAAAGTTGCTTGATCTGCTAAACAGTACAGCAATCGATCTCCCTTAACCTAGATCTCAATCTCTAAAGGATCTAAACTAAAATCCCAAAGCTACAGAAGAGGTTCAATACTTCGGCTAAAGGATGGATACTTTGAAGAAGATGACAAGATTCGGCTTTTGTATGAAGAAATAAAAGAAGTTCATGAATGGGTAAAAGAGATGTAAGTTTCGGCTTTTTGGCAAGGAGAAAAGACCTTATATTCGGTTATCATGGAAAGAAAAACAAAAGGGAAAAATTCAAGAACATGGGTAAAAGATTTGGCGAAGAGAAGATGAGCAAAAATAAAATAAATAAAATAAAATAAAAAGAACAAAAACCAATTGAAAGAAAGAAAAAAAAGTCAGCTAACACAATAAAAAATACCCTAAACCAACAAAGAAGAAAACAACTCATAAAGGCTAAAATTCTAAGAGCAATTCGGCACTTAATTGCCTATAGCCGAATGAGTCCTATTTCGGCACAAAAAAAGTCCCTCCCAAATTCAAATTCTCCTTGACTTTAGCTAATAGCAAAGTTTGAATTTCATTCAAACTTTCCACCAATTAGCAGCAGCCCTTATCCATTCCCCCACCGATTAGCCGACCCAATTTGCTGCTAGGAAGAGTTTCAGTCCAGCACAACTACTCTCCCTATGCGTGCAGCAAAAAGGTAGCCCCTCGAGTGCACAGTAGCTCAAACCCGAGACCTCCAGGCACAGACATACGCTGCTGGTCACTGCGACGTGACTTCTCTTTTGTTATAATAGCGTTACGACTACTTTTAAGCCTTACCTGCTGAAGCCTCGACTGTTTAAAAACAAAATCAAAATTTTCGCCTACCCAGGGTTCGAACTCACGCCCACTCAGCATTCCTAGCACGCTGCTGCCACTGCGCCACAGTCGCTCTTTGTGTTAAGCTTTGTTCACAACTTCTTTTAAGGCCTATTTTAATGTTACCTGATTATTTAAAAAAAAAAAAAACATTTCGCGCGCATGCTGTGCCTTGAACCTGGGTCCCCTTCCTACTTCCTAGCGTCCCTGGCCACTAGGCCAGGCATTTCCTTTTGCCTAATCTTAGCCCAACTCACTTATAAGGCCTAATGCCCGAATTTCCCTAAGGAAGCAAAATTAATTTTTTTGCTAGAACCCTGGGTCGAGCCCAGGACTTTTCCCACACTATAAGTCATTCGTCATTTATTTAAAAACTAAACATGAAATTAATAACAATAATATTTTTTTAATAATTAAAAAATTTAAATTACTCCGGCCGTCTTCTACCAGAACCCAGACTCAAGGCCCAATACTTCTAGGCCAAAAATTTAGGGTGTTAAAATTCACCCCTCCTAAAAAAAATTTCGTCCTCGAAATTTCTAAATAATAAGATAGTCATGCATCAACTACTCCACTATGCTACCGCTGTGCTTTCTGATCTAAATAATTTTTAGTACAACCCAGAACATCTAATCACCGAAGTAAATAAACATTTATCAAGCGCGCATACAATTCGTATCCAAACATCACACACACCTAACTAGAATAAACTGGGCAATCCTGAGCTCGATGCTTCCTGGACCCGCATTTAGGGCATGCTCATTTCTTCCTATGGCATTCACCGGATGACGCCCGTTGCAGTTCTTGCAGGTCGAAAAGTTTGGTCGTGTCTTAACATGTTTCACAGAACGAGGCTCTGTCCTCTGAGAACTAGGATCCTTCATCTTCTTACACTCTAACCACCATGCTTGAAGCATTTCCCTAATCTCCTTAACTTTGGTCTCCAATACTTCTTCTACCACTTTCCTTACTAACTCAACCAGTGCCTCAGTACCAAGCTCTGAGTTACTGTTACCCAAAGTTGGCAGACTTTGCTTACCCTCGGATTCCATATCAATACTCTACATTACCAGCATACATATCAAATAACTACAAAGATCTCGATTCAAAAATTTTAGTATTTATCCATATATTCTATGCTGAGATAGGATTTCAAGTTTTTATTTTTACAGAATCGGAGCCTAGCTACAGTCTCAATCTTCTAGGGTTTTTAGTTTCCCTATAGTTTCAGTCTCTACAGTTTCAGTACTACCCTATCTACAGTATCATAGTATGGTCTCAATTCTATCTACAGTAACATTACAGTACAGTACAGTATAAAAGAAGAAACACTTACAAACTTGGTGCCAGGGATTCAGTGTGCCATTATTTAGAAATTAGCTTTCAGAAAGCCCGCTTAAAACTTAAACCTTTTTAAAGTAAACTTTAAACGAGTATACCTTGAAGAAAATAAGTTTAAAAAGGATTTTCCTAAAAAATTTCCAAAAATCAATTTTAAAATACTCTTCTTGGGCCTTGAATTTTAAAATTGTACGAAAACATTTGGACACGATCCACAGATGAGTTGTTGCAACCTGGCTCTGATACCACTAAATGTAACATCCCAAACCCGGCCTAGAAGTTAGGCCCGAATCTGGCGATGTCACATTGAAGGGTTACTTTCAAAAAATGGTTTAGTTAAAAACTTAGTTCGAAACGAAATATGCTTGATAGGAATTTACTTAGTTAAAAATTTGAAGAATTAAATTAAATGAATAATTAGAAAAAAAAACATGTTTATTAAATATAGCAGTAACTAAATAGAATCCCAAGTAAATAATGAAATCGAAGATACATAGCCTTATTACATCACAGTGGAGATTTAAAAGTAATTATCATAAAACACTTAATAAATCTATATTGAAAATTCCTAAGTAACTTGTAGTGTGGCTATCTTCGAGTCCTCTCCCGCGTCGAGCTCCCTATTGTGGATCACCTGAAATATTAATAATAAGGGTGTGAGTTTCAAAACTCAGTGTGTACGACCCTTGGCAATCAAATCAATTCATTATACACATATCACATTGAGCCTAAGCCCTAACAATTTTAGTGGTCTGGGCCTTAGCCCACATTGACCTCATATCATACCAGAATTACATGTATGCAAATGTTCCCATCCCAAATCCAACCGCTACACACCACCCGTACTAGCCCAACACACCTGTGGGGATGTCTACATCAACCCACCCATCCTCTATACACCAATGGTAGCACACATTGCGGCACTACTCACGTTGCAGCATGGCTGCTATATATATACGGTGTAGCCAAGCTACTCGATGGCTTGAAAGCCTACGGTGGATCCACGATCGTCAAGTGACTATGTGATCCTCAAAACACTTCCTCCGTATCATCAAAACCCACCCAAGTGCAACATACAATTCATGAATGCATCATACACATTTTCACACATTTTCACATATTAAGCACTTAGGGGTATTTTGGTCATTTCACTCCCAAGGGTATTTTCGTAAATCTACCCTACAGGGGTATTACGGTACTCCTGCCCTACGAGGGTGTTTCTGTAATTCTACCTTATAGGGTATTTTCGTAATTCTACCTTAGAAGTGTATTTTCGTAATTTTATCCTAGAAGGGTATTTTCGTAATTTCCTAATGATACAGATTTTAGTTATGAATTTTGGCCCATCAACAAGTCCTCGCGGCTAAAATGAACGGACACTATGCACCAGGTAGGATTCAAGAGAAGAGGAGGTGGGTCACTCAGACCGCTTAAGTACCAGGCTCTTCCATGATCCAATCCTAGACATGCATACGTCGGTTGCCACACCTTAGTCCATTGACTTGTTCATAGACATGTTTATTACTTAGTTAAGTTTTATGAAAATTTGAGAGTCCATTTAACTAGGCCTAAAGTCCATTAAAAACCCTAGCATGCATTTCTACAATCCCATAAGGCCCACTAGACCCAATCATATTCATAAAACCCAAACATGCTTATGTAGCCCATTAGGCCCGATCACAATTCAATCATACATTCATGCATGTCAATTCATCATACAATTTCATATCACAACTTTGCCACTTTGGGCCCACAAGTTCGTCAGGCCCATTCGGGATTTCGGGATTCGATAAAGTTGTAGTTTAGGGTATAAAATTTATTCGAATATGGTTTTGGTTGTAGGTCGAGGCTGAGGATAGTGTAGTGCGGGTCGTCAATTAGGTGTGTACATACACTATACACACAAAAATCGGCAAAAGCTGAAATCCCGAAATCCTGAATAGGCCTGACGAACTTGTGGGCCCAAAGTGGCAAAGTTGTGATATGAAATTGTATGATGAATTGACATGTATGAATGTATGATTGGATTGTGATCGGGCCGAATGGGCTACATAAGCATGTTTGGGTTTTATGAATATGATTGGGTCTAGTGGGCTTTTTTGGGATTGTAGAAATGCATGCTAGGGTTTTTAATGGACTTTAGACCTAGTTAAATGGACTCTCAAATTTTCATAAAACTTAACTAAGTAATAACCATGTCTGTGAACAAGTCAATGGACTAAGATGTAGCAACCGACGTATGCATGTCTAGGATTGGATCATGGAAGAGCCTGGTACTTAAGCAGTCCTAGTGACCCACCTTTCCTTCTCTTGAATCCTACTTGGTGCATAGTGTCCGTTCATCTTAGCCGCGAGGACTTGTTGATGGGCCAAAATTCATAACTAAAATCTGTATAATTAGGAAATTACGAAAATACCTTTCTAAGATAAAATTACGAAAATACCCTTTTAAGGTAGAATTACGAAAATGCCCTGTAAGGTAGAACTACTGAAACACCCTTGTAGGTTAGGAGTACCGTAATGCCCCTGTAGGGTAGATTTACGAAAATACCCTGGGTAGTGAAATGAATAAAATACCCCTAAGTGCTTAATATGTGAAAATGTGTGAAAATGTGTATGATACATTCATGAATTGTATGTTGCACTTGGGTGGGTTTTGATGATACGGAGGAAGTGTTTTGAGGATCGCATAGTCGCTTGACGATCGCGGATCCACCATAGGCTTTCAAGCCACAAAGTAGCTTGGCTACACCGTATATATATAGCAGCCCTGTTGCAACGTGAGTAGTGCGGCTGTGTGTGCTACCATTGGTGTGTAGAGGATGAGTGAGTTGATGTAGACATCCCCACAGGTGTGTTGGGCTGGTACGGGTGGTGTGTAGCGGTTGGATTTGGGATGGGATTATTTGCATACATGTAATTCTGGTATGATATGAGGTCAATGTGGGCTAAGGTCCAGACAGCCGATATTGTTAGGGCTTAGGCCCAATGTGATATGTGTATAATGAATTGATTTGATTGCCAATGGTCGTACACACTGAGTTTCAAAACTCACACCCTTATTATTAATATTTCAGGTGATCCACAATAGACGGCTTGACGCGGGAGAGGACTCGAAGATAGCCACACTACAAGTTACTTAGGAATTTTCAATATAGATTTATTAAGTGTTTTATGATAATTACTTTTAAATCTCCACTATGATGTAATAAGGCTATGTATTTTCAATATCATTATTTACTTAGGATTTTATTTAGTTACTGCTATATTTAATAAACATGTTTTTTTTTTCTAATTATTCATTTAATTTAATTCTTCGAATTTTTAACTAAGTAAATTCCTATCAAGCATATTTCGTTTCGAACTAAGTTTTTAACTAAACCATTTTTTGAAAGCAACCCTTCAATGTGACATCGCCAGATTCGGGCCTAACTTCTAGGCCGGGTTTGGGGTGTTACAGGTAGGCCACTGATACCCAAAACGACATCGTTTTAAGGATAGATCCGCGTATTAGCTCGACCCGCTCTGACGCGTGTTTTTATTAAAAGGGATATTTGCGCAAACAACCATTCCTCTTTTGTGGCGAGTTTCAATCAAGTGCTATCCTGCTTTCTTTATTTTTAATTTGACCCCTAAACTTTCTTTTTGTTGTAATTTGGTCCTCAGACCATTTTAGAGGAGAGGGTATGTGAAACGGTGCCATTTTGAATGACCCAATAACCCGAATTCGAATCCGACCCCATCCCCAAGAAGGTCCGCGGGCCCTTTAAATGCGCCTATTTATTTCCGCAATCCGTCATTTTTTTATTCTTTTTAATTAGGTCCCTTTCTCGTTTTTAATGTTGTTTTTAGATTTAATCGATATTTTTACCCATTTTTCAATCAGGTCCCTAGCAGTTTTTATTATTTATTAATCTATACCCTAAGACTTAGTTGGTTTTCCATTCAATCCCTAGCCTTTATTTATTTATTTAATTTTATTTTTTAAAATTGTTTTATTCCATTTGTTTTATTCTTTTATTTATTATTATTTATATTAAATTGTTTTATCACATTTTATTCATTTATTACATAATATGTATATTATTTAATTTGGACCATTTTATATTTTATTTTAAAATTTGCCATATTATTCATTTTTTAATTGTTTTGTTATTTATCTAATATTTTTCATATATTATTTTTTATTTTCATATTCGATCTTTTTATATTTCCCTTTTATTATGTTTTTTATTTATTTGTTTATTATTGTGAAATTTAGATTTTGTCATTATTATTATCACTTTTAGTATTTTTTTGGTTAACATTACTATTGTCATTGTATTATTTTGTCATATATTACTTTACACTATTTTCTAAAATAAAAAATAGTTTCGACACAATTAATGAACAAAATTCAAAGTCTTTAAGTTCACACGTTATTTGTTCAAATGGGATTAGTGGGCATGATTTTGTTTTCTTCCCTTTCTTTAAATTTTCTTCTAATAGAAATCATTTTGTTTTCCCCTTTTTCTTGGGGGTAAAAAAGAACCTTTTTTTTAATATAAATAATTGATTAGCTCGAATTTTGATCCATTATGATACGTTTTCTCTATTTACCCTTCTCTAATAATTGATCTAATAATACAATTACATGATTTTTCTTCTCTTTTAGTATTTCATTTTGATGAATTATTGTTAAATACAAACAATTATAATGGAACAGAACGTTAAAAATGCTCTTTTTGAATGTTTATTTGGATGCTTTTAGTTTGCTTGTAAACTTTTAGGTAATTCAGATTTGTGATGCAACAATAATTTGGTTAGTAATTTCCTGATAATCTGCTGCAAAAGTTATGGATGTCATTGTCTTGCACATAATCTTGTTTCAAGTTAAAATGATCTGGTTCAATTTTTTGCTCTCTTTTAGTATCAATATGAATTTATATTTTTTTTTTATTTTGCAAGCGAGTAATGTAATCTGAACCGAAAGGATACGTCAGTTTACAGGGTGTAGTCAAGCTCAAACCATTCGAAACTCGATTTGAAATGCAAGGCTCGAAGCTCAACTTGAGTTTGATTGAATTTTGCTTTTATAGTTGAAGCAATTTGAGATAATAGTTAAACTGGATGAGCCTCAATTAAAGTGAAATATAAACTCAGTTTTTATACTCAAGTTTGGATTCAAATTGAAACAATAGTAATTAAAAAGAAAAAAGATCGATTAAGCTTTTAAACTACTTGACTCAAATACTCAAATTCAACTCATTCATTAGCTTGAGCTTGATTTGATGATGGTCAAGATGAATTCAAGTTTTTTCAAATGAATTCAGGTTTTCAAGTGGAAGCCAAATAGCTTTTGTAATACAAGTGTTTCTTTTGTTCTCTCTGATTTACTAAGGTTGGCGGTTAATTTTTAATGCTCTTAAAACCCGAAACTTAAGTGGTTTTGCTTGTTGTGTTTGTCACTTCTTGCTTCAATGTCTCTATCTTTCTTTCTTTTCTTAATTTTGATGTTATAGGATGTAATTGTTTTTGTTTGCAATAGTTTCAACTTCCTTAGTTTTGGACTCTATATTCATTTTATTTTTAAGGTAGTGTTATAGTAAATGGTATCCCTTCATGTAATAATAGGCAAATAAGAAAACCATATCTGATATTGTAAATAGATTCATGATCACAACAAGACTAGCCCTGCTCATGGGTTGGGCAGCCCGGCCCGGCTCGAAGGCCCGCCCGAAATGTGGGAGGGTTTGGGCAAAAATATAGGCCCGAAAAATGGGCTTGGGAAAAAAATAAGGCCCGTTTAAAAAATGAGCCGGGCCTCAAGTAAGGTATTTTTGGCCCAGGTCCAGCCCGGCTCGGCCCGAATTCACTAAAGGACAAAAAAAAATTTGCTATTTTTTTTGTTTTTGAATGTTATTTTCTTGATGTTTTCTCCCTATTTTGCTACCATATTACTATTATGTTGCTACTATTTTGTTGTTATTGTTTGGATATTGTATAAAACTTATTTTATTGTTAATTTTGTTATTATTTTAAAGGCATTTGTTAATTTTGTTATTATTTTAGAGGTATTTGCTTGTTAAGTTGCATCTATCTTAGTGTTATTTAAGTCTACATATATTTTAAAATTAATTTTTAATTTGTTGGGAAATATTTATTTTGATTTTTTTAGTATTTTTGATGGATTATATATATTTAAAAATTATATAAAATAATATAAAAAATTAATACGGGCGGGCCAGGTCGGGCTCGGGTTTAAGCATTTTTATATGGGTCGGGCTTGGGCAAAATTTTAGGCTCATTTTTTGGGCCCGACCCAGCCCGAGCCCGATGAATGAGCCTAAATTTTTAGTTGAGTCCTACCCGAACCCGCCCGGCCCAGCCCATGATCACCTCTAAACAAGACAGCTCACACCTTTATATTTTCTAAAAGAGAATTTAATCATTGACTTTAATATAAATTTACGTTTGTTTGTTGGTTTGTAGGTGTATTTTGATTCAACTGAATGATAGTGTTTAATTTTGTGTCCTAGGTAATCACTCCCTTTTTTCATGTGTATTATAGATAATTTGTTTGTTGGTCTGTACATATATTTGTGCTGTTGTTACGAGCGTTTCTTATTTATGCATTTTGAATTGGCTCAAGTTTTCTTATACTTTTTTCTCATGCTTATTGATTTGATTGTTTTCTGACCTTGATTGATTCTCTTTTATGCCAGGCAGCTTGTTACTGCATCAGGTAGTGTTCCTTTGTTTGAGATATTCCTTTAGTGTATTTGATTATCTTGTGAGTCGTAAATCCAATGTGATAGCTTTTTTAGCTAAAAGTACGAAGCATAGAAAATTTTCTCAAGGTTGAAGATATTAATGCTTTAATATGGTGTAGTACTAATTATGTGGTGTAATACTAGTTATGCACTTGAAAATTAATATTGTCGTTATCATGTGATGTGCTACTAATTATCTACCTGGATAATATTATTAATTTGTAGTATTAATTATAGTTTAAAAGTTAATTTATTATTATTTACTATTTGTTTTTTTATAACACAATTAGTAATCATCTATTTGCTTTAGTTGTTTTTAATTTTTGATTGTTAATATTCTAGCTTAATATTTCAGTACTATTATATATTTAATTTGATGTATTTATTTATAAATAAATCATTGAAATAGTAAGTCATTTTCTAAAAATCATTTTTCAGAAACCATTTTCAGTCAAATAAACGTACCCTTATTTTCTTCTCTCGAAATATGTTGGATTTGTCATTGGTGTGCCTTTGTCAACAAACTAGTGAATTCGTCTCATCAGAACAGATTTTGAATCCCTTGAGTATTGATCTTAAATAGCCTAATTACCTTCATACTGCCTTGTCGTGACTCTATTATATGATAAAGGTTAATCAAAGATGGCCCATAACTTAACTTTCAAGACAGAACATGTTCCCAAATACTGATTAAAGTCTAATATCCACTTCTCATTCCGATCTCGCATAATTCCTCCGGCTATAGCGAAGGTTGAGTTTGCTCCATCCGTGCACATCTGGATATAATTACGTATCAGTGCTAAAGAAGAGATAAATAATATGTGGGATCCGCGGGTTGACCGGTTCTTCTCGACTAACAACTTCTATAAATACACACAATCTTACCGTAAATCTCTCCACTCCTTTCATATCACTTTGTTCAAAAATATTAAACTTTTTCTCAACTAAGAACTTCCAATTTTCCTTTAAAAGCCCTCTCTCTCCTTTTTCTTTATCTCTTCGATCCTTCATTGGTGCATGGCCGCGAGTCTTTTGGCGCGTGAGGTATCTGACCTATGTCTCGGAAAGCCTGCGCTGCGGTCCCTCTCTGTCTCTGCCACCGTCGGCGATGCCTTGACGACTTTGAAGAGATCCAGAGACAACTATATTAGTTTTTGGAACTGCAACCATGGTCATTTCTCGGAAGTCGACAAGGTTGACGCCGTCGCCGCTTTTGATGATTGCCGTTGTGTAGGCAAAGTTTGTGTGGCGGATATCATCGGTTTCTTATGTAAGGAAGAAAACCTGTCGAATCCTGGAATTGCTCTTCAAGCTCCAGTTTCCGTTTTAATTCCTAAAACAGGAGACTTTGTTCGACATTTAGAATCTAATGCAAGGTTGGAGTTTTTTTTCTGTTCATTTTGTTCTTAAATAACGTGTTTTCATTTCCCTTGTCTCAGTATTTATTTGAAAATTTGAATTTCTCAATTGTTTAATGAATTTTCAGTTTGGTGGAAGCCATGGATTTTATTTTGGAAGGAGTGCAAAATATTGTTATACCAATGGAGATCGGTGGCAAAAATTCAAGAAAAAAGCTTCTACAAAATAATCTTTCGAAATCAACCTTTCATAACGGCCGGCAATATTGTTGGCTAACTCAAGAAGATATGGTTCGTTACCTTGTGAATTCAATTAGCCTTTTTAGCTCAGCTGCTGTTAATCCAATCAACTCCCTTGACATCATCAATGTTCAAGACATCCCAGCCGTTCACTATGATGATCCCGCATCATCGGCCTTCCCACTCCTTGCTAAGTGCCTTGAGATGCAAACTTCTGTCGCTGTCATTGACGGTGATGGCAAGTTGATGGGAGAAATTTCGCCGTACACATTGAATTCTTGTGATGAGGATGTTGCAGCAGCCATTGCTACACTTTCAGCTGGTGAGTTGATGGCTTATATAGACTTCGGCAGACCCCCAGAGGATTTGATTCAGTTGGTGAAAGAGAGATTGCAAGAGAGGAAACTAGTGAAGGCCTTGGAATTGATGGAAGATGATTCAGGGAATTCATCGGTTTCATCATCTTGCTCATCTTCATCAGATGATGAGTTTGGGGTCGGGAGGAGCATTGTGAAGTCAGTAGGGTATTCAGCAAGGTCGGTGAAGAGATCAGAGGCCATTGTATGTCATCCATGGAGCTCGTTGGTGGCAGTGATGATTCAAGCACTCGCACACCGCATAAATTATGTGTGGGTTGTCGAAGAAGATCGAACTTTATTCGGGATTGTTACCTTCGCTGGAATGATGAAAATTTTCCGTGAAACGATTGAGGACCATGACTTAGGGAAAGCTTTGAAGAAATCCCCAACATAAAACACCAAAAAATTTAAGAAATCCATAATAATAATAAGATTGTGATTTAGATGTATTAATTCAGGGAGTTCCAGAATCTTAAAAGAAATTCAACCTGAAAGTAATCAACTTAAGTGCAGATGCTTATGAATTAAAAGAAGGGAATAGATTGAGGTTTCTGGAGAACAAATTTCTCTATACTTGATGTTTTTCACTGCTTTGTTCCCTCTTTTCCAAGCTTCGTCATCAATCTAACAGACTCAAGTTTGTTATAATATTATAAATCTAATTCGAGGATTATAAGAAACTGAATATTTTGAAATTCTAGCGTGAAATACAATTAACCAGAACTTCGAAAATGAATATTTGGAGCAGTGGATCCTTCGAAGCATTCCTACAGTTCAACAGAATTTAATAGCAAATCGCATGTTTAAATAAACTTGGATACAATTCTGAGATGAAAGGAAATTATCAAAAGATGTATTTCCATTTTATTTAATATCGGCAAATATCATTGTTATCTTACACAATGATGACAAGAAGCAATTTGCACGAATAAATAAGAACGCACCAAAAATTAAGGGATCGTTTAAGTTTACATGACTTCTATAATGACTAAAAATACCTATACCTCAGCTCGGATATACATGATGACAAGGCATCTCTTACTTGCAGATTTTTGGAGTCCATATGAAGTGCATCTTCATATAAGCTCTTTGCCTGAAGTAGCAGCTTCATCTTCTCTTTATCGTTACCAGGCCTTAAGCGAGATCTTTGCTGCAAGATGGCTCCCAATCTAAAGAAGGCTGTAATTCAAATAAGGGGGATTCCATATTCAATATTCATTCAATATACATGTTAAACCATATTCATCATTCAACAAATAGAAATGCTCCATTCCCGTAATCCAAAATATACATACATAACACAATCATGTAGACAAGGGCATGTGCTTAGATAAATTTTTGGGCCTTTCTACATTTCATACCATTTGGAACACTAGGTAAGAAATTAATGCTCAATCAAAAACGACTCCACTGAATTAGCACATTGCAGATCCCAATCAATTTCATGGTCATGATTTAGTTAAATTGTTGGGTGGCTATATATCAGTTGTCAATGGTCATATGAGTTCAATTCAGTTAACATCTCAATATTGTGACATCACACTTCTCAATTGAGACCAAAAAAGAAAAAAGAAAAAAAAAAACTAGACATACCATCAGGTGCATGAACATTGCCTCTAGTCATCATGACATCAAATTTATCTATTGCGGCCAAGAATAGTTTGTCAGCATCATACGCAGCCTCCTGAAAATGGACAGATGTAATCCAACATTTAAAATTTCTGCAATTAACAACTATAATCCCCCACCAAAACAACCCCCGACCCACACACCCAAATATTCAAGTGATTTTAGCTAGATGGTCACCCATCATAATGTTGATCAATTGTTTCCCTTTTGACTAAGGGTGGGTTTGAATGGGCGATTGGGTGCGGTGTGGTGCGGTGCGTTTAGCCTACTTTTTGTCTCACGCTATAGTGTTGCTACAGTATCTAATCTCACCGCCACCGCTATTTTTACACTAATCGCAGGTAAATTCACCGCCTATCTAAACTCACCCTAAGAATAATTATACAATAAGCAACAAATTAAATTTCAGTTGCAAAAAGTGCTTACTGGTCCTATATCTGCAATTAACTGTGCACGAAAAGACAGAGCAAGACCCCAATTATATAGGGATCTCACATCATCTCCATCAATTGATAATGCCAGCTGATATTTTCGCCCAGCTCTCACAAGGAGATCTTCACACTCCTCACAAGCACTAACTAAGAGGGGAATAATTTTATCTCTACATGAAAATTGATCTAGTCTGTTAGCTACTCTTCCTTGCAGCCTCTCACGAGTTATGGGATCATTTTTAGTAAGAAGAGTCCTCAACTCACGACTGACATGTAGTTTCAATTCTCCATGAAGAAGATATGTATTGCCTAACTGGCCCACAGCCAATAGGCTCATGGGCTTCATTGAGATGGCTTGTGAGAGTAATGATGCAGACCTATTCAAGATGACTTCTACACGCTCTTCATCATGTCTTCCCTTCATACACTCTTTGGCTTCTTTAAGAAGACCACTAGCTTCTGTAAGATACTTGTTGAAGACCACATCATCAACAACCTTTGATGATGATGGTGAAATGACCTCATTTTCAGCTGTAGTTAGGCAATCAACTAGGTCAGAATCATGTTCATAGTGCTGCCTCTTTCCATATGCCTCATTTTCAATCTTCTCTTGGTTGTTAGAAAACCTGCAAGATCTACTAGATTCATGATGCAGCTGCTCATGTATAAACGAAGCTTCAGTTTCCATATGTTCCAATCTGACACTGAAATCCATGGAATGAATTAGATTATCATCCGATTTCCATCTTTTCCTCTTATCCGCATGACTTGAGCTGAAAGAAATGTCATGAGTATTCATATACTGCAATCTTTTGCTCTCGTAATTATATTCTTCACTATTGACAAATCTTGTAGCACCTCCACCTAGAAGATCAGACCTTATTTTCTCATTCTCCAAATCAACATCTATTTTCCTATCTCTTTCTTGATTCAAATCAGACTTATTTAAAGAATCTCGAGCAAAGCCTTGATTTGAAACCCATTTGATGTTATTAGGTGAATTAAAAACCATATCTTCAACAGCGGGCAATGAAACATCTCCAAGAGTTTTATTGTTTAAATCAGTATCCACACTCTCTGACTGAATAGTATCTGTTACTTTATTAGGCTTCGAAGCCACCTGTTTTTCACCAAACAAAGCCCCAAGAGAGTGTAACAACTCAAACGTAGCTTCTCCAGCCTCCTTTTTTCTACTTGATGGTTTTTTATTCTCTCTATAAGAGTTCCCAACGTTATCCATAGAAGCTTCAACAACATTTTTAGCATTTGAAGCTGATAACCTCATTGATTCCACTAAATTAGCATAATTCTCCAAATCAGCTACATTAATCCTGTTAGAATCAATAGCTCTTTGTATATTATTCTTCAAATTATTAATTTTAATATCAAACCCATAAAAAAAATCTACTAAACTCCTCAATTTCTCGCTATAAGCTCTCGAAGATTCCTCCTTTAACCTCCTTTTATTTGAACTTAGATCATTGAAACTCCCTCCTTTAACAAACCCAAATGAAAACCCAACACCGAAAACCAAAATAGAAGCCAAAATTAATATAATTGCAGAAACTCTAACCCTAGAAATCACCAAGGCACAAACAAGCCCCGACAAAAACATAAATACATGCTTCTTATAATCGATTCGGATAGAAACAAGGAAATCACACAACCGAATCGACTCACCCGAGTTAGAAGACCAAGTACAGGGCTCAAAATCGTCCCACCCGCCATAACTCGAGGGTTCAGCCGATAAAAAAGCCTCGGCGGAAGAGACATTGAGGCTTCCAGGGATTTGGAAGCATTTTGTACGGAAGAAGTGACGAAACCCTATCCTTTCTCGTGAAGGGAAAATGGAAGGTGAAATTGGAGTGTTTGAGATTTTGAATTTGATTGGAGTTTTAAAAATTATGGTTTCCATGAGAGGGAGAGAGGAAAGGATAGTCTGGAACAGTTTTAGTAGTTATCAATTATCACGGTTGGAGTAGTGACTTCGGGCCATCGGCAGGATTTTGAACTGAAAGGCTATTTTCGTAATAAAAAATAGAGTTTTTGAATAATTTGGTAATTTAAAATAACTATATAGGTCCAAGTATTGGTATCCAAGGACCAATAAGCTTGGTCCCTTGGAGTTCAGCTTAGATAAAACAATTTATAAATTTGCTTCACAAGCTCTATGATTATCTTGTATTTTTAATTCATGTTCCTTTAATAATTTTACATTTCAAAATCTTAAATTTTGGATAGTTTTATCGTTTTCTTTTAATCAATTTCATCTTTTATATATATATATATATATATATAAATAAGGCTTAATATCTATTTTAGCTCATCTACTATACATAAATTCTTAGTTTTGTACCTCGAGAATTTTTATCACTTTGGCCCGTGTATTTTCCTTCTATTTACCTCATTACCCCATCTACATTTTCTCTTAAAATATCCCCTAAGCCAATCACACGCTGCCAAATTAAAAAAAATTAAAATTCTTTAAAATTCAAGAAATATATAATAAAAAGTCGTTAAAAAAATTGCAAAAATTCCTATAAAATACTATAAAACTTCATAAATTCTAAAATTTTCTTTAAAATACCTAAAATTATAAAATAAACCAAAAATTTTGAGATTTTAAAAAAATGTATAAAATTATTGAAAATGAATTTTAGAACGAACCTAAACACACCCATCAAAATTAAAAAAAAAATGAAAATTATTTTGAAAGTTAAAAAAAAAAAAAAAAAAAAAGAAGACAATTAAAGTTTCTTTTTTTACGGGCTTATCATCATTGAACATATGGATTCCACACAAACTGTATACAACGTATAAAACGACCCCAAAAAATTAACAACTACTTGAAAGAGTTAAATAATTGATATATTTTGTCCCTATGCTTAAATGCTCAATGTGCAATGCAAGCTGCATGGCTTCAAGTTTTTGGAGGGAGTACGGTGGTGCATGTCTTCAAATGAGAATGTTGTACAACCCAGCTGTACACTTCCTATTTTTGGTGTAGTGAACTGAATGTCACCTTACTGGAGCAGTGGGACTGTTAAGAATACTAATTAACATGGTTATATTTTGTTGCTTTGTGTTAACTCATATCATTATCAGGAACATTAGTTGATTTCTTGATTGTATCACAATGTCTAAACATGAAAGTAAAGCAAGTATAAGAGAGCTTTATGGTATTTTTCTCAACCTGAGTGTTTTGGTTCACTTTTTGAATGTAGTTTGTATCTTGAGTTATCCTAATGCTTCTCAAATTCTACCATGTCTAGTTGTTCCCTATCCATGTTTACTACAAAGTGGAGTCACTAATATGGAAGATAATGTAACACTCCATATTCACCTCGACAATCGGTATGGATGGAAGATGCCATCGGAGCATGTACAAGCAAGAATTCTTAAAAGTATTTAGGAGATGAAATTAAAATTTTTTTTTTTTATAAAATTACTAAACCAAATTTTAGGCAATTAAAAGGCTTTAGAAACAATTTAAAATCATTTTGAAGGTGTTCAGGACCCAAAACAGATCCTAGAAAGTCGAAATGACCCAAAATGGTGCAGCGGGCAAACTGGAACAATGGTATAGGTACATTTGCAGAAGTACAATTACTTCATAGGAGAAGTACAGGTGCCTCTGGAGAAGTATAAATGCTTCTTGGGAGAAGTACAAGTACCTCTTGAGAAGTACTGATACAAGTCTCTAGAAGTGTAGAAATTTGTAACATGTTTTATTTGTTACGGTACCATAGGGGCCAAGTATTTATATCAAGGCCATAGAGCCAAAAAAAAAAAAAGACTTAAAACTTACTTGTTTCCATACTTGGAAGCTTAGTACAAAAACTTGGACATTGATAAATCAAAAATAATTTTTAAAACACCAAAAACATCCATCGATCCACCTCTAAACATAAAAATAGAAAAGCATGCTTAAACAATAACCATATACATGTAAAATTTCTTCATAAAACATGCTTAAAATAATGTCATTCATCAAATTGTTTATAAATCAAGGAGAGCATAATAAAACTTCATGATATAATTCAAAACAAGCTAAATTTTCAACTAAACCAAGCTTATGACAAAGGAGATCTATATGCATGCATGCAAAGGAAATATTCAAACATCTTGTGTTAAAAGTACCAAATAGGCCTCTTCTTAGGTCTAGTGTCCTTAGTATAGTATTTTCCTCTATCTATACTTGTAGTTTTCGAATAAATTGGTTTAATAAAATATCCATAAATTACATTAATATCCTTTGTATATTGTCCTCAATGGTTTTTGCATGCAAAGTAAAATAGAAGAAAATATTAGCTCACCGATTATCTAATGTTTAACTAAGCAGTGTTACATGGTCGGATTGTAATATTAGATCTCGTGTCCTGAGTGTAGTATATTCGTTCGTAAACTTGTAATTTTTCAAACAAATTGGTTAATAAAACAACTTCATGGATTACATTAATATACTTTGTATAATTGTCCTCATATGGTTTTTGCACCAAAGCAAAATAGAAGCAAATCATGGTTTAGTGGTTGCCTAATGTTTAAACTAATAGTAAATGGTATTGCACGGTCGAATCGTAATACGGAAAGACAACTTATATTAGTAGACGAACCTAAACATGTTATTAGTCTAATTGAAAATGAGCAAACCGATTGAAAGACTAATATGTTGTCTATCAAGTCCAATTGCGGAGATGCTTTGTCTTAGGCATCAAAGCGAATGACTCATAGAAGATAAATACATAGATGTGACTGACTGGACTGAATGGACATCAAACTAGACTAACTGGACATTAGACTATATCCAAGAAGAATAAATCCTAAATCTATTTATGGTTTTATTCACTTGTGACGTTCATGGTGTGGCATACCTAAATCTTGAGTGGATGATGGACTATGTATGCGTGACTCATATACTTTGATGTAAGTAAAAGCTTAAGTTCAAATAGATAAGGAATCAAAAGTTAGTGTGTTGGGTATACGACTTCTGTGTTATGTAGTGTCATTCACAACAGTCGAATTCATAGCACGAGAATGGGTAAATGATATCCTCTTATTGGTATTACATAGTTGATGAAAAGTAACATGTCTACAGTTTGTTCGTATTTGTGATGAATGGTGAGTCATCATCATATAATTATTTTGGATTATATCTTACTTACATTTTCTTGGTTTCCTAAGCATTTTTCTATGTTTTAAATTCATTTTAGTGATTTGAATTTTTTATGTATTGTAAATAATGTATTTTTAGTGTTTTTTATGCATTTAGTTTGAATAAAATATTCTATGTGGAATTTGCAGGTAAAACAGGTTTGGGAAGAAGATGTTAATACATGGAACCATTAGATTAAATGCACTAAGCTTAAAGTTGATCCAAGATGATTAGTGAAAGTTCAAAACTCAAAAGCTTAAAAATTTGTAATTTGAACACTTTCAGAACTTTCAGTCAGAACACTTCTTAGTGTTTCAAATATGTCTCGATCTTCAAGACTCCATTTGGGTGTACCTTATATTGTCGAAAAGGGTATTTGAATATCTATTCAAATGTTGGAATACCAACACGAAAATGCATCAGAAAGAAATCCAAAGTAAAGATAAAGTTACAAGTTTCACATTGATGGGTAGTTTTGATGTATTTTCATGTTTGGCTTATATCTCCTAACACAATTAGAGTTTGGAGTTGAAATTTTTACAGCATATAGACAAGATGTAGACCATCTGTAACAATCCTTTTTTCAATGGTGTCGAAAACAGTGGTTTTGGGACCAGCAAATCTGACGAGTAAGTTCAAGTGATTTATTAAAAAGGTTTTTGATCTGATAATTTATGTTATATAAGTGATTTATTAAGTTCAAATGGTAAGACACTAAGGTCAAGTGGTTTTAGAAAATGAGGTCTCGGGACCTCGGTTTTATAAACTAAGCTATAAATTATAAATATTTACGAAATGTCATTAAGGTAGTATTAAAGTTTCATTGAAAAATTTTAATGTTTCGATAACTAATTAATTAAAAAAAGACTAAGTCGTAAAAGATGTAAAATTTTATCACTATTTGATCTGAGTGATTAAATGGTTTATTGAATAAAGGAAAAGTGACTTAACTGGTAGTTAAACCATTCAAAGAGTTAGTGGACAATTATGGGCATGAAATTGGTGTTTTATTTATTTATTAACCAAGATTAAAATGGTAATTTGATAATTAATTAAATTAAATAAAACATAAGTAAAAGATAATGGTTTTCATCTTCCTTTCTCATTTGTTTCAACCGAAAGTCATGGCTATGAAGAAGCTAGGTTCGGCCATGTTTCATTTCAGCATGGTAAGCCATTTTCACCTGTTTTTAATAATTTTTATATTTTTGAGATCATTGCAACTAGGTCCAGCTAACCCGTACTGTAACACCCCAAAATCGGCCTAGACGTTATGGCTGAATCTGGAAGTGTCACATGAGGGTGTTTTCAAAAACCATTTCGATACATAAAACCCATTCGAATTATTATCTTGTACTCAGTCATCGGAAAAACACGTAGTGATTAACTCGCTTTAAAAAAATTTTCTTTTTACGTATAAGCTATACTAACCGAATAACTCTAGGTACCATTTTTACTTATGAAAGCCTTAGTTAATATTTTTAAGAAAAACGATACTTTGTAGTGTTGCAGTTTTTAAAATCGTCAGTAACAATCCAAAGACCCAAATTAAACTAAAACAGTCCCAAAGTCCAGAAAATTACATAAAATTCCCCAATATAACTTTTTAAGCAATTAAAACCATAAAGTCCAAAGTATGTGGTAGTGGTCACTGTCAAGCCCTCTGCTACCCAATCCATCTACTACTGGGGATTACCTGACAGATAAAACAAATAAAGGGGTAAGTTTTCACAAACTCAGTGTGTAATTCCTCGTAGATAACAAGCATACCAATAGATAACAAAATACAGTCATAATTCGGGCCTGAGCCTTTTACAGAATCGGTGTGGGCCTTAGTCCTCTTAGAAACAGAATCAGATATAGACTTAGGGCCTTAGTCCATCATAGGTATTGTATACTTATTAGATCAGAATAACACAATCATGCCCACCAACCCTGCACACCAACTCCGTCCAACCTTACACACCATGTGGAGATAAAATCGACCCACCAAGCCCAATACACCAAATATGGGGATAAAATCAACCCATCCAGCCCTACACACCAAATGGTACCGTAATGCGACACATGTCATAAATATGCAACTTAGTTGCCAGATATTAGGCTTAGAAGCCTTTCAGATACTTCCTTCACTTCATCAATCCCACCCCAATGCAATGCATCATACAGATATGGCATGCTATAAAGCAGCTAAACAAATTATATATTCATACTCAGAACAGAATAGATAAACATGCTAAATGTAACATGATATTGCGTATATCACAATATCAGATCACAGAATCAAGGGTCTAAGTAATGTTTACCAACCTTATGATAGGTCACAATCGACTCGAGTGACCCGTGCAACCTTACAGAACATTTCAGACAAGTGGGCTTACACGTCCATGTGCCCTGCTCGTATGGGCCCACACGGCCCAAATTGGCCTTGGCCATGTGGATCACATGGCTTGGCCCAAATTCCCACATGCTCGTGTGGTTCCTCGTGTAGGCCCACATGCTTGTGTGGCCTACACGACCCAATTGGCCGAGCCCGTGTCTCGTACACGGCCTCGCCGGCCATCACACGGCCATGTCGTGTGCCTGTGTCACGTACGCACGGCCTGGTTCGTCGATCACACGGTCGTGTTTCACCACACGACCTCCATACAGGCAATCCACACGCTCGTGTAGAGTCGATAAAATGCTTTTTAGCTTTTGTCAAATCTCATTTTCTATGCAATCGAAGTACACACCTAGTTCGTTTTCACTCCTAATGCACTTCTGTGATTCCAGAACCGGTAACAAACAGAATTCCTAACGTTCAGAACTCTGTAGACTATTCTCAGATTCCCGGTCTACACCAATCGATCAGGATTTCACGTAGCACAAAACAAAGGAGATGATTTATGCGAAAAACCACAAAATGAAATATGTGGATTTTAGTGAGAATTTGACAAAAAGAGGGAGTAAGGAGAGAGAGAAGGGGCGACACCACTAGACTAAAAGAACACAAATTTGGGAAAACTATCAAACACAATCCCATTCACCCCCACTTCCCTAATACTCTCCTAAAATTTCTCTACCAGCTTCCCCTCTATTCTTCACTACCCATAATCCAAACTAATTCAAACTCTTACCCAACTAAAGGCAAAAATAATGTCCCTTGTCAACGTAAAGAATCAAACTTAGGACCTCATGCATAACAATCCTCCCTTTAACCACCCAATCAGCAGGCCCATTTTGTTAAGCTTTTACAACTAAATACTTATAACCCTGAACTTGGGACTTCACACACACACACCCATAACACTTAACCACTGAAGCAGGCATATATTTAAGACATAAATTCACGAAATCAAATACTCAGATTTTTAAGGCGTTACACGTACCTTCAGTTTTGAAACTATTAAAGATTGTGAATGTTTCCATTAATGAATCTAGTAATTTTTTATGTTAAATGATGAATTTTAAATATTAGTTGTTATTTAAAAGTATTTTGTTAAGTAATTTTGATGAATTTTTCGGTTAGGGACTAAATTGTTGAAATAATAAAAGTATTAGGATTTGATGTGAAATTGTTGCAAAAATGGGCTAAAATAGAGGCTATGATTATTCAAATAATGTGAATTGGCATTAAAAATGGTTAATTTGTATGTTTTAGGCCTAGGGACTAAATTGAATAAAAGTAAGATGTTAGGGGTAATTTTGTAAAAATGTAAAAAATGACTAAATTACATAAAAAACATTTTTTACTATCTAAATTAATAAATTGAATGAAATTATTAATTTAGATCAAGATCGAGTGGAAAATCGAGGGGAATGAAAAATTACCAAAATGCCCTTATACTTGTCCTTTCTGCAATTTAGCCAGGTAAGTTCGTACGTTTAAATAGAATTTTAAATTTTTGTTTTAAATTCTATCATGTTATATTATCATATCATGTCTCGATAAAAAAATCCAGCAAAGTATCGATACTCATCGAATATGAAATGGGATGTCTTCAACCATCGAATATGAAAAGGGATGGTTTTGACCATTGATTAAAGAAAAGGGATGGTTTTGACCATCGTTTAGCACACTTGTGTGAGCTCCGGTAAGGGTTTTGTAACAACCTGAATTTGGGCCTAGTCGGAATAGTGGTTTTAGAACCACAAATTTGAGGTCGGAGAAATTATTTCTAATATTATTTTTATGTGTTATAGCATGATTATATGAGTGAATGAAAATTTTGGTGAATTAATTTTAGCGATTGTGTTCTTAATTGCGAAAAAGGACTAAATCGCATAAATGGTAAAAGTTTTATTTTACTAGAAAATGGTGTCAAATAGCTATGAATCATAATGTGGAGGTCTTTAATGAGCAAATAGACCTAAATATAAGTGATGGCTAGACAAGGGAGACAAGAAAATTAAAAAAGTCAAAATTAGGTGGAATTTGGTGGCTTATTTGACTAGCAATAATAAAATAAAACAAAAAGGGCTTCATCTTTTTCATTTTTTTCTTCCTCCACTGAAAATATTAGCAAACTAAGGGTTTTAAAAGCTTGAAAACTTAGCCACTCTCCACCCTTAATAAGTGAGTGATTTTAGTAGCCATTTTTGATAATTTTTGTACTTTTGGGACCCTTGTAGCATGAGCTAGCTATTAAGGGGACTATTTTGTAAAATGGTTAAAAGTTTAGGGTTTTACCATGATAGTGTTTATGTTTGTTGCTGCAATTTTATGGAATAAAATAAATCTTGGTTGTCAAATAAATAACTTTTGTGAAAGGATTTTCATAAAAAATCACTAAATGGACTATTTTGTAAAAGTTGTAAAATAAAGAGTAATTATGTGAAATACTTGAATTTTAGAGCTTCCATAAGAGTGAAAAGAATTTGGCTAGGCTTGGTTAGTAAGGAAATTTGATAAAAAATGATTTATGAGCCTAGGGGTAAAATTGTCATTTTGTGAAAGCCTAGGGGTAAAACGGTCATTTTGCCAAATTATGAATTATGGGAGGCCTTGATTAGTGTGATGAATTAATTAGTGAATATCTGTTATTTTAGATCAAGAAATACGATATCCAGACCTAGACTGGGGGAAAGCCAAGCTAGTGGACTAAATCGATTAGTCTCCTACATTTTGAATAGCGAGGTAAGTTGTACGTAAATAATGCAACTTTATCGACATTATGCATGGAATTATTAATTTGGCATAAAATGATTAAATATGATTATGAGTAATGCATGATCAGATTTAATGTGATAAACTCTCGGTTGAACCGTAGGAATAGACCGGATATTCATGCCATGATACTAGGGTCATACGAGACCTAGTGTAAGACCATGTCTGAGACATGGCATCGGCCTTGACATGTGAGCCAGTGTAAGACCATGTCTGGGACATGGCATCGGCTTTGAGATGTGTCAGTGTAAGACCATGTCTAGGACATGGCATCGGCACGGATAAAATGAGAGCTAGTGTAAGACCATGTCTAGGACATGGCATCGGCCTCGATATATGAGAGTCAGTGTAAGACCATGTCTGGGACATGGCATCGACATCTTACCCTATGTTTGAGGCTTATCGAATATCCTTTCATATTCTAAATGGTTCAACGAGAAATTTAAAGTTTGTGTCAAGAATGAGAAATATTATGATGATATTGTGAGTGGTACAGGTACCTACATGAAATGTATGAGATGTGAACTCAACTTATATTGTATGATTAGTAAGAGATGAAAATGAGTAAGTCGTGTTTATAACCATTTGTGGTTCATGTGCAATTTATAATATGTTGTGATTATGTGGATGCATGGTAAATTGTTGTTATTTATTTACCTACAACTTACTAAGCTTTGTGCTTACTCCTTTTCCTTTCCATTTCCTTATAGTGTTGTCTAATTAGCTCATAGATCAAAGAACGTCAGAGGCATCGATCACACTATCAACTGAAGCGCTTGGTATAGTTAGGTCTAATATTTTGAGTAATGGCATGTATAGGGGCTTAGTCTTTTGTTAAGTGTCATATTGTTTTGGAGCCAAATGTCTTGGCTTGTCATAGAAATTAACTCATTTTCTATAAGGCCATGGTTAATAGATAATATTCATTATTGATCTAAATAAGTGATGATGTTTTTCATGAATGTACCAATTGGTATGGATGATTCAGTGGCATTAATGTATGGTTGGATGGGTCATGTGTTGATGTCTAATTGTGGTTGTTTGGTTGTGTATTTATGCCATGTTACGTATGGGTAAGATTGGTATGTGTGTGATCATGATTCAGGGTGGCAAAAGGCTTGGTAGATAGCCTTATATTTGTCTACACGGGTAGACACACAGATGTATTTCTAGGCCGTGTGTGACACACGATCCGTCTCATGGGCGTATCATCAGGCTGTGTGTACCATGCACCTTAAGTTGGCAAAATTAAATGCCCAGTAGTAACCACACGGGTTGAGACATGGCTGTGTGTCTCAATCGTGTGAAAGACACGACTGGCAAACGGGCGTGTGTCATAGCTGTGTGACCTTAAGTTGTTATTGACGTCAGAAATAGAATGTTAAGGTTTTCACACACAGGCTAAGACACTAGGGACATGGGTGAGTGCCAGGCTGTGTGAGCCACACGGGCTTTCAACATGGCCATGTTATGGGATAACAAGGGTGTGTCGCCCCTCCATACGAGCGTGTGCCCTGTTTTGAAGAAATATCTTCTAAGTGTCTCAAATTTTTTTGATCTAGTCCCAAACCACCTTCAATGTGTGTTTTGGGCCTTGTGGGCCTATTTTAGGGACTGTAAGATAAAGTTTGAAAACTTTTAAATTAGAACGAAGTTTATTGATCTGGGAATGTTCAGTTGCATAAGTGTTAGTTAGGTCACGCCTCATACCCTGTTTCGGCATCGGATACAGGTAAGGGGTGTTACAGGTTTCGTGTAACACTCCTAACCAGTATCCATCGTCGGAACATGGTTATGAAACATTACCAGAGTTTACAGAACAATTACAAATAATTGATGTTAAATACTATTCTTGTAACAGCCCAATTTAGACCCTAGTCAAAATAGTAGTTTCGGGACCACATATCCGAGTCGAAAATATATTTTAATATTATTTTCTGTGTTTGTGTTTTTATGAATTTATATCTATGAAAATTCTATGAATTAATTTGTTTGTCTGTATGCTGAATTATGATAAAAGGACTGAATTGCAGAAAATGTGATAGTTTCCATCTATTTGATAAAGGTATTTAATTGCTATTGTTTTTATAACATGAGGTATCTACGATGCAATTAGACCATTGAATGTTTTAAATGACATAAATGGATATTAGAAATGGCTTATGAATGTTTTATTAAACAAGGGCAAAATAGTAATTCATGATTTAACATGAATTAAAAAAACAAATAGCATAAATTTAATTTGTTTTCATGTTCTTCCACCGAATTTAGAAACAAAAGAAAAGGTTTTGAGTGTTTATTCATTCGGCATTCTCTTGGTTCAATCAAGGTATGTTTTGAGCTCGGTATTTGATAATTTTTATGTTTTTGAAATTGTTGCTTCGTATACTACAAAGCCCATGTCTCAATTTCTGTTTTTGTTGTAGATTTCATGAAATGCCATTGTTGATTTTATGAGCTTTGAAGTCTTAATAGATGAAATATGAAAGATATGTGTTTGATTATCATAAGTTGTCTTTGAATTTTTGATGAATTTGAGCTATTTGGATTTAATTATGAAAATGAAATTTTGGGAGGACTAATTTGTAAGATAAATGAAATGTAAGGACTTGTTTGAGCATAAGGAAGATTCGGCTAAGCTTTAATAAAAAGGAAAATTGTGAATTTTGATGATTTTGTGAATTAGGGACTAAATTGTTTAAATGTGAAATTTTAGTGGTTAAAGTGTAAAGTTCCCTAACTATATATTTTTGGATTGAATTGAATAATTTGGTGAATAAAATAGTTGAATTTGGACTTATATAGATCAAGAACCAAAGAGAATAGAATTAGATAGGGGAAAGTCGAAAGTAGTTGAATAGCCGATCGTGATCATCTGAATTCGTACGAGGTAAGTCAATATACAAATAAATGTGTTAAATTGAATTATATTTGCTATTATGTTGATTGAATTGTGTTATATGGCTATGAGAGCTGAATATGTGAATTCTAAAATAAGTTTCGAGCATGTGATCAAGTTTGAAAAGCACCGTTTGAACCTTAGGAATAGTTAGGATACATATGTTATGACATAGGATCCGATATCTGTTTATGTGTAAGGCCATGTCTGGGATGTTGGCATCAATCTAAGATTTACGTGTAAGACCATGTTCGAGACATTGGTATCATATTTGACTTCGTGTAAGACCCTGTCTGGAACAGTGGCACCGATATTTAATTATATGTAAGACCACGTCTGGGACGTAGACATTGTACGATCTTTCCTGAGTTTTCCGCGTATCCTTATTGATTCTGATTGGTTCAACGGGCACTCTGATAAAGTGTATGAGTTTACGAATGTGCATCTGAACTCCAGTACGTATGAATGTATATGAAAGTTGGAGACTAAGAGGTATGTTTATGTATGATCATTTGTTATGGGAACTAGATGGATATGATATGTGAATTTGAGTAAGTGAATTTGATTAGTTGAGATCTATGAGAATATGACTTGTGGTTATGTTATGCAATAAATCATGTGTTTAAAATAGTTTAAAATTTTTTTGTATTATGGATTTATTTGTATATGGCTTGCTAAGCTACTTGTAGCTTACTTTGTATTTGTTTACCCTATTTTATAGATAACAAAGCTATCGAAAGCTTGGGGATCGTCAAGAATCATCACTACACTATCAATCTTTATCTGGTATATTTTGCAAGTGAATATGTTGAATTATGGCATGTATAGGCTAGATGTCTTTAGGTTATGTTATGAAATATTATTAGTTATGCCATGAGATGTGGCTAACAAATGGTTATGAATATGCTTGTTTTGGTAAGATATCTGTGATGCAAGTATGGTCTTGAGTAATGGTCAAGTTGGTATGAAAAATGTTTTGATTTTGATAAGTTTAGTAAGTGATTGAATATGATGTTATTAGGATAAAGTAAGTGCACATTGGTATGCTATTGTATTTGAGATTTTGGTATGATTTGTTTTGGATGATGAGTATGAATTGGATGATAATGAATTGAGCTATGTTTTGGTTTGGTAATTGGCTGAAATGGTTGATCATTGTTGCTTCTTGAATATCATACAAAGTTGATTTATAGGTACTTGGCATTTGGTTGGTAAATGTGTCTTAAACCAAGCCCATTCTGTGCCACACGGCCTGAGCACACGGGCATGTGACTCGACCCTGTGACCCCTGTACCTTAGTCGAATTGGTTAGGATGTCAAACGAACTAGAAACACGGGCATGTCTTGTGGTCGTGTGCACAAGTCAGTTGTAACGCCCTATAACCCTCATCCGTCGTCGGAATAGAGTCACAAGGTATTACTTATCAGAAGACAGATTAGACTAGTCACTCATAGTCAATCATGCATAAAAATATAGTTTCTTTGATCTTTCAACCATGAACAAATTTTAAACCAAAGTCACTTTACAGATTATAACATCTCTTGGTCTTAGCTGAATGCATGTATGCATATTCTAAATGGGCATTACATCTAATCAAAATCCAATTTCTATACTAAACATAACAAAGCCTAATCAGTATGCTATATACTTACACCAGATTGAACTAGTATGCTAATTACCGATTTCATATTATGCAGAATTGATACTATTCATTTAGTAAATTCTTAACACCATAGCCGAATAATAGTTCATCCTAGATTTGTAAACCCATTCGTTAATATTTATAACCACAACCAAATTAACAACAACGAATAATTTCTAAATGATCAGCCACATAATTTCATCGAACCATATATCCATATTTAGGAATTAAGCAGGCCATTTTAGCATGGCTACAATATTTACAAATTCAAAATATATCTTGTTCCAAAAGAGAGCTAAGCCTATACATGCCATCTTTCAAAATATCGACTTTTAAATGTACCAAAACAGTGACGATAGTGCGGATGACTTTGGATGTGAATCCCCGAGCTCGTAGCTTTCAATCAAGATCTATAAAATAGAGTAACAAAGACACTCGAAGTAAGCTAATTAGCTTAGTAAGTAATAAGTGATTAAACAACCCACAACATGAAACATAATTTTCAAATATCACATTCGTTATTTAAGCTAGTACAATCTTACAAGGGCAATACTAGCCGAATACTTAGAACTCTTAATTAGCATAATTCACATGTTTCACATACGTTTGGCCGAATATAGGTAATATCACATTTACTCTCCTATTTAGTGGGATGATCAAACACAAAACAGATCCTTATTTGTCTCACCTAAATAATACTTACTTGTATAACACGATTATGCATAGTCCATCGTCCCATCACATAAAGCCAGAATCATAAATACAATAAATGTATATATATATATATTTATATATATTTATGTCCGAATACCATCATGAGTGACTGAACATTCAAGTTCATGAAAACATCACATACTATTAGATATTCAGAATCAGATATGATATCACATTTTGTGTATACATTCACATTCGAATATGTTTATATTCATATAAAATAAGATAACCCAAATTCACTTACTTACTGACCACATCCTCTCGGATCCATTAACTCACTACTTTGATACATTTCACTGGTATAAAACCTGCTAGGCATAAGCCTGAATTCGTCACCGGCACAAGGCCTGCTAGACTTTAAGTCTGATACATATTCACCGGCATTATGCCTGCTAGGCTTGAAGCCCGAAATTATTCACCAGCTTAATGCTTGCTAGGCCCAAGGCCCGAACATCATATACCATAAATTTCTACATAGCACAAATACATAATAAGGCTTTGTACCATTCAGTCCTAGCATATATTAGTGTCTCACTTAATTCCATGCTTAACTACTGAGTATCAAGCATATTATTTATGCTTCTTTTCACTCAATATCATATTCGATCACAAAATCGTATCACAAATTTACCATCAATTTATACTTGCCATTCGGCCAAATACATAATACAAACTCATCATCATCTCATCCTTGCCATTCGGCCAATTACATACATTATGTGAAATACTTAATTAACATATTGCATTATATTGTAATCAGATATAATCAACATTTAATCACTTAAAACTTACCTCAATTGTTGTCGAACAAATACAGATCGGCTATTCAACTATTTTCGCCTTTCCCCTATCCGAAATTGGCTCTCTTTGCTCTTGAGCTAAATCAAACAAATTTTAACTTGTTACAACTCAATTGTTCATATTTTTGGCCAAATGTAGCAAGAAACTAATTAGGCCTTACTAGCCACATTTAACTAACTTTTAATATTATCTACTTATCATTAATCATAATCGGCCATTACCCTCAAATCACAACAAATACCACTTACTATTTCTAGGTCACATTCGGTAATTATCATTTAAAATATAGCAACATCATTCACTATATTTTAAGTCTCTTTCGACTTACACACATAAATCATAGTAGAAGTTATACACATTATAAATCATCATGGACCTCCTTATTACCATCAAATTAAACCATTTCCCACAACAAGCCATATTCAGCATTATTTTAATATATAACTCAAGAATCAACTCATACACATCATAAGCCTCAATCGGCCATTTCAATGTATCTCAATTAAACCATTCTTTAACATTTGCTCATTCGGTAAGGTATAGACAAAATTTATCATCTAAGCATTGCTCCAAATTTCATGTCGAAATTTTACAAGCTTAGGACTCCTTTAATAACTAATTCCATTTCAAAACATCAAAACGATATCTCATGTGTACTCATCCCAAATGACAGAATGAAATTTAATTCTTAATTTTATCTTTAACAATTTACCAAGCTTCAAACTCAACTTATAATTATGCACATATCATTTGAAGCATCCAACACCAATTCATTATACAATTTAATCATAGCCAAAAGCCCTCTCAAACCATTAAGCCACACAAAGCATAATCTCACAATTTTAAACTTACAAACTTAAGTTCACATGTATTTCAACATCATAATGTCCTCCAAACATTTATTCTTCAATTTATATTATCAATTACCAAATTTACAACTTTCTATCGATGACCGAACATGTAACCATTACAACTTCAAGAAATAAAATCAAAATCTAGCTTATTACAACATGGCCGATTACTAGCTTGTCTCAAACTCAAAAATTCATGCACTCACAACTTAATCCCTTCATTTATCACTTAATTCCATCAATTCAAAGCTCAATTTTAACAATTAAGCATGAATTACTAATATTTAACATTATTTGAAAATTTTTAACAAGTTTCCGTATGCAACTAAACTCATAATTTCATGGATTTAAACCATGGGTTAACTAAACAAGGTGTTTAACAACTCAATTTAAAAAATAATTTACAAAAATCACACAAACATACATTTGATTATGCTAATCCAAGGCCGAATGCCTTAGCTCCCTCTTCTTTTATTTCTTTTCTTTATTTTCGGCAAAACCAAAGAAATGAACAACCATTTCATGATCACTATTTCATGCATGATATTTTATTATTAAAGTACCAAATCAGCCCTCTTACTATCATTGCCTCTCCACTATCACATGACCGAAAATGTCCATGCAAATTGTGCATGGTCTAATTGCATCTTAAGCCCATGATATTAAGAGAACACTTACAATTCGGCATTTACACATTGACCTACTAATTTTTCTTTTATGCAATTGAGCCATAAATTAATAATTTGACATCTAATTGACAAAATTAAATCACCAAATTTTCACACATGACAATTCACATAGTATAAACACAGAAAATAATATTTTAAAAATTTTCTGACTTGGTTTCGTGGTTCCGAAACCACTTTTTCAATTAGGGCCAAAATAGGGCTGTCACATCAGTAGCTCCCTTAATTTTCACACGGCTGAGCACACGGGTATGTCTCGTGGCCGTGTGAACGAGTCAATATATATGTCCTGTTTTGTCAAGGCCTAGACACACGGGCATGTCTGGTGGCTGTGTGAGGCACACGACCTGACCACATGGGTGTGTGATCTCAATAGTTTTGAAAAATGTTATAAGTTTCGAAAAAATTTCTAAGTGTTCGGTTTAGTCCTGATCTTCTTCTAATGCATGATTAAGGTCTCGAAGACCTTCATAAGGAACTATATTATTATGTTTGACTATGTTTTGAAATGAATGATTGTATAATGTCCGTAAAATTTTTGATCTTTCCGGTAATACCTTTAGCTCTAGTCTGGAGTCGGATACAGGTTAGGGGTGTTACATTTGGTTGGTATTAGAGCTATGGTTTAGTCAATTCTAGGACTACCATAGCGTATGTGAGTCTAGCTATACATGCCATATATTTGAAAAGTGTTAATGTGATGAATCCTAACATTTGAAATATGTTTTTAATATAGTAATAGATCCTGAACGAGCGGTAGCCGATGATGTTGAAAGCCAGCTCCTACACAAGGGACAGTGCCTTTTGATTCAAGAAATGTATCTAGTAGCCATGAGGGAGAGGCAAAATAAGCCTTCTTCTAAATGATGAGTGAGTACTTTACAGAATACGTTCGTACTAATCCGGATGCTCAACAACCTTCACCCCCACCTATTCCCTTCAAAAATATGTTGTACCTCTGGTAATGAATCCGATTCTATTGAATAGCCTCCTATGGATAAATTTAGAAAGTATGGGGTCGAAGAGTTTAGGGCCACGAGTGATGATGATGCTGAGAGAGTTGAGTTTTGGCTCGAGAACACTATTTAAGTTTTTGATGAAATGTCGTGTACACCTGAATAATGTGTGAAATGTGCAGTTTCTTTACTCAGAGATGCAACTTATCACTGGTGGAAAACTCTAACCTCTGTTGTTCTGAAAGAACGAATAACCTGGGATTTCTTTCAATCTGAATTTCGCAAGAAATACATCAGTCGGATATTCATTAATTAAAAATGAAAAGAAGTCCTAGAACTTAAATAGGGCCGTATAACTGTTACAAAATATAAGCGAGAGTTTATTCGTCTAAGCCGTTATGCGTGTGAATGTGTATCGACTGAAGAGATGTTGTGTAAAAGATTCGTTGATGGCTTAAATGAAGATATTCTTCTATTAGTTGGTATCCTTGATATTAAAGAGTTTGTTGTACTCGTTGACTAGGCATGCAAAGTCGAAGAACTCGGGAAAGAGAAAAGAAAAGTCGATTTTAAAGTTAGAGAAATAAGAAAGAGGTCTACAAATAAATCATTTCAGTCTGCAACAAAAAAATTTTGAGATGATTTCAGTCGCTCAAAGGCAAACGTGGGACATTCGAGTAGAGATAGAACTAGATCGTATTGGAGTTTTAGAGCTCCTGCTACTTATGTTGCTAGTGTTAGGAATGTTCGATCCGAACGACCTGGATGTAAACATTGTGGTAAAAGGCATCTAGGGAGTTGTAAACTGAATGACCAAGCTTGTTTCAGATGTGGATCTATGGATCATTTTGTCTGAGATTGTCCTGAGCCCGTGAAACTGGAGATTGCACAGAATCCGAGATCGAGTAATACTTCAGCTAAAGGTAGACCTCCCAGAAATGCAAGAAATGTGTGTGATAGCTAGAAAGTTACGAAAGATAATGCTATTCGATCTAAGGCCAGAGCACCAGCCAGAGCCTATGCTATCCGAGCTCGAGAGGAAGCTTCATCCCTAGATGTTATAATGAGTACTTTTACTCTATACGATACTTCTATGATTGCATTAATAGATCCAGGGTCTACCTATTCGTATATATGCATGAATTTAGTGCACAGTAAGACTTTGCCTGTAGAGTCTACTGAATTCGTAATTAGAGTATCGAACCCCTTGGGCAAAAGTGTTTTGGTTGGTAAAGTTTACAAGAATTGCTCGTTGATGTTTCGAAAAGTATGTTTTGTAGCTGATCTAATGCTTTTACCTTTTGATGAATTTGATATAATTCTAGGTATAGATTGTTTAACTTTGCACAATGCTATTATGAGTTGCAAACAGAAAACTATTGATTTGAGATGCGAGAATAATGAGATAATCCAAATTGAATCTAGTGATTTGAATGCTCTGAGATATATGAAGAAGGGTTGTGAAGCCTATTTTGCATATGTGATCGACTCGAAAGTTTCTAAAAAGAAAGTTGAATCAGTGCCTATAATTTGTGAGTTTCCTGATGTGTTTCCTGAAGAACTTCCGGGATTACCTCCGATCAGAGAAGTTGAATTTGGCATTGAATTAGTGCCAGGAACTACTCCGATTTTGATAGCTCTATATAGAATGGCTCCAACTAAATTGAAAGAATTAAAGTCTCAGTTGCAGGAGTTAACAGATAGAGGATTCGCTAGACCGAGTTTCTCTCCTTGGGGTGCCCCAGTTTTGTTTGTGAAAAAGAAAGACGGCATGATGAGAATGTGTATTGATTATCGTTAGTTGAACAAGGTGACTATAAAGAATAAATATCCTCTACCCAGAATCGACAATTTGTTCAATTAGTTGAAAGGTGCCACTATGTTTTCCAAAATAGATCTGAGATCGGGATATTACTAGTTGATAGTAAAAGATGCAGATATTCCAAAAATAGTTTTCCAAACAAGGTACTTGAACACTATGAATTTTTAGTTATGCCTTTCGGATTAATGAATGCTCTAGCTATGTTTATGGATCTGATGAGCAGAATTTTCAAACCATATTTAGATCAATTTGTTGTTGTTTTTATTGATGACATTTTGATTTATTCACGGAATGAAAGTAAGTATACCGAACATTTAAGAATTATGCTTCAGACTCTGCGTGATAAGCAATTGTGTGTAAAATTCAGTAAATGTGAATTATGGTTATGCGAGGTTAGTTTTCTAGGTTATATTGTACCAGCATCTGGTATTCGGGTAGATCCAAGTAAAATTTCAACTATTTTAGATTGGAATCCTCCGAGAAATGTTTCTGAGGTTCGTAGTTTTCTAGGACTTGCCGAGTATTATCGTCGATTTGTGAAAGGTTTCTTTATGATTGCAACTCCGTTAACGAGACTGCTACAAAAAGATGTGAAGTTTGAATAGACCGATAAATATCAAAATAGTTTCGATCAGTTGAAAGCTATATTAACTGAAGCTCCGGTACTCGTACAGCCTGAATCGGGTAAAGAATATGTGATTTATAGTGATGCTTCACTAAATGGACTCGGTTGTGTTTTGATGCAAGAAGGCAAAGTCATAGCTTATGCCTCTAGACAGTTAAAGTCGCATGAAAAGAATTATCTGACACATGATCTTGAGCTACTGCGATTGTTTTTACTTTGAAGATTTGGCGCCACTATCTGTTCAGTGAAAAATGTCACGTGTTTTCAGATCACAAAAGTCTGAAATACTTGATGACTCAGAAAGATTTGAATCTGTGACAGAGAAGATGGTTAGAACTATTGAAAGATTATGATCTTGTTATTGATTATCATCCGGGTAAGGTGAATGTTATAGCTGATGCCTTAAGTCGAAAATCACTATTTACATTGCACGCTTTGAATGCTAGTTTAGATCTGTCCGTTGGTGGTTCGGTATTAGCTGAATTAAAGGCGAAACCTTTGTTTTTGAAACAGATCCTTAATGCTCAGAAAGTCGATAATGAATTAATAGCCAAGCAAGTTCAGTGTGATTCCGAATCTAATTTTGAGTTTCGAGTTGATATTAATGATTGTTTGATATTTCGAGATTGAATTTGTGTTCCAAGAAATCTAGCATTGATTCAGATAATTTTGGGTGAAGCTCATTGTAGTAAATTCTCCGTACATCTAAAGAGCACAAAAATGTATAACGACTTGAAACAACTATTGATACTCGCGATATTAAGTAACAAAATTTATAAAAACTGATCACACCAAAAACTAACTAATATCACGATTTTAAAGGCAAGCGCACCTATCGAACAGTAGTATAGTTTAGCGGCAAGACTGAGTTATCGTACCCAAGGTAACCAAAAGTACTAATACTTACTTCCTTTCTATTATCTAGCCTAAAAATAAAAGAGGATTGGTTGAAACTAATTCTAAAACTAGCTAAAAGTGCACAAAAAGTAAATTGGGAAAACTTAGGGAAAAGCTGATTGATATGAGCAATACTTAAGGGAGAATCCACCTAGACTTCACTTGTTATTAATTTCTTGAACTAGATGATTTCTTCACTTGACTTGATCCGTAGAGATCCCTAACTTATGTTAATACCTCCGTCGAGGATAAGAACAACTAATCCTAAGTGGTTAATTAAAGTTTTCTTATTAATTAACACCCTAGGTTGCATTAATTCGATCTATGGATCCCCCTATTAGGTTTGACCCTAATCCGACAGATTTATATCGCCCTATGTCTAGGGTTGCATGCAACTCTGCTTAGTTATGGTAGATCTACTCTTAAAACAGGGACTTTTGCTCCTCTGCCTAAGCACATCAAGTTCTTGAAGTAATACCTAGGATTATTAAATCAAGAATGAAGAAAACATAATGAAGAACAATTCAAGTATTTATCAAATAATTGAAGAATAAATAATAACAAGATCTGTCTTAGGTTTCATCCCCCTCAAGTATTTGAGGGGTTTAGTTCATAACTAATAAAGAAAACATCTCAGAAGAAATAAGATAACAAAACATAAAGAACCCAAAAACACCTGAAGGAATTTAGGGAGATCCTCTGTCTTGACGTAGAATTCTAGCTTCTAGGATGAATCAATTGGCTTCCCTTGGAGTAATTCCTTGCTTTCACTCCTTGTGTTGGTAGAATTCTGGTGCTCTTTCTTCAGAGAAAAGAGTATTCCCTTAGCGGGAAATAAGCACACCCTTGAAGTTGCCTCCTAGGGTCTTTATATAGAGTTTAGAATGGCTTTCTTAGCCCATAAGTATCCTTTTTCGAGTAGAATTGAACTTCCTCACGATAGGAACACGCCCGTGTGCCACGCCCGTGTGCCACGCCCGTGTGCCACGCCCGTGTGCCATGCCCGTGTGCCTCGCCAGTATGCCACCACAAGAGGCCATGTGAAAGTCTGTCAATGGAGGCACGACCGTGTGGCCTGGCCGTTCTTATCGGGGGCTGGATCGTGTGGTCTTCGTGTGGCACGGCCGTGTGCCACAGCCGTGTGATGACTTCCTGGGCCGTGTCGTTTTATCATTTTGGCCCATTTTCTCCGTTTTTAGCTCGTTTTCCATTCTTTTCTCTTCCTTATGCTCTCCTAGGTATAAGATATGAAAAAGAAAGATTTAGAGCATCAATTCTTATAAAATAGATAAGAATTCATCCATAGTATAGGCTAAATATAGGGTGAAAATATGTATAATTTATTGTTTATCAAATACCCCCACACTTAAGCCTTTGCTTGTCCTCAAGCAAAATCTCAATCCTTACTAAAAAAATCATTCTTCTCAACCTATAACTTCTATTAATAATGTTTCAAACTAATTTATAGGTAGTCATACAGTGAGAATTCAATCAAAAGAACATCAAAGACTCAATCACTTTAAGTTGAGAATTTTATCATTGAAACATAAGTTTTCTCTCTTCTCCTAAGTAATTATCTTTCCATCTTAATTAACAGAAGTTGACATCCTCACTAAAGGTTCACTCTATTCACTTGAAGTGTTTAGGGTTCAAAATTTAAGCACTCTCTAGTCAATCTGAAAAGTTATTACTATAGGCTTGCAGGAAAATCACATCTCCACCACTATAGATTGATATGACACTTCGATCAAAAGGTCTTTGTAGAGGTTGTAAAGGGGCTTGGTTAGGGGTGTTGTCACAAGATGCAAAAGAGGGTTAGAATCGAGATTGAACTTGAAAAATTATCTAGCTAGAAAAAATCTCTATCATTTTGGAACATATTTCTAAGGCTTAATTTTTAAGATAATATCGTATTTGTCTTCCTAGCCTGAAAATAGAAATATGCAAAAACTTATTAAACTATTACAAATTACAATCAAATTTCACTGTATGTATACATGGTTTTTTTTAAGAACAATTCAAATTAAACATAATAACGTGAAAATTTACAACTTTACAACTAGAAAAGAGAATAAAGCTAGATAATAATTCGACTTCAAATCTCGACAAAAATAGGGGTTAAAGTAATTGAATGAGATTCAACAAAAAATGGGTTATTAGTTAATAATTAGGAGGTGAGTTAAAATTTAGGTTGTTAGGCTCAACGGGGTTCACTAAGGGTTAAATTATGGAGGTAGGCTTTTTGTGGAGTAAGTGGGTTAAATCCTAAGTGCCTTTATCATCTCAAAATATCAAATCAATGATGTGGTCTTGACGTGTATAATCAAAGTAAGTTCTAGAATAACAAATTAGTATTGACTCACTCAAAGCAATAATAAAAGTGAGCATGAAGGAATGTATGCTCAAGAAGGCTCAAGATCTCACCAGAATTATGGCTTTTGATGTCAATCCTGTGAATTTCAAATCTCAAGATAATACTTAGAATTAAAGAAAATAACTTATGCAAAAATTGGGGTTCTCAAAAATTTCAACTTATCATGCTTGATTTCCTAATGTTTTAGAGTTTGAATAATCAGAGTACAAACACCTATATCTTAATTCTCAACCTATCAATAGAAATCATAAATCAATCAGAATTAATTCCTAGTAGGAGCCTGAGAATTAGTTAAGAACAATGCATAAAGTATGATTTCAGGGATTTTCATAGATAATATAAAGATTTAAATTAAGCTTCCCCCCTACACTTAAGATGTACATTGCCCTCAATGTACAAAGATATATAAATAGCAAGAGAAGTATAATATCATAAGATAGGGAGAGAATTGAAATTCCCTGAATTTAGGATGAATTTGTTAGGAAGAATCGGCAATTGTGGCAGGGTGGTCCCATTTCCGTTTAAATATGAGCTGTAGAGCTCCTTTTTGAACTCAAAGGGGGGACGAGGGCGGTCGCCTTGCTGGCACTAGTGTTATAGATCTAACACCCCGGGCGATCTCTCGCCAACAATCGACGGGCCGGATATGGATCCGACGGGAAAGGTTAGGGAAGTCCTCTTCTTCCATGAATTGCTCCGTGTAGAGTCCGAGTGCAGAGCTGAACTCTGGAACACTAAGTTGTCGCACGAGTCCTCTGAGATGGAACTGTACTGTCCCTGGGTCATCGAATCTGTTCATCACGGTCTGGAGGTTAAAGGTGGAACAGAATTTGAGCGTGGGTTTCAGGTATGTGGTTTCTACGATCTGAAAGAACTATTCCCATGGTTCGGTCATTAATAGGGGTCAGACGTTGTCCACTAGGTTTATCTGCTCGAGGTCGGCCCAATCTATGCATCAGCCGATGGAGATAATACGAGCTCGGAGTATTTGATATCGCTCTTCCTGGGAGGCTTGTGGAAAACGGAGGAGAGGATGGCGGTTCTCGGTGATAGGCCTCGATGTTGAGCCACTAAGTTCCTTTCGTTTCTTTGATGGGGGGACAGCGGCTTTCTTTCGTCGTGATGTCGACATTATACCTAAAAGATAGTAGCACAACATTAGTCCTAATAAATTGAAAATCAATAAAAGCAATATGATCGAAACAAACCTAAATAGTTTAATCTATTTACTCAAAAATTAACAAGTTTGGATATGAAGTATATTAGATGCAAGAACAAAAATAGTTGTAAATCAATAATATGAAAGCAAACAATTTTTTAAAATTGTTCATCCTAGTGTAACTAATTCCATGCTTTATCCAAATCTATAATCAAATGAAACTAAAAACTGAAATGAATTAAGCAAAAGAAAAAAATAAGAAAAATGAGGAAATAGAACCAAAATTGGGAGTGCACGGTCGTGGGGAAGGGCTGGTCATGGGAAAGGTTAGCATGGGCGTGGGGTTGCTTGTGCGGGTTTGGTGACTGCTGGGAGGCCTGTGGCGGCGGTGTATGAAGTTTGGGGAGGGGAAATTTTAGGGGTTGAGTGAAAGGGAAAGTGAATAGTAGCCCCCTATTTATAGTTTTTGGGTCACACGGGCATGGCACACGCCCATGTGGCTCAGGTTTAGCCCGTGTTCTTCAAAATCTGGTGGTTTTAGGCGTGTCTAGTTCAAGACACACGCCCGTGTAGGCCTTTTGCACGGCTGTTTGCGATCTTGTTCGCACTTCCCACGGTCGTGTAAGCTTACCCACGGCCATGTGCGATGATGTTTTGCTACTCCCACGGGCGTGTGGGAGGGCACACGGCTGTGTTTGATTTGGCAGTGTTGGCCACGGTCTGAGGACACGGGCATGTGGCTTAGTGCAGGCCTGTGTTAAAGTTGAAAGGTTGCCACGGCCATGTCGCACGGCCATGGTGAGTTATCGGTAGCCCGTGTGATGGAAATTTTTTTGTCCTGTTTGTGCACGGTCGAAGTGCAAGTCCGCGTCTCTGTTTGAAAATGTCACACGGCCTTAGGCACGCCCATGGGCCAGGCCGTGTGGTCCTAATTTCCTATATTTAAAAAGGTTAGTTGCTGTATAAAAAGACTAAAATTTAAATAAACAAAAAAATTACTAAGTTAGTGCTCGAGTTGCCTCTCGAGAAGCGCTTATTTATAGACTAAGCTCGACTCTGTTCAAGCTTTGTGTTTTCACGGTGGCTTGAAGAGTTGATACTCTTCAGTCCTGTTCACAATTTCATTATCAACGTAAGATTTGAGTCGAGTGTGGTTTACCTTGAAAGTTCCGAGTGACTTATGTTTTATTTCGACTGTACCATGAGGGAAAACTTTCATTACCGTGAAGTAGGGTATGTCATTTGTATGTTCTTCTGAATTCAGGATTTGAGGATCATCTCCCCCTAATGTTACCTTATCTCCTACCTTGATTTGATTCGTTGTTACTTGAGGGTCGTCTTGATGATGCTCTGGGTTGGTGTGGTATATTTTGGGTTTTTCATGATAATTCAGCCACTCATCAAGTTCTTCGATCTGAAGCGTTCGCTTTTTATGTGCGTTTCCCTTGGATGGACTTACCTGTTGGTTAGTTGCCTCCATGTAGAGGGTATCCTGCATAGAAGGTTGAGTGGTGAGTTAAGTGTTTTTATAGGGGCTCAAAACTTTATTCTCGTCTATAGTTTTAATTGAGTTGTGAGCTCGTAAAGTGATTCTATCATCACCTACTCGTAATGTGAGTTCTCCTGTTTCTAGATCAATTTTAGCTCTAGCAGTTGCTAAAAAGGGTCGCCCTAGAATTAAGGGTACATTGCTATCCTCATTAATGTCTAAAACAACAAAGTCAACTAGGAATATAAATTTATCAATTTTGACAAGCATATCTTCAATTATTCCCTTGGGAGACCTAATAGTTTTATCAGCCAGTTGAATGCTCATCTTAGTTTGCTTAGGTTTTCCAAGACCTAGTTGTTTAAATAGTTTATAAGGCATGACATTTATACTAGCCCCTAAATCAGCTAAAGCATTTTTGGTGTCTAGGCTACCAAATAAACAAGGAATAGTAAAACTCCTTGGATCTTTTAGTTTGGTTGGCAGTTTATTTTGGAGAATAGTTGAGCATTCCTCATTGAGTTCCACTATGGACAGTTCTTCCAACTTCCTTTTATTTGTGAGAAGTTCCTCTAAAAATTTTGCGTACTTCGGCATTTGTAAAATTGCTTCAACAAATGGTAAGTTGATATGTAATTTCTTTAAGAGTTTAAGAAACTTACCGAATTGCTCATCTGTGCGGTCCTTCTTTAGCGCGGTTGGGTATGGGATACAAGGTTTAAATTCTTTGCTAATTTCATCTTTGTAACTTACCTCATTCTTTCTTTTACTTACCATAGGCTCCTTGCATGGCTCTAGGTTGGTTTTGGTTAACCCCTCATTATCTATCGTATCGACGGCATTAAGTTGCTCTTTGGGGTTAGTCTCAGTATTGCTTGATAACCCACCTTGCAGTCTTTTAGAGATTAGCTTGGCAAGCTGGCTATTTGAGTTTCAAGTCCTTGGATAGATGCTTGCTGGTTCCTTAGTGCCGTTTCGGTATTTTGGAAACGAGTTTCTGACATGGCCATAAATTTGGTGAACATCTCTTCCAAGTTCGGCTTTTTCTCCTATTGTGGTGGTGGTTGCTAAAATCCTAGAGGAGGCAGTTGTCTTTGATTTCCTTGTCCTTCCCATGAAAAATTGGGGTGACTCTACCAACCTGCATTATAAGTATTACTATAAGGGTTATTTTGAGGTCTAGAATTATTACCCATATAGTTGGCTTGCTCAGTTTCCATGCTGTGTCCAGAGGATGAGTAGTCTGGATTGAACATATTTACTAGAGGTGTGTCACACTGCATCACTGGCTGTGCCTGCGTAGAACCAATAAAATGATCAAACTTTTTATTTAAAAGTTCTACCTGATTAGTAAGCATAGTGACAGCATCAATATTATAAACTCCTGTGGCTTTTGTCGGCTTTGTCCTCATGACTTGCCACTGATGGTTATTTAGTGACATCTCTTCTATAAACTCATAAGCTGCTTCGGTGTTTTATTGTTGATTGTTCCTCCTGCGGCTGCGTCAATCATTTCCCTTATTGATGGATTCAAACTGTTGTGAAAGGTTTGAACTTGTAGCCATAAAGGTAGGCCATGATGAGGGCATGACCATAAAGGTAGGTTTAAATTCTTTGTATCGCTCCCAGGCATCGTAGAGTGTTTCTAAATCCATCTGCACAAAAGAAGAGATATCGTTTCGTAATTTAGCTGTTTTAGCTAGAGGAAAATATTTAAGTAAAAATTTTTCGGTCATCTATTCCCATGTGGTGATTGAGCCTCGTGGTAAAGAGTTTAACCACTGTTTGGCTTTGTTTCTCAAAGAGAATAGAAATAGCCTTAGACGAATGGCATCATTAGAAACGCCATTAATTTTAAAGGTATCACAGAGTTCCAAAAAATTGGCTATGTGTGAATTTGGATCTTTATCTTGTAAACCATCAAACTGCACCAATTACTGTATCATCTGAATAGTGTTAGGCTTTAATTCAAAATTATTAGCAGCAATAGTAGGTCTAAGAATGCTAGTTTGGGTACCAACCAAACTAGGCTTAGCATAATCATACGTAGTGCGAGGAGCTTGTTCTTGATTTACGGGTGGCGCGACTGTTGCGGGAGGTGGTGGAATGTTTTGATTTGCTTCCATCACTTCTGTAGGTTTTGGCCTTTGTTCTTGATCTTGTTCTGGATACTGTAGGCTTCGTCTGATCTCTCTGCGAGTTCTGCAAACTGTCGCTTCTAAATCTTCATCAAAAAATAATGGTCCTACTGGGTTGTTTCTAGTCATAAACTAGAAATACCTAGAAGGAAAAAGTAAAGAAAAATAGAATAAAATAAAAGAAAAGAAAAATAATAAAATAAAAATAAATAAAAACTGAAAATAGATAAATATAGCAATGGCTAAAGTAATAGAAATTGAGTTTTCTTAATATTTCAGATCCCAGCAACGGCGCCAAAAACTTGATACTCGCGATATTAAGTAATAAAATTTATAAAAACTGATCACACCAAAAACTAACTAATATCACGATTTTAAAGGCAAGCGCACCTATCGAACAGTAGTATAGTTTAGCGGTAAGACCGAGTTATCGTACCCAAGGGAACCAAAAGTACTAATACTTACTTCCTTTCTATTATCTAGCCTAAAAATAAAAAAGGATTGGTTGAAACTAATTCTAAAACTAACTAAAAGTGCAGAAAAAGTAAATTGGGGAAAACTTTAGGGAAAAGCTGATTGATATGAGCAACACTTAAGGGAGAATCCACCTAGACTTCACTTGTTATTAATTTCTTGAACTAGATGATTTCTTCACTTCACTTAATCCGTAGAGATCCCTAACTTATGTTAATACCTCCGTCGAGGATAAGAACAACTAATCTTAGGTGGTTAATTAAAGTTTTCTTATTAATTAACACCCCTAGGTTGCATTAATTCGATCTATGGATCTCCCTATTAGGTTTGACCCTAATCCGGCAGATTTATGTCGCCCTATGTCTAGGGTTGCATGCAACTCCGCTTAATTATGGTAGATCTACTCTTAAAACAGGGACTTTTGCTCCTCTGCCTCAGCACATCAAGTTCTTGAAGTAATACCTAGGATTATTAAATCAAGAATGAAGAACTCATAATTAAGAACAATTCAAGTATTTATCAAATAATTGAAGAATAAATAATAACAAGATCTGTCTTAGGTTTCATTCCCCTCAAGTATTTGAGGGGTTTAGTTCATAACTAATAAAGAAAACATCTCAGAAGAAATAAGATAACAAATCATAAAGAACCCAAAAACCCCTAAAGGAATTTAGGGAGATCCTCTGTCTTGATGTAGAATTCTGGCTTCTAGGATGAATCAATCGGCTTCCCTTGGAGTAATTCCTTGCTTTCACTCCTTGTATTGGCAGAATTGTGGCACTCTTTCTTCAGAGAAAAGAGTATTCCCTTAGCAGGAAATAAGCACACCCTTAAAGTTGCCTCCTAGGGTCTTTATATAGAGTTTAGAATGGCTTTCTTAGCCCCTAAGTATCCTTTTTCGAGTAGAATTGAACTTTCTCAAGATAGGGACACGCCCGTGTGCCATGCCCATATGCCACGACAAGAGGCCGTGTGAGAGTCTATCGATGGAGGCACGGCCGTGTGGCTTGGCCGTGCTTGTTGGGGGTTAGACTGTGTGGTCTTCGTGTGGCACGACTGTGTGCCACGGCCGTGTAGTGACTTCTTGGGCCGTGTCATTTTCTCATTTTGGCCCATTTTCTCCATTTTTGGCCCGTTTTCCGTTCTTTTCTCTTCCTTATGCTCTCTTGGGTATAAGATATGAAAAAGAAAGATTTAGAGCATCAATTCTTATTAAATAGATAACAATTCATCCATAATATAGGTTAAATATGGAGTGAAAATATGTATACATTATCGTTTATCAGCTATACTGGTGGTCGGAAATGAAAAAAGACATCTCTGATTTTGTTTTGAAATGCTTAGTATGTCAACAAGTCAAAGCTAAACATCAGGTGCCCTTCGGCTTATTACAACTGATCATGATACCAGAGTGGAAATGGGATCAGGTGACGAAGGATTTTGTTTCTAGTTTGCCTCTATCTCCAAGAAACAAATATGTAATCTGGGTTATAGTTGACAGATTGACGAAATCAGCTCATTTTATTCCAGTACGATCTGATTACACACTTGAAAAGTTAGCTGAACTTTATATTTCTGATATTGTGAGATTGCACGGGGTGCCATTGTCTATTGTGTTTGATCGAGATCCAAGATTTACCTCGCGATTCTGGAAGAAATTGCAAAAGGCTTTAGGTACGAAATTACATTTTACCACTGCTTTTCACCCGTAAACGGATGGTCAATCCAAGCGAATCATTCAGATACTTGAGGATATGTTGAGATGTTACATTCTTGAGTGTAAAGGTATGTGGGAACAATACTTGCCTTTGATTGAATTCGCTTATAATAATAGTTTTCAATCAAACATTAAAATGACACTGTCTGAAGCCTTGTATGGTAGAAAATGCCATACTCCGTTATATTGGTCTGAGCTTGGTGAAAATAAGATACATGGGGTTGATTTAATTAAAGAGATTGAACAAAAAGTAAAAGTAATCCAAGATAGTTTGAAAGCAGCTTCTAATCATCAAAAATCATATGCTAATTTGAAACGCAAAGATATCAAATTTGAGACTAGTGACAAAGTCATTTTGAAAGTTTCTCCATGGAAGAAAGTGCTTCATTTCGGTAAAAAGGGCACATTGAGTCCGAGGTTCATTGGACCATATGAAATCATTAAGAGAGTTGGGCCGGTCGCTTACAGATTACTTCTGCCACCTGAACTTGAAAAGGTTCACGATGTTTTTTACGTATAGATGCTTAGATGGTATATATTTGATCCATCTCATGTGATTAGTCCATCTAAGCTAGAATACAGCCTGATATGACTTATGAAGAAAAAACGATCTGTATCTTAGCTGTGGACTGAAAAAATTGTGAAATAAGAAAATTCCGTTAGTAAAGGTATTGTGGCATCGTCACGGTTTAGAAGAGGCTACATGGGAGCCTGAAGATGCGATGAGACAACAATATCCGAATCTATTTAATGGTAAGTTTTTTAGGGACGAAAATTCCTAAGTGGGGAGAGTTGTAATAGCCCGGTTTAGACTCTAGTCAGAATAGTGGTTTCGAGACCACATATCGGAGTCGAAAAAATATTTTAATATTATTTTCTGTGTCTGTGTTTTATGAGTTTATATCTGTGAAAATTCTATGAATTAATTTATTTGACTGTGTGCTGAATTATGATAAAAGAACTGAATTACAGAAAATGTAATAGTTGCGATCAATTTGATAAAGGTATTTAATTGCTATTGTTTTTATAACATGAGGAATCTACGATGCAATAAGACCATTAAATGTTTTAAATGACATAAATGGATATTAGAAATAGCTCATGAATGTTTTATTAAACAAGGGCAAAATAGTAATTCATGATTTAACATGAATTAAAGAAAACAAATAGCATGAATTTAATTTATTTTCATGTTCTTCCACCGAATTTAGAAACAAAAGAAAAGGGTTTAAGTCTTTATTCATTCGGCATTCTCTTGGTTCAATCAAGGTATGTTTTGAGCTCGGTATTTGATAAGTTTTACGTTTTTGAAATCGTTGCTTCGTATACTACAAAGCCCATATCTTAATTTCTATTTTTGTTGTAGATTTAATGAAATTCCATTGTTGATTTTATGAGCTTTGAAGTGCTAATATATGAAATATGAAAGATAAGTGTTTGATTATCATGAGTTGTCTTTGAATTTTTGATGAATTTGAGCTATTTGGATTTAATTATGAAAATGAAATTTTGGGAGGACTAATTTGTAAGATAAATGAAATGTAAAGACTTGTTTAAGCATAAGGAAGATTCGGCTAAGCTTTAATAAAAAGGAAAATTGTGAATTTTGATGATTTTGTGAATTAGGGACTAAATTTTTTAAATGTGAAATTTTAGTGGTTAAAGTGTAAAGTGCCCTAACTATATATTTTTGGATTGAATTGAATAATTTGGTGAATAAAATAGCTGAATTTAGACTTATATAGATCAAGAACCAAAGAGAACAAAATTAGATCGGGGAAAGTCGAAAGTAGTTGAATAGCCGATCGTGATCATCTGAATCCATACGAGGTAGGTCAATATACAAATAAATGTGTTAAATTGAATTATATTTGCTATTATGTTGATTGAATTGTGTTATATGGCTATGAGAGCTGAATATGTGAATTCTAAAATAAGTTTGGAGCATGTGATCAAGTTTGAAAAGCCCCGTTTGAACCTTAGGAATAGTTAGGATACATATGTCATGACATAGGATCCGATATCTGTTTATGTGTAAGGCCACGTCTAGACATTGGTATCGATATGAGATTTATGTGTAAGACCATGTCTGGGACATTGGCATCGTATTTGACTTCATGTAAGACCCTGTCTGGAATAGTGGCATCAATATTTAATTACATGTAAGACCACGTCTGGGACATTGGCATTGTACAATCTTTCCTGAGTTTTTTGCGTATCCTTATTGATTCTGATTGGTTCAACGGGGCACTCTGATAAAGTGTTTGAGTATACGAATGTGCATCTGAACTCCGGTATGTATGAATGTATATGAAATTTGGAGAATAAGAGGTATGTTTATGTATGATCATTTGTTATGGGAACTATATGGATATGATATGTGAATTTGAGTAAATGATTTGATTAGTTGAGATCTATGAGAATATGACTCGTGGTTATGTTATGCCATAAATCATGTGTTTAAAATAGTTTAAAATTTTTCTGTATTATGGATTTATTTGTATATGGCGGATTTATTTATATATGGCTTACTAAGCTACTTGTAGCTTACTTTGTATTTGTTTACTCTATTTTACAAATAACAAAGCTACCGAAAGCTCGTGGATCGTCAAGAATCATCACCACACTATCAATCTTTATTTGGTATATTTTGTAAGTGAATATGTTGAATTATGGCATGTATGGGCTAGATGTCTTTGGGTTATGTTATGAAATGTTTATTAGTTATGCCATGAGATGTGGCTAGCAAATGGTTATGAATATGCTTGTTTTGGTAAGATATATGTGATGCATGTATGGTCTTGAGTAATGGTCATGTTGGTATGAAAAATGTTTTGATTTTGATAAGTTTAGTAAGTGATTGAATATGATGCTATTAGGGTAAAGTAAGTGCACATTGGTATGCTATTGTATTTGAGATTTTGGTATGATTTGTTTTGGATGATGAGTATGAATTGGATGATGATGAATTGAGCTATGTTTTGGTTTGGTAGTTGGCTGAAATGGTTGATCATGGTTGCTTCTTGAATGTCATACAAAGTTGATTTATAGGTACTTGGCATTTGGTTGGGAAATGTGGCTTAAACCAAGCCCATTTTGTGCCATACGGCCTGAGCACACGAACGTGTGACTCGACCATGTGACCCTTGTACCTTAGTCAAATTGGTTAGGATGTCACACGAACTAGACACACGGGCGTGTCTTGTGGTCGTGTGCACAAGTCAGTAGCTCCCTTAATTTTCACATGGCTAAGCACACGGGCGTGTCTCGTGGCTGTGTGAACAAGTTAGTATGTATGCCCTATTTTGCCACGGCCTAGAGACACGGGCGTGTCTGATTGCCGTGTGAGCCACACGACCTGACCACACGGGCGTGTGACCTCAATAGTTTTGAAAAATGTTTAAGTTTCAAAAAAAATTCTAATTGTTCAGATTAGTCTCGATCTTCTTCTAATGCATGATTAAGGTCTCGAAACCTTCATAATGAATTATATGATTGTGTTTGACTATGTTTTGAAATGAATGATTGTATAATGTCTGTAAAAGTTCTGATCTATCCGGTAATACCTTTAGCCCTAGTCTGGCGTCGGATACAGGTTAGGGGTGTTACAATTCTTATCTGAAACTATTCATATCATCCCTTGATTGGACCCTCGAGGCCTTATTTAAGCATTAGAACCAAATCGGGACTAAATTGGAATCTCAGAGAAATTTTCCAAAAATTTCAAAATTTTTCTTATATATAGGGGTCACACGCCTGTGGGAGTAGGCCGTGTAAGCCACACGGCCAAGTGACTTGCCCATGTCTCAGGCCGTGTGGCATATGAGGTAGGACACATGCCCGTGTCCCTAACTCTTGTAACTCTCTATTTTGCAACTTAATTAAGTGCAAGGGTCAAACGACCAAGATACACACTTGTGTTCTAGGCCATGTGTTTCACACGGCTAAGACACACGCCCGTATCTCTGCTCGTGTACCCAATTCTAAACATTTGTTTCTAATTTTTAAGATACAGGGGGCATACGACCAAATCACATGCCCATGTGCCAGGCTGTGTGTCACACACAGTTAAGACACATGTCTGTGTGTCTACCCGTGTGGACAAAATAAATCGATTTCCTAGCTTTATTTCTCACCCAAGTTAAACCTACATCAATACTTGCAATTATATACCAACCAATTCAAGCATTATAACCAAGCCAACTTTATCATCTAGCATGATGTATCATCACATGCATTCAGGTATTTCCAATACTTACCTTAATCTATCAACCGTTTCCAACCCATATCAAACACGTTAATCCCTTATATAAATACATCAAAGTATATTAAACATTAGCCATTCCAATGGCTAATTGCAACCAAAATATTTTAACGAATGAACTATTTAACCTATACATGCCATTATACCAAAATAAGTTTACTATTTATACCAAAACGAGCTAGTGGATAGTGTGAAGATGCTTAGACCAATGTCCAACCCTTGCACGCTTCCAAGCACCATAAAATAGAGAAAAGAAAACCTAATAAGCATTCAATGCTTAGTAAGTTCGTATAACAGGAATTAAACTTATCAAGTTATATTCATTTAGACAATCATAACAATAACATGCTTTCCAACAATTTGGAAAAGTTTGCCTAATCAGAAACACTCAAATAAGCAAGTTAGTCACATATTTCTCATGTACAACAATTAAACATGGATGAGCTCATCAGGCTACAAACTTTCAGGTATTTCAGAAGCATTTGATATATAAATCTTTTAATCTCATAGTTTCTCATGTTAGGAATTTATTTCAAAAATACTGATGGATACTCAGGTAGTATACGTGAGGTATACGAATCAGCAAAAAAAATAATCTATCAATTCATGTTCTGTGGTACCCATTAAGGCACATAATCAGGGAGCACATTCTCAATCCACATATATTAGGATGCTCAAATGAGCCATGTAACAGGATGCTTATCCAGGCTAAACAGGAATGCTCATAAGAGCCATAAACATGAAGTTCACAAAGGACCTTTTTACCTGGTAGCTCATGACGAGCCTATCAGGGATGCTCATAAAGAGCCATGTAATAGGAGTTTCGGATAGCCACATATCAGGGAGTTCAAGCGAGCACTAACATGATGCCTATGTACAGTTGCATTTGTGTCTGCAACATATGCAAGATCACAATCGATCGAATCATGTAAAATGACGCTCACAAAGATTGTGGTAGTGCGCAACGCATGCACAATAACTACCAATTAGAATGCTCACAAGAGCTATATAGCAAGATGCTTGTAACACCCCTCACCCTTATCCGTTGCCGGAATAGGGTACGAGACATTACCAGACTTAAACACACGTAAACACACAAAACTGAGTCATAAAATTTGTATCCAATTTAAAACTTTTCAGCATATGCATATCGTCCCTTAAACGGGCCTACAAGGCCCTAAACATACATTGGAGGTAGTTAGGTACTAAACCGAGAACTTTCGAAACTTTTACCATTCTTAGAAAAATTTCATGTTTTGGAGAGTCACATGTCTGTGCGGGTAGGCGATGTGGTCACACACGCCCGTGTGGTTCAGGACATACTTGTGCCCTCAACCCGTGTAACTCTCTGTTTCTGATGTCATCAACAATTTAGGGTCACATGACCAAGTAACACGCCCGTGTGTTAGGCCGTATGGCAAATTAAATTTTCGTATTTAAGGTATAGACTTGTCATGGCCTGGGCACAAGCCCATATCCTATGGCCATGTCCTCCACATGGCCAATACACACGGTCGTGTCTCAGTCTGTGTGTTTACTACTGAGCATTCTGTTTTGCAAAACTAGGGTGCAGGGGACACACGACCTGTTCACATGCCCATAGGGCTGACCGTGTGTCACACACGACCTAGAACATGCCTGTGTGTCTACCTGTGTGGACAATATATAAGCTATTTACCAAGCCATTTGCCACCCTGAAACACATGCACACAAGCACCAATGCATAGGTACAATTCATAGCATACTTAAGCCACCACAATAACCACAACTAAGACATCATCATATCATTCTCGTGCCATTTAGCATATTTAACCAATCACATACTCAACAACTCAAAACCTGCAACTTATCAAATCCATGAAATGCATCATCATGTAATTTTACTTAAAATCCGCATTAGCCGATTCTTCAATGGCCATATACAAAACAACCACTTAACCAATATGAGCTAACACCATTAACCCAATCACTATGACACATATACAAAATGAACAAGTCCTTATACATGCCATACTTTCAAAAAATGTCACAAGTATCAAATACCCAAAATAACTTTTTGATAGTGTGATGCGAGCCTCCGACAAGTCCCGATCCTGAGCTAGCTTGGTGACACTATAAAATAAAGAAAAGAAAGGAGAGGTAAGCTATATAGCTTAGTAAGTTTATATGTAAATAAATAGCATCTTAACCATGCAAATTCATATAAAGAGAATTAATACACTTACCATTGAACTCACTTATGCTAAACTTACTCAAGCACAACTTACCATGATATCATCACTTATAAGGTTCATACTTACGAATTTCTCGTACACACCTGTACCACATTATCATACAAACACATATATTTTCACATCTTTTGTTATTCCCGGTGAGCACATTGGAATACTATTGGATACTTAGAAACTTGCACATAAGTGCCACATACATGTAGCTGAATCTACCACTTATGACATTTCACATATACGCTCATTCTTGAGCTAGTCATGGGTCTGCTCACACAAGCTGAATGTCGGGATATAGCTACTCAGTGCTGCTCACACAAGTTGACAGGTATCTATAACATATGCAGGATTACCTAGCTACTGGTAGACGTACAAGACCAGCACTCGGACATCACATAATCACACAATCATACACTTGGGTTCCTAGTGACATGTCACTTGTATCCTATTCTATTCCTAAGGTTCAACTGGGATTCTCCGTTCACATTTATCACTTGTCGAAACTTGTCGATTATGTCACATAATACAATTCACACATTACATACATTATTAAGACATTAAAGTAAAATAAAATGATGCATTATTTACATATAAACTTACCTCGGTCCAAAATGACAAGTTATTCGATTTAGTCTAAAATCTTTTCTTTTCCTCGATCAAGGTCAATTCCACGTCTTTCTTAATCTATAATACCAAATTTAACTCATTTACTTATCACATTACTCAATTCATTCCAAAAATCCCACTATGGAAAAATTACATTTTTCGCCTAAAATTTGACATATTTACACTTTAGTCCCTAGGCTCGTATAACAAAATGTACTCATTTTCTTTGTTACCCAAGCCTAGCCGACACACATACATGCTCATATCAGCCTACATTTTTCACTAAATCACATTTTATACACATGTTTTACAACTTTTACACATAAGTCCTTTTATGCATTTTCATTAAAAATCACTAAGTAAAAGCTGTTTATCACACATCAAACTTTCATTTTCTATCATTAAACATCAAAATACATGCATGTCACACATGAGTAAATTTTTGAATATGAACCCTAGCTTAAAATAATGGTAGAAATAGGTAAATCAGGCTATAAGGACTTCAAAAATGTAAAGAACATTAAAAACAGGGCTAGGAGGCACTTACTATCAAGCTTGAAAGTTGAAGAAACCCTAGCTATGGCTTCCTTGTGATTTTCTGCCAAGGTAGGAGAAGATGGACACAATTTTGACTTTATTTTCCCTTTTTATTCTTTTATTAACCAAATAACCAAAATGCCTTTAAGTCCTTTCTTTAAAATTTTACCCTTCCATGTCCATTTTTGTCCATCATGATATAAAATGGTCTAATTACTAAATAAGGACATCTAATTTACTAATTCATTTTAATCAAGTACTCAAAGCTTCTAGAACCCATATCTTACACTTTTTGCAATTTAGTCCTTCTAGTCTAATTAGACCCTCTATTGATAAAATTTCTTATCGGAATTCTCACACATGCATTCAATCATATTATAGGCCTTAAAACTTTATCATAGCAAATTTTCCTACTTTGGATTTGTGGTCTCAAAACCACTATTTTGACTAGGCCCTAAATCGGGCTGTTACAATGCTCGAGAAGGTTTTTAACAGGATGCTCGTCTGAGATATAATATTCGTAACAAATGTAGGATTAAAATCAATACGAGAAAATCACATATCCATCGAATTTCTTTCTTCAAATGAAACTTTTCATTTATTGAGTAATTTCAAGCATGTGATTATTTTCATACATTAATTGTTTATACAATTCTCATATAAACAATAATTAATTCAAACATATAAATATACATGATTAGGTTACACGAACTTACCTCGTCACTTGTTCGTATACAAAAGTCTACTAATCTTGTAACATCTCGAAATAGGGCCTAAACGGAATGGTGGTTGCAAAACCACGAATCTGAGATAGAAAAATTTATTTCGATTAATTTTTATAATTTACCAAGTGATTAGATGCATGTGTTAGAGTATCGATAGAAAATTTTATGAATTACATGTTTAATTTGCCTATTAGGGCTTGTTTGAAAAAGTTGATAAATATGAGTTCTAGATAGCAAATGATTAAATTGGAGAGCATAATTGAAGTAGAGGTCCTTAAATGGTAACTAGACCATTAGGTTTTCATGGACAAAAATGGACATACATAGATAAAAATAACTAAAGTTTTAATTAAGGGCATTTTAGTCATTTGGTAATTAAAAGATTAAAAATGGAAAAAGATGGCAAAATGTTGTCCATCTTTTCCATAAGGCCGAAACTTCAAGGGTTCTCCATAGCTAGGGTTTCATCAACTTCCAAGCCCTATGGTAAGTGATTTCAAGCCCCGTTTTTAATGTTCTTTACATTTTTGGAGTCCGAGTAACTTGATTTAGTTTATTGTAGCAATAATTTAACCTAGGGTTCATATTTGGAAAAATACCCATAGGTGAAATGTGTTTATTTTAACGTTTTATGGTAGAATATGAAGCTTGTAATTATGTTAAACGACTTGAGCTAAGCGATTTTAACCGAAAACGAATAAAACGACATAATCGGTAAAAATACCTAATGTTCACAAGTACATGTTAGAGTGAGAATTTGATGTTGCCGTAGGTTAATAAATGATCAGCATGTCATAAAACATAAGAATTAGGGATAAATTTTAATTTCCAAGCTTTGGGGAAAAAGTGTAAATATGCAAAAGTTTAGGGGCAAAATCATAATTTTGCCAAAGTTGGAGTCAATGAGTGTTTTGATAAATGTGAGTATTCAATAAGCTAAAATTGCTATTATAGATCAAGAAGAATGAAATCTAGGGGTAGACTAGGGAAAGAAAAAGGTTGAGGACTAGATCAAAATATTTGATCGTATTTTGTATCAAGGTAAGTTTGCGATAAACAAATATAATGTTTTATCATTTATAATTAATGATGTTATTTTTTAGCATCTATATGTTTATGTTGTGAATATACTCATTGATGATTCAAGTAAGAATTGACGGAGAAATGATATTTAAAAGTCCTGGTTGAACCTTAGGAATGTGTAGGATACAAATGTCATGACATTAGGGTTTAAGGATACCAAGTAAGACCATGCCAAGGCATGGCATTGGTAAGTTTTACAAGGCAAGGAAATCATGTAAGACCATGTCAAGACATAGCATTGATAAGTTACTATAAGGCAAAGATCCCATTTAAGACCATGCCAAGGCATGGCAATGGTGAGTTCATAAGGTAAGGATACCACGTAAGACCATGTCCAGGCATGGCAATGTTATGTTTAAAAAGGAAAGGTACCCGTGTATCCTTAGTATTCCAAGTGGTTCAATAGGAAATTCAAAGAGTATACCAAAGGAAAGGTAAGATAAGTTCATGTCTGAAAGGTTCAGGTAAAAATTCAAGACTTATGCATTTTAAGTTTAAAGGTTATAGTGGTTTTGATAAGATAAGAATGAGATAATTTATTTTGAATGTTGTTATTTATTTACATGCAAATTTACTAAGCTTTATGCTTACTACCTTCCTTTTCTCTCTTTTTATAGTATCACCAAGCCAACTTGGGGATCATTAGGACGTTAAAGATCGTTTCACACTATCAAAGGGCTATCTTGGTATTTTGTGGTTTGAAATGTTTAAGTTATGGCATGTATAGGGACTTGGCCATTTTGTGTGTATGTCTTTATGATATGATGAAAGAATGACATGTGAATATTTGATAATGATTAGCTATTGAAATGGCTAATTAAGAACATGTTTTGATGTTATGTATGCCTAAATGAGGTTTAAAGCAATGAAATTATGAAAGAGTAAAAGTGGGTTATGAAACAGTTTTGGGACAATAGAGTGATGTGAATTTGAAAAATCACTAAAAAATTTAGGAATGGAATTAAATGGTGAATGAGATATAGAATTAAATATTATTGAGTATATTTTCATAGGAAAGAAATAGAGCAAGCAAAGGAAGTCTATATTCTGAGATATTTAACTTTTTGTGAGACTGGTTCAGGGTGACTTCGTGATCCCCTGTTCCGATTTTAGAATTTCACTAAAAATTTTACAAAAATAATTATGAGTCAAAATTTATATGGATAGATTTATTAATGACTCTATTTTTATTAGAACAAAACAGAAATGTTATCTGAATTCTGTATAATGAGATAATTGATTTTTAGTGAAGAGAGGTCAGATTTGCTGGACTGCAAAATAGGGGGATTTTAATGAATAAACTGTACTAATTGGCCAAACCAACAATTCTGGAAAAATTATGGTAAGAAGATATATGAGTCTAGTTTTAGGAAAAATTACGAATTTAAATTTAGAGTTTCGTAACTCTAGTTATAATTAATTTAGTGACTGTTACGCAGGTGGACAGTTTTATTATGAATAGTGAAATAAATTGTTTTGATTTGTGTAAGTAATCGAAAAATTTTGATGTTCATGGTTTGGTCCTGAATCGTTTCAATTGTATGTTTTAGGGCATCGAGGGCCCTCTTTAGGGATATATTGGATGAATGTGTGCGAATTAATTTTAAAAAGTAAATTTTTATGCCCCAAACTAGTAAGATAAGTCTGGTAACACCTCGTGCTCGACTCCGACGACAGTCTCGGGTAAGGGGTGTTACAAATTTGACACTTTTTCTTTTCCTCGATCTAACTTCGTAGTTGAGTTTTCTAGATCTATATAAATGAATTTTAACATCAATTTAATAAAATTAACATTCAATTAGTTTCAATTTACACCCTAGGCAAAATTATCATTTTGCCCCTATAATTTTCATAAATTCTAATTTTGTCCCTAGGCTTGTAAAATGACATTCATGCAATTTATCTCTTATTCCAAGCCTAGCTAATTTTCATATATAACAATACAAGTTCATACATTTCACAAAAATCAAAATTTTTCCATAGATTTAGCAACTTTACAATTTAGTCCCTAAATCATAATTTCATCAAAATTCACTTTGTAAAAGTTGTTTATCTATCAACAACCTTTCATTTTCTACCATAAATTTTAAATTTTCAGCATATTCATCCATGGAAAATCTTCTATACTTTGATAACATTTCAAATTAATCCCCAAAATAGATAGATTAAAATATCTCGATCTCAAAAATATAAAAATTACTAAAAATGGGACAAAAGTACTTACCAAATTAAACCAAGAAAGCTTGCTTAAACACTCTTCTGTTTTCTAGGGTTTCCATATCTTAATTTGGGGAAGATGATATAAAATAAGATGATATTTTCGATTATCATCTTTTAATATTTTAGTTTCCAATTTAGTCCTTGCGCTTTTTTTTATTTTTCCATGGATGATTCATAAAAAATATCTACTAAATTTTCTTTAATGGTTTAATTACCATATAAGGACCTCAAGTTTTGAATTCCATAGCTATTTGGTACTTATAGCTATTAGAATCCAACTTTTGCATTTTATGCAATTTGGTCCTTCCCATAATTAAACACATAATCGGTAAAATTTTTCTTATTAGAATTTTCATGTAACATTCTTATCATAATGCAGTCCATGCAATAATATTAAAATGAATTTTCTTCCCGGCTCAAATTTGTGGTCCCGAAACCACTATTCTGATTTCACTAAAAATGGGCTGTTACAACTCTCCCCCTTAAGAATTTTCGTCCTAGAAAATCTTACCAATAAAAAGGTTTGGATATTACTTTCTTATAGTTTCCTCTGGTTCCTCGGTAGCTTCCTCTATTCCGTTTCATTGCTAAAGAACTTTCACTAGAGCTACCTTTTTATTTCTTAACTCTTTCACCTCCCGTGCCAGGATTTTATTGGTTCCTCACTATAGGTCATATTAGGCTGAATTTCAACCTCTGTCGGGGAGATAACATGTGAAGGGTCTGATCGATACAGTCGTAACATCAACACATGAAAAACATTATGAATTCTATCAAGCTCTGGTGGTAATGCCAATCGGTACTTAACAGCCTGATTCTTTCAATAACTTCATATGACCCAATAAACTGCGGACTCAATTTACCTTTAAGGCCAAACCGAAGAACTTTCTTCCAAGGCGGACCTAATAACTTCATATGACCCAATAAACTGCGGACCCAATAAACACTCTTCTGTTTTCTATCAATCTCTTTTCGTTTAAGATCCACATAAGACTTTTGGCAATTAGAAGCTGCTTTCAAACTATCTCGAATTACTTTCACCTTTTCTTCAATTTCACGGACTAAATCAACTTCGTGTATCTTTTTCTCACTGAGTTTTGTCCAGTACAATGGAGTTATACATTTACGGTCATACAGAGCCTCATACGGTGCCATTCTAGTGCTGGACTGATAATTGTTATTATAAGAAAATTCAACTAAGGGCAGATATTTTTCCTAGTTACCTTCAAATTCTAGCACACAACACTGAAGTATATCCTCCAAAATCTGTATAACACGTTAGACTGTCCATCAGTCTGAGGATGGAATACAGTGCTAAAATACAATTGAGTACCTAAAGCTTCTTGCAACTTATTCCAAAATCGAGACGTAAATCGAGGATCTCTATCTGAAATAATGGAGATTGGTACTCCATGTAATCTAACAATCTCAGACACATATAATTCAGCCAATTTATCCAAAAAGAAATCCATATGTACTGGAATAAAGTGTGCAGACTTTGTTAGTCAATAAATGATTACCCAAATGGCATCTTTCTTTTTCAGAGATAGGGGCAATCCCAACATAAAGTCCACAGTAATTCTTTCCCACTTCTATTCTGGTATCGTAACTAGTTGTAGTAAACCCAAAGGTACTTGATGGTCAGCTTTAACTTGCTGACATATCAAGCATCTAGATACATATTCAAAAATATCACGTTCCATTCACGGCCACCAGTACATGTTTTTCAAATCATTATACATTTTGTTACAACCCGGATGCACAGTCATAGTACCACTGTGAGCTTCATGCATAATCTTCTATATAAGCTTTGAATTTCTTGGTACACATACTCTGCCTCTAAAATATAAACAATTACCAAACCCTATTTGAAGTTCTGAATCAGGAGTAGTTTCACACTGTACCCGTTTAGTTTGTAGCTCTTCATCACATTTTTAGGCTTCACAAATCTACTGTAGAAATGTCGGCTTAGCTATTAACTAGGCTATGATTGAACCATCATCAAACAATGACAACCGGGTATTCATTCCTTGCAAAGCAAACAAATATTTTCTACTTAAAGCATTTGCAACCACATTGGCCTTTCCCGGATGATAGTCAATAACCAGATCATGACCTTTTAATAATTCAAGCCACATGTGCTATCTCAAGTTCAAATCCTTTTTTGACATCAAACGTTTCAAGCTTTTGTGATCAGTAAAGATATGACATTTTTCACCAAATAGATAATGTCGCCATATTTTTAATGCAAAAACAATGGCTGCCAGCTCTAAATCATGTATCGGGTAATTCTTTTCATGTGACTTAAGTTGTCTAGAAGCATAGGCTACTACTTTACCTTCTTGCATCAAAACACTGCCTAAACTATTCAATGGTGCATCACAGTAAATCACAAATTCCTTACCTGATTCAGGCTGTACTAACATAGGTGCTTCAGTCAACAAAGCTTTCAATTTGTCAAAACTCTGTTAACATTTATCTAACCTCTCAAATTTTACATCTTTTTTGCAACAGACGAGTTATCGGAGAAGCTATCATCGAGAACCCTTGTACAAATCTCTGATAGTATCCAGCTAATACCTGAAAACTTTTGACTTCAGATATATTTTTTAGTGGCTTCCAATTAATAATAGCTAAGATTTTACTCAAATCTACCCTAATACCTTCTGCAGACACTATATGCCCAAGGAAACAACTTCGCGTAGCCAAAATTCACATTTACTGAATTTGGCATACAGTTGTTTCTCACGCAAATTTTGTAATACAATTATTAGATGATTAGTATGTTCATTTTCATCTCAAGAATATACCAAGATATCATCAATAAATACCACCATAAACCCGTCTAGATACGGTTTGAAAATTCTATTCATCAGATCCATAAATACCGTTGGTGCTTTTGTCAAACCAAATGGCATCACAAGGAACTCATAATGTCCATACCTGGTTCTAAAAGCTGTCTTCGATACATTTGAATCTTTTACTCTTAGCTGATAGTAACCAGAACAGAGATCAATATTCGAAAAACAATGGCACCTTTCAACTGGTCAAACAAATCATCAATACGAGGCAATGTATACTTGTTTTTTGTTGTGACTTTTTTGTGCTGTCTATAATCAATACACAACTTCAGAGATCCATCTTTCTTCTTTACAAACAAAACTGGTGCACCTTAAGGTGAAGAATTGGGTCGAGCAAAACCTCTGTCAGTCAATTCTTGCAACTGTGCTTTTAACTCTTTTAATTCTATCGGAGCCATTCTGTAGGGTGCTATAGATATAGGAGTTATCCCCAGAACAAGATCTATAGAAACTTCCACCTCTCTAACCGGTAGTAATCTGGGTAATTCCTCTGGAAATACATCAGAAAACTCACGAACAACTGGCACTGACTTAATCTTTGATTCAGACACTTTAGTATCTATTACATAAGCAAGATAGGCATCGTATCCTTTTTTGATATATCTTTGTGCTGATATCGCTGAAATCATATTAGATAGCCCATCCAATTTAACAGATTCAACATGAATTAATTTACTATCCTGACATTTTAGCACAATGTACTTCTATTTACAATTTACCACTGATCATGCTGGGTTAGCCAGTTCATTCCCAAAATCACGTCAAATTCATCAACAGGTAGTAACATCAAATCAACTGAGAAACAATAACCCTTTACCATCAATGGACAATTTTTACAAACTTTATCCACCATAACATACTGGCCTAGGGGGTTTGAAACTTTAACCACAAATTCAGTGAATTCAACAGGTAAATTTTTAACAGACACTAAATTCGTGCATATGTATGAATGTGTTGAACCAAGATCAATCAAAGCAGTAATATTAGTATCAAGAAGAGAAAAAGTACCAGTAATAATGTCTGATGTAGAAGCATCCACTCTTGCACATGTAGCATATGTCTTAGCAGGTGCTCGTGCTTCAGATTTAACTATTGAATCTTTTGTTACACCTCTTCCACCACTAACATTTTCGGAGTAACGAGGTGGTCTACCTCTTGAGGTGGGATTACTCGGCTTCGAAGTCTGAGCAATATCTTTTTTAATCCTTTCGGACAATCTTTGAGAAAATGATCAAGAGAACCACATCTATAGCAAGCTCCACTTCTCATATGGCACTCCTCAAAATGAAATTTATTACAATGTTTACATTTCAGTTTGGGGTTACCAACACTTCCAACACTTGTTACAGGTAGGGAAGAAGATTTCAGGTTAAAGCGTTGAGAGCCCCGCTCTTTTCCAGAATATCCCAAAAATGCAGTAAAACAATCATGATATTTCTTTGATTTCTTTGAAGTAGATGCTAGTGACTTCCCCATAAATCTTTTACTAAAAAATCAGGCTTCTTTCTCTGCTTGTCTCTTCCCTTTGCTTAATTCCTCAGCTTTGTGTGCCCGATTAGCCAGTAGTACAAATTCTTTTAATTCAAGAATTCCTATCAATAGCTTGATGTCTTCATTTAATCCTTTTTAAAAATGTTTACACATATCAACCTTAGTTGGGACCCATTCTCTGGCATGCTTGCTTAATCGAACAAATTCCCACTCGTATTCGGATATAATCATATTCCCCTATTTGAGCTTTAAAAATTCTTTCTTTTTTGGATCAAGGAATCTTTGACTAATGTACTTCTTTCTAAATTCTGTTTGGAAGAATTCCCATGTAACTTCTTTTCATAGTACAATAGAAATTAGAGTATTACATCGCTGATAAGCCAAATCTTTTAACAATGATACTGCACATTTCATACATTCAGCTGGTGTACATGATAATTTATCTAAAACCCTGATAGTATTTTCTATCCAGAATTCAGCCATTTCTGGATCATCATTAGCTGTTGCTCTAAATTCTTATGCCCCATATTTACAAATTTTATCTACCGACGACTTACCAATTCTAGTAGGTTCAGCACCTTGTGGCATTTTGGGAACCGGTTGAGGAATAGGTGGGGGAGGTTGTTGTACAACAGGATTTATTCTAAAAAAATTAGTGAACCATTCATACATCATTTGAAAGAAGGCTTCTTTTGCCTTCTCACCTCGGCCCTCAGATACAGGCCTTCTACTACTAAAAGCAGCTCTTTGTACTAAAGCCTGAGCAGTGCTCTCACCTTCCTCAGATTCAGCTCTAGCTTGGTTGAAAGACATTACTATATGAAAAACACATTTAAAATGGTCAAGAGATATCACACTATCATAATTTATATAATAGGATGTATAGGTAGACTTGTACTTGCTACGTTAGTCTGAGAATCGATTAACCATAGCTTTGATACCAACAAATGTAACATCCCTAACCCATATCTGTCACTGAAACAGGGTTACGAAGCATTACCACAGTTTATAGAAAAATTATAGATAATTAATGTTAAATACTATTCTTATCCGAAACTATTCATATCGTCCCTTGAATGGACCCTCGAGGCCCCATTTAAGCATTAGAAACAAATCGCGACTAAATCAGAATCTCAGAGAAATTTTTGCAAAATTTTAAAACTTTTCTTATATACAAGGGTCACACGCCTGTGTGAGTAGGCCGTGTGGCCCACATGGCTAAGTGACATGCCCATGTCTCAGGCCGTGTAGCATATGAATTTTGGCACACGCCCGTGTCCCAAACCTATGTAACTATCTATTTTGCAACTTAATAAAGTGCAGGGGTCACACGGCGAAGATACACGCCCGTATTCTAAGCCATATGTTTCACACGGCAGAGACACACGCTCGTGTCTTTTCCCATTTGCCCAATTCTGAGCATTCTGTTGCTAAATTTTAAGATGCAGGGGACACATGACCAAATCACATGCCCATGTTCCAGGACGTGTATCACACACGGTTAAGACACATGCCTATGTGTCTACCCATATGGACAAACTAAGGCGATTTCCTAGCCTTATTTCTCACCCAAGTTTCCCAAAAACCTACATCAATACTTACAATTATATACCAACCAATTCAAGCATTATAACCAAGCCAAATTTATCATCTAGCATGATGTATCATCACATGCATTCATGTATTTCCAATACTTACCTTTTTCTATCAACCATTTCCAACCCATATCAAACATGTTAATCCCTTATATAAATACATCAAAGTATATTAAACATTAACCATTCCAATGGCTAATTACAACCAAAATATTTTAACGTATGAACTATTTAACCTATACATCCCATTATACCAAAATAGGTTTCCTACTTATACCAAAACGAGCTAGTGGATAGTGTGAAGATGCTTCGATCAATCTCCAACCCTTGCGAGCTTCTGAGCACTATAAAACAGGGAAAAGAAAACCTAATAAGCATTCAATGCTTAGTAAATTCATATAACAGGAATTAAACTTACCAAGTTATATTCATTTAGACAAGCATAATAGTAACATGCTTTCCAACAATTTGGAAAAATATGCCTAATCACAAACACTCAAATAAACAAGTTAGTCCCATATTTCTCATGTTCAACAATTAAACATGGATGAGCTCATCATACTACAAACTTTCAAGTATTTCAGAAGAATTTAATATATAATTCTTTTAATCTCATAGTTTCTCATGTCAGGAATTTATTCCATTGAATTATAGAAATATCAATGGATATTAGGTAGTATACACGAGGTATACGAATCAGTAAAAAAAATAATCTTTCAATTCATGTTCTTGGGTACCCATTAGGGCACATAATCAGGGAGCACATTCTTGAGCCACATATATCAGGATGCTCAAATGAGCCATGTAACAGGATGCTTATCCGGGCTAAATAGGAAGTTCAGAAAGGACTTTTAACCGGGAAGCTCATGAAAAGCCTATCAAGTATGCTCATAAAGAGCCATGTAATAAGAGCTCTGGATAGCCACATATTAGGAAGTTCAAGTGAGCACTAACAGGATGCTCATATAGAGCTGTGTTTGTGTCTGCAACATATGCGCGACCACAACCAATCGAATCATATAGCAAGACGCTCACAAAGAGCTGTGGTAGTGCGCAACGTATGCATAATCACTACTGATTAGGATGCTCGCAAGAACTATATAACAGGATGCTCGAGAAGGATTTTAACAGGATGCTTATCCAAGTTATAATATCCGCAACAAATGCAAGATTAAAATCAATACAGGAAAATCACGTATCCATCGAATTTCATTCTTCAAATGGAACTTTTCATTTATCGAGTAATTTCAGGCATGTGATTATTTTCATACATTAATTTTTTATACAATTCTTACATAAACAACAATTAATTCAAACATATAAATATACATGATTAGGTTACGTGAACTTACCTCATCACTTGTTCGTATACAAAAGTCTACTAATCCGACACTTTTTTTTTCCTCGATCTAACTTCGTATTTAAGTTTTCTGGATCTCTATAAATGAATTTTAACATCAATTTAATACAATTCACATTCAATTAGATTCAATTTATACAATTCATATTCAATTAGATTCAATTTACACCCTAGGCAAAATTACCATTTCCCTTATACTTTTCATAAATTCCAATTTCATCCCTAGGCTCGGAAAATAAAATTCATGCAATTTATCCCTTATTTCAAGTCTAGCTGATTTTCATATAGAATAATAATAGTCCATAAATTTCAAAAAAATTAGAATTTTTCCATAGATTTTGCAACTTTACAATTTAGTCTCTAAATCACAATTTCATCAAAATTCACTTTGTAAAAGTTGTTTATCTATCAGCAACCTTTCATTTTCTACCATAAATTTCAAATTTTAAACATATTCATCCATGGAAAATCTTCTATAATTTTATAACTTTTCAAATTAATCCCCAAAATAGATAGATTAAGCTATCTCGATCTCAAAAATATAAAATTACTAAAAACGGGACAAAAATACTTACCCAATTAAAACAAGAAAGCTTGCTTGAACACTTTTCTCTTTTCTAGGGTTTCCATATCTTAATTTGGGGAAGATGATATAAAATAAGATGAATTTTCTATTATCATCTTTTAATTATTTTAGTTTCCAATTGAGTCCTTGCCCTTTTTTTTTTATTTTTCCATGGAGGATTCATAAAAAATATCTACTAACTTTTCTTTAATGGTATAATTACCATATAAGGACCTTAAGTTTTGAATGCCATAGCTATTTGGTACTTATAGCTACTAGAATCTAACTTTTGCATTTTATGCAATTTGGTCCTTCCCATAATTAAACACATAATCGGTAAAATTTTTCTTATCAGAATTTTCATGTAACATTCCTATCATAATGTAGACCATGCAATAATATTAAAATAAATTTTGTTCTCAGCTCGGATTTGTGGTCTCGAAACCATTGTTTCGATTTCACTAAAAATGAGCTATTACATTTTGATTGAATTCACTATGACAAATATCGAAAGTTATGATGTACCAATGATCAAAGTATGAATATTCATGATTATGAAAAGTATGATTTAAGTGATGCTATGTTTATGTACCATATCTTACCATGTGATGATATTGCTAAGTTATGTGTTTAATCGCTAGCTTGTGACTATGGTAAATGTTATGTTTATGTCCTTTGTGTTATGCAAATGAAACGGTAAGTGTTCAATATGAACTAAAACATTTGTGTATGAAACTTATTGAAATGATGATACATGGAAAACATGATATGTTATGAAGGATGATAAATCCAATTAGATCATGCTCAAGTATAATGGTTATCTATGTTAAGTTCACATGAATTATATTCAATTATGCTAGCATGTGTTGTTGTTGGTGCTTAGTCTTGTGCCAAGTTTATGATTGAATTATATCATGTTTAATCTTAATGAAATACATTGAAACGGTAAGTGCTCAATTGGTAACGTGCTTATGTCCATGAAAAGGTAGAATAAATCAAAGTATGTAATTTCTTATGCAATGGTTGATTATGTAGTTGATACCAAAAGAGCTATGTTTAATTGCATTAGTCTGTAGTCATGGTTGATATTATGCATATATCTTGTGTGTTATGCATATGAAACGTGTGAGGAAAGGTAATGAAATGGTAATTTCATAGTTGAAATGAAATTTGATAAAAACGGAGCAATGAGTTTGAATGATATACTATATGTGAGAAGTTTACACATGCTATGGATGAATATACTCATATCATGGATAACTACACTAAGTCGAGAATTGATAAATGCATATGACATTAATGAACTTACTTATTTGTGAGTTGATGATCATTTCGATTTATGAATCTTATGGCATTGGCATAGCTTTATGTTTATTCTATGAAGTTTATTATTGAAATATAATATTATGCTTAAAGTTTATACAAACTTACTAAACATACATTACTTACATAGTTATTTTCCTTTACTTAACAGATTATTGGAAGCTCGATTGGGTTAGAAGCTAGTCAGAGATCCATCACACTATCCATCGATTTTATCAGTAGATATTTATGCTTTGGTCATGGTTATAATGGCATGTATAGGTGTTTTGTGCTTGATGATATGTTTGGTCCGCACGGCCCAATTTATCCTTGCCCGTGTGGATCATACAGCCTGGCCTAGAATCCCACACGCCAGTGCAGACTACCCGTGTGGACTCACATGCCCGTGTAGCCCACAAGACCTAATTCAGTCTAGCCCGTGTTTGCACATGACCTACTTGGCCATGACATGGCTGTGTCTTGCATGCATGGTCTGGCCTCGTCGATTACAGGCTCATGCCATAGCACACAACTTACCACACGAGCAGCCACACACCCGTGTGACGTCGACAGTAGGGTTTTTGACTTTCGTCAAAACCCCATTTTCTATGCTTTCGGGTACACACCTAGTTCATTTTTGCAGCAAACGCAACTCCAAAGTCACCAAAACCTACGATTGAGTAATATAATATAGATTTAGTCACTTAAATCAATTCTTAAACGTAACACAAAAAGAGGGCTAACTACTAAACTACCGAAAATTGTTTCCTCTCAACAACGATGATTCTTTCAGTACAACTAGGATGCCAAATCATGACCAGCAGCCCCTTGTGCTCCTCCTAAGTACCATTAATTCCTTGTTAGACAAAGAACCATTACTCAACCTAAAATTGCAATAATCTACTGATATCGCGTGATATGAAGTAATAAAATTTATAAAGAACTTGTTCACACCAAAACCAACTAATATCACGACGTTGAGGCAAGCGCACCTGTCGAACAGTAGTATAGCTTAGTGGCAAGACCGAGTTATCGTACCCAAGGGAACCAAAAGTACTAGTACTCACTTCTTTTCTATTATCTATCCTAAAAATAAAAGAGGGTTATTTAAACTAATTTTAAAACTAACTAAGAAAGTGTAAAGAGTAAATTAGGAAAACTTTTAGGGAAAAGCTAATTGATATGGACAATACTCAAGGGAGAATCTACCTAGACTTCACTTGTTATTATTTTCTTGAACTATATGATTTCTTTGCTTGACTTGATCCGTAGAGATCCCTAACTTATGCTAAACCCTCCGTCGAGGCGTAAAGCAACTAGGCCTAAGTTGTTAATTAAAGTTCCTTTATTAATTAACTCCCTAGGTTGCATTAATTCGATCTATGTTTCCCCATATTAGGTTTGACCCTAATTTGACAGATTTATGTCGCCCTATGTCTAGGGTTGCATGCAACTCCGCTTAATTATGGTAGATCTACTCTTATCACAGGGACTTTTGCTCCTCTACTCTAAGCACATCTAATTCTTGAATTAATACATAGGATTATTAAATCAAGAATGAAGAACGCATAATTAAGAACAATTCAAGTATTTATCAAATAAAACAAGAATAAATAACAAGATCTATCTTAGGTTTCATCCCCCTCAAGTATTTGAGGGGTCTAGTTCATAATAAAGAAGGAAAACATCTCAGAAGATATAAAATAACAAAACATAAAAGAAACCAAAAACCCCTGAAGGAATTTAGGGGGATCTTCTATGTTGCTGCAGAATTTCGGCTTTTGAGATGAATTAATCGACTTTCTCCTTTGGAGTAATCCCTTGCTTCTACCCTCAGTGTGGCAGAAAAACGAGAAGAAAGATATCTAAAAACATCTCCCTATGCTTCTGCCTCATGAGGTCTTTCTATAGAGAGCTTATGGGGAGCCTTTCTTAACCTCTAAGCATCCCAATTCGAGTGAAATTCCCCTTCATCACGACTAGAACACGCCCGTGTGCCACGTCCGTGTGACTCCGACAGGGGCCATGTGCTTTTATTGGTGGAGGTACGACCGTCTAACCTGGTCGTGCTTGTCGGGGGCTTGACCGTGTGATCTTCATGTGGCACGGCCGTGTGGCACGGCTGTGTGGCATTTCTTTGCCCGTGTTGTTCACACATTTTGGCCCATTTTTCATCGTTTGTGGCCCGTTTTCCGTTCTTTCTTCTTCCCTATGCTCTCCTGAGTATAAGATATAAAAAAGAAAGGATTAAGAGCACCAATTCTCACAAAATTGATAAGAATCCATCCAAAATATAGGGTAAACATGAGGTAAAAATATGTATAATTTAGCGTTTATCAAATACCCCCACACTTAAGCCTTTGCTTGTCCTCAAGCAAAATCTCAATCTCTAAAAAGAATCATTCTTCTCAACCTACAATCTTTATCAATAATGTTTCAAACTAATCCACAGGTAATCATACAATGAAAAATTTAATCAGAAGAACATTAAAGATTCAATCAATTTAAGTTGAGAATTTTGTCATTGAAAACATAAGTCTCTTCTTTCGTTCTAAGTAATTATCTCTCCATCTTAGTTAACAGGAGTTGACATCCTCACTAAAGGTTCACTCTATCCACTCAAAGTGTTTAGGGTTCAAAATTTAAGCACTCTCTAGTCAACTTGAAAAGTTTTTACCATAAGCTTGCAAGAAAATCAAATCTCCACCACTATAGTTTGAAATGATACATCGATCAAAAGGTCTTTTCATGGTTGTAGCGGGGCTTGGTTAGGGGTGTTGTCACATGCTGTAAAAAGAGGGTTAGAATCGAGATTGAATTGAAAATTATCTAGCTAGAAAAATCTCTATCACTGGAACATATTTTTAAAGCTTAATAACACCATTTTGGTAGCTTTAAGAGAGCAATATGCAAAAACTTAATTTGAACTATTACACATTACAACTGAATTTGACTGTATATACACATGTTTTTTTTAGAACAATTCAAGTAATACAATGAATTGAGTAAAGATTTACTTACTGGAAAACAGAATAAAGCTTAGATAATAAATTCAACTCAAATCTCAACAAAAATAGGGATCAAAAAGTAATTAAATGGAAAATTCAACAAAAATGGGTTATTGGTTAATAATTAGACGGTGAGTCAAGGAAAAGGTTGTTAGGCTCAATGGGGTTCACTACGGGTTAGATTATGGAGGCAGGCTTTTGTGGAGTGAGTGGGTTAAGTCCTAGGTGCCTTTATCATCTCGGTATATCAAATCAATGATGTGGTCTTGACATGTATAATCAAAGCAAGTTCTAGAATAACAATTCAGTGTTGACTCACTCAAAGCAATAATAAAAGTAAGCACGAAAGAATGTATGCTCAAACAGGCTCAAGATCTCACCAGAATTATGGCTTTTGATGTCAATCCTGTGAATTTCAAATCTCAAGATAGTACTTAAAATTAGGGAAGATAACTTATGCAAAAATTGGAGTTCTCAAAAATTTCAACTTATCATGCTTGATTCCTTAATGTTTTAAAGTTTGAATAATCAGAGTACAAGCATCTATATCTTAATTCTCAACATATCAATAAAATTTATAAATCAGTCAGAATAAATTCCTAATAGGAGACTAAGGATTTGATTTAAGAACAAAGCATAATGTGTATAAATTCAGGGATTTTATGGATAGAAAGAATTTAAGTAATTTCCCTCCCCACACTTAAGATGTACATTGCCCTCAATGTACAAAGACATATATCTAGCAATAAAAGCATAATATCAAAAGAGAGGGAGAGAATTGAAAACTCCCTAAATTTAGGATGAATTGTGAGACAGGGAGAGCCGGTAGGTGTGGCATTGTGTTCCTATTTTCGTAGAGATTTGAGCTGTGAGGCTTCTTTGAAACTGCGAATAGATTTAGTAGTCGTGGGGAATTTTGGGTCAATGGAATTTACTTCCGTGGGATTAGCCGTTAAGAACGTAAAATAAAATAAGCAAGTAAAATAAAATACTAAAATGTAAAAAGGAAATAAAATAAACTATACTGGAAAAGGAAAATAAAGTTAGAAAAAAATGAAAACTAAATATTAGTGGGTAAGTCTAAAAATTAAGAAAAAGAAAATAAAGAAAAATAAAAGTAGAAATAAAAATAAACATAAAAAGAAGATGAACTAGTCCTCGGATGGATCACGTGATGGCGGTGTGATGTTCAGGTGCTGACATATCTGCGCGAGAGTGGCGTCGATGTAATCGAAGCACTGAAAGCATTGTTGCTCAAATCGATCCAGACGCTCGGATATGTCAACACGTGAGGCTGCAGTCTGAGTGGGTCGTCTGGGGTGTCGTGGGTCAGTGGGCTCATCTTCCTCTAGTGGGGGTGGTGGGACATCATCAGTAATGTCCTCTGGTTCTACGGCATCTTGGACAAGGCGGAAGTGGAAGTGACTTCCACCTGGTCGTCGCTCCACCATCCCCATGTGTAGCATGCTCTGGATGCCTTGTGAGGACATCTGGCCTAGGAAAGTGTAGGAGGATGTCTGGGCCGTAGTGTTGAACAGGCCGAAGTAGTGGCCTAGCCTCGTAATGTATGGGCCCATGGAGATAACGCCCTTCCGGTGCCTCTCAGTTTGGTGTTGCATGGCCAATGCGATAAAGTAAGCAAGGTCGATAGTGTGGCCATTGGCCATGCACCAAAGGAAGTATGCGTCATGAGTGTTGGCGACGCCTGTACTCTCCCTTCTACGTGTAAGAGTGTGAGCGAGGAGAGCATGAATGTACCTTAAAGAATGAGGGAGGGCGGTCGCCTTACTGACGCTGAGGTTGTAGACTTGCTGCCCCAGAGCGATCTCATACCAACACTCGACTGGCCTGATATGTATGCGATGGGAGAGGGTGGGGAAGTCCTCTTCGGCCATGAACTATTTGGAATAAAGTCCGAGGGCTGTACCGAACTCTAGAATGCTCAGTTGTCGCACTAGACCTCCTAAGCGAAATTGGACCGTACCTGAATCGTCGAAGTTGTTCATGACGGTTTGGAGGTGGAATGTGGAACAGAACTCGAGGGTGAGTTCTAAGTAAGTTGGTTCCACGATCCTGAAGAACTGGTCCCATGGGTCGGTACTTAGCAGGGCTCAGACGTTGCTTACTAGATTAATTTGCTCAAGGGCCTCCCAGTCGATACATCGGCCCATAGAAATAATGCGAGCCCGGAGTAACTGATAGGTTCCTCTTGAGAGTCCTGCGAGAATGTAAGGAATGGGTGTCGTGCCTCAGAGGTGGGCCTTGATGAACTTCCCGATCCTTTGCACTTTTTGGATACGGGGACGTCAGTCTTCTTAGCACGTGATGACATCTTACCTATAATAAAATAACAAGATCATTAGTCCTAAAAAAATTAACAAGATAAAATGGAAAGTGACAATGCTTTAAAAGTAAAACAAAAAGGATGATTAACCTAAATAGTAGGAGCGAATCATTTTGAAGACTTGTAATAGAACTAAGAACTATGGTTGCATATATATATTGGAATTATGGCCAAATGGCATACAAATAGAAGTTTAAATGGCAAAGGAATGGGATTCTAAATGGCAAGCAAAAGTACAATCCTAGTTGATTCTATATTGTTCTAGACTATTCATCCTATATTTCCTAATTCCATGCTTGAATCAACAATTAGACTAAAATAAATAAAATGAAATAAAAATTAAATAAATGAAATAAAACAAAAATAAATGAGAAAAATAAGAAAATAGAACCAATTATGAGTTTGCACGGTCGTGGGGGGCTGTTACACGGGCATGGGGAGGTTATTTTTGAGTATTATGGTGGTTTTGAGGGTGGTAGAGGTGCTCACGGAGGTTGGGGAGGTTTTGGGTGTGAGATTCTAGGGTTTTAGATGAAAAGGAAAATTTAAAAATGGCCCCCTATTTATACATTTTGGTCACACGGGCATGTCGAACGCCCGTGTGAGTCGTATTCAGCCCGTGTTTTTCGAAAAATTAGAGGTTTTAGCGCGCCATGTTCTGATGAGCATGCCCCGTGTTGTTGGTTCACACGGCCGTGGGAGATCAAGTCTTCGTTACTCACACGGTTGTGTGATAGTTTACACGGCCGTGTGCGATCATGTTCATGTTTCACACAGTCGTGTGTTATGTGCCACGGGCATGTGAATTTTGACAGTGTCTTCCACGGGCTAATGACACGGGTGTAGGGATTTGTGTAAGCCCGTGTTGATACTGCAGGGTTGCCACGGCTATGTCGCATGGCCGTGGGGTGGTGTTGATAGCCCGTGTGGAATTTGTAAGGTCGCCACGGCCAAATCGCAAGGCCGTGGGCATTTATCGATGGCCCGTGTTTTGGGAAAGTTTTTACTCTGTTTGTGCACGGTCTGGGTGCACGACCGTGCCCCTATTTTTTATTGTGCACACGGCCTAAGGCACGCCCGTGTGCCTGGCCATGTGGTCCTAAATTTCTGCATTTAAAGAGTTAGTTTATGCATGAAAAATATAAAAAATTTTAAAGAAAAGAAAGTTACTAAGTTAGTGCTCGGGTTGCCTCCCGAGAAGCGCTTATTTAAAGTCTAAGCTCGACTCTACCAGGATGTGTCAAGAAGGGGTGTGGTGGAGCTGAAGCTCCTCCCTGTTTTCTGCAAAATTCTCACCACTATAATGTTTAAGCCGATGGCCATTTACCTTGAACGTACCGTGGTTAGGGTGAGTTACCTCAATGGTGCCGTATGGAAAGACATTTAGAACATTGAATGGACCTGACCACCTTGACTTGAGTTTTCCAGGGAATAGTTTCAGCCTTGAGTTGTAAAGTAAAACGAGATCACTTGTTTTGAACTGCTTGGGTTGTTTCAGCCTTTTGTCATGACGTCGCTTCATGGCTTCCTTATATAGTCGTGAGTTCTCATAAGCATTGAAGTGCCATTCATCTAGCTCATTCAACTACATTAATCTCTTTTCTCCTGCACTTTTAAAATCAATGTTTAAAAATTTTATAGCCCAGAATGCTTTATGTTCAAGTTCAAATGGTAGATGGCAGTTTTTTCCATAAACGAGTTTATAGGGAGATGTTCCTATGGGTGTTTTAAAAGCAGTTCTATAAGGTCATAATGCATCGTCTACCTTTCTTGACCAATCTTTCTTATTTGTTTCTATTGTTTTCTCTAAGATGCGTTTTAGTTCCCTATTTGTTACTTCGACTTGGCCACTAGTTTATGGGTGATAAGGGGTGGCTGTTTTATGGTGTACTCCATACCTTTTCATGATTTTTTCAAATTGGGTATTGCAAAAATGTGTACCCCTATCACTAATGATTATCCTAGATGTTCCAAATCGAGAAAAAAGTTTTTTCAAAAAGCGTACTACCACCCTAGCATCATTCGTAGGTAAGGCTTGGGCTTTTACCCATTTTGACATGTAGTATACTACTACTAGTATGTATTTATTCCCAAATGAATTAGGGAACGGACCCATGAAATCAATACCCCATACATCAAATATTTCACATGAAGGTATATAGTTCTGAGGCATTTCATTATGCTGAGAGATATTACCTGTTCCTTGGCATTTATCATAAGTGGTCACATGCCTGTTGGCATCTCTGAAAAGTGTAGGCCAGTAAAAGCCTAATTCGAGTACCTTAAGAGCAGTTCTAGTTCCGCTGTGATGTCCTCCTGTGGGTACTGAGTGGCAGTGATTCAAAATTTGATATGCTTCTGTGTCATCAACGCATCTTTGTATAACCTGATCTATTCAAATTCGAAAAAGAAAAGGATCTTCCTAAAAGTAGTTTTTCACATTAGCAAAGAATCACTTCTTTTGCTGATGGGTTAGCCCTTTTGGGGTTATGTTAGCTGCTAAATAATTCATAAAATCAGCAAACCAAGGAAGTGTCGTGTCTGCTAAGGCTAGGAGTTGTTCCTCAGGGAACAAATCGTTCATCTTGTCAAGATATTTGGGCTGTGCGTTCTCTAGCCTTGAAAGGTGATCTGCTGCCAAGTTTTCGGCTCATTTCTTGTCCTTTATTTCCAAGTTGAATTCCTGTAACAATAGAATCCATCTTATTAATCGAGGTTTTGCATCAGTTTTAGTTAAGAGGTAGCGAAAAGCTGAATGATCAGTATAAACAATGACTTTTGACAAAATTAAATAAGATCTAAATTTGTCAAATGCAAAAATAACAGCTAGCAATTCTTTCTCTGTGGTCGTGTAATTTGCTTGAGCGGCTGTCACAGTTCTACTAGCATAATAGATCGGCTGGAAGTGTTTGTTCCTTCACTGTCCCAAAACTACACCTACTGCAAAATCACTTGCATCGCACATTAGTTCAAAAGGTAGATTCCAATCAGGTGAAATCATAACCGGGGCATTAACTAACTTTTCCTTAAGGTTGTTGAAAGATTCCAGACATTCTTTGTCAAAGTTGAAGGGTACGTCTTTTTCTAGTAATTTAGTTAAAGGCTTAGCTATTTTAGAAAAGTCTTTAATGAATCTTCGATAAAAACCGGCGTGTCCTAAAAAGCTTCTTATAGCCTTAACTAAATTAGGAGGAGGTAGTTTTTCAATAGTTTCAATTTTCGCTTTATCTACCTCTATCCCTTTACTAGAAATTTTATGTCCTAAAACAATACCCTCTTGAACCATAAAGTGGCATTTTTTCCCAGTTTAGCACTAAATTTGTTTCTTCACATCTGATCAAAACACGTTCTAGATTATTAAGACAAAATTGGAAATAATTACCGAAAACTGAGAAATCATCCATAAATACCTCCATGATGTCTTCCACGAATTCATTGAAGATAGCTAGCATGCATCGCTGAAAAGTAGCAGAAGCGTTACATAAACCAAAAGGCATTCTGCGATAAGCAAACGTACCTTATGGGCATGTGAATGTTGTTTTCTCCTGATCTTTCGGAGCTATCGGGATCTGAAAGTAACCAGAGAGGCCATCTAGGAAACAATAATACATATGACCTGATAATCTTTCCAACATCTGATTAATAAAAGGCAATGGGAAATGATCTTTCCGAGTGGCGTCATTTAGCTTCCTATAATCAATGCAAATTCTCCATCCTGTGACTGTTCTTGTAGGTATTAACTCTTCCTTGTCATTAGACACCACAGTCAATCCACCTTTCTTAGGAACAACCTGCACAGGGCTTACCCAAGAACTGTCAGAAATAGGATAGATAATACCTGCATCTAGAAGTTTAATTACCTCGACTTTTACAACTTCTTTCATGTTGGGATTCAATCGTCTTTGGGCTTGCATTGATGGTTTGAATTCGCCCTCCATTAAAATTTTGTGGGTACAGAAAGAAGGATTAATTCCCTTGATATCTAAAATTTTCCAAGCTATAGCACGTTTGTGTTCTCTTAACACATGAAGTAGTTCCTCTTTCTCTGCAAGGCTTAAATTGGATGCGATAATGGCTGGTAAAGTTGATTCTTCCCCTAAAAAGGCATATTCTAAATGATCTGGCAGTTGTTTTAGTTCTAATTTAGGGGGTTCAGTAATGGAAGGTTTCTGTCTAAATTCATCACTCATCTTTAAATTTTCATAACTTATGTGCCTAGTGATGATTTCATTAGAATCCAACTCTTTCCTTACTTCGTTAATTTCAGGGGTAGCTTCATCTTTCCCCCCACCTTGAACAAGACACAGTTCCAACGTGTCTGTTAGAGAAAGCTCCTGGAGATGATCTTGAACAAAATAGTCAATAATATTAACAAAATAATGCGAATCATCTTGTTCTTTAGAGAATCTCATGGCATCATAAATTTTAAAGACAACTTCTTCCTCGCCAACTCTAAGTACTAATTTACCATCCCCTACATCAATAATAGCTCTAGCAGTGGCTAAAAATGGTCGTCCCAAAATTAAAGGTACTTCAATATCCTCATCCATGTCAAGCACAAAAAAAATCAACAGGGAATATAAATTTATCTACCTTTACTAGCACATCTTCAATGATTCCCCTAGGATATTTAACAGATCTATCAGCTAATTGAATACTTATCCTAGTGGGTTTGGGTTCCCCGAGACCTAGTTGTTTGAACATTTTGTACGGCATGAGATTAATGCTAGCACCTAAATCAGCTAAAGCTTTATTAATAAGTAAACTACCAATCAGACAAGGGATAGTAAAACTCCCTAGATCTTTCAATTTTGCTGGTAGTTTATTTTGAAGAATAGCTGAGCATTCCTCGTTGAGTTCTATTGTGGCCAATTCTTCCAACTTCCTTTTATTTGTTAGAAGTTCTTTAAGGAACTTCGCATACTTCGGCATCTGTGAAATTGCTTCAACAAAAGGTAAGTTAATGTGTAATTGTTTAAAAAGTTCAAGGAACTTACCGAATTGAGCGTCTGTATGGTCTTTCTTCAATTTTGCCGGATATGGGATGTGCGGTTTGTATTCCTTGAGTGTCGGTGGAGTGTTATCCTCGGGTTCCGCTGCCTTTTCTTCTGAAAGTTCTGGGATAGTCTTCTTTTCTGGTTCGACTAGGACCTTTCCATATTTTAAAGTAATCACTTTCACATGTTCTCTGGGATTTGGCTCAGTGTTACTCGGTAATCCTCCTTGTGGTCTTTCTGAGATTAATTTTGCAAGTTGACCAATTTGGTTTTCAAACCCTTGAATTGATGCTTGTTGATTTTTTAGTGCCATTTAGTGCTTTGAAAATGGTTTTCTGATGCGGCCTTAAATTTGGTAAACATCCCTTCAAGATTCAGCTTCTTCTCATGTTGCGGTGGTGGTTGCTGAAATCCTGGAGGAGGTTGTTGTCTTTGATTTCCTTGTCCTCCCCATGAAAAATTTGGGTGGTTTCTCCAACCTGCATTATAAGTATTACTATAAGGGTTATTTTGAGATCTATAATTGTTACCCATATTGTTGGCTTGTTCAGTTTCCATGCTGTGTCCATAAGATACGAAATCTGGATTAAACGTGTTTCCTTGAGTCGCATCGCATTGCATCACTGGTTGTGCCTGCGTAGAACTAACAAAATTATCAAACTTTTTATTTAAAAGTTCTACTTGGTTAGTAAGCATGGCGACAACATCAATATTATAAACTCCTGCAGCTTTTGTTGGTTTTGTCCTCATGACTTGCCACTGATAATTATTCAATGACATCTCTTCAATAAATTCATAAGCTGCTTCAGATGTTTTATTATTGATCATCCCTCCTGCGACTGCATCGATCATTTGTCTAGTTGACGGGTTTAAACCGTTGTGGAAGGTTTAAACTTGTAGCCACAAAGGTAGACCATGATGAGGGCACCTTCTCAAAAGATCTTTGTATCTCTCCCATACATCGTATAGTGTTTCTAAATCCATCTTCATAAAAGAAGAAATATCGTTTCGTAATTTGGCTATTTTAGCTGGAGGAAAATGTACTCCCATGTGGTAATTGAGCCTCGTGGTAAAGAATTTAACCACTGTTTGGCTTTATTTCTCAAAGAGAATGGAAATAGCCTCAATCGAATGGCATCATCAAAAACGCCATTTATTTTGAAGGTATCACGAAGTTCCAAAAAATTGGCTTTGTGTGAGTTTGGATCTTTGTCCTGTAAACCATTAAACTGAACCAATTGCTGTATCATCTGAATAGTGTTGGCCTTTAATTCAAAATTATTAGCAGCAATAGTAGGTCTAAGAATGCTAGTTTGGGTACCAGCCAAACTAGGTTTAGTATAATCATACATAGTGCAATGAGCTTATTCATGATTTGCTTGTGGCGCGACTATTGCGGGAGGTGGTGGAACGTTTTGATTTGCTTCCATCTCTTCTGTAGGTTCTGGCTCTTGCTCAGGTTCTTGTTCTGGATAATGTAAACTGCGTCTAATTTCTCTTCAATTTCTACGAACTGTTGCTTCTAGATCCTCGTCAAAAAGTAGTGGTCCTGTTGGGTTGTTTCTAGTTATAAACTAAAAATACCTAAAAAGAGAAAGCAAAGAAAACTCAAAATTTTTAAATAAATAAATAAAAATAAAAATAAAAATAAAAATAAAAGTAAAAATAAAAATAAATAAAAACTAAAAATAAAAATAAAAATAAAATAAAAATAAATAAATAAATATATATATTGATGGCTAAAGTAATAGAAATCGAGCTTTCGTAATATTTTAGTTCGATCCTCAGCAACCGCGCCAAAAACTTGATATCTCGTGATATGAAGTAATAAAATTTATAAAGAACTTGTTCACACCAAAACCAACTAATATCACGACGTTGAGGCAAGTGCACCTGTCGAACAATAGTATAGCTTAGTGGCAAGACCGAGTTATCGTACCCAAGGGAACCAAAAGTACTAGTACTCACTTCTTTTCTATTATCTAGCCTAAAAATAAAAGAGGGTTATTTAAACTAATTTTAAAACTAACTAAGTGTAAAGAGTAAATTGGGAAAACTTTTAGGGAAAAGCTGATTGATATGGACAATACTCAAGGGAGAATCCACCTAGACTTCACTTGTTATTATTTTCTTGAACTATATGATTTCTTTACTTGACTTGATCCGTAGAGATCCCTAACTTATGCTAAACCCTCCGTCGAGGCGTAGAGCAACTAGGCCTAAGTTGTTAATTAAAGTTCCTTTATTAATTAACTCCCTAGGTTTCATTAATTCGATCTATGGTTCCCCATATTAGGTTTGACCCTAATCCGGCAGATTTATGTCGCCCTATGTCTAGGGTTGCTTGCAGCTCCGCTTAATTATGGTAGATCTACTCTTATCATAGGGACTTTTGCTCCTCTGCTCTAAGCACATCTAATTCTTGAATTAATACCTAGGATTATTAAATCAAGAATGAAGAACGCATAATTAAGAACAATTCAAGTATTTATCAAATAAATCAAGAATAAATAACAAGATCTATCTTAGATTTCATCCCCCTCAAGTATTTGAGGGGTCTAGTTCATAATAAAGAAGGAAAACATCTCAGAAGATATAAAATAACAAAACATAAAAGAAACCAAAAACCCTGAAGGAATTTAGGGAGATCCTCTATGTTGCTGCAGAATTCCGGCTTCTGAGATGAATTAATCGGCTTTCTCCCTTGGGGTAATCCCTTGCTTCTACCCTCAGTGTAGCAGAAAAACGAGAAGAAAGATATCTAAAAACATCTCCCTATGCTTTTGCCTCATGAGGTCTTTTTATAGAGAGCTTATGGGGAGCCTTTCTTAACCTCTAAGCATCCCAATTCGAGTGAAATTCCCCTTCCTCATGACTAGAACACGCCCGTGTGCCACGCCCGTTTGACTTCGACAGGGGCTGTGTGCTTTTATCGGTGGAGGCACGGCCGTGTGACCTGGCCGTGCTTGTCGGGGGCTTGACCGTGTGATCTTCATGTGGCACGGCCATGTGGCACAGCCGTGTGGCATTTCTTTGCCCGTGTTGTTCGTACATTTTGGCCTATTTTTCATCGGTTTTAGCTCGTTTTCCGTTCTTTCTTCTTCCCTATGCTCTCCTGAGTATAAGATATAAAAAATGAAGGATTAAGAGCACCAATTCTCACAAAATTGATAAGAATCCATCCAAAATATAGGCTAAACATGAGGTAAAAATTTGTATGATTTAGCGTTTATCATCTACACTTACCAACAATGCCCAAAAGGAAATACAGAGATGACAGAGACTAAAGATTGTTAACAGAAAGAAAAAAATAAAATATAGGACTGCATCAAAAAAAGAGAACGGTGTGGGAGAAAGAAGAGAGGAAAAAAGAAGACGGTAGAAGGAAATTTTAGGGAAACAGAGACTAACCAAATCAGAATTCTGATTACCCCCTAACTTTACTCCCACTAACCCACTAACTCACAGCCACTTTAGTGTTTTTACTCCACCAAAACTCTGTCCATCAGCAGAGCAAAAATACACACCTATGCTAGCATAGGGACTCGAACTCAAAACCTTCAGCAAACTAACACTCTACTTAACCACCAGACCAGCAGGCCCATTCTGTTATAAACTTACCAATAATTAAAGAAAAGCCTACTACACAAGGTTAAGGCTTAATTCAGCAAAAATTACCAAAATTTTCCCCAAGTAAGGCTTGAACTTAGGATCTGTTAGACACACCCAAAACACTTAACCACCGAAGCACACAGATATTTATGTCATATTTTAATAAAAACATAAATAGGAAATTTGAGGCGTTACAATTCTACCCCCAAAAGAATATTTCGTTCTTGAAATTTACCTGATCATAACAGATAAGGATACTACTGATGCATCGAATCCTCAAGTTCCCATGTGGCCTCCTTAGTGCTATGATTTCGCCACAGAACCTCCACTAGTGGAATTGTCTTTCTCCTCAGAACCCTTACGTCGTGATCCAGAATCTGAACCAGCTCCTCCTCAAAGGTCAAGTTTGGCCTAATCTCAACCTCCTCAACAGAGACAATATGAGTAGGATCAGAGCGGTAGCACCTTAACTTCGAGACGTGAAATACATCATGAATGCGGTCTAGCTCTAGAGGTAGCTCCAACTGATACGCGACCTGTCCCACACACTTTAGAATTCGGTAAGGTCTAATAAACATAGGACTCAACTTGCCCTTATGACCAAACCTTAAAATCTTATTCTATGGCGAGACCTTGAGAAACATGAAGTCCCCCACAGAATACTCAATCTTACACCTCTTCAGATCTGCATAAGATTTTTTCCTGTCAGAAGCCACTTTCAGATGATCCTAAATTAGTCTAACCTTATCCTTAATCTCAAAAACCAACTACGAACCAAGAACCCTTCGTTCACCCAACTCAGTCCAACATAGGGGAGTGAAACACTTACATCTATACAGAGCCTCGTAAGGTGCCATCTGAATGCTAGACTAGAAACTGTTATTATAAGCAAACTCCGCTAGTGGCAAATAATCCTCCCAACTACCTCGAAAATTGATAACACAGCTCCTCAACATAACCTCCAGTATCTGAATCACCCTCTCAGATTGACCATCGAGTTGAGGATGGAACACAATACTGAAGTCCAACCTTGAGCCCAGAGCCTCATGTAGCTTTTTCCAAAATCAAGACGTGAAGCGAGGATCCCTATCAGAAATGATCAAAATCGGTACCCCATGCAATCTCACTATCTCAGAAATATAAAGCTTCACTAGCTTCTGTAGAGAATAATCTGTCTTAACTGGGATGAAATGTGTAGAATTGGTCAAACGATCCATGATGACCCAAACAAAATCTTTCTTAGTGGGTGTTAGGGGTAACCTACTAACAAAGTCCATCATTACTCACTCTCATTTCCATAGAGGAATCTTAATTGGCTACAGCAAACCTGAAGGTAACTGATGCTCAGCCTTAACCTGCTGGCATGTCAGACATCTAGCCACAAAATCAGTAACCTCTCGTTTCAATCCTGGCCACTAGTATAGTTCTCGAAGATCTCAGTATATCTTATTCCCACCAGGATGCATAGCGTAAGGGCTATTATACAACTTCTTCAGAATGGACTGTCTTAAATTAGTATCATTTGGAACACAAATCCATCCACGAAAACATAGTAACCCCATCACTATTCACCTAAAATCTAAAGTATTGCCACTCTCAATCTGATGGAACCAAAGACCTAAAGATTCATCCTTCAACTGTTTATCCCTAATATGCTCGATCCAAGTTAGTTTGACTTACAACTTAGCCAATAAACTCGCATCGTCGAACAGGCTAAGTCGAGCGAACATCATTCTCAAATCAGTCATAGCCCTATGGCTCAATGCATCGGCCGCTACAATGGCCTTGCCTGGACGGTACTCAATGGTATAGTCGTAGTCCTTAAGCAGCTCAATCTATCTATGCTGCCTAAGATTTAACTCCTTCTAAGTAAAGAGATACTTGAGGCTTTTGTGATCAGTACAAATGATACACTTCTCACCATACAAATAGTGCCTCTAGATTTTCAGAGCAAAGACTATGAAGGCCAATTCCAACTCATGTGTCGGATAGTTTGCCTCGTATGTCTTAAGCTGACGAGACGCATATGCCACCACTTTACCATCCTGCATCAACACACATCCTAAACCGACATGTGATGCATCACTATAAACCATGAACTCCTTTCCAAGTTCAGGCTGTATTAGAATAGGATCCTCAGTCAGTACAGTCTTGAGCTTCTCAAAGCTCTTTTGCTATGCATCAGTCCAGACAAATGGAACACCCTTACGTATCAGCTTAGTTAAGGGTGCTGCAATCAGTGAGAAACCTTTCACAAATCACCGATAATAACCCGCCAGCTTTAGAAAACTATAGATCTTAGCCACATTCTTAGGCTACTTCCAATCCAACACAGCCTCAATCTTTTGAGGATCGACTCAAATCCCCTCAATAAAAATCACATGACCCAGAAAGGTTACCTCACGTAACCAGAACTCATACTTGTTGAACTTAGCATAGAGCTGTTTTTCCCTCAAAGTTTGAAGAACACCTCTAAGGTGCTCGTCATGCTCATCCTCAGTCCTCAAATAAACCAATATGTCATCAATGAACACCACTATAAATAATTCCAGATAGGGCTGAAACACTCAGTTGATCAGATCTATGCAAGCTGCCGATGTATTAGTCAGTCCAAAAGGCATCACTAGGAACTCTTAGTGTCCATAACAAGTCCTAAATGTCATCTTATTTACATCAGCCTCCTTAACCCTCAACTGATGATAACCAGAATGCAAATCAATCTTGGAGAACATAGAAGCCCCTCGGAACTGGTCAAACAATCATCAATCCTCGGAAGTGGATACTTGTTCTTAATAGTCAACTTGTTTAGCTACTGGTAGTTAATACACATCCTCATGGATCCATCCTTCTTCTTAATAAATAGCACAGGTGCTCCCCATGGAGACATACTAGGGTAGATCAACCCACGATCCAAAAACTCCTGAATCTGAGCCTTAAGCTCCCGTAAGCTCCTTCGGTGCCATTTGGTAAGAAGCGATAGACACCAGAGCTGTACTAGGAAGAAGCCCAATCCTAAACTCCACTTCTCGATTTGAAGGTAAACTCAAGTGTGTAATCCCAACAAAGAGCATGTAACATCCTGAAATTTTGAATTTGGTGATTTTGCATGTTTGTCATAATTGCATGTTTGATGTGTGGGGTTGGTGAGTTAGGGGTGTTTAGGGGTCTGTAGGAAGGCCTGGGTTCGAGCCTTGGTCTATGGAAGTTTTTATGTTTGGGCTCTTAAAGGGATAAGGGCTTTAGCCTGTAGCATTATTGTAACGCCCCCAACCCGAATCCGTCACCGGAATAGAGTTATGGAGCATTATCGGAGTTACTAATTTAGAACCAATTAAAATCAAACATATTGTCCCCTAAACGTACTTATTTTTCTCGACATGTTTTACTTAAATTTTATTACTCATCTCAGTATGCTTAATTTTTTTTTCTTGTATCATCGTATCAAAAATAATCACATATTTACAAAATCGCCCAATAAGTTCTACTTTTATTCAATTTAGTCCCTGAACCTAAAACATGCAAATTAGCCATGCTAGTTGAATATTCAGACATATTTTCCTCCTCCTCCACTCCATTCCACATCCTTAGTATAAATAATACACTTGTAAGTAACATTATCTATAATTTTTACTATTTACTTATGTACATATTCAAGCTGTCCATCCGTGTCATAGTCACTAAATTATTTTTATCTTGAGCTAAAGAACTCCAAATTAAGATCCATAAATTTTCCTTGAAACTAGACTCACGTATCTTCTTACCATATTTTTTCCAGAATTTTTGGTGTGGCCAATTAGTACAGTTTATTAGTTAAACCTTCCCCTATTTCGCTACTTGACAACCCTGACCACTCTTCACTAAAATTTCAATTTCTCTTTATACAGAATTCAAAAGATGTTCATGTTTATTTCTTATAAAAATAGACTCAATAAGGATTCCAACCAAACAAATTATGTTCCATAAATATTTTTGTACAATTTTTAATGATTTTTACAAATCAGAACAGGGGATCACGAAATTAATCTGAACCAGTCTCACAAAAATGTAAATATCTCAAGATACAAAATTCCTTTGCTTTCTCTATTTCTTTCAAATGAAAATAAACTCAACAAGCTTTAATTTTATACCTCACTCAACTTCTAATTCAATTTATACTATTTTTGGTGATTTTTCAAAGTTAGACAACTGTTGCTGTCCAAAATTGCTTTAGTGTAACATGTTGATTTCTATTTTGTCCCAAATTCCACAATTCATACAATTCAGTCCTTGCTCAATTAACCCCTCAATTGAGCCAATTTTCTCATTTAATACCTTTCTATATCATTTTAAACTACTTCATAACCTTTGAAAATCAGAAATTTTAACACTAAGCCTTAATTTCACCTATTTCACAATTAGGTCCTAAAACCAATTTCCATTAGTTTTTCCTTGATAAAATCATCATATAACAAAATTAAAGCTTCAATTCAATATTTATTCATCATATGCTTCCAACACTAATCCACATCAACTTTAAAAATTAGCCATGGAATCAAAAACTAATGAATTAATAAGTTGGACCCAATTGTAAAAGTCCAAAAACATAGAAATTTCAAGGAGAGAGCAAGAATTAAACTTACATGAAGCTAGAGTATGAAAAACCAGCTTGAACCCTCTTCCATGGCTGTTTCTCAGCTGATGAGAATGAAAAAAATGAAGAGAATTCTAGATATTCCAAATTGGTCCCATTTTTATTTAACTACTTTTGGTAATTTTCTAATTTTGCCCTTATTTCACCCATTTCCTGATTTTTCTCAGCTATTGCCGCCCAAAATATCTCCTATGGGCTTATTTGCACTTTAGGTCCTTCCTCTTTGACAATTGAGCTATTTAATCTTTCTAGCAACTTTTACACATTTTCCAATTTAGTCCTTTTTATTTCATTAACCACCCAAACGTCAAAATTTTATAACGAAATTTTAATGTTATCTTATTGACAGTCCGTAAATATTCACAAAAATATTTATAGCTCGGTCTATAACACCGAGATCTCGATACCTCTTTTTCTCGATATTTTGACCAAATAATTTTTATAAAACACAATTTACTATTTCAAAAATCTTTTAAAAACTACATTTGGCTCGTAAATATTAAATAATATTATATACAGGTTCATTTATCAAATTTGGTGGTCTCGAACCACAATTCCCGATATTACTGAAATTTGGGTTATTACAACTCTCCTCCCTTTAAGAATTTTCGTCCTCGAAAATTCCTTTGGTGGAGAGGTTCAAATATTTTTCATTAACTAATAGTATCATGTACATTGATTCAAGCATTTCAAATTTCTAACTTGTTATGGACACACTTTCACATATCTTAGTAACACATGCAACTTAATTTTATATGAACACTAGCCATACATCAATGAACTTATCACAATATAAACTTTCATTTCTTTTACTCGAATCATCACTAATGTCTAATCAAGTTTCAACACTTAGCCTTATTTTACTTACTCCTTAGGTACTTTCCATTTTCCTATCATACACAACTTAACAGTATCATTCACAGTTTACCTCACTATATCATTTCCATAATTACAAAGGCATGTTCAATTCTCAATCATCTCACGAAACAATTATCAGTTTAACTATATAACAATGAACAAATGATCTATATCAAATAAGAAATGCTAGAAATTCAAATATAACTTACTCGCCTTTGAGTTTATATCATGCATAAGTTTTACTCATTCGTATGCTAGATTTATACGTTAAATCATTTCAACATCGAAGAGTACACATACATTAGAATCAATACTAATAATAATCATATATCACTTACCAGAATTTAAATATCAATTCACAAACATGTAATTCACTAACTATTGCTCCAATCACAATTTAAAGTGACAAATCACTTATTAAGCTCAACTTCAATGTTCAATTAAAATCTATCATATAAATTCAAATGATACTTACCAAACCTTTATCAATTTGGAAACCGTCATTTTTCACCGGTGCCATAGTCTCATCCAACTATGATCTTTCACTTTTTCACTTACTGCACAGTACAATCATGGTCTCGTATTCATTGGTGTGTGCCGATATGCATTGAATTTCACTGATAATCACTGATGCCATAGCATAGCTATGGTCTTTTCACTTATCATTTTTCAATTCCGATTACACTTTCAATTTATTCACAACTCAATTTAATTTCACTTTCTTATCAATATACAATTCAAAACTAATATTTATCCATTACTCAATTTAATTTCCAATCAATTCAACAATAACACTTACCTTATACTTCACTTACCATACACATAATTTAAATTTAACATTTAATAATAAATAATTTGAATTATAGTAATACAACTGTATGCTGGATATGTCTATATTCAGTAGTATTACCATAATTCAAATTATAAAAACTATAATAAACAATAAACATCAAATATATAACAATATAAGTCATATGTGTTAATTTATATTTAATTTTATATCTCAACAATAATCTTCCATCAAAAGTCATCACATATCATCTATATTATCTTTAATTAATTCCTGAACCTTTGGTCCAAGTAAAAACAATAAATATGTACAATTTACCTTACCACTATTTTATTTCTATATCCCAATTCAATAACTTATTCCATTTCATATCTAAAACCTTACGATGATAATTTTCAATAATTATCTAAACCAATATTTTTCAATAATTAATTTATAAGATTATATTCCATTAACTCATACACTATTTCAATATTTCCATTTTATTCTATTTTTACTTCTTATTTCGATATCTCAATTCAATTCATAATTCCATTTTTTTTTCAATAGTTCAATCGATCAAATTCATTTGATTTTCTCCTTTTATTTATTCAACTAATTTCAATATCAACCATTCAATATTTTAGCAAATTCATGAACTTTAAGTTCATACTTCAAATCTCACATTTCAATTCAATTCATAATTCAACCCATAATTTCTTTCTTTTATTATTATTATTATTAATAGTACGATCAATCAAATTTATTTAATTTTCTTATTCAAGTTGTTCACCCTATTAACAAAACGGGACTTTGACGGATACTCGGATTTCAACCCAAACACACCAGTAATATCCAGCCAAAACACACCAGAATAATCATTTAATCCTCCAAACACACTAGTATAATATAATCCATCCAAAACACACCAGTATAGCACAGAGTGCCTCTTCGGATAAATCTGAAGGATATAAATATCAGTATCTCCAAATCACATCTTCAAATCCCGTCTCAGAATCCATTGGCATGCCAATTATATCCGGTTAGTCCGACAAGTTAATAGGGAATTCAATTCTCTTTTCAATTTTACTTAAGAGTCATACCCCTATTAACAAGAATCAAACTTTGACGAATACACGGATTCCAACCAAACACACCAGAGTATCCAACCAAACACACCAGTACGGCACATAGTGCCTCATCGGCCGAAGCCAAAACAGTAACAGTAACAGTAGCAGTACGGTACACATAGTACCTCAACGGAACAAATCTGGAACAGTAACAATAATAGTATTCAACACACAAAGTGCTGAATCGGTAACGGTAACAGTAACAATATTCGACACACAAAGTGCCGAATCAGTAACAGTAACAGTAACAGTAACAGTATTCGGCACATAAGTGCCTGATCAGTAAGCCAGCAAAACCCGTACTCTTCCATATCCTATGGCATGCCATTTGTATCCAATCTAGTCCGGCTAGTTAATAGGGTATCGGAATCACGTATCCATATCACTTTCACTTTCAATTGATCATAATCATTTGAATTCAATTCAATAACGATAACAATTCAATCACAAATTTCAAATTCAAAAAATCACATAATTTCACTTCAAGTCACATTTCAACTCAATCACTTCCTCATATGTTCAATCCATATACATTTCAAATAATCACATTCAATTCAAATTGGTTCAATTCCAAACACTTTTCATATTTCCATTCTATACATTCTAATATATCTCATCAATTCAAAGACATTCCAATCATAATTCCTCATATATTCAATTCAATGCATTTTCCATTGTCCAATCAATATATCATCAAATGTTCATACATATTCAAACTTCATTTCAATCTCATTCAATTCACAATTTTTCATATTCACAATTCAAATCAATTTCTTAATCCAATATGCATTTCAATGCCACATTAATTCTTCTAATTCAATTTCAATAATAATTTCTCATTTATACTATTTGTTTCACCTTTCCAATTAATTTACATTTTAGATGCTTACATATATTCATAATTTAATACTATAGTAATTCAGTAATTCAAGTATATCGCTAGTGATTTCTATTCACTTGACATATAATTCAATATTATTTAGTTTATTATCAATATTCACCTTATTTTTATTTATTAAACATATTCTTCAAAATTCAACAATTACTAATTTAATACTAATATGTATTCAATTAAATCTTGATACTTACCTCAATTCACTTATCTTGCATATTAATTTAAATTTGAACAACTAATAATTAAATTCGAATTATAGTAATACTGATCTCATCAAAGTCGGAAGATATCACATTATTACAAGTTATATAATGGCACGTATTTCTAGACTTCACATGTATTACATACGGTCTGAGAACCGACTAAACCTTAGCTTTGATACCACTAAATGTAACGCCCCCAACCCGAATCCTTCACTGGAATAGAGTTATGGAGCATTACCGGAGTTACTAATTTAGAACCAATTAAAATCAAACATATTGTCCCCTAAACGTACTTATTTTCCTCGACATGTTTTACTTAAATTTTATTACTCATCTCAGTATGCTTAATTTTTTTTTCTTGTATCATCGTATAAAAAATAATCACATATTTACAAAATTGCCCAATAAGTTCTACTTTTATTCAATTTAGTCCCTGAACCTAAAACATGCAAATTAGCCATGCTAGTTGAATATACAGACATATTTTCCTCCTCCTCCACTCCATTCCACATCCTTAGTATAAATAATACACTTGTAAGTAACATTATCTATAATTTTTACTATTTACTTATGTACATATTCAAGCTGTCCATCCGTGTCATAGTCACTAAATTATTTTTATCTTGAGCTAAAGAACTCCAAATTAAGATCCATAAATTTTCCTTGAAACTAGACTCACGTATCTTCTTACCATAATATTTCCATAATTTTTGGTATGGCCAATTAGTACAGTTTATTAGTTAAACCTTCCCCTGTTTCGCTACTTGATAACCCTGACCACTCTTCACTAAAATTTTAATTTCTCTTTATACAGAATTCAAAAGATGTTCATGTTTATTTTTTATAAAAATAGACTCAATAAGGATTCCAACCATACAAATTATGTTCCATAAATATTTTTGTACAATTTTTAATGATTTTTACAAATCAAAACAGGGGATCACAAAATCAATCTAAACCAGTCTCACAAAAATGTAAATATCTCAAGATACAAAATTCCTTTGCTTTCTCTATTTCTTTCAAATGAAAATACACTCAACAAGCTTTAATTTTATACCTTACTCAACTTCTAATTCAATTTATACTATTTTTGGTGATTTTTCAAAATTAGACAACTGTTGCTGTCCAAAATTGCTTTAGTGTAACATGTTGATTTCTATTTTGTCCCAAATTCCACAATTCATACAATTCAGTCCTTGCTCAATTAACCCCTCAATTGAGCTAATTTTCTCATTTAATACCTTTCTATATCATTTTAAACTACTTCATAACCTTTGAAAATCAGAAATTTTAACACTAAGCCTTAATTTCACCTATTTCACAATTAGGTCCTAAAACCAATTTCCATTAGTTTTTCCTTGATAAAATCATCATATAACAAAATTAAAGCTTCAATTCAATATTTATTCATCATATGCTTCCAACACTAATCCACATCAACTTTAAAAATTAGCCATGGAATCAAAAACTAATGAATTAATAAGTTGGACCCAATTATAAAAGTCCAAAAACATAGAAATTTCAAGGAGAGAGCAAGAATTAAACTTACATGAAGCTAGAGTATGAAAAACCAGCTTGAACCCTCTTCCATGGCTGTTTCTCAGCTGATGAGAATGAAAAAAATGAAGCGAATTCTAGATATTCCAAATTGGTCCCATTTTTATTTAACTACTTTTGGTAATTTTCCAATTTTGCCCTTATTTCACCCATTTCCTGATTTTTCTCAGCTATTGCTGCCCAAAATATCTCCTATGGGCTTATTTGCACTTTAGGTCCTTCCTCTTTTGACAATTGAGCTATTTAATCTTTCTAGCAACTTTTACACATTTTCTAATTTAGTCCTTTTTATTTCATTAACCACCCAAATGTCAAAATTTTATAATGAAATTTTAATGTTATCTTATTGACAGTCCGTAAATATTCACAAAAATATTTATAGCTCGGTCTATAACACCGAGATCTCGATACCTCTTTTTCTCGATATTTTGACCAAATAATTTTTATATAACACAATTTACTATTTCAAAAATCTTTTAAAAACTACATTTGGCTCGTAAATATTAAATAAGATTATATACAGGTTCATTTATCAAATTCGGTGGTCTCGAACCACAATTCCCGATATTACTGAAATTTGGGTTATTACAATTATATTTGATTGTGACTGCTTTGTGTCACAAAGAGAGGCGTAGTCTGGTGGAAGTGGCATCACTGGTAAGGCAAGGAGAGCTGGGGTTCGAATCTTGGAGGGACCTTTTGAGGGTTTATTTTTGCGCCCTTGCCGTGGTGGTGGTGGGGTTTGACCAAAACTCCTTGGGGAGGTTGTGGAATCGGTCTTAAGAAGCTTTCTAAGGGATTTGGATGAGGTTGATCAGTTGGGAGGAGAAATATGAGGAGAGAACCATGGAAGGGATCAAGGGATAGAGAGGGTTAGTTGTTGGCTGAGTGTAGAACTCTATTGGGGCAAAATTCGGTCGTAGGTGCGGAGGTGCCGAAATAGGTGTAGTGTATTCTTCTTTTCGGTTTTTGAAAGAGAGATCACTTTGCTTTGTTTTTTCTCTTTCTTTTTTGGCACTTCTTCATTTGTTTTCTTTTCCACATTTTCAACTAAAACCAAAAATTACCTCTCGCGCATCTTTCATTCATTTTTTTCTCTATTCTTCTCTTCTAAATTTCAAAAGCCAAAACCCTTTTGTTTCTAGTCGATTGTCCCTTATGGTTTTAAGCCAATTACCCTTGGGTGGATAGCCAAATCTTTTCACTTGATTTTCTATCTCTTCTCACCTACTCTCAAAAGATAAATATTTTGCATAACCCCTTTTGGCCGATTACACTAGCATCATTCACTCTTCTCTATTCCAAAGTCGAATACACCTTTGGTTTTTCTCTCTTCACCTTTCTTTCTGCTTATAGTTCCTTTGATTTATCTATTTGTACCCATCTTGCTCTTCTTCTAGGTTGGTCGAATAGTTCCTAGCCGATTACCCCTTTGATGCAAATTGGGCGAATGCTAGATTCGGGTATTGGCTAAATAATTCTACAAGTCTTCTTCTCAAAGGTATCAAGTTCTTTATTTATTCGAGGGTTAAGGGCATCCTTTTCTTCTTAATTACTTTTCACTTAGATGATTTTCTTGTAACACTATGTATTGGTCGAATGTGTTAGGGGTTCGGATTCGTTGATGAAGGTGTAGAGACGATACCATATTGGTTTTAAGTGTTCATTTTCTTTAGTCGGTAAGTCGTTGATCTTTGGTTAGAAGTTGTTTCTTATTTAGTCTTAGTTAATAAGATGATAACATTGTATGGTGTTGATTAAGGTTAGAAGTAGATTTCAAGTAGGGATAAGGGAGGAGTAAAACCTTACCTTTCTAATCAAGGTAAGTGATTTGTGGTTGGGAAACTTAATGATTGAGAAAGGGTAATTAACTTTAGTGTTAATAGGCTAATGGATTACTGTGGATGAATGTAGGTTCAAGAATCTCTTAGGCTTAGCGCACGTCCTCTATTCAGGTGTGTTATTCACACTAGAAGATTACGAAGGCAAAATGTCGAAACCTCAAATGCTGAAAAGCCGACGAATCAAACATTGGCCACATGGGCGTGTGAATGCACATGTGATCAGCTGAGGCCACGGATTGTGGCCCTACATCGAAAATCGGCTATCACGAGTAGTTTCTTGAGCTGGGCCAAAATGGGCCGAATGGGCCTGATAGGCCCGTGTGACCGCTTGAAGGCCCATAACTGATGGGCGTTTACATACTCAGGCCCGCATTGGTAAATGATAAAAATGCCCTAAGGGATAAAATGACCAAAATACGCTCCGAGGGTAAAGTGACTGATAGGACCCTGCCATAAATTGCTCTGTATGTGTTATCTGTATCATGTTGGCATGTCACTTAGTATGCTGCATTGCATGGGGGATGGGGCATATGTTTATGGAGGAAGTATACTGTTCTGGCAGCTTCGCTGTATTATTCTATTAGCTTATAGCCAAATATTCTGGCAGCACTGCTGCACTTTTATCGATAGTGCCGCATCGGTACTACACTGTGGAGTGTAGTGTTGAGTGGGTTGATTAATTCCCCAAGTGAAGTGATGGGCTGGACAGAGCTGGTGTATAGAGGATGGTTGGGTAGGATTCTGTATGCATGCTTTACTGTTTTGTAATGGGCTTAATTCTGTGACACTGTTATCCACAGGAATACACACTGAGTTTTTACAAACTCACCCATTTGATTTTTTGTATTAGTAATCCCGAGGCATAGACAGTTCGGTGCTGCAAGGGACATGGAGAGGGCCACACTTTGCTTCTATACTGTTTTGCATTTAATTTACTTGACTATTATTTTTATTTTTACTTTTATTTTGGGTTTGAAATAAGGTCGTTTTCTAAATTTTTAACTAAATGTTGGGTTATTTAATTCATTTAAAATCTGTTAGCTCTAGCGCGTGGTTTTTACAAAATGGTATCGATTTTTTAAAAACCACGATTTTACAACAAACGAAAATATAAACAAAGCTTCCATAATCAACATGTTTTCAAAAGTAAACTACTTTTATAACTGGAGTAATCAAGATAGATGGAAAAGTGATTTCTTACAAAGTAAAAAAAGTTTTCACATCCAATCAAGTCATGATAAATTCGCGTTTTCAAAACCCTTCAATGTGACACTTCCAAATATGATCATAACGTTTAGGCTGGGTTTGGGATGTTAGATTTAGTGGTATCAGAGCCAGGTTACAAAATTAGGCTGTGAATGAGATTTTAAAAATTTTGAATTTTTGTAAAATGTTTTCGAAGGATAGTGATATTTTGAAATTTAATATTCTTTAAATTATTTGTAAAGGATTTGGGGAAAAATTTGAATTCTACTACTGAAAGTATGCTCGCCAAGTCTCCAGTTCTGAATCTGTAAGTGTTGTAATTGCTGTTATCTATTTGAATACTGAATATTGAGATTGTTATAAACATCAGACTATGCTATGACCCTTTAGATAGGGTAGACTGAGACTTTAGGAGAATGAAAACTGTAGTGTGACATCGACCGGCGAAAACAAACTTTAAAGTTCTTCTTGCATAAGACATTTCTAATAATTATTAAAATTGTAAGCTAATTCATAAAACTTCTAAACTAGATAATACGTGAATCGACATGAGCACCAGAGGAGGCAGAGGTCGTGGTAGAGGCCATGCAAGTGCAAGGGCAAGGTCCTCGGCATCGGGCCACATACTAAATGATGAAGCTGTGGAAGCACCGGCTTCACCCGTTTTTGAGACTGGATCACACGATCGAGCGGCTGGGGATGTACTATCCCAAGCTATGCTTCGGATATTAGAAAGGGTCGCTGGGCACAACAAAGGTGCAGTGGGCCATGGGTCAGTTACTAAGCGGCTCCGATCAAACGGGTAGAGGTTTTTAGAGCACTACTGGGGTAGCCTCCAGTGTGGCCGAATATTGGCTGGAGGCCACAGAACAAATTATGGACGATCTCGACTGCACCTCGGAGCAGAAGTTAAAAGGTGCGGTGTCTCTACTGCGAGACGAAGCTTACCAATGGTGGCTCACCGTGAAAGAGGGATCCCAGCCTGAGCAGTTGACCTAGGAATTCTTCAAGTCAGGGTTTCAAGGGAAGTATGTGGGCACTGGCTATGTTGACTCTCGCAGGAAAGAATTTCTAAACCTGGTGTAGGGAGATAAGTCGGTATCTGAGTATGAGGCAAAATTTCTATGACTTAGCAGATATACTCAAGGAATAGTAGCTACTGAACATGAGCGATGTGACCATTTTGAGGACGATCTCAATGATAGTTTTTAAGTATTGATTGCTCCACAAAAGGAGTGAGACTTTTCAGTGCGGGTGGATAAAGCCAAAATCGTGGAGGAAGTTAAATGGATGGAGCGTCAGGACTGCGACAAGGAAAAAGGGAAAAATAAGAGGGGTGTAGAACACCCCAATTCTACTCAAAGCCTAGTGAAGAGGGTCAGGTATGATGGGCCAGTCAAAATTTGGCCCCCTACTGCTACTACGGGACCACAAGCGTGTGCTAATTGTGGGAAAAGTCATTATGGGGAATTGTTGGAAAAAGACTGGAGCCTGTCTTAGATGTGGTTCGATGGGACATCATATCAGGGACTATCCACGCAGGCTAGAGCAAATGCAATCAATTGGTATGGGTGATGTGCTGCCACTGAGGGGTGGTCAACAGCAGCCTAGAGGTCGGGGTTAGGCTAGAGGCGGGAATGGCATGGGTCGTGGACGTGGAGCACCTGGCAGAGGTGTTGGTACTACAGAGGTGAGGCAACCAACGTTAGTGTATGCTACATGCCGTCGCGAGGACGGGGACACATTTGATGTGATAACCGGTACGTTCTTTATTTATGGCTTACCTTGTATTGCTTTGATTGATGTGGGGTCCACGCACTCATATATTGTATGTACTGTATCCAAGACCTTGGGTGTGATGTGTGAAACTACTACTAGGGAGATTACTGTATTGAGTCCTTTAGAACAGACGGTTAGGGTAAACAAGTTGTTTAAAGAAGTTCCTTTAGAGGTACAGGGAGAGACTTTTCTAGCAGATGTAATGGAACTCCCTTTTGGTGAGTCCGACTTAATTATAGGAATGGATTGGCTAGTAAAGCATCAGGCGACTCTAGATTGTACTACTAAGCGGTTGGCATTGAAGACTTCTAAGGGTACTGAGGTAGTGATTATTGGTGAACGTCGTGATTATCTGTCCAACGTGACCTCTATCTTGTGAGCTGAGAAACTGGTGCGTAAAGGGTGCAAATAATACTTAGCGTATGTGAGTGATTTGGAGTCTAATGGTTTGTCTGTCAAGGATTTAAGGGTAGTTAAAGATTTTTCAGATGTATTTCCTGATGAACTATCGGGGTTACCGCCGAACCGCGAAGTTGAATTCAGGATTAAGTTGTTGCCTGGTGCAGCTCTGGTGTCCATCACCCCTTATAGGATGGCAATGAAGGAGCTTGTTGAACTCAAAGCTCAAATCCAAGAACTGTTGGATAGAAGGTTTATACGACCTAGTGTGTCTCCATGGGGAGCACCGGTCTTATTTTTGAAAAAGAGGGATGGAACTATGCGCATGTATATAGATTACCGACAGTTGAACAAATTGACCATAAAAAACAAGTACCTTTTACCAAGGATTGATGATCTATTTGACCAACTTTGAGGAGCCACGGTATTTTCCAAAATAGATCTCTGTTCTGGTTATCACCAACTGAGGGTGAAGGAGGCAGATGTGTGCAAAACAACGTTCAGAACGTGATATGGGCATTATGAGTTTCTGGCTATACTGTTTAGGCTAATAAATGCGCCAGCTACTTTTATGGAATTAATGAACCATGTCTTTCAATGTTATCTGGACTGGTTCGTGGTGGTTTTTATAAATGACATTTTGGTGTACTCGAAAACTGAAGAAAAGCATGACGAGCATCTTCGGGTTGTTTTGCAAGTACTAAGGGAGAAATAGTTATATGCCAAATTCAGTAAGTGTGAATTTTTGCTACGAGAAGTGACATTTTTGGGTCATGTTGTATCTGCTGAAGGGATTAGGATTGATCCCGAAAAATTGAGGTTGTTTTGTACCAGAGCAACCTAAAAGTGTTTCTGAGATACGGAGTTTTCTAGGTCTGACAGGGTATTACAAACGCTTCGTGGAGGGGGTTTTTTTTATTGCCGCACCTCTAACCAAACTGTTGCGTAAGGGGGTGCCGTTTGTGTGGACAAAGAAGCAATAGGAAAGCTTTGAGAAGTTGAAGAAGATTCTAACTGAAGCCCTTGTTTTGATACAGCCCGAGTCTGGGAAGGACTTTACTGTCTATAGTGATGCGTCACACGTTGTTGTGTGTTGATGCAAGAGGGGAAGGTGGTTGCATATGCATCTCGCCAACTTAAAACCCATGAGGCAAATTACCCCACACATGATCTGGAGTTAGCTGCAGTGTTTTTCGCACTTAAAATTTGGAGGCATTATTTATATGGTGAGAAGTGTATCATTTACACGGATCACATGAGCCTCAAATACCTTCTCACTTAGAAGGAGCTTAATCTGAAGCAGTGGAGGTGGATAGAGTTACTAAAGGATTATGATTGTTCAATCGAATATCATTCTAGCAAGGCTAATGTGGTAGCCAATGCACTGAGCCGTAAGGCTATGTCAGACTTAAGGGCGATGTTTGCTCGCCTAAGTTTGTTTGACAATGGTGGGTTGTTGGCGGAACTGCAAGTTAAACCAGTGTGGATTGAAAGGATTAAAGATAAACAGTTAGTGGATGAGACATTGATTCCTCATTTCTGACATGTTGAAAATGGGTAGAATTCTAATTTTGGGCTGAATAAGGAAGGGGTGTTATGTTTTTGTGGCAGGATTTGTATCCCAAAGGACTCTGAATTGAGGCAGTCTTTGTTGCAGGAGGCACATAATAGTCCATATGCTATGCATCCTGGAGGAAACAAGATGTACCGAGACTTACGTGAATTGTATTGGTGGCCTAGGCTTAAGCGTGAAGTTACTGAGTTTGTAGGGAAATGCCTGACATGCCAGCAAGTTAAAGCTGAGCATCAACTGCCTTCGGGGTTATTGCAATCGGTAAAGATTCCTCTCTAGAAATGGGAAAGGGTGACCATGGACTTTGTTAGTGGGCTGCCCTTAATGCCTACAAAGAAAGACTCAGTATGGGTTATAGTGGATCGTCTGACTAAATCCACTCATTTTATACCGGTCAGAACAGATTACTCACTACAAAAATTGGCAAAGTTGTATATGGCAGAAATTGTGAGACTACATGGGGTGCCAGTGTCCATCATATTTGATAAGGATCCACGATTTACATCTAGGTTCTGGAGAAAGTTACATGAAGCACTGGGTACAAGGCTAGATTTCAGTACTGCATTTCACCCTCAGACGGATGGGCAATCGAAAAGGGTAATTCAGATCTTGGAAGACATGCTTAGGGGTTGTATAATTGATTTCTGAGGTAGCTGGGAAGATTACTTGCCATTGGCGGAGTTCACAAACAAAAATAGTTATCAATCCAGCATTCAGATGGCACTGTACGAGGCATTGTATGGTCGTAGGTGTCGTACTCCTACGTGCTAGACTGAACTGGGTGAGAGGTGAGTTTTAGGGCCTGAATTGGTATCAGATACTGAAGATAAGGTGAAACTGATTTAAGACCGGTTGAAGGAAGCTTCCGACAGACAAAAGTCTTACACGGATCTTAAGCATCGTGAGATTGAATATTCTGCGGGGGACTTAGTCTTTCTCAAAGTCTCTCCATGGAAGAAGATATTAAGGTTTGGGCAGAAGGGTAAGCTAAGCCCAAGGTTCATTAGGCCTTATCGGGTACTAAAACGTGTTAGACCAGTTGCCTATCAGCTAGAATTGCCTCTAGAGTTAGATAGAATCCATGATGTATTCCACCTTTCTATGCTGAGACGTTATCGTTCGGATCCCACTCATATAATACCAATCGAGGAAATCAAAGTTAGGCTTGATCTAACCTTTGAGGAAGAGCCAATTCAAATTTTAGACCGTGATGTGAAAGTACTGAGAAAGAAGTCGGTTCCACTGGTTAAGGTGATTTGGCAAAATCACAGTTTTGACAAAGCCACTTGGGAACCTAAAGAAGCAATGTAACGACAATACCCTTACCTATTCTGACGAGGTAAATTTTGAGGTCGAAATTTCTTTAAGGGGGTAGAGTTGTAACATCCTAAAATTTTGAATTAAGTGATTTTGCATGTTTGTCATAATTGCATGTTTGATGTGTGAGGTTGGTGAGTTAGGGGTGTTTGAGGGTCTCTGGGAAGGCCTGGGTTCAAGCCTTGGCCTATGAAAGTTTTTATGTTTAGGCACTTAAAGGGATAGGGACTTTAGCCTGTGGCCTTATATTTGATTGTGACTGCTTTGTGTGACAAAGAGAGGCGTAGTCTGGTGAAAGTGGTGTCACTGGTAAGGTAAGGAGAGTTGGGGTTCGAATCTTGGAAGTAGCTTTTGAGGGTTTATTTTTGCGCCCTTGCCGTGGCAGTGGTAGGGTTTGACCGAAACTCCTTGGGGAGGTTGTGGAATCGGTTTTAAGGAGCTTTTTACTGGATTTGGATAAGATTGATCGATTGGGAGGAGAAATATGAGGAGAGAACCGTACTGGGGATCAAGGGATAGAGAGGGTTAGTTGTTGGTCGAGTGTAGAACTCTTTTAGGGCAAAATTTGGTTGTAGGTGTGGAGGTGCCGAAATAGGTATAGGGTATTCTTCTTTTCGGTTTTTGAAAGAGAGATCACTTTACTTTGTTTTTGCTCTTTCTTTATTGGCACTTCTTCATTTGTTTTCTTTTCCATATTTTCAACTAAAACCAAAAATGACCTCTCGCGCATCTTTCTTTTATTTTTCTCTCTATTCTTCTCTTTTAAATTTCAAAAGTTGAAACCCTTTTATTCCGAGTCGATTGTCTCTTATGGTTTTAAGCTGATTACCCTTGTGTGGATAGCCAAATCTTTTCACTTAATTTTTCTATCTCTTCTCTTCTCACCTAGTCTCAAAAGCCGAATATTTTGCATAACCCCTCTTGGCCGATTACACTAGCATCATTCATTCTTCTCCATTCCAAAGCCGAATACACCTTTGGTTTTTCTCTCTTCACTTTTCTTTCTACTTCTAGTTCCTTTGATTTAGCCGTTTGCGCCCATCTTGCTCTTCTTCTAGGTTGGCCGAATAGTTCCTAGCTGATTACCCTTTGATACAAATTGGGCAAATGCTAAATTCAGGTCTTGGCTAAATAATTCTGTAAGTCTTCTTCTTAAAGGTATCGAGCTTTGTATTTATTCGAAGGTTAAGGGTATTCCTTTCTTCTCAATTACTTTTAGCTTAGATGATTTTCTTGTAACCCCATGTATTAGCCGAACGTGTTAGGGGTTGGATTCGTTGAGGAAGGTGTGGAGACAATACCCTATTACTTTTAAGTGTTCATTTTCTTTAGTTGGTAAGTCGTTGATCTTTGGTTCGAAGTTGTTTCTTATTTTGTCTTAGTTAATAAGATGATAACATTGTATGGTGTTCATTAAGGTTAGAAGTCGATTTCAAGCAGGGATAAGGGAGGAGTAAAACCTTACCTTTCTAATCAAGGTAAGTGATTTGTGGTTGGGAAACTTAATGATTGAGAAAGGGTGATTAACTTTAGTGTTAATCGACTAATGGATTACTGTGGATGAATGTAGGTTCGGGAATCGCTTGGGCTTAGCGCACGTCCTCAATTCAGGTATGTTAGTCACACTAGAAGATTACAAAGGTGAAACATCGAAACCTTAAATGCCGAAAAGCCGACGAATCGAACGTTGTCCACATGGGCGTGTAAACACACATGTGATCGGCTGAGGCCATGGATTGTGGCCCTACATTGGAAAACCGCTATCACGAGCAGTTTCATGAGTTGGGCTGAAATGGGCCGAATTAGGCCCATGTGACAGCTTGAGGGGCCCTAGCCCATAACTGAGTTTCTAGACTGTTTGGCCACATGTGTTGCTAGACGACCACGGGCCTAGTGATGGGTGTTTACATACTCAGGCCCACACAGGTAAATGACAAAAATGCCCCTAAGGGGAAAAATGACCAAAATACCCTTCGGGGGTAAAGTGACTGATAGGACTCTGCCATAAATTGCTCTGTATGTGTTATTTGTATCATGTTGGCATGTCACTTAGTAAGTTGCATTGCATGGGGGATGGGGCATATGTTTATGGAGGAAGTATATTGTTCTGGCAGCTTCGATGCATTATTCTGTTGGCTTATAGCCAAATAATCTAGTAGCACTGCTACACTTTTATCGATAGTGCCGCATCGGTACTACACTGTGGAGTGTAGTGTTGGGTGGGTTGATTAAATCCCCAAGTGGAGTGATGGGCTGGATGGAGCTGGTGTGTAGAGGATGGTTGGGTAGGATTCTGTGTGCATGCTTTACTGTTTTGTAATGGGCTTAGGCCCAGATTGATTCTGTGACATTGTTATGCACGGGAATACACACTGAGTTTTCACAAACTCACCCATTTGATTTTCTGTATAGGTAATCCCGAGGCATAGACGGTTTGGTGCTGCAAGGGACATGGAGATGGCCACACTTTGCTTCTATACTGTTTTGCATTTAATTTACTTGACTATTATTTTTATTTTTACTTTTATTTTGGGTTTGTAATAAGGCCGTTATCTAAATTTTTAACTAAATGTTGGGTTATTTAATTCATTTAAAATCTATTAGCTCTAGGGCACGGTTTTTAGAAAATGATATCGGTCTTTCGAAAACCACAGTTTCACAACAAACAAAAATATACACAAAGCTTCCGCAATCAACATGTTTTCAAAAGTAAACTACTTTTATAATCGGATTAATCAGGATAGATGGAAAAGTGATTTCTTATAAAGTAAAAAGGTTTTCACATCCAATCAATTCATGATAAGTTTGCGTTTTCAAAACCTTTCAATGTGACACTACCAAATACGACCATAACGTCTAGACCGGGTTTGGGGTGTTACAAAGCATGCATACAATCAAACACAGTAAACAGTCAAATACAGTCTAGGGCATAAGCCCATTACAATTTTAGTAGCAGTTTGGGCCTTAGCCCATTTCAGTTTCAGTATCATTTATACATTAGGGCCTTAACCCATCATAGTAATAGTTATGCATATAGTAGTCAGAAAACAGAATCCTACCCACCAACCTCTACACACTATCTTCGTCTATCCCTACACTCCATGTGGGTTTACAACACCCACCCAGCCCTACACTCTAAGTTGTACAAAATGCTGCACATAGCAGTATTATGCAGCTGAGCTGTTAGATAATAGGCTTAAGAGCCTTTCAGTACACTTCCGCCAAATAATCATCATCCCACTCTAATGCAATGCAAACATACAGTAAATTAATATCATGCTATTATGCAATTATCAAACATACACATATATCTATAAGTAAGCATGCATAAATCATCATGCTCCATACATGTAATACATAAAGTCAAATCACACATTTCAGGGTCTAGGTAGCGCTTATCGACTCTACAATAGGTTTACAGTCGACTTAGGTGACCCGTGTAACCCTAGGAAACATTTCAGTTAAATGGGCCCACATGCCCATGTGGCTTGCCCTTCTGTCCCACACGACCCAATTTGGCTTGACCGTGTGGGTCATAGGGCCTAGCCTAGATCCCACATGCCCGTATGGACTCACATGCCTGTGTGGCCTACAAGGCCCAATTCAGTCTAGCTCGTGTGTCGCACATGGCCTACCTGGCCATCACACGGTTGTGACAATCAGAATTTTAGCTTTCGTTAAAACCCCATTTTCTGTGTTTTTAGGTACACACTTGGTTGGTTTTTGCAGCAAACGCAACTCCAAAGTCACTAGAACTTATGATTGGGCAATATAATACTGATTCAGTCACTTAAATCAATTCTTAAACGCAACAAAAAGGGACGGCTAACTACTAAACTGATGAAAATTGTTACCTCTCAATGATGATGATTCTTTTAGTACAACTGGGATGCCAAATTGCAAGCAGCAACCCCTCGTGCTCCTCCTAAGTACCATTAATTCCTTGTTAAACAAAGAACCATTACTCAACCCAAAACTACAATAATCAACACTTAGCAGCAATGCCCGAAAGGAATACGGAGATGACGGAGACTAAAAATTGTTAACAGCAAGAAAAAAAATAAAAGATGAGGGTGTAGCAAAACAAAAGAAGAATGGCGTGGGAGAAAGAAGAGAGGAAAAGAGAAGATGATAAAAGGAAATTTTAGGGAAACAGAAACTAACCAAATTAGAATTCTGATTACACCCTAACTTTACTCCCACTATCCCACTAACTCACAACAACTTCAGTGTTTTTACTCCACCAAAACTCTGTCCATCAGCCGAGCAAAAATCTCACCCATACTTGCGTAGGGGCTCCAACTCAGAACCTCTAGCAAACTAACACTCCACTTAACCACCAAACCAGCAGGCCCATTCTATTATAAACTTACCAATAATTAAATAAAAGCCTACTACACAAGGTTAAGGCTTAATTCAGTCAAATTACCAAAATTTTCCCCAAGTAAGGTTTGAACTTGGGACCTCTCAGATACACCTAGAACACTTAACCACTAAAGCAGACAGATATTTTTGTCATATTTTAACAAAAACATAAATAGGAAATTTGGGGCGTTATAGTGGTGGGATCAACTGGTGACAAGCTGAAGAAGAAACGGTGAAAGACCTATTTCAACTTAGGCCGAAATAAAGGCAGTCATGAGGAAACGATTCATTTCTTCCTACTACCACTGGGATCTTTATCAACGTTTGTAAAGCCTTACCCAAGGTAATAGAAGCGTCAAAGATTACTACAAGTGTAACACCCCTTACCCGTATCCGGTGCTAGGACAAGGTACGAGGCGTTACCTAATTAATACACGCACAACATACATTCTTGGATCAATAAAACATCATTCTAAATTAAAACTTTCAAACACTGTCTTATAATCCTTAATGTAGACCTACGAGGCCCAAAACATGCTTTAGAAACAATCTAGGACTATTTCGAGTACTTAGAAAACTTTCAAGAAAAACCAGTAAAAATAGGGCACATGCCCGTGTGGATGGGCAACACGCCCGTGTGGCATCAGAACATGGTCATGCTGAAGGCCTGTGTAGTTCACACGGCCTAAGCATGTGGGGACATGCCCGTGCTCCTCGTCCTTGTGGATTTCTTTTTTAACATAAAACCTACAAGGGTTTTCACACGGCCTGACACACACTCGTGTCCCTGGCCCGTGTCCCTCAGACAGCCTTGACACGCTCGTGTCCTAGCCCTTGTGTGAAAACCTTGACATTCTACTTCTGCTGTCAGTAACACATTAAGGTCACACGGCCATGGCACACGCGTAACACCTCTTACCTGTATCTGACGCCAGGACAGGGCACGAGGTGTCACCTTACTAAAAACACTTGCAAACATTCAACTTAAGCCAACGAAATGCGTCCCAATTTAAAACGTTTTCAAACATTGTCCTACGAACCTTCATATAGGCCTACAAGGCCTAAAACATAATTTGGAAACTATCCAAAACCGTTTCATGTACTTGAGAAAATTTCACTAAAAACCATTAAAATCAGGGCACACGCCCATGTGGAAGGGCAACAGGCCTGTGTAGCCTCTAGACATGGCTGTGCTAATGGGCCGTGTGAACATAGGGACACACCCATGCCCCTTGTCTGTGTGGATTTATTTTCTAACATCAAACCTATAGGGGTTTTCACACGGCCTGGCACACGCCTGTGTGCTCGGCCCGTGTCCCTCACACTGCCATGACACGCCCTTGTCGCAGGCCGTGTGCAAAAACCTTGACATTCTATTTTTTACGTTAGCAATCACAAGGCCGTGGCACACACTCATGTGCTAGGCAGTGTGATTCACATATTTGACACACACGGCTGTGTCTCATGCCCGTGTGTTTACTATTGGGCATTTATTTCTACCAATTCAAGGTGTAGGGGACACACGACCTAACCACACACCCGTGGGCTGACTGTGTGTCGCACACGGCCTAGACACACTCCCATGTGTCTACTCGTGTGGATAAAAATAAGCTATCTACCAAGCTTCTTTGCCACACTGAAATAAAATCAAACATATATCAAAGCCTAACAAGACTCCAATACGCATCCAATGGCAATGATTTGGCATCAATACAACTTAATTTAGTCAACAAACCATGCATTCAATCTATTACTCCTAGCACATACAATTACTCATGCTAAATTCTCATTCTGGGAAACATTATCATTTGCATTTGATACCCAATGGTACATATTTGCCAGTAGCTTTGGCCTTATACAAAATGAAGTATTTCAAATTCAAGCCAACATATTTGGCTCAAAAATAATATGACACTTAACAAAAGAATAAAGTCCTATACATGCCATGTTCTCAAAATGCTAAAACTAACTATATCGAGTGCTTGGGATGATAGCGTGAACGAAGCCTCCGACGTACTTTGATCCACGAGCTAATTAGGCGGAACTATAAGAAAATAGAAAGGAGAGGGGTAAGCATAAAGCTTAGTAAGTTGCAAGTAAATAAAAGACAACAAAATTACCATGCTAAGTCATACTCTTAATACATCCTGATTTATGCATGATACAAAGAATAACCACAACATGACTTACTCGTTTTCATCCATTTCTAATTATACCACATAAAATCGAGCTCACATTTCATACATTTCATATAGGTAACTGCATCACTCTCAAGATGGTCATACTCTCTCTCAATCTTAATACAACCTTAAATTTTCCTATTGAACCATTTAGAATACGAAAGGATAATCAATAAGTCTCCAACATAGGGTATCGAGCTAATGCCATGTCCCAGACATGGTCTTACACTAGCTCACATGTCAAGTCGACGCCATTCCCAGACACGGTCTTACACTGGCTCTCATATCTCGAGGCTAATGCCATGTTCCAGACTTGGTCTTACACTAGCTTTCCCTATCCGTGCCGATGCCATGTCCTAGACATGGTCTTACACTGACACATATCCAAGCCGATGCCATGTTCCAGACATGGTCTTACACTAGCTTGCAAATCGAGCCTGATGCCATGTCCCAGACATGGTTTCACACTAGTACTCGTGTCAATGCCAATGCCATGTTCCAGACATGGTCTTACACTAACACGTGACGAGGCCAACGCCATGTCCCAGACATGGTCTTACACTAGCACTCGTATCAACCCTAGTATCACAACATGAATATCTAATCTATTCTTAAAGTTCAACCGGGCTCTATTACGTATGTTCTCATCATCTCATGATTTAAAATCATCATTCAACAATTCATGCTCGAATAAACAAACTCCTACATAACTTATTTCACAATGAATTATCTTATGCATAGTACAAAGAATAACCACAAAATGACTTACTCGTTTTCATCCATTTCTAATTATACCACATAAAATCGAGCTCACATTTCGTACATTTCATATAGGTATCTATATCACTCACAAGATCGTCATACTATCTCTCAATCTTAATACAACTTTAAATTTTCCCGTTGAACCATTTAGAATAAGAAAGGATATTCAATAAGTCTCCGACATAGGGTATTAAGCTGATGCCATGTCCCAGACATGGTCTTACACTGGCTCACATGTCAAGTTGATGCCATGTCCCAGACATGGTCTTACACTGACTCTCATATTTCGAGGCTGATGCCATGTCCCAGACATGGTCTTACACTGGCTCTCCTCTATACGTGCCGATGCCATGTCCCAGACATGGTCTTATACTGACACATATCAAAGTCGATGCCGTCTCCTAGACATGGTCTTACACTAGCTCACACGTCGAGGCCGATGCCATGTCCTAGACATGGTCTTACACTGGCTCGCACATATCAATGTCGATTTCATATCCCAGATATGGTCTTACACTGACACATAACAAGGCCGATGTCGTGTCCCAGACATGGTCTTACACTAGCTCTCGTATGACCCTAATGTCATAGCATGAGCATCTAATCTATTCCTACAGTTCAACCGGGAGTTTATCACATTAAATCTCATCATGCATTACTCATAATCACAGTTAATCAAATTTATGCCAAATGAATAATCTCATGCATAATATCGAAATAGTTGCATTATTTACATACAACTTACCTCGATATACAAAATGTGAGCGACTATCCAATTTAGTCCGCTTGCTTGGCCTTTCCCCGGTCTAGGTTCGGGTTTCGTATTTCTTGATCTATAATAATAAAAATTCACTAATTTATTAACCATATTAATTTAGACATTCTAAAATTCACATTTTTGCAAAATGACCATTTCGCCCCTAGACTTTCATAAAATGACGATTTTACCCCTAAGCTCAGAAATTGATTTTTATCATATCTCCTTATTAGCCAAGCCTAACCAAATTCTTTTCACTCTTATGGCAGTCCACAATTTCAATTATTTCATTCATTTACTACACAATTTACAACCTTTACAACTAGGTCCATTTTAGGTGTTTTCCATGAACACCACTTCACAATTGTTGTTTATTTAACAACCAAGATTCATTTTCTTCCATAAAATTTCAGCAAAAAACATAAAGAATCTCATGGTAAAACCCTAGACTTTCAACCATTTTGCAAAATAGTCCCCTCAATAGCTAGCTCATGCTACAAGGATTCCAAAAATACAAAAATTATCAAAAGAAGCCATCAAAATCACTTACTTGTAAGGGTGCTAAGTGGCTAAGTTTTCAAGCTTCTAAAACCCCCATTTTTGCTGAATTTTTTGATGGATATGAAGAGAATGAAAAAGATGATGGCTAGTCTTAGGTGTATTATTTAAATGTTAAATATCTCACCTAACATTGGCCAATTTTTGTTTTCTTTAATTTCCTTTGTCTCATGGCCGGCCACTCTAATAGGGTGGGTCTATTTGCTCATTAAAGACACCTAATTTTGGTTCTCTAGCTATTTAACACAATTTTCTAGTAAATCACAACTTTTTCCCTTTATGCGATTTAGTCCTTTTTCGCAATTAAGCTCACAATCGCGTAAATTAATTCACCAAAATTTTCATGCACTCATAAAATCATGCTATAACACATAAAATAATATTGGAAAACAATTTCTCTGACCTCGAATTGTGGTCTCGGAACCACTGTTCTGACTAATCCCAAAATTGGGCTGGTACAATTCCTCCCACTTAGGGATTTCATCCCCGAAAATCTTACCCGTGAAAAGGTTCAGATATTGATCTCTCATGGTCTCCTTAGTTTCCCATGTGGTTTCCTTGACTCAATGTCTATGCCATAATACTTTCACAAGTGCTATACTTTTGTTCCTCAATCTATTAACCTCGCGATCCAAAATCTTAACTGGTTCTTCACCATAGGTCATATCCGGTTGAATCTCAACCTTTGCCGGTGTAATCACGTGTGAAAGGTCAGAACGAGAATGGCACAACATAGACACATGAAAAACATCATGGATCTTCTCTAACTCAGATGGCAAAGCTAGTCGATATGCTACTGATCCAATTCTCTCGGTCACCTCATAAGGTCTAATAAACCGTGGGCTTAATTTTCCCTTTTTTACCAAATATGAGGACTTTCTTCCATGGGGATACTCTCAAAAACACTTTATACCTGACTTGAAACTCAATCTCTTTCCGTTCCAAATCCGCATAGGATTTCTGTCTATCTAAGGCGGCTTTCAACAATCATGAATCACCTTAACCATTTCTTCTGTCTCCTTAACTAAGTTGACCCCGTGTATCTAATTCTCTCTAAGTTCTGACCAATACAAAGGCTTTCAGCACTTGTACCCATACAAAGCCTCATAAGGTGCCATTTTCAGACTTGATTGGTAACTATTGTTGTAGGTGAATTTGACCAGCGGTACGTACTTTTCCCAACTGCCTTGAAACTCAAGAACACAACATCGCAACATGTCTTCAAGAATCTGAATTACTATTTCAGACTGACCGTCAGTTTGTGGGTGGAAAGCAATACTGAAATTCAATTTAGTCCCTAAAGCCTCTCGTAACTTTTTCCAAAATCGAGATGTAAATCTCGAATCCATATCCAAAATAATCGATAAGGGTACTCCGTGAAATCTCCCAATCTCGAAGATATACAAATCGGCTAGTTTCTCAAGTGAGTAGTCCATACGAACTGGTATAAAATGAGCTGACTTTGTTAGTCTATTGACCATAACCCATACAACATCTTTTTCCTTGGTGTCAAAGGCAACCCATTCATAAAATACATGGTAACACGGTCCCATTTCCACTCGGGAACCATTACGGATTGAAGTAAACCCGAAGGTACTTGGTGTTTTGCCTTTACTTGCTAACAAATTAGGCACTTACAAACAAACTCTGAAATGTCTCTTTTCATTCCTGGCCACTAATACATTTTCTTCAATTCATTATATATTTTTACACTATCGGGATGGATAGACAAGCAACCACTATGTGCCTCACGCAAAATCTTTAGAATAAGTTCATCACCTTTAGGTACACAGACCCTATCTCTAAACATTAGACATCTGTCAGTACCAATCCAAAAATTTGATTCATTTCTTGTCTTGCACTGACCCATCTTGGCTTGCAGATATTTGTCACCTTTCTGAGCTTCGCAAATTTCTTAAAGGAGCATCGGTCTAGCTCTCAACTCAGATAGGATTGAACCATCATCAGTTATAGACAACTGAGTATTGATGGCCCTCAAGGCAAACAATAGCTTCCTACTCAATGCATCAGCGACTACATTCTCCTTCCCAGGGTGATAGTCAATTATCAACTCGTAACCCTTAATCAGCTCACACCATCTCTGTTGCCTTAAGTTCAACTCCTTTTGAGTTATCAAGTACTTTAGGATTTTATGATCAGTGAATATCCGACATTTCTCACCATACAAGTGGTGTCTCCAAATCTTCAATGCAAAAACTATGGTGGCCAGCTCTAAATCGTATGTTGCGTAGTTTTTCTCATGTGGCTTCAGCTATCTCAAGGCATAGGCTATTACCTTGCCTTCTTGCATGAGTACACACCCTAATCCATTTAAGGATGCATCACTATCCACTACGAATTTTTTTCCCGATTCTGGTTGCACTAAAACTGGGGCTTTGGTCAATAAAGCCTTTAGTTTCTCAAAACTCTGTTGGCACTTTTCCGTTCATTCAAACTTAACATCCTTTTGAAGTAGCCTCGTCATCGGAGTAGCGATCATCAAAAATCCTTTAATAAACCGTCAGTAGTAACCCACCAAGCCCAAGAAACTTTTAATGTCCAATACATTCCTCGGCGGTTTCCACTCAACAATGGTCGAGATCTTACTCGGGTCAACTCTAATCCCGTCACCCGACACAATGTGCCCCAAGAATCTGACCTCTTGTAGCCAAAATTCACTTTTACTAAACTTGGCATACAACTGCTTATCTCTCAAGGTTTGCAATACAATCCCCAAATGCTCCACATGTTCACTTTTGTCATGTGAATAAATTAATATGTCATCAGTAAAGATGACGACGAACTTGTCCAAAGGCATGACGAGGAACTCGTAGTGACCATACCTCGTCCGAAATGTAATTTTCAACACATCTTGCTCCTTGACTCTCAGCTGATAATAACCAGACCTTAGGTCTATCTTAGAAAACACAGTAGCCCCCTTCAATTGATCGAACAAGGCATCAATCCTGGGCAAAGGATACTAATTTTTCACTGTGACCTTGTTAAGCTGACGGTAGTCTATGGATAATCTTATCGAACCATCCTTTTTCTTTACAAATAATATCGGTGCACCCCACAGAGAATAGCTCAGTCTCGCAAAACCTTTGTCCATTAGCTTTTGTAGCTGAACCTTTAATTCCTTTAACTCTGTCGGGGTCATCTTATAAGGGCAATCAATATAGGTACCGTACTAGGGACTAATTCAATACCAAACTCAACTTCCCTCTCTAGAGGCAATCCGGGCAACTCTTCCAGAAACACATCTTGATACTTGCAAACTACTGGCACTGACTCAATCTTTTCTTTCGACACTTGGGTGTTCAACACAAAGCCAAGATACGACTCATACCCCCTTCCTCATGTATCTCTAACCTGTTATGGAAGATATCACTATAAGCAAACTATCCGATTCACTTGATTCAACTCGAAGAACATCCTTGTTTTCATATTTCAGCTCAACAAATTTTCTTTCACAATTTACTAATACATCATGAGTAGTCAACCAATCTATATCAAGGATTACATCAAATTCATCAAACGGTAATAACATTAGGTCGGCTAAAAAACTGTGACCTCTAATTGTCAAGGGGAAATTCCTACACACTTGGTCAACTAGCACATGCCTGCCTAATGGGTTTGACACTTTTACTATGAATTCAGTAGACTCAACTAGCACATTCATACTAGGTACCAATTTCATGCACATATAGGAATAGGTAGACCCCAGATCAATCAAAGCAACAATAGATATATCATAGATAGAAAAGGTACCCATAATCACAACTGGAGATGAAGCCTCCTCGCGGGCACGAATAGCGTAGGTCCTCGTAGGCGCTCTGCCCTTGGACCTCACAGTAGATTCTCTAGGAGCACCTCTGCTGTTAGCCCCACTACCTGGGTTCTTTTGTGGTCTACCTCTCAAGGGAGTATTACTCACTCTCACATATTGTCTTTTATCTTTTTCATCCATCTCAGGACAGTTTCGGATGAAGTGGTCTAGTGAGCTGCACTTGAAACAACCTCTCTCATTTTATTGGCACTTACCAAAGTGTCGTCTACCACACTGCGAACAATTCAGCCTATTCGGTCGAGCACTAGCAACACTCGCAATGGAAGTGGTTTGAGCTTTGGACGTCATATACTGCTTATTCTTGTTTTTGCTCAAAAACCCCACTGAAGCATTCGATCGAGTAGTAAACTATCTAGATCTTTTGGACAATGACTGATAGGATTTAATCATTTTCTCTTCTTTGAGTCCTGAGACTCAATATCAGCTCTTTTCTTCTCTTTGGCCAACTCTTCGGCCTTACACGCTCTCTCAACGAGCACTACAAATTCCCTTAACTCAAGAATGCCCACCAACAAGAGAATGTTTTCATTCAAACCATCTTCAAATGTCTTACACATGGTGGCTTGTGTAGATACACACTCTCGTACATATTTGCTGAGCCTTACAAACTCTCACTTATACTCTATCACAGTCATGCGACCTTGCTTCAGCTCAAGAAATTATTTCCTTTTTTGGTCAATGAACCATTGACTAATATACTTTTTACTGAACTCGTCCTGAATGAATTCCCAACTTATCCTCTCTCTTAGTACAACTAATACGAGAGTATTCCACCATTAGTAGGGTGAGTCTCGTACTATTGACACTACACATTTTATGCACTCATCAGGCGTGCATGATAGTTCGTCGAATACTCTAATGGTATTCTCTAACCAAAATTCTACTCTCTCCGGTTCATCATCTATGTTTGCCTGAAATTCCTCGGCCCCATGCTTCCTAATTCTGTTTATTGGGGGCTTCTCTCTCCTAACCATTTCTGCTCCTTAAGAAGCTACAGGGGCAGGCAAAAGAATCAGATGGGGTGGGGGAGGTGGAGTATTCAGATTTGCACAAATAAATTTCGAGTACCAAGCATCTATCATGTGGAGTTAGGCTTCTCTAGCCCCTCTGCCCTGACTCATTATCACGGGCCCACTTTCAATTGGCACAATCCCTTCAGCAGGAGCCAGTGCATTACTCTCCATATCATCCGCCATAGCTCCGTCAGGATCCATTTACTATATAAAAACATAATTTGAATTCATCAGGAGTCGTGACACTATCATATTACAATTATGGTGTGTATAGCTAGACTCATACACGCGCTAGGTTAGTACTAGAATCGACTATACCATAGCTCTGATAGCACTAAATGTAACACCCCTTACCTGTATCCGACGCTGGGACAAGGTACGAGGCGTTACTTAATTAATACACACACAACAGACATTCTTGGATCAATAAAACATCTTTCTCAATTAAAACGTTTCAAACATTGTCTTACAGTCCTTAGTGTAGACCTACGAGGCCCAAAACATGTTTTAGAAACAACCCGAGACTATTCCGAGTACTTAGAAAACTTTCAAGAAAAACCACTAAGAATAGGGCACACGCCCATGTGGATGGCTAACACGCCCATGTGGGCTCAGAACATGGCCGTGTTGAAGGCCTGTGTAGTTCATCGACCCTACAGTGGCTTTCACATGGTCTGACACACATCTGTGTCCCCAGCCCGTGTCCCTCACACGGCCTTAACATGCTCGTGTCCTAGCCTGTGTGTGAAAACCTTGACATTCTGTTTCTGATGTCAGCAACAATTTAAGGTCATACGGCGATGGCACAGGTCCGTGTGCTAAGTCGTGTCTTTCACACAGTAGAGACACACGGCTGTGTCTTATCTCGTGTGGTTACTACTGGGCATTTAATTTTTGCCAACCTAAGGTGCAGGAGACACACGACCTGACCACACGCCCATGTGGCAGATTGTGTGTCACACATGGCCTAGACACATGCCCATTTGTCTACCTGTGTGGACAAAAATAAGGCTATCTATCAAGCCTTTTGCCACCCTGAAACAAGATCAAACACATGCCCATTTCATAACATTGCACAAATACTCAACCAATAACCATCATTTGCATATATCAATAACAAATATTAGCCACCATCCATGGCTTTTTACAAAATGAGGTAATTCATATCAAGCCAACACATTTGGCCAATTTCTCAATAACATAAAACACAGATTGACTAAGTCCCTATACATGCCATTTCTCAAAATACCAAAAACTAACTATACCTAATGCTTTAGTTCATAGTGTGAATGAAGCTTCCGACATTCTTTGATCCACGAGCTAATTAGGCGCCACTATAAGAGAATGGAAAGAAAGGGGAGTAAGCATAAAGCTTAGTAAGTTGCAAGTAAATAAATGACAACAATTAGCCATAATTTAACATACTCATAACACATCACAATTTTCATATGATATAAAAATGGCTAAAAGCATAACTTACTCATTTTACATCTCATACTAATCATACAACATAATTTTGAGCTCACATCTCACACTTTTGATGTTGGTACCTATACCACTCACAACATAATCCATATTTCTCATTCATGACACAAACTATATATATTCCCGTTGAACCAATTAGAATACAAAAGGATATTCAATCAGCCTCAAACATAAGGTATTATGCCGATGCCATGTCCCAGACATGGTCTTACACTGGCTCACATGTCAAGTCGATGCCATGTCCCAGACATGGTCTTACACTGACTCTCATATTTTGAGGCCGATGCCATATCCTATACATGGTCTTACACTGGCTCTCCTCTATCCGTACCGATGCCATGTCCCAAACATAGTCTTATAGTGACACATATCAAAGCTGATGCCATGTCCTAGACATGGTCTTATAGTAGCTCACATGTCGAGACCTATGCCATGTCCCAGACATGGTCTTACACTGGCTCGCACATATTGGTGTCGATGCCATGTCCCAAACATGATCTTACACTGACACATTACAAGGTCGATGTCGTGTCCCAGACATGGTCTTACACTAGCTCTCGTATGACCCTAATGTCATAGCATGAACATCTGATCTATTCCTATGGTTCAACTATGAGTTTATCACATTAAATCTCATCATGCATTACTCATAATCACATTTAATCAAATTTATGCCAAATCAATAATCTCGTGCATAATATCGAAATAGTTGCATTATTTACATACAACTTACCTCGGTATACAAGATGTGAGCGACTATCCGATTTAGTCTGCTTGCTTAACCTTTCCTCGGTCTAGGTTCGAATCTTGTATTTCTTGATCTATAATAATAAAAATTCACTAATTTAATCACCATATTAATTTAGACATTCTAAAATTCACATTTTTGCAAAATGACCATTTTTCCCCTAGACTTTCATAAACTGACGATTTTACCCCTAGTCTCGGAAATTAATTTTTATCATGTTTCCTTATTAACCAAGCCTAACTGAATTGTTTTCAGTCGTATGGTAGTCTACAATTTCAATTATTCATGCATTTACTACACAATTTACAACCTTTACAACTAGGTCTATTTTAGGTATTTTCCATGAACACCACTTCACAAAAGTTGTTTATTTAACAACCAAGATTCATTTTCTTCCAAAAAATTTTAGCAAAAAACATAAACACTCTCATGGTAAAACCCTAAACCTTCAACCATTTTGCAAAATAGTCCCCTCAATAGCTAGCTCATGCTACAAGGGTTCTAAAAATACAAAACTTATCAAAGAAGCCATCAAAATCACTTACTTGTAAGGGTGCTAAGTGACTGAGTTTTCAAGCTTCTAAAACCCCCCATTTTTGCTGAATTTTTTAGTGGATATGAAGAAGAGAATGAAAAAGATGATGGCTAGTCTTAGGTGTATTATTTAATTGCTAAATATCTAACCTAACAGTGACCAATTTTTGTTTTCTTTAATTTCCTTTGTCTCATGGCCGACCACTCTAATAGGGTGGGTCTATTTGCTCATCCAATGTTGGTTCTCTAGCTATTTAACACAATTTGCTAGTAAATCACAAATTTTGCCATTTATACGATTTAGTCCTTTTTCACAACTAAGGTCACAATCGTGTAAATTAATTCACCAAAATTTTCATGCACTCATAAAATCATGCTATAACACACAAAATAATATTGGAAAATAATTTCTCTGACCTCAAATTTGTGGTCCCGAAACCACTGTTCTAACTAAGCCCAAAATCGAGCTATTACGACAGGGAGATGGAAATAGCGATGATTCGAGCTAATATCGAGGAGGATCGTAAGGCAACAGTGCCAGGTTTCTTGCAAGTTTAAACCGTGACATCGCTAACATAGTGGAATTGTAATACTGTGCCGAAGTAATACACATGGTTCACATGGCCATCAAAGTCAAAAAGTAACTAAAGCGGAAGAGAGTTAGTTGATCCTACTCCAACCCCTTAACCACCAAATGAAGCCAAGGACCCAACAAAACCCCCATTCGAACCAAGGAGCCTATTGTATCAGCCAATTCCAATCAAACTATTGGTGAAACAAGTAACAATAAAAACGAGCCTATTCTAAATCACACAAGAGATATCAAGTGCTTTAAGTGTCAAGGACAGGGACACATAGCTAGCCAATGTCCCAATCAACGCGTCATGGTGGTAAGGCCCAATGGCGAGATAGAATTCGAGGAGGAAAATGAAAATGAGCCTAAAATCCCCATTGATGAAGAAGAAGATTTGGAGTAGCTGGTTGAAGAAGAAATCCTTATGGTGAAAAGAAGTCTCAACATCTAAAGTGCTGAAACCGAACAATAAGGGGAGAACATTTTTCACACCCAATGCCACATCCAAGGCAAGGTGTGTAGCATGATCATCAATAGTGGGAGTTGTACCAACATCGCGAGTAGCATGCTAGTGGAAAATATTGGTTTAGCCATGACCAAGCATCTAAATCAGTACAAGTTATGATAAACGATAAATTATACATATTTTTTACCTCATGTTTAGCCTATATTTTGGATGGATTATTATCAATTTTGTGAGAATTGGTGCTCCTAATCCTTCTTTTTCATGTCTTATACTCAGGAGAGCATAGGGAAGAGAAAAGAACAGAAAACGGGCCAAAAACGAGGAAAATGGGCCAAAAATATGAAAACGACACAGCCCAAGAAGTCGCCACACGGCCGTGCCACATGAAGTCCACACGGCCCAACCCCAACAAGCACGACTGTGCCACTATCAACAGGCCCGCACACAGGCCTTATCAAAACTACACGGGCGTGGCACACGGGCGTGTCCCTACGTGAGGAAGTGCAATTTCACTCGGATTTGGATACTTAGGGGCTAAAAAAGCCATTATAAACTCTATATAAAGATCCCAGGAGGCAACTCTAAAGGATATACTCTTTTCTCTCAAGAAAGAGCGCCATAATTCTGCCAACACAAGGAGTGAAAGCAAGGAATTACTCCAAAGGAAGCCGATTGATTCATCCCAGAAGCCAGAATTCTATATCAAGACAGAGGATCTCCCTAAATTCCTCCAGGGTTTTTGGGTTCTTTATGTTTTGTTATCTTATTTCTTCTAAGATATTTTCTTTATTAGTTATGAACTAAACCCCTCAAATACTTGAGGGGGATGAAACCTAAGACAGATCTTGCTATTCTTTATTCTTGAATTATATGATAAATACTTGAATTGTTCTTAATTATGTGTTCTTTATTCTTGATTTAATAATCCTAGGTATTACTTCAAGAACTTGATGTGCTTAGGCAGAGGCACAAAAGTCCCTGTTTTAAGAGTAGATCTACCATAATTAAGAGGAGTTGCATGCAACCCTAGACATAGGGCGACATAAATCTGCCAGATTAGGGTCAAAACTAATAGGGGGATCCATAGATCGAATTAATGCAACCTAGGGGTGTTAATTAAGAAAGAAACTTTAATTAACCACCTAGGATTAGTTGTTCTTATCCTCGACGGAGGTATTAACATAAGTTAGGAATCTCTAGGGATCAAGTCAAGTGAAGAAATCATCTAGTTCAAGAATTAATAACAAGTGAAGTCTAGGTGGATTCTCCCTTAAGTATTGCTCATATCAATCAACTTTTCCCTAAAGTTTTCCCCAATTTATTTTTTGTGCACTTTTAGTTAGTTTTAGAATTAGTTTCAATCAATCCTCTTTTATTTTTAGGCTAGATAATAGAAAGGAAGTAAGTATTAGTACTTTTTGTTCCCTTGGGTATGATAACTCGATCTTGTCGCTAAACTATACTACTGTTCGATAGGTGCGCTTGCCTTTAAAATCGTGATATTAGTTAGTTTTTGGTGTGATCAGTTTTTATAAATTTTATTACTTAATATCGCGAGTATCAAGTTACAATGGCTAAATGATAGTGGCAAACTCAAAGTGACAAAACAAGCTGTTGTGGCATTTTCCATCAGGAAGTACCAAGACGAAGTGGTGTGCGATGTGGAGCCAATGCACGCAGGACATCTTCTTTTATGGTGCCCATGGCAGTTTGATAGATGCATAATCCATGACGAATACACCAATCGATACACATTCAAACACTTGGCAAAAATGTTCACGTATAGGTACCCCATTCCTAGCCTCAACGACATGTTAGATGAACTTAGTGATGCCAAACTCTTCTCCAAGATAGACTTGAAGAGTGAATATCATCAAATACGCATGAAAGAGGGGGATGAATGGAATACGATATTCAAAATGAAATACGATTTGTATGAATGGCTAGTGATGCCATTCGACCCTACAAATACCACGAGCACCTTTATGCGTTTGATGAATCACGTATTGCGTTCTTTCATTGGCAAGTTTTGTGTAGTATACTTTGATGATATTTTGATATATAGCAAATCTTTGGCTGATCATATTGAACATGTGTGTGCTGTGTTGGAAGTTTTACGAAAGGAAGTGCTTTATGCTAACCTTAAGAAATGCTCATTTTGTACTGATAAAGTTGTTTTCTTAAGGTTCGTTGTGAATGCGGGTGCCCTTGAGGTGGATCAGGGGAAGATTAAGGCGATTCAAGAATGGTCGCATCCCACAAACATCAGACAAGTTAGAAGCTTTCACGGTCTTGCAAGCTTCTATAGGAGGTTTGTGCTGAACTTCAGCACCCTAGCTGCTCCCTTGACGGGTATTATCAAGAAAAACTCTTATTTTCTTTAAACTTATGAACAAGAACTTACGTTTAGCAAAATTAAAGAATGTTTGACTAATGCTCATTTGTTATGCTTACCTGATTTTAACAAGACTTTCGAAGTCGAGTGTGATGCTTTGGAGATAGGAATCGGGGCGGTCTTGACTCAAGATGGTCGTTCAGTGCCTACTTCAGTAGAAAACTCAATGGGGCTACACTCAACTGCCCCACCTATGACAAGGAGATGTATGCCTTGATATGTGTGTTGGTAACATGGTAGCACTACCTTTGGCCAAAAGAATTCGTCATACATACGGACCATGAGGCCTTGAAACACTTAAAAGAGAAAACCAAGTTGAATAAACGCCATGCTAAGTGGGTGGAATTCCTCGAGTTTTTTCCTTACGTGATTAAGTATAAGCAAGGTAAAGAAAATATTGTTGCAGATGCATTGTCACGTAGGTATGCTTTAATTAATCATTTGGATGCTAAGCTACTTGGATTTGCTTATTTGAAAGATTTATATGAAAATGATCTTGACTTTGGTGAAGTGTACAAGTTTTGTGTGCAAGGTTCCCGTGATAGGTATTTTTGGCAAGATGGGTTTCTTTTTCATGAGAACAAGTTGTTTATACCTTACGGATCGATTAGAGATGTACTAGTCAAAGAAGCACATAGTAGGGGATTAATGGGTCACTTCGGCATACCCAAGACTTTGGCTACACTTCAAGAGCACTTTTATTGGCCAAAGATGAGGCAAACGTAGCTAGAGTGTGCGAGCAATGCATAGCTTGCAAGAAGGCTAAGTCAAGAATTAAACCACACGGTCTACACACCCATTCCCGATTCTGAAAGAACCATGGGTGGACATCTCCATGGATTTCGTTCTAGGGCTTCCTAGAACAAAGAGTGGCAAAGTTCTATATTTGTTGTAGTAGATAGATTTTCAAAAATGGCCCATTTTATTGCATGTAACAAAACTGATGACGCATTAAACATTGGTAACGTGTTCTTTAAGGAGACCGTGCAGTTGCATGGAGTCTCGAGGACAATAGTCTCCAATTGTGACGCTAAATTCCTTAGCCACTTTTGGAGGACCTTGTGGGGCAAGCTTGGCACCTAGCTTTTGTTCTCAACAATGTGCCATCCCCAAATGGATGGCCAAACAGAGGTCATTAATCAGGTCTTGTCAACCTTGCTACGGGCCATCATTAGAAAGAATTTCAAAACTTGGGAGGAGTGTCTACCACACATTGAATTCGCTTACAACTGTTCGGTGCACTAAGCTACCAAGCATACGCCTTTTGAAGTGGTATATGGTTTCAATCCCCTAACTCCTTTAGATTTGTTGCCTTTACCTTCTAATCAATTGGTGCATGTAGACGGAAAGAAAAAGGCAGAATTCCTAAAACAACTACATCAAAGAGTTAAGGAAAACATTGAAAAGAGAACCGAGCAATATGCTTATAAGATGAACAAGGGACGCAAATGGATGCTATTCAAACCTGGTGATTGGGTGAGGATCCACATGCGCAAAGAAACGTTCGCCACCCAAAGGAGGTCTGAAATTTTTCCACGGGGTGACGGTTCATTTCAAGTCTTGGAAAGGATTAACGAGAATGCTTATAAGTTAGGCTTACCAGGTGAGTACGAAGTTAGTGCTACCTTTAACATTGCTAACTTATCACCTTTTGATGTAGGTGATGATTTGGGGACAAATTGCCTCGAAGAGGGGGAGATGATGCGATCCTAGCTAAAGAAGCTGCTGCCGATCCCATAGAGCTACCCCAAGGATCCATCACTCAGTCTTGTGCCAAGAAGTTTCAAGAAGCCCTTGCAAGCTACATTGATCGAGCATGGGAAGAAGAAGTGCTGGAACTCATTCATCATACATGGACCAGCTCAATAAGTGTCCCATGTTGATTATTGCTAGCTAAATTTTAATTTTTGTTTTGAGCTAAATAGTTGATGGAATAAACTTCAAATAATATTTAGTTAATTTAGTTTAAGTTATTTAGTTAATTTAGTTTAAGTATTAAATGTGTCTTAAGCTAATTAATGTGTCTAAGAATATTTGGCATTAATATGTCTAAGAAATTAAATATGTTTTGATTACTACAGCTATTTAATTTGCCCTAGCTCATACAACCATTTAAAGTGTCTTAAATTTAGACAACTTAATTGAGCTAATTATTATGCCTTAACCAAATTTATTTTGTGTTTATAGGTGCCTCATTAAGCTGAATCAACTAGCTTAATGATAAAGTAAAGCATTAAGGAGAATCATGCATTTACCTAATGCATGGAACGGAAATTAAAGCAAGCCGTTGTTTTGAGCTTCTCCAAAAGGCTATTCGTGAAGATCAATGGACAAGGAGTTGTTCACACAAATCCATTCAGTTCACAAACATTTTCACACCTTGGTGACTGCTCAAATCCATCCATTCACACCTTGTGGCTGATTGCATTCAAGTGTTCACACTTAATGGTTGTTCGTGCGTGTAAATGACATCAATATCGGCTGCTGCTTATTCTGCTACCTAAGGATGAATTAGAGGATGAATTAAAGTTCATTGGCTACTCAATCATTGAACATTTCAGCTCAACTCATCAGCTCATTAATTTAGATGAATTGGAAGACTAAATGAGCTGATCATTTGCGTCACCTAGGCTTAATTTTGTTAAAAGACATGTAATCATTCTAGAAGCTCATTAACAGCTTAATTAAGCTGATTACATGTGACCATTCAGCTAGGCTTAACTTAGGCCTACAAATACTTTGTCTTCAGCTAGTTGTAAGGACCTTTTGCTATATCTATGAACTTTTGTTCCTTTGTGAGAATTCAACTCTCATTGTTCTCTCTTCGACTGAATCGACTTATCAAGCTCAGCTTGTGGCGTCATTCCTTCCTTGATTAACCTGAACTTATCACTTCCAAGTGTGACGTTCGAACATACATTCAGTTCTATCTTGCTAGATAGCGGATCAAGGCATCTTTGCCAATTACTAGACCGAAATTCACCTAAGAGCTGTTTTGAGACTCGGGTCAACAATCCCTCTTATTGCTGGTTCATTCTCAGCCCTTAGCTGAATTTTCCATCCTTTGCCTAAACCATCTTTGAGCCCTTTTGTTTGAACCTATCTTCCATCCTTTTCCAACCTTCTTTGAAATGAATCAACCCTTACTCAATTTCTCGATCGGGCAAGCTAATACAACTCGAATCAACATCAATCGAGTTCGTATCAAACCATTCCAACACAGGTCTTTTAACATGCATCTTTTACCTTATCAAATAAATGTTAGAACGACTATAACAATAGTTTCAAACATCAAAAATAAGTTTGAGCAATAATCAACATACCAAGGTCCACGCCTATAGTTCTTAGGAATAATTAAGCTATAAAATATCCAAAACATCATGGCAATATCATACAACAGCTCTACTACATTATTCAATGTCCATTAACCATATATACAGTTCATGGCACTTCAACATAGTAAATATTCAAACCAAAACAATACCAATGAAATATTTATGACCTCCATCAAAAGTGCTAGAAAACTAAACCCATAAAATATCTTAAGGACCACAATAATAATCAATTAAACTCTAACCACATTGCCTTATCCTTATAGTTCAAAGAATAATATTAATACCACCTAAGCAAATACTAAAGCCTAACTTGGATCACTTCCTTGGTATCCCAACACCACTCATACCGCAAATGCTAAAATTTGCAATGGTTAGAGAGAGTAGGTGATCTTAAACAAGCTCAGTGAATGTCAGAGTAACCAAAAAGTAAACACAATATCAAAGGTTAAACAAGAGCATACTACAACACATTCACAATCACATTCTAACCAAGTGAAAATAACATATTCACGTTTCATTAAATCATAAAACCAGTATATACCCTTATGTGCAACTACACTCAACTTGCTTATGTATATAATTCATTTAACAATAATTCATCAAGACTAAACAATGTATACATGCTTTAATAACACACAAGTTTAGCTTATATATATTCACATGCATTCAAAAGTTAAATGAAAATGACCCAAACCACAATTACATACGAAATTTACTATGAGAACATACTAAAATTTTCATGAAACTTAAATAAACTCATTTAGCATACTATTTACATGTTTATGCATCCATCTCATATCATATTATCACAATATATAAGATCACATTTAAACGATAATTTGTAACTTGAGGCCATGAAACATAAAATTGTCTCTATCACCACACATCAGATACACGAATCTCTAACACACCAATTGACTCATACAACCAAACATATCCTAAAAATTAAAGCATAAAGCTAACACTCTCTAACACATAAAACATGTCCCTTTGGGTGGAGCTTAGCTCACATTCCCTTATCTCTCCAATCTCTCCCAGGGCCTTAATGACCAAAAACACAATCCTATGGCATGTCAACTATATCCAACGGTTTCAAGAGATCACAAGGTCAAAATATCCACAATTATAGAATTTTAATTACTGATTTAATGCACATCATCTTTGTTTATATGCATCAATTCACATCACAGTCTCTTACACATTACACACTTATTAGATTCACATTTATTTGCACTTTGAATGCCACAATAATGCTCATTGAGCTATCACAAATCCAACAACATATGTGTGCATTAAAATTAGTACATCATATATCACATACAAGTATTCTCACATATTACCTTTCATAATAATATCACATACAACAATTCAACACATATGTGCTTATCGAAATATCACTTACTTCCACTACATATGTGCATTATTAGCATATCATTATCACTTTTATTTGGTATGCATATCATGCCCACAACACAATTCACAATAATCATCACATATGTCTCATATCACAATATCCCATCATAATAATCAATCCATAATTATTTGCATAATCACATAATTTGCCAAAATAAAGCAAGGGAATTAGAAAGCTTACACTCAGAACTTAAGATAGGGGTTTAGGGTATTCTTAAGCTCCTAATTACCACTATGAATCGTGTCTAGAAGTAGCAATTCCAAACACTCACCATTTGCGCTTTCGCCTAGTTGTTGAAAGCTTAGACTAGCTTTTCCTTGCCTTCATCTTTACTCGTTGAAGATCCTAATGATTTTGAAGCTTCAACAAGATAAATTACACAACAACACATTCAACAATTAGCCAAAGACTCACTTCAAACAATCAAAACACAAGCCTAAGCTAAATTCTCTCACAATCGAAACCTTTGTTGAAATTCAAATATCTCAGTCTATACTTAATCTTTTTTCCTAAAACAAATTCCATTCATCTAATTATTCACCTGTGACAGATTCTCGACCTTTAAACTATGTAAAACTACCCAAATCATGGTATCAAAATTTTTTGACAAGTCATGGTAATTTTCACAAAAATTCTCTAAATCCTTAGAAAGCCTTAACGAAACTTTAAAGTAAGACTAGAAACCTTCTAATCATATCAAAATTAATTCACTTTAAAACCAATTTTTACCCAAAATCTTGAAATTCATCATTAGCAACCCAATTTTTTACTTTTATTTAAAACATGCAATTTAACAGTTAAAACCTCAATTTAAAGGATAAAATAACATCAAAAACTAATACTGAATTGAATCACTATCTTAGTTGACGAAAAACCAAAAGTTTGATCGAAAACTCAAAAAAATAAAAATTCAATAATGGATAAATCTATGGTGTTCTTGGATGTTTTTCTTAAAATATTATGGAGATTTATGTCTTGGAGGATGAAAGAAATCTAAGAAATTAAGTTTGGGAATCATAATTGAATGAGAAGAGCTTTGAAATGCAATAGACGACTAAAAAAAATGGAGAAGAGACTAATGTGGGTTTTAAAAAGAAAGATGAAGGGGGAAATAGGGTGGAAATTAAAATTTAGTTTAATTGTCTTTTAAAAACTCATAATTTTAGACCCTTTTACAAATCAGTCCTTATTTCAAAATTGAAAGTCTTTTAAACATTTTTTCAAAAATTGTTTTAATTTCCAAAATGCCATAGACAAAAACATTTTCAAATACCATGCTAACGAAACTCTCAAGCTCACTAGAGCTAAAATCCCCATTTTACCCTCAAAACTTCTAAGCCTAATTTTAGGGTGTAACACATTCGACCTAGATTGTGCACAACCATGAGATGAAAATGGAATAAGAACATCATACTCACCCTAGAGCAAGCGTAACTTGGTAAAATATTGTTATCTTGAAAGGATCAACTTGAGATCGTTGATAGGGAGATTGAATCGGCCTTTGAGATGTTGTGGTGGAAGCCATAAAGATTGTGCAACAAAGAACACAAGAATTTATAGTGGTTCTACCCCAATTGCCTACTCCACTACCTTAGCTTTCCACAACTAAGGATCTTCTTCAAATTCACTAATTTGGCAACCTTTCAGGACAATGTTTAACCTTACAGTCTCTCTTAAGATTTATGCCTCCAAAAACTTAAGATACAACTCCCTTAAGGTTTCTACCCAAACCTTAAGGATTAACCCTCTCTCTCAAAGACAAACAAATGAGCAAACGAAGAAATAATCCTTACAAGATTAGGATGTTTTCCAATGAAACACAAATACAAAGAAGAACACTTGAGCTAGATGAATACAATGAAAGCTTACAAGTGTTTACAAGAAAAGGTATGAAAAAATTAAGCTCTAGGTTGTTTTGATTGATCATTAAGCTTTGCACATGTTTCTTGTTCTTGCTAGATCTTTGGAAAATGGTATTTATACACTCTAATTGATTTCCAACCATTGTGCTTGTTGTGGACATAGGCATTTTGTTTGCTAGACCACTTCTTTTTAAGTTGAGGACAATCATACTTGATGTGTCCCAGTTTCATGCACTCAAAGCAAATAATTGAATCTTTCTCCTTGATAGATTCAAGCTTGAGTCCTTCATTCTTTTTAAATTCTTTTCCTTTGTTGGACCTCTTAAATCTCTTAAATCTTCTGACAAACATCTACATCTCTTTGCCTTCGTCCACCTATTCACTTGATTCACTATCTTCATTAGTGGTGGATTTAAGAGCTTTACCAATATTCTTCTTCATAATTCTTTCTTCTTCACTCCCTTTATTAAGCCTCATCTCATATGTAAGTAAAGAACTAATGAGCTCATCAAGGGTGAGTGAGTTCAAATCTTTTGATTCTTCTATTTCTATCATTTTAGCTTCCTAAGACGTTGGGTGACTATTCAACATCTTCTTCTCCATCTCCTTGTTGGGATAAATCTTCCCAAGGGCTTTGAGACCATTGATGATGTAGGTGAAGCGGTCAGATATCTCATTGATTCCTTCTTCTGGTTTTGCTTTAAACAACTTACAATCAGTGGTGAGAAGACTTATCTTAGACTCATTAACTTTATTTGTCCCTTATTAGGTGACTTCAAGCTTTTCCCATATTTCTTTGGCATTTTACATGAAACTGTATTGTGCTTATTTACACCAAAAGCATAAAATAGAGTGTGCATAGCTTTTTCATTTAGTTTTATTTTCTTGATATCATTTTTATCCCATCCACTTTCTTCCTTTGGGATAAAAACTCCTTCGACCCTCTTCATTGGAATGAATAGTCCATTTGTAACTATCCTCCAAACTTCATAGTCGTTGGCTTCAATGAATAACTTCATTCTTGTTCTCCAATATGAGTAGTTGAAACAATTTAATAGATGAGGCCTCATGGTGGAATGCCCTTCTCCCAATACAGTGGAATTTATCTTATAATAGGATGTCATTTTGTTAAACCATTTATACCCAAACCTTAAGGATTAACCCTCTCTGTAATAGCCCGAATTAGGGCCTAAATGGAATGGTGGTTTTGAAACTATGAATCTGAGGTCTAAAATAGTTTTCCTAGATGAGTCTTGATATTAATTGGGTGATTGAATATTTGTGTGAAATGTTGGTAGGTGAATTTTATTATTTGTATGTCCAATTTGATAGATTAGACTAAATTACAATAGGTGAAAAATATGTGTTTTAATTCATAATAGTGCTTGATTGAGATGTGGTTTTAAATCTAAGGTCCTTATATGGTAATTAGGCCATCTTAACTTAGTTTGGACAAAAATGCCCAAGGAAGGATAAAATAACAAAGGTTTTAATGAAATGCATTTTCGTCATTTGGATAATTAAAGAAATAAAAGGGGAAAATGAACCAAAATTTTAGTCCATCTTCTTCTTGTGTTGGCCGAACCTAGCAAGACACCATAGCGAGAGTTTTGTCATCTTTCCAAGCTCTAAATCGAGAGGGATGTGGAATCGAGCTTGACCGAGGCAAAGGTAAGGTTTTGGACTAAACAACAAATTTGACGTATTTTTAATCGAGGTAAGTTTATATGTAAATATAGTTTTGTTTAATTATGTAAAATATTTTGCTATACTACATGAGATGAAATTGAATATTAAATGGTGATATAATACAAATTGTGAATTTTGGAAAATAGTAGGATTAAATGAGAAATTCCCGAATAAACCTTCGCAATGAAATAGTGGAGCTATATGCCAAAACCACTCGGACATGAGATTCACTTGTAAGAGTGGAGCTATGTGCTGAAACCACTCGTAAGTGCAATTGACTAGACATTGTGGAGCTATGTGCTATGACCGCGAATAAAATGCATTGTATTGACATCGTGGAGCTATGTGTTGTTACTACGATTAAAATGCATTGTGTTGATTTAATAGCGTGGAGCTATGTGCTATTACCACGACTATAATGTACCGACTTAATAAGGTGAAGCTTTGTGTTGAAACCATCGAGTATCAATCAATAATCTAAAAGGTTCAACGGGAAAATTTTAATAAGGGATGATTTGTATAAACATATGATGTATAAGTGCAAGGATGTTACCAAGTGTGTATGTGAGTAAGTGGATATGTGAGCAAGGGTGTATGTGAGCATGTGCATGGGTAAATAATTTATATGGGGTGTATGTGAACATTGGTAAGGTAAAAGTGAGTAAGTGAAACTATGATGAGCATTAAAGTTGTGTTATGTTAAAATTTGAGTTTGAATTGAGTATGTTATTATAATGTCAATTATTTGCATATAGACTAACTAAACTTAAAGCTTACCCCTTTTATTTTTCCCTTGTCTTATGGTGTTGCCAAACCAGTTCGAATTTCAGGGACCTTAGGAGGATCACCCACACTATCAAGACTCGTTTTGGTATTAAAAAAATGTATTTTTGAATTATGGCATGTACAGGGACTCGGTTGTTTGTAGGTGTCAAGTAGTTTGGCTAGCATGTGGGTTCATGTCCTTTGATAATTTATTTTATATTAAGGCCATGTGATATGGCTAATGATGCTATTGGTTTGTATATCCATATGAGGTAATTCATGAAATGGTTGGGTTGATTGTCTGTGGATGAATTAATAGATGATGATTAATTGTTACATGTGGCTATAATAAGTGCCTAAAAGTGTTATAGTGTGTTGGAAAAAAAAAAAGAAATAGTGTAAGTTTATATGTGTTTTAGGGTATAAAATGGCTTGGAAGCCTAATAGAGGGCCACACGGTCGGTCACCACGGCCATGTGTGTTGGGAGTTGAAATCTACATGAAATTTTCAGAGATTCAGTACGTCAGACGGTCTACTCACATGGGCGTGTGTCATGACCATGTGACCAAATTTGCATGTTGACGTCATAAACAAAATACCCAAGTCTTTGCACACGGGGTAAGAACACGGGCATGTCAAGGCTGTGTAATGGACACGGGCGAAGGACACGGGCATGTACTCAGCCATGTGAAAATCCCTGTAGGTTTGAAATGAAAAATAAATATGCAATAAATCCACACGAGTTCGGGACACGGGCATGTGTGACCACACGGCCTGCCCACACAGGCGTGTCCCTATTCACATAGGCGTGTGCTCTGTTTTTAGCCAACTTTTCCAAAATTTTCCTAAGTTCTTAGTTTGGTTCCGCACCACTCCCAAATTATGTTTTGGGCTCCGTAGGCCCACTTTAAGGATTGTATGACTTGTCATGAATAAATTTTAATTTGGAATGAAATTTTATGGTTTGACTTTAAGTGATTGGTTGTGCTATTATCTTGTAAAGCCTCATATTAGATCCTGGCATCGAACTCGAGTAAGGGGTGTTATATTTAGTGGTATCTGAGCTATGGTTTAGTCAGTTCTCAAACTACCTAGCATGTGTGCGAGTCTAGCTATACATGCCATAAAAATATTGTGATAGTGTGGTGACTCCTCACATTTCTAAACTGTGTTTTGTTTTATATAGTAATAGAACCCGACCGAGTAGTGGCTGATGATGCTGTAAGTAACACGCCAGCTCCCGCGCAAGGGACTACACCTATAGAAACTAAACATGAGACATTGAGTCAAGGAGATGAGGCTCGGGATGCCTTTCTCCGAATGATGAATGATTGGCACACTGATTTTATTAGAGCAAATCCTAATGCTCAACCCCCTCCTCCCTCACCTATGCCACAACCGGTCCCCGTAGCTCTACAGGGTATTGATGTGGTATGATTGACAAAACCTCCGGTGGATAAGATACGTAAACAAAGGGTTGAAGAATTTAGAGCTAATGTTGATGATGATCTAGAAAGAGCAGAGTTCTAGCTCGAAAATTCCATACGGGTATTTGATGAATTATCTTGTACACCTAAGGAATGTTTAAAATGTGTTGTATCCTTGTTGAAAGACTCGGCCTATCGTTGGTGGAAGACCCTGACATCTGTAGTCCCGAAAGAAAGAGTAACATGGGATTTCTTCTTGGAGGAGTTCCGAAAGAAATATATCAGTCAGCGATTTGTCGATCAAAAACGAAGGAGTTCCTTGAATTGAAGCAAGGTAAGATGACTGTGGCTAAGTATGAACGTGAGTTCGTTAGACTTAGTAAATATGCACAAGAGTGTGTTTCTACTAAGGCAATGATGTGTAGAAGATTTGAGGATGGGCTTAATGAGGATATCAAAGTGCTAATGGGAATTCTAGAATTAAAAGAGTTCATGGTATTGGTTGATAGAGCTGGTAAATTTGAGGAGCTAAATCAAGAAAAGAGGAAAGTTGTTATTGAGGCTCGGGACGCCAGAAAAAGGCTGACGAGTAAGTCGTTCCAATCTCAATCGAAGAGATCCAAAGAAATGAACCCCCGAAAGACAGCTTCAACCAAGTATTCCCATCGAGGCAGGGGGAAATTGTATTCAAGTTCTAAGGTCCAAGCTACTTCAATAGCTAGTGTGGGCAATGAGAGATCTAATAAGCCCGAGTGCTAAAATTATGGTAGGCAACATTTTGGTGAGTGTTGGGAACATAACCGAGGATGCTTTAGGTGGGGTTCTCGAAAGCACTTTATTACGGACTGTCTTGAGAAAGTGGAAAAAGAGTTCAGAGTATTGGGCAGAGTAATACCCTTAGCAAGGGTAGACACCCACAAAATGTTGAAGGCGGGACTAGTAGTAAAAGTATGCTGAAAGATGTAGCTACAAGGTTAGACGAAAACCCCTGCTAGAGCATATGCTATACGAGCTCGGGAAGAGGCATCATCTCCTGATGTGATCACTGGTACATTCTCACTTTATGAAACTAATGTCATTACATTGATTGACCCTGGGTCCACTCATTCTTATATTTGTGTGAAATTGGTGCATAGTAAGAATTTAGTTGTTGAATGGACTGAATTTATGATTAAAGTGTCCAACCCTTTAGGCAAGTATGTGCTAGTAGATAAGGTTTGCAGGAATTGCCCTTTGATGCTTCGAGGTTACTGTTTTCCAGTCAATCTGATGTTCTTGCCATTTGATGAATTTGATGTTATTTTTGGCATGGATTGGTTGACATTACATGATGCCAAAGTAAATTGTAAGCAGAAAACTCTTGAGTTGAAATGTGAAAATGGTGAAATTCTTTGGGTTGAAATAGATGAGTTAAATAAAATTTCAGTTGTGATTTCATACATGTCTGCTCAAAGGTGTATGAGAAAAGGGTGTGAGGCTTACCTTGCCTATGTGTTGAATACCGAGATAAGTGAATCGAAGCTTGAATCGATGCCAGTAGTTTGTGAATTTCCAAATGTGTTTCCAGAAGAATTACCCAGGTTGCCTCCTATTAGAGAAATCGAGTTTGCCATCGATTTGTTACCTGGGACTACACCTATTTCCATCGCTCCGTATAGAATGGCTCCGACTGAATTGAGAGAGTTAAAGGCTCAGTTGCAAAAGTTGACTAATAAGGGATTTGTGAGACCGAGTTTCTCTCCCTGGGGTGCTCCCGCATTATTTGTAAAGAAGAAGGATGGATCAATGAGACTTTGCATTAACTATAGGCAGCTCAACAAAGTGACTATAAAGAATAAGTATCCTTTGCCAAGGATAGATGGCTTGTTTGATTAATTAAAGGGAGTAACCGTGTATTCGAAAATAGATTTGAGATCCGATTATTATCAGTTAAGAGTTAAAGAGTCGGATATGCCGAAAACTGCCTTTAGAACAAGGTATGGACACTATGGATTTCTTGTGATGCCTTTCGGTTTAACTAATGCACCGGCTATGTTTATAGATTTGATGAACTAGATTTTCTGGCAATATTGGAAACACAAAAATTTATATACTTTTTCATGCCCTTTTTAACTTAAATTCATGCAAATTCGAATAAATTCTTGTCGAAAAATAATTAAATATTATAAAATAATTAAATTGTGTTAATAATATGAACATGATGAATTTTAATTAATTGTATAGTTAATTTTGATTAAATTTGGTTATTTTTGACAGAATTGCACAAAGGGCGAAAAAAGGCCCGGTCGACATTGCGAGAAGAACAAAATCGAGAAGCGATTTGGAGTATCGAGGCAAACTAATTTCCAGCCCAAGACGGTCCAAAAATGTGTATTAATTCATAATTAATTTAATTTTAATTTATTACCTATTTAATTTGGGTTAAATAAATTAATTTTAATTAATTATGGAGAAAGGGCCCAGTTGAACCGCACTGGTCGAACTGAATGGAGTGAGCCGAACCAGCCACTAATTGGGCTGACCAGAACTGTCCATAGGCTGACCCAAATCAGCATTCTGGATGATTAAATATGCTTGCAAAAAGGCCCTTGAAGAACCTCCAATTTGCATTCAAACCCCACCTTTATTTTAGGCTTTGTAGATTTGCCCAGCCTATTTTTAGCAAGGTTGAAAGCTTCAACCTTGCCATGCGTGTGGCCGGCCATAGGGGGACTCTTTGGCAGCTGGAATTTGCTATTTTTAGCAGCCACAATCAGCTATAAAAGCCACCCCTTGCTGATCATTTCACTGATCCCTTATTCACTCAACATTCTCTCTTCCTCTTTACTCTCTTTTCTCTCCATTTTCCATCCTATTTTCCTATAGTCTTGTGCCGATTTCTCCTCTTGGAAAAGAAGTATTTTCCCAGCCATTTTGGGCAGCAAGCAAGTGTTCATAGAAGCCTTGACCGGCAAGGACAACGGAGACGAAGAACGAAGCAATCAATCAAGCCACGGAGAAACACCGGATTTGCCTTCTTGTTCCCTATCTTTTTAATTTCTGTTGTTTTTATGATGAACATATCTATGAGTATTATTGTTGTTGAAATGGTTATTTTAATCAAATTAGCTTGAATTTAATTCGTGTTGGGTTGATTATATTTTGCCTACTTGAATTACTAAACTAGTGTTTATGCTGTTATAGGCCTTAGTAAAATGCTTGATTAAGTAAAATCATGCTTAGGTTATCTGGCATTAAAATTTTTTAGATAACTAAAGAATTAATTGTTTAAATGGATTGAAATTGTAATTAATGGACTCAGTGCTTAATCAGTGCATGTTTAATTCTTCTAAGGTAGCTGAAAATTAAATTAGCATTGTATTTGGCAATACATATGCCTTGCATAACTTGTAAGATTGTTGTGATTAAATTGTTTCAACGTATGGCTACTTTGTTTCTTCACATAATCTTTTATATGTTTATTAAATTGAGTTAATCATTTGAATTGACATGGGAACATGCAAGAGATTAGTTTAATTTAATAAGTATGTATGTGCAATAGCATGTTTACCTTTATAAATCTGTTTAATCGGTTGAATTGGCATAGGGATATGTTCCAAGAGACGAATGGATTTTTACTGAGTGAATATGTTCATAAGTTAGCAAATTACTGGGTTGTCGTGAATTTATTCATAACAGCATAAGCATGAATTTAATAATTCTAAGATAAAAAGATGTAATTAATCCAACACAATTATATCATCTTGATTAAACCTTTTTGAAATCATGCACTAGAAATTTTTTATTTTATTTAAATTGTTTACTTAGTTTTAATCTTAGTTTATAAATCACAGTTTTAATATTAGTTTATAAATCACTCTTTTCAAACCAAAATATTTTTCCCTCACCAAAGTGTTTTAAAATTAATTTCATAAATAATATTTTTTTCAGTCCATGTGGGTACGATAACTCGACATTTACTTGTCACTTTATTACTTGGTACGATTGTGTACACTTTCACATTTCCGCTGTTCCAAGTTTTTGGCGCTGTTGCCGGGGGCTGTTTTAAAAAGCCATTATTTTTGAAGTTATTTTTACATTTTGGTTCATTTATTTTCCTATTCAATTTTACTTAATTAATTTTTCTTTGATTATTTCAGGTGTTTATGAGTATTGACCGAATTATCGACTTACTCCCTGTGGACCCTGAGGTAGAACGAACCTTTCGACAGCGAAGAAGACAAGCAGACCAGAGAAGGACCGAAGAGATGAATTTTGAGAATATCAATCAAGGAAACGGAGCAAACCTTGCTCAAAATCCTATCCTTATTGCTGATGATAGGGATAGAGCTTTACGATAAAATGCCGTGCCAGTGTTCAATAATCTTAATCCGGGTATTCGAAGACCCGAGATTGAGGCACAACAATTTGAGCTGAAGCCAGTCATGTTCCAAATGCTTCAGACAGTAGGCCAATTTAGTGGAATGCCTAATGAAGATCTTCATCTTCACTTAAGGCTGTTTATGGAGGTGAGCGACTCTTTCAAGCTAGCCGGAGTACCCAAAGATGCACTATGATTAAAGCTATTCCCGTATTCGCTGAGGGACAGAGCTCGAGCCTAGTTGAACTCACTGCCACCGAACTCAATTTCCACATGGCAAGAGTTAGCCGAGAGATTCCTCATGAAGTATTTCCAGCCAAGCAAGAAAGCTAAATTGAGGAATGAGATCACTGCTTTCCAACAAATAGATGACGAGTCCTTGTATGACGCATGGGAAAGATACAAAGAATTATTACGAAAATGCCCTCATCATGGAATCCCATATTGCATCCAACTTGAGACATTCTATAATGGTCTCAACGCTCACAGAAGGATGGTAGTGGACGCCTCCGCTAATGGTGTACTCCTTTTTAAGTCTTACAATGAGGCTTACGAAATCATCGAGAGAATTGCCAGTAACAACTATCAGTAGCCAACCAATCGAGCAGCATCAGGAAGACGAGTCGCTGGAATCCATGAAGTAGACGCTCTCACTTCATTCGCATCTCAGGTATCTTCGATATCTTCAATGTTAAAGAATCTTACCACTAATGGGTCTAACAGTTTTGCAGCTCAGCCACCTAACCAATATGAGAATATAGCCTGTGTCTATTGTGCAGAAGGACATTTGTTTGAAGGATGTCCATCAAACCCAGAATCCGTATACTACATGGGTAACTCGAACCAAAATCGAGGAAGGCAAGGGCTGCAATCCAACTTTTACAACCCATCGTGGCTAAATCACCCCAATCTTTCTTGGAGTAACCAAGGGGCTGGGGTCAATAATAACTACGCCCAACCTAGACCGACCCAACCGCCTAGTTTTTTACAGCAAGTTCAGAAACCAGTTCAAGCTGAACCAACCAATAGGTTAGAGAACCTACTGTGTAACATCCCAAAACATGGCCTAAATGGAACAGAGATTACGAAACCACAAATCTGAGATAGAAAAGTTTAGTACGATGAATTATCATGATTTACCGATTGACTAGATGCATGTGTTAGACTACCGATAAGAAATTTTATAGATTGCGTGTTTAATTTGTCTATTAGAGCTTATTTGTAAAAGTTGCTGTAACAGCTTGATTTAGGGCCTAAACGGAACGATAGTTTCGGAACCATGAATTTGAGGTCAAAAAAATTTATTCCGATTTAGTTTTAAGGTTTATTTATTGATTGAGTAATTGTGTGAAAATTTTGCGAAGAAATTTTACGTATAAGTGCCTAATTTGATAATTAGGACTAAATTGTAAAAATTGTAAAATCTGAGTTCTAGATGTTAAAGGGGATTTAATTGAAATGATTTCTTAAAGTGGAGGTCCTTATTTAGAAATTAGACCATTAGATAATTTGGTGGACAAAAATGGGCATGAATATGACAAATTTGAAAGAAAAGCCTTTAAGGGCATTTTTGTCATTTGATAATTAAAAGAATTAAAAAGGGAAAATAAAGCCAAAATTGGTCCATCTTCTTCATGGAGGCCAAATATAGCATGGGGGAAGCCATGGTTAGGGTTTCCAAGCTTTCCAAGCTTAATAGTAAGTCCGTTCTAGCCCTGTTTTTAATGTTCTTTACGTTTTTGGAATCTCGGTAGCTCGATAAAGCTTATTCTAGCCATAATTTAGGCTAGGGTACATATTTGGAAAAATACCCATAGGTGAAAAGTGTTTATTTTGATATTTTATGATAGAATATGAGGTTTTAAATTATGCTAGACAACTTGTGCTACTCGGTTTTAAGTAAAAACAAGTAAAAGGGCTTAATTGGTAAAAATACCTATTGTTCATAAGTACATGTTATAGTGGGAATTTGAGGTTGATGTTGGTAAATAAATGATTAGCATATCCTAAAACATAAGAATTTGGGATAAAGTTTAACTTTCGAGCCTTGGGGCAAAAGTGTAAATATGCAAAAGTTTAAGGGCAAAATTATAATTTTGCCAAAGTTTAAGTTAGGGACTGTTTTGAATAGTACATTAATTAAATAAGTTAAATATGATGTTTTAGATCCCGAAAAATGAGATTTGGACCTAGAACAGGAGAAAAATCGAAAATCGAGAAAGTTGGTAAAATGATCGTTTTGGCATCGAGGTAAGTTCATATGTTTAATAAGAAATTAATTATGCATATTTGGATGTTAAATTGGTATTTTAGCTATAAATATTTTAGCAGTAAATTTTAGATATAGTAATTATTGTTCGATAATAATTCGACATTGAAAAGATAAATTATAAAAGGGTACATGTAAGCCCATATCTGAAATATGGCCTTGTATGATATTGAGAAAGTATAGAAAAACATAGTTTGAAGGGGATAAGTTGAATCGAAGAGGAGTCGATAGATAAAAAGTATCAGAAAGCCCCGTTTGAACCTTAGGAATGTTTGGGATATGAATGTCATGACATTTGGGGTTATCAGATAGAACAGGAATAATCCATGTAAGTCCATATCAGACATATAGCTTTGGAAAGATAGGAATAATCCATGTAAGTCCATTCAGACATATAGCTTTGGAAAAACAGGAATAATCCATGTAAGTCCATATCAGACATATGGCTTTGGAAAGACAGGAATATCTCATGTAAGTCCATGTCAAGAACATGGCATTGGCAGGCTATTATCAGGCAGGAAAACCCGAGTATCCTTAGTATTCCAAGTGGTTCAAGGGGCTAATGTTTATGTTAAATTATAGCAAGGTTCAGGTAAAGAAATGATAAACAGGTCCAAGTGAGTTCGTAAGAACACCATAGTTATTAGTTGAGGAAACTTTCAACAAAGGAAATGTAATTTATGTTTATGAGTTTTCAGTTTACATCATGAGAATGACATAAGTTGAAATATCTTAATATCAGGAAGGAATATGACTATGATCAGTGAGATGATGTAGGCATGCAAGGGAAATTAGTAAGTGATGAGCCTATAGTATATAGAGTCTTTGGTAAGGCCATAGATAAGTAAGTTGGGAAAGTAAGAATTTAGCAGTATTTATTCAAGCTGAAACAGCTTAGTAGTAAGCTAAATTTATTATTACTGCTTATTACTTTACATGTGAACTTACTAAGCTTTATAAGCTTACTTCTTTTCCTTTCCCATATTTCAGAGTACTTAAAAGCAAGCTCAGGTTGGAGGTCATCGGAGATCGCTTCACACTATCGACTATCAAGTTACCAAATGGGTATCTTCATTTACAAATGTCCTAGTTTATGGCATGTATAGGGACTTAATATTTAGTAAGTGTCAATTATGATATGGCCAATGTATGGCAGGTAAATATTTGATAAGGATTAGATATTGAAATAGCTAATTACGAATATGTTTTGATGTTATGTATGCCTAAATGAAAGTGAATACATGGAAATCATGAAAAAGTGAAGTTAGCATTAAAACAGTATTAGATAGCAGCAGTGACGTGAATTTGAAAAATTACAAAAAAAAATAGTAGACATGGAATTAGATGGAGAGTAAGATGTAGAATTAAAGCTTAATGAGTCTATTTCCATGTGAAAGAAACAGGGGAAGCAAAGGAGTTGTAAATTATGAGTTATAAGAATTTGAGTGAGACTGCTCCAGATTGATTTCGCGATCCCCTATTCTGACTTTAAAAATTCACCATAAATTTTACATAAATAATAGAAGTTATAGTTTATATTCCTAGATTCCTTATTGAGTCTAGTTTGTAATAAAATAAGTGGCATTGTTATTTGAATTTGATATTGAGAGAAATCCATTTCGTAGTGAATAGAGGTCAAGGCAGTTGAGCAGTGAAACAGGGGAAACTTTAAATAATAAACTGTACAAATTTGCTGAGTCAAAAATTCTAGAAAAAAATCAGTAAGAACATATATGAGTCTAGTTTCAGAGAAAATTTACGGAATTGAATTTTGAGTTGCAAAAATCGAGATATGATTTTTTTAACGATAGTGATGCAGTTGGACAACTTTATTATGGAACAGGGAAATGATATGTTTTGTTCCATTTAAGTAATCGGGAAATTTTCATTAATCTTGGTTGGTCCCGAATCATTTCAATTGTATGATTTAGGGTCTCGATGACCTTTTTTAGGGACATATTAAATGAATGAAAATAAATTAATTTTAGAAGTAAATTTTAAACCCAGGTTGAGTAAGTTAAGTCCAGTAATGCCTCGTGCTCGACTCCAGCGACTGTCTCGGGTAAGGGGTGTTACATACTGAAGGCTTACATGGTGAAGAATGACGCCTTAATTCAAAGCCAAGCTGCTACATTGAAGAGTTTGGAGAACCAGATGGGCCAGCTTGCAATTGAACTCAGGAACTATCCACAAGGTGCTCTACCTAGTGATACGGAGAATCCGAGAAATCCGGGGAAGGAACATTGTAAAGCACTAACATTGAGGAGTGGAAAGACAATAGTGCCCAACATCATTAAAGCTGAAAAGGAGCATGTTGAAGCTCAAGATTCGAAAGAATTTCAATCGAGTGTTGAAGTTCCAGTTCCACCTGAACCAGAACCTGCAAGATCTAATAAGGTAACCTCAGAACCAGATAATTCTGATCAACTAACAACTCCATTAGGTGTAGAATTACTGCCAAAGATAAATCAACCAGTTCCAGTTCCAGTAAGGAAACCTCCACCACCCTACCCTCAAAGACTTTAGAAATAGAAATAGGATGTCCAATTCAAGAAGTTCTTGGATGTACTCAAGCAACTTCACATCAACATCCCGTTGGTGGAAGCACTTGAGCAAATGCCAAACTACATCAAATTCATGAAAGATATCCTGTCCAAGAAACGAAGACTTGGAGAATTTGAGACGGTAGCTCTGACAAAGGAATGTAGTGCATATCTTCAAGACAAATTACCCCCGAAGTTGAAGGATCCAAGATGTTTTACCATACCATGCAATATTGGAGCAACATATTGTGGTAAGGCATTATGTGACTTGGGCTCAAGTATCAACTTGATGCCTATGTCAATATTTAAGAAGTTGGGGATAGGTGAAGTTAGACCTACTACGGTTACACTTCAGCTAACAGATCGATCCTTAGTACATCCAAAAGGAAAAATCGAGGACATATTGGTACGTGTAGATAAGTTTATCTTTCCTGCTAATTTCGTAATTTTAGATTTCGAAGCAGAAAAAGAAGTACCAATTATCCCGGGGAGACCATTCTTAGCAACTGGAAGGACCCTGATTGATGTACAGAAGGGCAAGCTTACGATACATGTTCAGGATGATCAGGTAACATTTAACGTTTTCAAGTTAATGCGATTTCCTGACACAATAGATGATTGTTCTGCAATATCTGATTTAGAGGAGTTAATAGCGGAGAAGGGACCCTCCAAATGATGAAGAGGAGGATGAAGACTTAGCTTTGTTAGAAGCTAATCAAAAGGGATTTAATCTGCAATTCCAATTTGAATCTTTGGAATTGGAGAAGAGAGATTACTCACAGTCGAAAGCGTCAATTGAGGAGCCACCTAAATTAGAACTCAAGGTATTACCTTCTCATTTAAAATATGTTTATTTAGGTGACGCTTCTAATCTGCCTGTGATTGTTTCAGCAAAATTAACTACTGAGCAAGAAGAAAAACTTATCTTAGTTCTGAAACAGTTCAAGAAGGCTATCGGGTGGACCATAGCCGATATTCGCGGTATTATTCCTTCTCACAAGATCATACTGGAAGATGGTGAAAAAGGGATGATCGATGGACAACAAAGGCTAAACCCCATAATAAAGGACGTGGTGAAAAAAGAAATTATCAAGCGGTTAGATGCGGGTATTATTTACCCCATCTCAGACAGTTCATGGGTAAGCCCAGTCCAGTGCGTACCAAAGAAAAGAGGTATCACGATCGCAGAGAATGAGAACAACGAGTTAATACCAAATAGAACAGTTACGAGATGGAGAATCTACATCAATTATCGGAAGCTGAACAAGGCAACTAGGAAGGATCACTTTCCTTTGCCATTCTTGGACCAGATGCTGGATAGACTCGCGGGGCGAGATTACTACTATTTTCTCGATGGATACTTAGGGTAAACCAGATTACGGTAGCACCAGAAGATCAAAACAAGACCACATTCACTGGCCCGTATGGTACATTTGCATTTAGACGCATGCCATATGTAATGCACCTGCTACATTTCAAAGATGTATGATGTCTATTTTTACTAACATGGTTGAGAAGTTTTTGGAAGTTTCCATGGATGACTTTTCAGTATTTGGAGATACGTATGATGATTGCTTAGCCAATCTAGCTATGGTACTAAAACGATGCGAAGAAACAAACATAGTCCTTAATTGGAAAAAGTGCCATTTCATGGTATGAGAAGGAATTGTTCTAGGGCATCAAGTAGCGAAACATGGGATCGAGGTAGATAGAGCAAAGGTAGACGTTATTAAGAAACTCCCACCTCCAACATCTGTAAAGGGTGTTAGGAGCTTTTTGGGCCACGCTGGCTTCTATCGAAGGTTTATTAAAGACTTCTCCAAAATTGTTAAACCTTTGTGCAAATTGTTGGAGAAGGACACAACATTCAAGTTAGATGATGAATGCTTAAGAGTTTTCAAGGGTTTGAAGAATCAGTTAGTTATGACACCCATAATCGTCACACCAGACTGGGACTTGCCATTTGAACTGATGTGTGACGCAAGTGTCTTCGCAATTGGAGCTGTCATGGGCCAGTGAAGGAACAAAGTTTTTCATCCCATCTACTATGCAAGCCGGACTCTTACAGGAGCTCAATTAAACTATACGGTAACAGAAAAAGAGTTACTTTCTATCGTGTTTGCTTTTGACAAGTTTCGATCTTACCTTGTAGGTACCAAAGTGACTGTCTATACGGACCACTCGGTAATCAAATACTTACTTGCCAAGAAAGACGCTAAACCGAGGTTGATCCCATGGGTACTTGTACTTCAAGAGTTCGATTTGGAAATTCAAGATCGTAAAGGAGTAGAAAACCAAGTAGCAGATCACTTGTCCAGGTTGGAGCTGCAAGAAGGAAATACTCCACTTATACCGATTCATGAGACCTTTTCAGATGAGCATATACTTAAGGTAAATCATGTCTATAATACCCCTTGGTTTGCTAATATTGCTAACTTTTTAGCTTGTGGTTTGATGCCAATTGATAAGACATATCAACAAAGGAAAAAGCTTCTTCACGATGTGAAGTACTATTTCTGGGTAGAGCCATATCTATTTAAAAAGTGTGCAGATCAGATGATCAGGAGATACGTGGCAGAAGAAGAAATACCAAAGATCCTATACCATTGTCACTCAGCTCCGAGTGGGGGACATTTCGGAGGTACTCGTACTGCGGCCAAAGTATTGCAAGCTAAATTCGTTTGGCCAACACTATTCAAGGATGCATATGCGTACGTAAAGAGCTGTGATAGATGTCAAAGAGTTGGAAATGTCACTAACAGAAGTGAGATACCTCGAACAAACATCATTGAGGTAGAATTGTTCGATGTATGGGGTATCGATTTCCTTGGGCCTTTTCCTCTGTCTTTTCGTTACAAGTATATATTGGTAGCGGTAGATTATGTGTCCAAATGGGTCGAAGCTGAAGCTTATCCGACAAACGATGCTAGGGTTGTGATGAAGTTCTTGTAGAAACACGTGTTCACAAGGTTTGGAACCCCACGAGCCATTATCAGCGATGAAGGGCCCCATTTTGTGAACAAGTGGTTGAAATGGTTGCTAGCCAAGCACAGGGTGAAACACAAGGTTGCAACAGCTTACCATCCGTAGACAAATGGGCAAGCTGAACTGGCAAATAAGAAGATCAAAGGCATACTCGAGAAGGTAGTTTGCCTGAACCGACGAGATTGGTCCAAAAGATTGGATGACGCTTTATGGGCTTACAGAACAGCATACAAGACACCTTTAGGGATGTCACCCTATAGGCTGGTCTTTGGGAAAGCATGTCATCTACCTCTGGAGTTAGAGCACAAAGCTTACTGGGCTCTTCAACGGCTTAATTTAGATCCTAAGCTCGTGAAAAAAAATGGATGTTCCAACTCAACGAGCTAGAAGAATTCCGAATGTTCTCATATGAAAATGCCAAACTGCTCAAAGAAAGACTTAAGAAATGGCATGATAAGCACATCCGAGTTCGAGAATTTGAAGCAGGTCAGCAAGTGTTGTTATTTAATTCCAGATTGAAGTTCTTTCCAGGTAAACTCAAATCACGTTGGTCCGGTCCATTTACGATTCATCGCGTCTATCCATATGGAGTTATTGAACTCCAATGTAAGGGAGGTAATTTTCAAGTTAATGCTCAGCGTTTGAAACATTACCACGAAGATAAACTTGAACGGTATCATGTCTTGTTCAGGTTATCAGATGTTTAAAATTCTCTTTGATTTTGAATAAATTATTTAGAGTATATTTTTGGGTTTATAATGTTTAAATAAATTCTGTCTAGGAGAGTGGAATTTAAGCGGGACTGCCTGTGACCCCTTCAATCTTTCCTGGGAATTGATTTTCACATAATTTTCCAAGAAATTATTCCCTAAATAACGAAATAATTTTTTTTATTTTTCAAATAAAAGGGTCAATTTTGATCCAATTTTTAATTTGCAACTCAATTTTTAATTTTCATTAAGTCTAGGGACTTAATTGAATTATTTTTAAAAATTTAATTGATCTTTTTGTGAATAATAAAAATATGATGCCTTTCTTTATAAATATATTTTTAAGGCATCTAGAAGAAATATTTTTTTATTTTTATATATTATTAATAATATGATAAACTTTAATATATATTTATATTCATTATAATTTATATATTAATTTTTATCAACTTAGATTAGAATTAGGATTAATTTAATTTCTATTTCTATTTTATGTTTATCTTAATAATTAATAGCAATTGATAAGTTTATATGCTTATATTTAATTATTAATTGTTGTTAAACTTGAGTAGGATTAGAATTAAACTCTTTTTTTTAATTATTTAATTAGACTAAGAGTTCTATTTTAAGTCCTATTACTTATGCTATAAATACCATCTTAATTTCCCTATTCATTCATCACCCAAAAACCATCCATAAGCACCAACCCACCTAGTGCCGCAACCCACCAAGCATTCAGCCAGCAGCCTGCTCCTGCGCATACCACCAGCAGCCCTTGCTGCTTCAGCGTCTAAGCTTCCAACAGCATGCGCCCGCTGCTCCTGCTTAGCAGTTGTCCAGGTACGTCCCAGCGTACAAGGTCTTGCGCGCCTACTGCTCCAGCTACTGTTGACCAGGCCACATCCCGCACTAGCGCCGAGGCCTACTCGACAAGGCTCCTGCACGCTACCTGCTCTCGAGCCAACCCCCTGCTGCTTGCTGCGCATCACTGCTTACCGAGCCAGCCCTCTAGCCGCGCGCCTTGCTGCTGCTGCCAAGCACTTGTGCGACACTCCACCTTCACCCAACCTTAGCCAAACCCTCCAACCCTCCTTTTAATTCATCATCTTTTCCTTCATAATTATTTTTCTTTAGAGTTCTTATATTTTTGCAAAAAGGTGGTAAGATTTAATTTCTCTTTTAAATTTTAATTTATTTAAATTATTTAATTTTTTTAATTCTTTGAATTATTAATAATTTTTATAATTTAAATTTTTGGGAGAATAAATGTTGTTTTTTCCATCTCGTGTTTAGGTTAATTATGCCTCGCAAGAGAACTCGTGCCTCCGCTCAAATTGACGAAACACAAAGCAAGTTCCATTATGTTGAAGATAAAATGAGATACGAAAGTATCTACAAAAATCAACAGATGCATCCTGAGAAAGACTTCACACTAAAGGAGAGCAACTACAGAGACTTCATGGCACGTATTCGTCAAATTGCTGAAGCTCTCAATTGGGAATTGTTTTGTGAAAAGAGACCTAGTGTGGATGAGGAGTTAGTTCGTGAGTTCAACGTAAATTTAACATCAAGCAAGATGACAGAAGTCCCTATTCGCGGAATCAAGGTACCTATAAATTTGAATGCTAGTAATGAGTTCTTTGAATTACCTGATTTCGAGAACAACAAATATTTATCTTTGATGAGCAATATCAAGCTGAAACTTCTGCAAGAAATTCTCGAGGAGCTTACAGTTGAAGTTTCCAATTGGACTGTGTCAAAACAAGGAACCCACACTTGTCGAAGAGAATACTTAACACCTATTGCGAAGGTATGGTTCTATTTCATCCGTTTTAGCCTTCTGCCTAGCTCACATGGGACTACAATTTCATTGGAGCGAATGGTCTTACTATACTCGATCTTGACGAGTAAGACCATTGATGTGGGAAAGATCATCCTGAAAGAAATTTGAAACTGTGCCGTTAGATGTTCTAGCCCTACTTACTTCCCCTTTACAATAACTATTCTGTGCTTGAAAGTAAAAATTCTTGCCAATGTTAAAAAGACAGGGTACACCCAAGCCATAATTACAGATTGGGACCTCTACCGAGTAGCCGAAGACTCAGTTCTGCAACAACAAGTTGAAGAAAGTGAAGAACCTGAGGACCCTGATGAAGAAGAAGATCCCACGATGCAATCATTTGAAGTCCCTGATAAAGTGGACCCAGTGGAGCCAAAAGATGAATCGGATGCTGCAACTCCAATGTTTAGAGCTCAGTCGCCTAGCCCAGACTTTCGAGATGAGCTGTCAAATTTGATGGACTTAATGCAACATATGCAATGGCAGCAACAAGCATACTGGAGATACTCAAAAATAAGGGATGACTCGATAAGAAGTGCTTTCAGGAAAATATACAATGACCCATTTATTTTTGTGCCTGAATTTCCAGATTTCATATTCGAGCCATGGACTCCATTCTTGAAAAAGGAGTGAAGCGATTCATGCAAAGGCAATAATGATGGAGCAAAAGATAAGTCCAAGTTGGAAGGATCTGCAAATAAATAAAAGGGAGGGATCTTGACTTTATTTAATTTTTGTTTTTAGGTTACTTTAGGATTAGGTTAATTAGGAATTTTTATTTCTACATAATAAAACAAGAGAAGGAAATCCTGAATAAATATGGACAAGTCATAAAGTATAAAGTGTGGCAATAGATATAGACATGTTTAGGATTGGATTTCGAAAGAGCTTGGTACTTAAGCAGTCACATTGACTCACCTCCTCTTTTCTGAATTCCTACTTGGTGTATAGTATCTATTCACTTTAAACAATGAGGACATTGCTCATTGTAAGTTGGGGGGACCAAAATTTGAAATTATTTCCATCCAGAATAAAATTTTTCTTTTAATTATGATTAGGATATATTTCTGTTCAATAAATTTGAATTTTGTTAAGTACGTTAAACTTGAGTACGAATAAAGTTCTTTTTTTACAATAAATTATTATGTAGCTTAATGATGACATGAATGTATTTTTAACAAAGCATGCAACTTCATACCATAAAATTTTTTATCTCTTCAGGAAAGTTAGGTATGCATGAAAGTTTAAGTCTTTAGAATTGACTTAGTAGTTTCTTGAGGCGAAATCCTAAGAAGCATGGACCATTGAAAATGATTTAGGCAGCTATTGTTTGGACCGTTTGAGCCTTTCAAGCCCACCATGGTAAATTTTCTCCTTTGAAACCCAACTTTGAGACTATATGGCCTAATTTTATTTTGGAACCTATACAAAATTTCCCCATCACGTTTCTCTTAATTATCTTTAAATTGTCCCAAACACTAGACTCAGTACTATTCAAGAATATCATTTGAAAATAAGTTTGGGGGAGTTGAAAAGAAATATCAAATGCTCAAATTTGTATGCAGAAAGTAAGTGCTCAAAAAAAAAAAGAAAAGAAAGAGCACATGTATTTGAAAAAGAGCATGTGAAAGTTGGTGTTTGAAGGTAAAAATTTCTGAAGGTTAAAATTTCTGAAGGTTCGATTTACACTGAGTTTAGGGTTTTTAGCCGAAATTTATCTATCTTTTTACCTACCCCTAAGCCCAGCCAAGTTACAACCTTGTAAAGACCTATTGATTCAAAGTTCCAATGTTACCTACATTAGTGGAGAGAAATTACTTTGTTCAACAAATGAAGACATAACTTAAGCTTAATGATTGCAGCTTAATCTTGAATAAGGGATTAAAAATTAAATTGGTAGGAATTAGGATGTCTTTATTAAGAAACATTTAGTCTAATTTTGCTATTGTAAAAATTGTTGAGATTAATTTGAATAATATGAACACTTGAGTAGCATAATGATCAAATTTCTTATTTTTTAGCATAAGTATATCAAATTCATAACGTGGAGAAACATGTTGTTCTGAAGAAGGTTTTTAAAAGTGTTTCCGAGAAATTCTTTTCAAAATTTGTGCATTACTCGGTACGAGCAATGAATTAAGTTTGGGGGTGTGGAAACACAAAAATTTATATACTTTTTCATGCCCTTTTTAACTTAAATTCATGCAAATTCAAATATATTCTTGTCAAAAAATAATTAAATATTATAAAATAATTAAATTATGTTAATAATATGAACATGATGAATTTTAATTAATTTTATAGTTAATTTTGATTAAATTTTGTTATTTTTGACAGAATTGCACAAAGGTCGAAAAATGACCTGGCGGACATTGCGAAAAGAACAAAATCGAGAAGTAATTTGGAGTATCAAGGCGAACTAATTTCCAGCCCAAGACGGTCCAGAAATGTGTATTAATTCATAATTAATTTAATTTTAATTTATTCCCTATTTAATTTGGGTTAAATAAATTAATTTTAATTAATTATAGAGAAAGGGCCCAATTGAACCGCACTGGTCGAACCGAATGGAATGAGCCGAGCCAGCCACTAATTGGGCTGACCAGAACTGTCCATAGGCTGACCCAAATCAGTATTTTAGCTGATTAAATATGCTTGCAAAAAGGCCCTTGAAGAACCTCCAATTTGCATTCAAACCCCACCTTTATTTTAGGCTTTGTAGATTTGCCCCAGCCTATTTTAGCAAGGTTGAAAGCTTCAACCTTGCCATGTGTGTGGCCGGCCATAAGGGGGCTCTTTGGCTGCTGGAATTTGCTATTTTTACCAGCTACAATCAGCTATAAAAGCCACCCCTTGCTGATCATTTCACTGATCCCTCATTCACTCAATATTCCTTCATTCTCTCTTCTTCTCAACTCTCCTTTCTCTCCATTTTCCATCCTATTTTCCTATAGTCTTGTGCCGATTTCTCCTCTTGAAAAAGAGGTATTTTCCTAGCCATTTTGGGCAGTAAGCAAGTGTTCATAGAAGCCTTGACTGGCGAGGACAACGGAGACGAAGAACGGAGCAATCAATCAAGCCATGGAGAAACACCGGATTTGCCTTATTGTTCCCTATCTTTTTAGTTTCTGATGTTTTTATGATGAACATATCTATGAGTATTATTGTTGTTGAAATGGTTATTTTAATCAAATTAGCTTGAATTTAATTCGTGTTGGGTTGATTATATTTTGCCTACTTGAATTACTAAACTAGTGTTTATGCTGTTATAGGCCTCAGTAAAATGCTTAATTAAGTACAATCATGCTTAGGTTATCTGGCATTAAAATTGTTTAGATAACTAAAGAATTAATTGTTTAAACAGATTGAAATTGCAATTAATGGACTCAGTGCTTAATCAGTGCATGTTTAATTCTTCTAAGGTAGCTGAAAATTAAATTAGCATTGTATTTGGCAATACATATGCCTTGCATAACTTGTAAGATTGTTGTGATTAAATTGTTTCAAAGTATGGCTACTTTGTTACTTCACATAATCTTTTATATGTTTATTAAATTGAGTTAATCATTTGAATTGACATGGGAACATGCAAGAGATTAGTTTAATTTAATAAGTATGTATGTGCAATAGCATGTTTACCTTTATAAATCTATTTAATCGGTTGAATTGGCATAGGGATATGTTCCAAGAGATGAATGGATTTTTACTGAGTAAATATGTTCATAAGTTAGCAAATTACTGGGTTGCCGTGAATTTATTCATAACAGCATAAGCATGAATTTAATAATTCTAAGATGAAAAGATGTAACTAATCCAACACAATTATATCATCTTGATTAAACCTTTTTGAAATCGTGCACTAGAAATCTTTTATTTTATTTAAATTGTTTACTTAGTTTTAATCTTAGTTTATAAATCACTCTTTTCAAACCAAAATATTTTTCCCTCACCAAAGTGAATTAATTTCATAAATGTTATTTTTTTCAGTCCCTGTGGGTACGATAACTCGACATTTACTTGTCACTTTATTACTTGGTACGATTGTGTACACTTGCACATTTCTGCCGTTCCAAATATCTGGATAAATTTGTGGTGGTATTCATAGACGATATATTAATTTATTCTTGAGATGACTCTGAGCATGCTGAGCACTTGAGGACGATAATGCAAATTCTGAGAAAAGAGAGATTGTTTTCCAAGTTCAGTAAAAGTGAATTTTGGCTTCATGAAGTCGGATTCTTGTGACATATAGTTCCTGGTGATGGTATTCAGGTCGATCCAAACAAGATTTTGGCAATTGTTGATTGGAAGCCGCCGAAGAATGTGACTGAGGTTAGAAGCTTCTTGGGCTTAGCTGGATATTATCAACGTTTTGTCTAGGGTTTCTCCATAATTGCTTCATCTTTGACTAAGTTGATGCAAAAGAGTGCTAAGTTCGAATAGACTGAAAAATGTCAACAAAGTTTTGAAAAGTTGAAATCGAAATTGACTGAAGCACCAGTGTTAGTGCAACCCGAGTCGGGGAAAGAGTTTGTAATCTATTGTGATACGTTGTTGAATGGCCTTGGGTGTGTATTGATGTAAGAAGGCAAGGTGGTAGCCTATGCCGTAAGGCAACTAAAGCCGCATGAGAAAAACTACCCAACACACGATTTGGAGTTAGCCGCCATTGTTTTTGCTTTGAAGATATGGCGTCATTATTTGTATGGCGAGAAATGTAAGATTTTCACCTATCATAAAAGCTTGAAATACTTGATGAATCAAAAAGAATTGAATTTGAGACAACGGTGGTGGCTTGAGTTGTTAAAGGATTATGAACTAGCAATTAAGTATCATCTCGGGAAGGCAAATGTGGTTGCGGATGCTTTGAGTAGGAAATTGTTGTATGCTTTGTGAGCCATACTAGCCAAGTTGAGGGCTAGACCATTGTTTCTTCAACAGATTTGCGAAGCTCAAAAGGATGATAATGAAATGCAAGCCAAGAGAGTTCAGTGTGAAATGAGTGATAATTTTGACTTTTGAATTTGTTCAGATGATTGCTTAATGTTTCGTGATAAAGTTTATGTACCAAGAAATGATGAGTTGATTCGAAAATTTTTACATGAGGCACACAATGGTTGTTTATCAGTACATCTCAGAGTATCAGAGTTTGCGACAAAGTGTTTAATTTGCCAACAAGTGAAGGCTGAGTATCAGGTACCTTCGGGTTTACTTCAGCCAGTAATGGTTCCCGAGTGGAAGTGGGACAGGATTACGATGGACTTCGTGATAGGATTGCCTCTGACACTGAAAAAGAAAGATGCTATGTGGGTTATCATGGATAGATTGATGAACTCAACTAATTTTATTCCGGTACGTGTTGATTACTCACTTGATAAATTGGCTAGATTATATATTGCTGAAATTGTGAGATTGCATGGAATACCTATGTCCATCATTTCAGATAGAAATCTGAGGTTCACCTCTAGATTTTGGAGGAAGTTGCAAGAAGCATTGGGTACCAAATTGAATTTTAGTACCGCATTTCATCTACAAACCGACGGACAATCTGAGAAGGTGATTCAAGTTCTTAAAGATATGCTTTAGTGTTGTGTTCTAGAGTTTGTGGGCAGCTTGGAAAAATATTTACCTTTGGTAGAATTTGCCTACGACAACGTTATCAGTCGAGTATACAGATGGTGCTGTATGAGGCATTGTATGGTCGTAAGTGCCGAACTCCATTATATTGGAATGAGTTGAATGAGAAACAGATTCATGGTGTTGATCTGGTTAGAGAGACCAAAGAAAAAGTAAAGATAATTCGAGATTGTTTGAAGGATGCTTCAGACCAGCAAAAGTCTTATGCTGATTTAAAAAGAAAAGAGATTGAATTTCAGGCTAGTGATAAGGTATTTCTAAAAGTATCACCATGGAAGAAAATATTGAGATTTGGTCAGAAGGGCAAATTAAGTCCACGTTTTATTGGGCCGTACGAGGTTACAGAAAGAATAGGGCCAGTGGCATACTAGCTTGCTTTACCGCCAGAATTAGAAAAGATATATAATGTGTTTCATGTGTCCATGTTGCGACGGTATCGTTCAGATCCATCACATGTGATTTCTCCTACAGAGATTGAAATTCGATCGGACATGACATATGATGAGGAGCCAATTAAAATTTTGGCTCGAGAGTTCAAACAGTTGAGAAACAATAGTGTAGCTTTGGTAAAGGTATTGTAGCAAAAGCATGGTATAGAAGAGGCTATGTGGGAACCAGAGGAAGCCATGAGAAAACAGTACCCAAACCTATTCACCGGTAAGATTTTCGGGGATGAAAATCCCTAAATGGGGAGAGTTATAACAACCCAAATTAGGGGCTAAATGGAATGGTGGTTTCAAAACCATGAATTCGATGTCTAAAATAGTTTTCCCGATTGAGTCTTGATATTAATTGGGTGGTTGAATATTTGTGTGAAATGTTGGTAGGTGAATTTTATTGTTTGCATGTCCAATTTGATAGATTGGACTAAATTACAATAGGAGAAAAATTTGTGTTTTAGTTCATAAAAGTACTTGATTGAGATGGGGTTTTAAATCTAAGGTCCTTATGTGGTATTTAGGCCATCTTAACTTAGTTTGGACAAAAATGCCCAAGGAAGGATAAAATAACAAAGGTTTTAATAAAGGGCATTTTGGCCATTTGGATAATTAAAGAAATAAAAGGGGAAATGAACCAAAATTTTAGTCCATCTTCTTCTTGTGTTGGCCGAACCTAGCAAGACACCACAGCTAGGGTTTTGTCATCTTTTCAAGCTCTAAATTGAGAGGGACGTGGAATCGACCTTGACCAAGCAAAGGCAAGGTTTCAAACTAAACTGCAAATTTGACATATTTTGTATCGAGGTGAGTTTATATGTAAATATAGTTTTGTTTAATTATGTAAAATATTTTGTTATACTGCATGAGATGAAATTGAATATTAAATGGTGGTATAATACAAATTGTGAATTTTGGAAAATAATAAAATTAAATGAGAAATTCCCAAATAAACCTTCAGAATGAAAGAGTAGAGCTATGTGCTGAAACCACTCGGACATGAGATTCGCTTGAAAGAGTGGAGCTATGTGCTGAAACCACTCGTAAGTGCAATTGACTAGACATCGTGGAGCTATGTGCTGTGACCGCGAACAAAATGCATTGTATTAACATCGTGGAGCTATGTGCTGTTACTACGATTAAAATGCATTGTGTTGATTTGATAGCGTAGAGCTATGTGTTGTTACCACGACTATAATGTATCGATTTAATAAAGTGGAGCTTTGTGCTGAAACCACCGAGTATCAATCAATAATCTAAAAAGTTCAACGGGAAAATTTTAATAAGAGATGATTTGCATAAACATATGATGTATAAGTGTAGGGATGTTACCAAGTGCATATGTGAGTAAGTGGATATGTGAGCAAGGGTGTATGTGAGTATGTGCATGGGTAAATAATTTATATGGGGTGTATGTGAACATTGGTAAGGTAAAAGTGAGTAAGTGAAGCTATGATAAGCGTTAAAGTTGTGTTATGTTAAAATTTGAGTTTGAATTGAGTATGTTATTATAATGTTAATTATTTGCATATAGACTTATTAAGTTTAAAGCTTACCCCTTTTCTTTTTCCCTTGTCTTGTAGTGTTGCCAAACCAGCTCGGATTTTGCAGAGCGTCGGAGGATCACCCACACTATCAAGACCCGTTTTGGTATATAAAAAAAATTTATTTTTGAATTATGGCATGTATAGGGACTCGATTGTTTGTAGGTGTCAAGTAGTTTGGCTAGCATGTGGGTTCATTTCCTTTGATAAGTTATTTGTATTAAGGCCATGAGATATGGCTAATGATGCTATTGGTTTGTATATCCATATGAGGTAATTCATGAAACAGTTGGGTTGATTGTGGGTGGATGAATTAATAGACGATGATTAATTGTTACATGTGGCTATAATGAGTGTCTAAAAGTGTTATTTTGTGTTGGAAAAAAAGAAATGGTGTAAGTTTATATGTGTTTTAGGGTACGAAATGGCTTGGAAAATAGCCTAACATAGGGCCACACAGTCGATCACCACGGCCATGTGTGTAGGGCGTGTGAAATCTGCATGAAATTTTTAGAGATTCAGTACGTCACACGGTCTACTCACACAGGCGTGTGTCATGGCCGTGTGACCAAATTCGCATGCTGACATTATAAACAAAATACCCAAGTTTTTGCACACGGGGTAAGAACACGGGCGTGTCAAGGCCGTGTAATAGACATGAGCTAAGGATACAGGCGTGTGCTCGGCCATGTGAAAACCCCTGTAGGTTCGAAATGAAAAATAAATTTGCAATAAATCCATACAGGTTTGGGACACAGGCACGTGTGACCACACGGCCTGCCCACACGGGTGTGTCCCTGTCTCACACGGGCGTATGCCCTGTTTTTAGCCAAATTTTCTAAATTTTTCCTAAGTTCTCGGTTTGGTCCCGGACCACTCCCAAATTATGTTTTGGGCCCGTAGGCCCACTTTAAGGATTGTATGACTTGTCATGAATAAATTTTAATTTGGAACGAAATTTTATGGTTTGACTTTGAGTGATTGGTTGTGCTATTATCCTGTAATGCCTCATACTCGATTCCAAAGTCGAACTCGAGTAAGGGGTGTTACACTCTCTCTTAAAAAGAAACAAATGAGTAAACAAAGAAATAATCCTCACAAGATTAAGATGTTTACCAATAAAGCACAAATACAAAGAAGAACACTTGAGCTAGATTACAAGGAAAGCTTACAAGTGTTTATAAGAAAAAGGCATGAAAGAATTAAACTCTAGGTTGTTTTGATTGATCTTTAAGTTTTGCACATGTTTCTTGTTGTTTCTAGATCTTTGGAAGATGATATTTATACCATCTAATTGATTTCCAACCGTTGTGGTTGTTGTAGGAGTAAATATATTCGTTAGGCATGGAATACCAGGTCATTAACTGCACCTGCAGCAACGAGTATTAATACCTACTAAAAGGGTATTGATATTTTTTGTAATTAATGTAGATTTCAGTGATTGTTGGAGTAGGAATATCGATACCTTGGGTAATATATCGATACCTTAAGAAAAGTATTGATACCGAATTGATACCTACCAGGGTTTGAAAGAAATAGAATGTCAATTTGGTATCGATTATCAAAGGGGTATCAATATCTTGTAAAATATCGATACTTAGACAAAAAGTATCAATACTTTTTTGTCCTGGAGCAATTCTAACTTGTTTGAAAATGTTTAAAACATATTTGAAAATATTTGACTCAATTGAAACCATTTCAACTTGATTTTATCAAATTGCTAAACTTTACTTTTATTCAAAAATACTTTAATTTGTTATATCAAAACATATTATCCAATAATACTTAGTTTAATAAATATACAAAGATTGAATATGTTTCTTTTTGATGAGATGTGATTTCACAGTGCAAAAAAAAAGTTTGCAAACTATCGACTTTGTTAAACCTTTCAGCAAGATTATTCAAAACAACAACTGCACTAGAAGCAAAAACTATGCCAACTGATAGTTCTTTGCTCACTATGTTCAAAATCCAAGATAGAAAGATAGCGTTACAACGTTCTCACTGAAAATGAAACACCTTTAATAAATACTTTTTAGAACAAGTTCCTTCCACAAACCCTAACTAATTTTTAGCGAACAATGCAATCCGCACAGACCGACTCCAATCATTGTAATTCTTGATACCATAAAAATGATGGGAAACAAGCAACGCACCTACAGTGTCAGAAGGATGCGAGTACAACAAATTATTGAAATCAACTAAAGAATCAGTCGAATTCACCATGGGAAGAACTCTAGAAACAAACAGCAAAAAAAAAATAGACAGAAAACATCTACAACTACCACCAGCAATGACCAGACAAGAAGAAGAAGAAGAACGAGCAATTACCACAGCTAGAAACAGATGCCTCAAATACCATGTTGAAATACTAGCGGTGATGAGGTGTTAAGCTCCTGCAACCTCCTAAAACTAACATTGAAGTTTAGAAAAAATATTAGTTTTATTGCTATAGAGAATAAAACCACACCATTTAAGTTACATTGTGCATGCATTTATACTTTCTTTAACTACTACTAATCAGCTAACTACTAACCACTATCACCAACAATCTAATTAACTGTTATCATTTCTTCTACACTAAGCTTGAGTCGACCAGCTCAAGAGGATCCTACACTTGATACAAGCCTCCATCACTAAACATGAATAAGTGCTAAGGAGAATTCAAAGCCTTAGAATGAAAAAAACCACTAAATCAAAGTCATTACATTGGCAGAAAACCATCAAAGTGAATAATCACTTTGATGCGATGAATCCTTTTCGTATGTCGTAGCTCTTGTAGTGATAAAGTCTTGGCCTCAAAACTAGAAGCAACAATTGTGTGGAACCTAAAAGAGATCAAACAAAACACGAGTCATCAAAGACTTGTCGAGTAAAAACCATCATCAGCAAAACAAAAAGACTTTGCACTTGAGCAAAAGACATATCTCGGAAAAGGATGAGCAAAGAGCAAGCACCAAGATAATAGCATTTATTGAGGAAGGCAAAGGATGAATCTAAGTCCAAAACTTATTATTCCACACATGGTCCTCATAACACTTCAAAACTAGTCGATGGTCGGGTGAGTATGACAAGATGATAAGAGTGGATTGTGACTAGCTACTTAACAGCCAACTGGGTGGCCACCATGATAGCCTTGGAGAGCTCTAAATCTCCTTCTTAGAATCCACCATTTGAGATCTCCTATCGAAGATCTGAATGGTGAGGATTATTGACCAAAAAAGAGGGATGAGCGGCTAGCTTCTTGAGGCAAATGATGATAGGTTTTAGGTCTGATTAAGCACCTCCTAAACTTGAAAAACAAAAATGAGAAGCATGGCGATATTTCAAGAGAAAGGGATTTTGAAACTCATTGGAGAATTTGCAAGTGCGCTTCTAATGAGGTTTTTAATGACCCTTGCTTATGTGATGATGACAAGTTTTATGTCAAAGGCACTCTTTTGTCGGGTATGGAACACTTGAGAATTTAGGATATGTTACATGAAGATTGTCGTACTTGGGACAGTATATAGTAGAGGGTATCATGGCTCCATATGATTTTCAAAGAATTATTAAGATTCGTATTACTTCCCACAGACTGGAAGATCACATTATTTGGCACTATTCTAATAATGGAGCTTATAGTGTTAAAATGAGATATTATCTAGACTCAAAAAGGCTTTCCACCCATGTTTTACACAATGCTATTGACGGTTCTTGGCATACTATTTGGTCTTTGTCAATTCCTCGAAAGTCAAGAATTTTGTTTAGAGGCGTTTACATTGTTTTGGTTTAACCCTTTGTTTGCCTGTACTATTCTTTCGCTAATGAATTTTTTGGCTTTATATTAAAAAAATGGTTAAATACCAAAAAAAACAGAAAAAGAAAAAGGAAAGACCCAGACTTGGAAATAGTATATGAAGTTCCTTTTTTTTTCTTTTTATAGAAGAAATATGATATAAAGATTAAGAAGGAAAAAGAAAATAAAAGGTTTAAATTGGAAGCTAGATTTTGTAAGTTGGAACCATGAACTGCACGAACACCGTCCATACATATAACGCTCCTAAATTTTCAATTTGTTGATAAATTGGTAATTTACAAATATATAAATATATAAATTTTATTTATATATCCCTAGTTGTTAATGACAGAAAAGCAAAATCATTGTGAAAAAAAAAAAAAAAAAAAACAAATCAGGAAAGGTTGATAGAGAGAGATGCGCAAAGGAGGGGAAAAGAGAGAGGAAGATAATGAAGGAGTAGTCATGGCGAATGACTTTTTCTGGTCATATACAGATGAGCCTCATGCTTCGAGGAGACGTCAGATCCTCTCTCAATTCCCTCAAATTAAAGAGCTCTTTGGCCCTGATCCTTTTGCTTTCTTCAAGGTATCCCACATTGTTTGAATTGTTCCTTTTACTGCTGTTAGATCCGAGGTAACGCAAATGCGACTACATTTAATCCTGTTTTGGTCTTAGTTTTGATTTTGATTTGTTATTTAGCTCAATGGGGATATTGGGTTTTTCGAGATTTAAAATATGAATTTGGATTGGATTTTAGAAAATGCTATAAATTCGTACTTATTTAGGAGTAGATTTGAAATTTTTAAAATATTTTTGAATTTGATAAATTCATGCTTTTATTATTGTGTATTGATTTACTCATATTATATCCATCATTTACATAATAAATGTCCTAATCTGGAATTGTGTTAAAGATATCACTCTTTTCAATTTCATTTGCTTCGCCAACTTATTGAGCGGGTGAGATTTTATATCTAACACTTGAGCAGCTTTGCCTTTTTTTTTTCTTTTTTTTTTTTTGGATTAGTTGTGATTTATTCATCTCCAAAATAGTATTCTAGGAGAGAGATAGCGTTATTTAGCTCCATTATTTTCTTTCTTGTTATGTTATTCAGGTGTACAAGTGCGGAGGTTGACATTAGGTTTAGTTAGAGTCAAAATCAAGTTTTTACGAAAAGTATGTCGATTATTTGGTTGTCATTATTGTTGCTTTCCCTCTATTATGGAAACATTCAAATGAAGTTAATTGTTTTTGCAGATTGCTGTGGCGGTTTCACTTCAGCTATGTACCGCTATTATTCTCCATGATGCTGGCTGGCTAAAAATGTTGGCAATTGCCTATTTCTTCGGTTCTTTCCTCAACCACAACCTCTTCTTGGCCATCCATGAGCTCAGCCACAATCTTGCCTTCTCCACCCCCGTCTACAACCGTTGGCTCGGGATATTTGCTAACCTCCCCATTGGTGTGCCGATGTCTATTACTTTCCAAAAGTATCACCTTGAGCATCATCGTTTTCAAGGGGTAGATGGCATCGACATGGATGTCCCAAGCTGCACCGAAGCCCATTTCGTGACTAATACTATCTCGAAAGCCATATGGGTCATCTTCCAACTCTTCTTCTACGCGCTCCGCCCTCTGTTTCTCAAACCCAAACCCCCTGGTTATTGGGAGTTCATCAACTTAGCTATTCAGGTTGCTCTGGATGGGATCTTACTTTACTTTTGGGGTTGGAAATCTTTTGCTTATTTAATCCTTTCAACGTTCGTTGGTGGTGGAATGCATCCGATGGCCGGTCATTTCATCTCCGAGCATTATGTATTCAATCCTGAGCAAGAGACGTATTCTTACTATGGTCCGCTCAATCTTATGACATGGTGTGTTGGGTATCACAATGAACACCATGATTTCCCAAGGATCCCTGGGAACAAACTGCACAAGGTGAAGGAGATTGCTCCCGAATATTACGAAGGCTTGGATTCGTATAAATCATGGAGCCAGGTTATTTACATGTATATAATGGATCGGAGCATCGGCCCTTTTAGCCGAATGAAGAGGAACCTCTCGAAAAAATCCGCATAGGCGTTTCCCATTTTGCTATCTCTTTTGTTGTTCACCCTTCTTGGTTAAATTATGGGGTATTCTTTGTAACATTCTTGAGCAATCAAAGTTCTTTTATGTAGATTTAGAATTTAGATGATAAACTTGATTAATCATTCAAGCTAATGATAACATTGATGCTGTATGGGTCGAAGGGCTCCCCTTCCTCGGTTCTGCTTTCATTTCTTCTTATCTCTTCTTTCAAATAATATCAGACTCGCTGCTTCTCTCCTTTGGTAGCCGGTTGAATTTTTTCAATCAATTTGACATTTAGTCTTTATATTTTAAAACTTAAATTTTTAAAATATCTAGTCCAGTCATTATCGTCGTTGGTAGTATTTAACAAATTTTGAAATAAGTACTTATCCTTTTAATGATTAGATTGAGATTTTTAAATCAAAATAATTCATTCCTCAAAAAATAAAAACAGTTGAAGGACTTAATTTTTAATTTTTTATGTATAGAAACTAAATCTTAAATTATGTCAAAGTACAAGGACTAACAATATATATTTACCTTTCTATTACCATGAAACCAATTTCAAATCTGAAAATTTCCTTTAAAATTGAAATCAATTTATTATCCACAAAAATTCAAGTATTACTATTATCCAAATCTAATAGGTGCTTGAAAAATGAAGTGCTAAAAAAATAAGTATTGAAAATTTAAGTATTAAACTTAAGTTATAAAATTGTTTCATATATTATTTAAAATTAATTACGGAATATAATTAAATCGTTTGGTAAATATAATTTTTAAATTATAAGAAAGATATATTATGTCATGAATATCTTAATAAGTGAATATCCATTATGATCAAGATAAAGTTTTAATATACTTTAAATTCTAATAGTTATTAGAATTAGATCTCTACTTCTTTTATACTTATTTTATACTTCTTATGCCTATAAATAGATATTCTGGTGAAGTATTGTAATCACCCATTTTGATCAATAAAGTACATAAAATGACCTCACACACCCATGTGTCAGGCCGTGTGCTAGGACGTGTAACAGCCTGACTTGCAACCCTTTGATAGCTACAGGGGACATACGGCCCTGTCGCTTGGCCGTATGTCACACACGACTGAGACACACGCCCATGTATTTACCCTTGTGGACAAAAAATAGGCCATTTTCAAGTCATTTTTCTTACCCATTCATGCATATACCTACAATCACTTTTGCACATAAAATCAAGCCTTCAAAATGCACCAAAACCATGCATAATCAAGCTAACCAAATATGATACATTTGCATACAACCAATATGCCCAAAGACACTTCAATGACAATATATAAACATATGTAACCATGTGCATCATTTAACCAACAATTATCACTTTGATCACATACTAAATTCACACTCACAAATACCAAATTTACCATTTAGCAAATAGCATCATAACTCATATATGCCAACTACATTTTCATACCAAAATGACTATATTCACTTCCATCATCTAAGCATCCATAAACTATAAATCCAACCATTTCAAACATTCAAAATACCAAATTCTCAAGCCAAAACATATTGGCCAAAATAAACGGCTATTTCAACAACCAAAATACCTATACATGCCATTATAACCAAACTTGGAAACATCCAAAAGTACCGATATAGCTAATGGATAGTGTGATATGACTCAGATAAGCTTCCAACCCAAACGAGCTTTTGATTCACTATAAAACACAGAAAATAATACAAAATAAGCATAAATGCTTAGTAAGTTCATATAATGTAAAACACAACTTACCATTTCAACACATAATAGGTAAGTTAAACATGGCATAATCCAACCACAACTTGGCCAAAGCCTAAGCATGTACATCAAACATAATCATGGATGAGCACAACATTTAATCATGTATCATATACATATATCATCCATCCCAAATCTCAATATACCATGTATTACCATTTCAATGAAATTCACATGTGTCCATGTCTTAATTCATATCGAACTCTTACCATCTCGTACCTGAATAATGCCCGTTGAATCGTTTAGAATACTGTTGGATACCTAAGATAACTCATACATAGTGTGCTAACTCATATAACTGTAGTTTGTCAATTCCTGTACATGTATGCTCACATGAGCTGTGAATCAGAATGCTCACACGAGCTGTGAAAATGGGCATGCTCACACGAGCTGTGAAAATGGGTCTGCTCACACGAGCTGTGGGTCGGAACATAGCTACACGATGCTGCTCACACAAATTGTGGAGTATCCACAACACATGCCGGACCTCAGCCATCGATAGGATGTTCAGGACCAGCACCCGAATCATGTAAACCCTAATGACATACCATTTGTATCCTACGAATTCCTAAGGTTCAAACGGGGCTCGATAATTGTCATATGTTGTTGGATATGCATTCGGTATATATATGGCAATTCACAACATATGTATAATTCAATTGAAAACATATAAACACAATATAATTACACGAGCTTACCTCAACTAGTAAACGTAGATATAGAGGCTACTAATCCAAAACTTTATCTTTGCCCCGATCTAAAGTCTACGAGATTTGTCTTGATCTAAACAGATAAATTTAGCTCAATTCAATATTTATTTTATTCAATTTAACCCAAATTCACATTTTAGCAGAATTAGAATTTTACCCTTATACTTTTGATTTCTTTTTAATTTAGTCCATAGCTCATAAATATGGAAATTCATGCAATTTACAAATAGGTCCTTAGAAAGCCCTATATTTCATTTATTTCACAATTTCACCATGTATATTTTCTAATTTTTAATTTAATCCCTATTTGACAATTTCACCAAAAATAACTTAACAAAAGTTGTTTACCTTACAACAACTAACTATTTTCTTCCATAAATCATCAAAACTCATACACAATTCATGGAAAAATTTTAACAGTTTCACAAATTAGTCCCTAGGCTAGCTAAATTAAGCTACAACGATCCTAAAAACATAGAAATCATTAAAAACGAGATGAAAAATCTTACCACACAAGCAAGAGAAGTGACCAAATGATAAAGCTCTCCAAGGGCTTTTTCTTAACCCTAAATTCGATGGAAAAAGATGATACTTTGTTTTTCTATTTAATTTATCATTTATTTACTAATTTACTTTTATAACCTTTTAAAACTTACATAATTTCAATAATACCAAGCCATCACATTCCACTATCAACATGAATGGTCTAATTACTATATAAGGACTCATACTTTAAGGTTCTATAGCTATTTAATGCCTTTAGCTACTAGAACACAACTTTTGCACTTTACGCGATTTAGTCTTTTTTATCAACTTAATCATGTAAACGGTAAAATTTCTTAACAAAAATTTTATACAGTATTACTATCATGTTGTAGACAATAAAATAATAATAAAATAAATATTTCAAAGTTAAATTTTTTGTCTCGAAACCATTGTTCTGATTTCACTGAGAACGAGCTATTACACAAGTGATATAGAAGAGATATTATAGTAGATATATGTGAATTATTTGATGTTAAAAAATTAAATTTTAAATCATTTAAAAAGTGATTAAGTGTATTAAGACTTGGAAATAACATATTTACGTGAAGCAATTATGGAACTAAAATGTATGTTGAAGTGAGAATATAGTGATTATTGAATAATGTGATAATAAAGACTAAATTGTAAATAGTAAAAAAATAATTATATAAATTGAAATAAATACGTGAATGGGTTTAAGTGAAGTGTCTATATGAAAGTGAATCAAGTGCATAGTGTTGATGATTCAATTTATGTTATTAAGGATTAAATTGGAATGTTTGTAAAATTTCTGTTGAAATTGAATTTATGAATGAATTTGATACAAATATTACTATTAGTGCTTATGTAGACAAGATTAGAACTTGTTGGATATAGATGGCATGCCATTAGGATACCATAGCATACTCTTGAAATTTTGCACTCTAGTGCTCATGATTTAGCACTTATATGCTCGTGTATTTATGATTTCATTCCATTTATTCTTCTTATTCACTCGAGTCTACAATGGACAACATGAGTAATATATAAAATATAAGTGTATGATGAAAGTATGGTAAGTGATATGAAGTAAGATTGCAAGTGAAGATAAACATTTAATGTGTAACACCCCATACTCAGTCCGCTTGCCGAACCCGAGCTATGGAATGCCACATTAGCTAGCTAAGTGACTCTCCATTAGCACCCAACTTAACCTCCAACACACCACAAGTTAAATAATAAAACATATATAAATATAAGAAAGCACAACCTCGCGAACTTACTTCGCTTGCTTCATGTTATGCAGCAGAAATAATATGCCATGTGACAGCCCTATTTTGGCCCTAATCGAAAAAGTGATTTCGGAACCACAAAACCGAGTCAGAAAGTTTTTAAAATATTATTTTCAGTGTTTTTATTATATGAATTGCCTATTGTGAAAATTTGGTGTTTTAATTTTGTCATTTGAATGTAAATTAGTAAATAATGGCTCAATTGCATAAAAGAAAAAAAAAATAGAGGTGCAAAATGCAAGTGCCGAATTGTGAATTCTTTTTTTTAGAGAGCACTTGCATGTCAATTATACCATTTATGGTATAGTGGACGGTAATGATGTTCAATGATGGATAAAATATTAGTTTTATAATAATGTTATAATAAGAAATTGTCTTATAATATGAATAATAAAATAGACTATAATATAAGCTATTGGGGTGATAAAAACAAAGCCAAAAACCATTTTGTTTTTGTGTTTTGGCCGAAGCTTGAGAAAAGAAAAAAAAGAAGCCAAGCATTCGGCTATAATCCTTGCTAAAATTCAAGGTATGTTTGAATGATTGTTTGTAAATTATTTATGCATTTGAGATGGTATTCACGTAGCTTATATTACCCATGATTTAAATTTTGATTTTGATGGTATTAAGGCATTTGGCCATGGATGACATTTGCTTAAGGGATAGTGTTTAATGTTTTAGTATTAAATGTGATGATAGATGAGTTAAGCTTGTTGAACAAGGATAGTTGTACCAAGATAGATATTTGGTAATCGGCCATTAGAGTATAAATGCAAGAATTATTCATGATGGTTTAAAATTAAGACTTGAATAGAAGATAGAAATTGATGAATGAATTTTGATAGATGTTATGAGATTAAATTCATGATATTATAAGTTTACAAGCCTAAATTAATCAATTGATGTTTTGAATAGCTATATTTCACATGAGAGAGAAAGCATTCGACTATTAGGGAGTAATGCAAAATTGTGTTTATTTTTTTTAAGTTAATAATTTAATTGTTTAAGTGAGTCTATATGGAGGCCGAATATAGACTTGAATTAAGAGGCTAATAAATTGTTGTTTATTTAGACACATATTTATATACGGTCAAATAGGAAATTGAAGTAAAAATTCTTGTGCCATTACCGAATGAAATTGATATTAAGGCATATTTTGGTTAAATGCATTTGACATAAAAAGAATTGAGTTGCCGTATATGTGATTGGAACTAATAAAATTTAGTTTATGATGAATTAATGAGATGATTGAACAAGTTAATTTGTGTAATTCAAGCTCAAGAGCGAAAGGAAACAAAGTCGGATCGAGGTAAAGCAAAGTTGGTCGAGTAGTCGATATAGCCGTACCATAACAGTCGAGGTAAGTTCTTAAGTAATTAAGTTTGATTATATATATGATTAAAGGTTAAATGAATATATATAAATGGAAATGATGAGTATATGTGATTAATATATATATAAATGACATATGTATTTCTAAAGAACAAGGGTAAATAGGATGTGTATTCCTTTTTAAATGGCAAATGTGATAGTCGAATGTATTTGGAATTAATATATGTGTACGGTATTTCGATGAGTTATGTGATGAAATTTTCGAATGCATTATGAGATGAGTTATGGATTAACGTTATAAAGTGAGTGAAATTTCTAATTGTGATTTGGAATTCGAAGGAAAGAATTTGAGATCTTAATGAGTTTTTGTTATGTCAATTGAGGTACTATATATATATGTGTGTGTAATGTTCGGACCACGAGCCTATCAAGCTAGTTGCCATTGAAATAAAATCAGGCTAAAAAAGAAAGCCTACCAGGCTGAGTGCCGTTGAAGTATACACGGGTTATTACCTAGCAAACTCTGAGCTATTGAAATGATTACCGATGAATTATTTCAGGCATGAGACTTAATGGTATACCTATAAGGTGATATATAAATATTTATTGAAGGCCGATCAAGTTAAATTGTATTCGGTTAAACATGCAAATACAAGGTATGGAGTATGTTCGTTTATTTGTATATATTTATATATGATAAGGACATGGTTGATCCTTTATGTACTTATATGACAATTTAATAGATGTCCTAATGAATTATTGGAAGATATAGATGTAATGATGAACTAAAGAATTTAGCTTCTATATGCGCATATACATTCATGTATGTGTATGAAATGAGTGAATATGAATTAGTGATTAGAAGTATTGAAAGGTCCAATTTTTGTTGAATTGGTACTTTATGTTTTAAGAGTTAAGTTAATGGCACACATAGGCTATGTTTTTAATGTAATGCATAGCTATGTGAAAATAGCTTATTAGCCTAATTTTGTTGTTATGATATTTGTTTGGATAAGCTATGAAGATGTTAAAATGTTTAGTTGAAATGTTTCTGGATGTTATCTTGAAAGCCTTGTATTCAAAGTATAAGTATATACATATAATTATATATGTTTGGCATGGGATTCTACAAGTAGGTGAATTTAAATGTTCGGATTTGATTTTTGATTTACTTGAAATGAAAATATATATGTACATGTTCTATTCGAGTTATATGCAAATTTTTAAAGTCATAATGATAGCGTAAGTTAGTTATTAAAAGTGAGTAATGAAGTACTCAATGGATTCATATAGATAAAACAATGTACATTAAGGAAATTGCGGTAAATGTGATATATATAAGTAATTGATAGCGCAGGTATGTGACAGCTAAATACTTTATAATAGCAAGGTAAGTTTGCTATTTAATTTATGATACAAATTAATATATCTATGAGGTAAAAGATGAAATTTGAAGTTGTGATTAGCTCTGTGTATAGTTGGCCTATGTCAAGTAAACGAGATATCATGATTAGGATATATATATATATATATATATATATTTGGTCAAGGATGTGTATGAAATTCACTATAAAAGTGAAATTGAATTAAGAAACCCTATGTTATATTCGACTATATAATGATATCAATCTGTGATATTATATTGAACTTGAGTGTTTGGCTACATGGGTATGTATACATATGAGGCATTTTTGGACCTTGTATTTTTAGCTTTATGAGTAAGTACTTATAAGACATTTGATCCTGCTTATTTGGCCTATCGAGTGATGATGATATTAGAAATGAAATTGGTTTCGGGAGCTTGTATAAATGTGTGATAATATATTTGAATTTTTAATAAATATGTGGACTTAGATAATCGTATGTGTATGAGCTAAATTATAGGGGCTGTTTTGGTTGTGAAATTCGGCCATTTTGATATTGTTAATTTGGGTATGAAAGGTTGGTGAATATATTGATAAATAGAAAATAATAGCATTTAGCCAAGTGACTAATTTGTTTAAAGTGTAATGTTAAAAGTACTTTTAAATTGTTTGAGGTGTGTGATTAATAAAATTGAGTTGTTTAGATAGCTTAAGACTTACTGAGCATAATTCACTTACTCTGTGGGTTTTTCTTTTATTTTATTCCTGTTTGTAGATATCGAATTCAAATTGCTGACTCGAAAGTCGCCAGAGGAGTTGTCACACTATCGATTGCCCTCAGTATTTTATAATTTGAAATTTGAGGTTATGGCATGTACAAGCTAGAATATGCTATGTTGGTTTTGCAATATTGAAATTTTAATGAGCCATGCTAAATAGCTTAATTATTGAACTAAAGCTTGGTTTTTAATCTTTAATCAATGATTTAAGTTCAATTTGTTTATTCTATAAAACATTTCATTTTATCGATTTTGTTGCGCTGATATGTTATTGACTAAATGATATCATGTAGAACTAAATTTTTAAGTTTTAATTGGTGAGCAAATGAATGCATGAAGGCTAAAGCTTTTGGGTAATGCCTCATAACTCATCCGGCGACGAACTCAGGTTTTGGGGTGTTACATGCCAACCTACTTCACATGCAAGAATTTAACTACTCTTTTCATAGATATTGAAGAAAGGAATTAAAAATATACGAATCCTAAATTTTTCAAAACAAAGAACACAGTAGTTCATCTATCTAACATAGGGGTTCACACCCCTGCATAGCCTGCACAAAACATAGACTTCGTAGAATAAATTTCTTAAAATAGGGCAAGTCTCGCAAACTACCCCTAGGTGCTTGAATACTACGAGCACGATCCATAGGGTTTTTCCTATAACATATATCAATATCTATTAAAGGTTTGCATATAGCAGTTTGCCAATCGTTGGGGTTTGCACTTAACACAATTCGCAACCCTACTAGTTCACTGCAATTTTGGTGAGCTCTGCGTAGTTTGTCAATTAAGAATATTTCATGCATTTTCTTCTAGCAAACACTATGTTATAATTTAAATATTAAAGAGTGAAATTGTAAAATTAAAAAAACATCAATCAAATTTGAACTATATTTATATACATAAAATTCATGTGTTTATAAAACATTATCGGTTTGCAATTTTGGACTTAAAGAAAAGCATAAAAATAACTAAGTCCTAAAACAATTGGCGAAGTCAACAGAATTATATCTCTAAGCCCAAGAAGAATTCCCACATTGCCTTTAATCCAGAGTTCGCTTGTTCTAGCTTTATAGCATGTGCCTCGTCTAGATCACTCACCTCGCTGCTGCTTACCTTATGATCTAGTTATTTGCAATGAATAGAAAGGTACAGTATGACTCAATGAATCTTAACATGTCCCATAAGTGTAGCTTAAAGCTAAGCACTCTCCAACATACTAACATGTCCCATTGAGTAGAGCTTGGCTTGACACTCCCTTATCTCTACAACCTATCCTAAGACCTCCCGCCCAAAACACAAAATATAAATGTGAATACTCACAATCCTATGGCATGTCATTATATCCAACAATTCAGAAATTTTATCGTTAAAACATTTACTTAAAACATAAAGCTCGCCAATTATGAGGAGCTCGCTGAATACTGTTCATGTTGAGCTCACAATAAAGAGCTTGCATTTCACTATTCATAAAAACACATATTTAACACTTTCACAAAATAGAGTTTTAGAAAAAGTTTACTCTTGGAACTTAGGTTAAAACCCTAAGCTCCTGATTAACTTTATGGTTCGCATATACATGAGGCGATCCCTGAACACTCACTAATTTGCTTAAAACTTTAGACAAGCTTCATTTTTCCCTTGTCTTTGCTTGTAGATGGTTCTGTCAAGTTTACAATTTCACAAACATACACAAGTCACTAACAAACATAGCACATTAAAACTCATACATAAACCCAAGCAAACCTAGATTCGTACATTTTACCTAGTTTCATTTGTTGCGAACTTTTCAAAACATCAACACAATAAAGGAACAAATTCTTACCTTAGATCCTAAGAGCTAAGTTCTGGGTTCCTAGAGCTTGATAACAAAATAATCAATGAAGATTTTGAGAGAGTTTTGTTGTTTAACAGAATATGAAATTTCTAATGGAAAGGGCTTAATTTATAGGCATTGAGTGTTTTGATGTTATGAGGATATCCTAATCACAGTAGAATTAGGAAATAGTTACATGCATGAATAATGCTGTGAAATAACTTAACTTCCTAACTTTAGTATAATTACCCTTTTGCTACTCCTACTTTTGACTATTGGCCCATAATAACTATCATAGTTTGTCAAGCCTACTGACGACCCCAGTTCGCCAGGTCCACTAGTGATTATGTTCACCAAGCCTACTGGCGAACACCAACTTGTCAACCTACTAGCACACACCAGCTCTCCAAACTTGTTGGCAATCACAGTTCTCTAGGCTTAAACTTCTAGGCCCTACTTTAGGGTGTTACATAATGATTATTTAGCTAAATTAAATATGTTATATTTAAAGCATTTACATGTTAAATTTAGTTAAGGTGGTGATAAGTTTAAATTCTTAATGTACTTACTAAGTTATAATGTAACTTAATGCGTAGGTGAAAGATCGAAATGAAACTTTTGATTCAAGTCACAACTTCAATGCATCTGATCACATCACCAAAATTTGAAAGAGAGTATGAATTGGATATTTTGGTTTTAGATTATGGCATGAACATAGGTTAATGCAAGGTGTATAGATAAGATTTATGTTTTATAATATTAGATGTGTTATAGAATGATTGATGTTAGTTTGAACTTGGTTTTAGATGTTTCAGATATGTTTTGGGTAATTTGTCTCCGATTTTGAGACATCCAACTTTTAGTTTTGTGACATTAGAGTCATAAGAGTAATTTACTCTTAGTGTCGCGACACCTATTTTCCAGTGCTGTGACATTGACCCTATTTACCTTATTTTGACCTGAAAAAGCCCTAAACGGTTCCTGTTTGTAACCAAACTTTAAAAGGAAGCCTAGAAATGACTTAAATAATTTCAAAAGGGTTTATTTATGTTAAAATAAATTATTTAAATTAATGCTTGAATTAAGTCATGTAATAACTCGAAAGTTAGTGGTACCGAAAAGTATGGTTTTAGGACCCTTTTTTTGTAAACCAAGCTCGTAAATATTTTTAAAAAATATTTATGCAGTTATTTTAGAAGTGAATTGAATTTCGATCGGGTAAATTCGTCAAATTAATGTTTAATTAAGGTGTAAGAACTAAATTGTAAAAGTGTCAAAAGTTAAATTAATTTTAAATCTTTAATTAGAACATGATCTAGAGACTAAATTGGTAATAATACCATTTAGTAATGATGTTGAACAGCGGGAAATGACACATAGTGTAACACCCCTAACCCGTATCCATCGCCAAAACAGGATTTAGGAGCATTACCGAAATTTACAGATCAAATTCAGACATTTCATATTACTTCACATTCATATTAGATATTAATCTTATTGTCCCTTATATAAGCCCTTGAGGCCCAATTTACACTTTAGAATCGAATCGGGACTTAATCAGAAACTTAGAGAATTTTTTGCAAAATTTTAAAATTTTCCAAGGTACTGAGGACACACGCCCGTGTGGTCAGCCGTGTGGCTCACACGGCCAAGTGACACACCCATGTCTTAGGCTATGTAGTATTTGAGTTAAGGCACGCAGCCATGTCCCTAGCCAATGTAACTCTTTGACTTGCAATAAATTTAAGTGTAGGGGTCACACGGCCAGCCACACGCCCGTGTGCTAGGCCGTGTGTAAAAACCTAGGTATTCTATTTTGAAATTCAAGATGCAGGGGATACACGGCCAAACTACACGCCCATGTGCTAGGCCGTGTGTCACACACAGCTGAGACACACACTAGTGTCTCTGCCGATGTGGACAAAATAAGGCTATTCCCAAGCCTTATTCCTCATCCAATTTCACCTTCCATCTACATAAACACTTAAACATATTCTCAATTCAATACAAAACATTTAAACAAGTCAAAATTAAGTTACATGCACGATATTTCATCACATATAACTACTATAATATCATGCTTTCTAATTCATTCATTACCCAAACCAACATTTATACCAAACATAACAATCCATACTTATATAAGTTAATATGAACATAACAAAAGTATAATTTCTAATATTTACACCACCATTTCAATTCCTATACATGCCATATAAAACATAGTATGTTTAGCAAAATCTACTAGTAGTTGGATAGTGTGATTTGATGTGTTGATTTGATCCTCCGAACTTCTTGAAAATCTATAAAGAACGTATAACAAATCGAGTAAGCTTAATGAAGCTTAGTAAGTTCAATAGGTTAAACATTGATCTTATCAAACTTAATATAATAAACTAAATTGTAACTAATTTATACGTTCTTCCTGTCAAATACACATAAGTCAATGAACACATTTCTTCATATCAATATCATTAATAATCAATATATCTTTCAAATCATTCACATAGGGCTTTTACCAATTCTTACTGAATCGAGGAACGACTTACAGATATGAGTACATTGTTTTCTTTGTGCCATAGTCCAACTATGACCTTTCACATGTATTGCCATGGCCCAGTCATGGTCTTACACTCGTAGTGCCATAACCCAATTATGGTCTCATCATCAGAATGTCATAGCCCAGCTATGGTCTTACTTAGAAATACTACTATTGTCCAACCATGGTCTTACATTCAAAATGCCATAACTCAGTTATGGTCTTTTCATTAAAATGCCATAGCCCAGCTATGGTCTTACATATAAACATTGCCAGGGTCCAACCATGATCTCATCGTCAATTCTTTCTTTACACTGAATGACTTTACTCAATCCTGCGTTCTGTTCACTTCGAACATTCACTTTAATTCCATAATTTTACAATAATCTTATTTTCAACAACAAAATATGAATAAATATATTATATCATTCCTGAATTAACACATAATAATGAAATTTTAACCATATGAACTTAGCTGGGTTAATTTGTAAGATTTGCAATAGTTCAGGGACTATTCTACTTATTTCTCTTTTTCTCGTTGATCTACGGGCTCTTGATCTAAAATATAAAATTATCCATTCATCAGTATATATTTCAATTCTAATTCACATCACAATTTATATCCTTCAATTTTCAAAATTGTACAATTATCCCAACTTTTACAGTTTTTACAATTTAGTCCCTCACCAATTAGCCCATCAAATAAGCTAATTTTTCTCAATTAACATTTTATCTAAATTTTATAAGCTATTACACAGCCTTTGATAAACAAAATTTAATACCAAACCTTAAGATTTAATATTTTTCACAATTTGGTCCTAAAAATTAATTTCTACTAAAATTACTTGATAAAATCATCATATAACAAAATTAAAGTCTCAAATCCATATTAATTCATCATAAACATCCAGCACTCATCAATGGTAACTTTCAAAGTTTCCCATAAAATCAAAAACTAATAAATTAGATAGTTGGACGTAATTGCAAAATTCTTAAAAACACAAAAATTATAAGAAAAAGGCAAGAATTGAACTTACATAAAGTAAAATAAATAAAACCAGTTAAAACCTTCTCCTATGGCCTTTTTGGCTGATAAATTGAAGACGAATAGCCTAGAAAAGTTTAGATTTCAATTTATTTAAGTTAATTTCACAAAATTAACAATTTTGCCCTTTAATCACATGATTTTTGTTTTCTTTTCTGCTTATGCCGCCTCATGCCTTTATTTTAGGTATAATTGCTCTTTAAGTCCTCATGTGTTCATTAATTAAGCCATTTAATCACTATTTCTTTAATTATCAATTTTTGTATCTTTTTCAATTTAGTCCTTTTTAGTTAATTAACTATCGAAACGTTAAAATTTTCTAACGAAACTTTATTACTACCTTAATGACACTCTGTAAATATTTATAAAAATATTTATGACTCAATTTATAAAATCGAGGTCTCGATTCCTTGTTTTTGAAACCATTTAACCTAATAAATTCTTTTAAATCTCAAATCACTAATTAAAAAATCTTTCTAATATCACACTTAACTAATAAATAATAAATAATAGAATTTTCAAACTCACTCGTCGGATTTAGTGATCTTGAATCACTGTTTCCGACACCATTGAGAATTGGGCTGTTACACATATCATTTATATGTTATAAGTTAATAATTAAAATAAATGAATAAATAAAACTTAATAAAAAAAATATAAAAAAACAATGATAGTGGAGAAGGAAAATACATTTCTCATCTTTTTCATGCAAAGAAAATCGAAGCAAGAAGAAGAGAGGAGAAGTTTCGACTTCTAAGGGTTTCAATTTTTTGTCTTTAATTTGTTAGTAAATTTAGTCCATTTTCTTGTAATTTTTATGTTTTCGGGATCCCTATAGTTTAATCTAGCTTACCCATGTCATATTTTTTTAGTATTTTTAAAGTTTGAAGATATTATCATTGTTGAGTAGTTGAAGTTTTACGAACTAATTTGATAAATTTTTCTTTTAGAATTGAAAAAGGACTAAATTGTAAAGCCAATTAATGATTTCTTGTAACAGGAACTAAAATGCATAAATTTCGAATTTAGCGGTAGAAATATGAAATAGGAAGTTTAATTAGGCCTAGAGTGAGATTGGTATAGGAATTGGGGGTTTAATTAGAAAGTTATGATAGTCCCAATTTTAGGGACTAAATTGAATAAAATACAAAATTTTCATAAATTAGAAATTGAATGTGAATTTGGTTGTGTATTGATAAATTTTTTTGATTCATTGCTAACGTCGACCCAGATTCCTCGAAAAAGAAAGGAAAGAAAAAAATCGTCGACGAATAAACAATTTGTGTTTCTATTGTAACACCCTTAACGCATAATCTGTTGTCGAACTAGCGTTACGAGGTATTACCGAGTAATCTAACAATACACAAGTATATCATATATCATCAGTCTAGTATAAATCTCATATACAATGACCCTTTTATGAGACATAAGAAGCCTTAAACATACCTTTAAAGAATATTAGGACTAAACCGAACACTTAGAAAATTTTTCTAAAAACTTACCATTTTTCATCACTGCAGAGGTCACACGCCCGTGGGCCTAGGCCTTGTGCCTCACACTGCTACCAGACACACTCATATGTCCAGACCATGCCAAAACAGGGCATGGCTATTGACTTATGCCCACGGCCACAAGACACGCCCGTGTGTCTTGGCCGTGTAAAATTAAGTAAGCTACTGACTTGCTCACATGGCCACAAGGCACGCCCGTGTGCTCAGACTGTATGGCACAAAATAGGCTTGGTTTAAGCCATATTTCACACCTCAAAATGCCAAGAACCTACAAGTACAAATAATGCAACGTTTTCAACCAATTCCAGCCAAAATCATGCTCCAAATATGCATCAAGATAACCAATTCATCAACAAACAATTACACATAAAAAAGCATATCAAAACATACCATTTTATAAGGTATAAACTTAACAAAACATTCATCACATGACTCATTCTCATACCATTACCAAATTCAAATCATATCTTGCCAAAACTTACCATTTGGTTTAGACCAAAATGACCACATTCAACTAGGCCATTGAGCATTATAAAGCATACCAAAGTAAACATATTCACACACTTAACTAGCCAAATCACTTAGCCTAGTATAAATACAAGTCAAAATATGTCTAAACCTCCCTAGCCTATACATGCCATACTTAGCCATTCTTAAACATAAAAAGGTACCAAAATAAGTCCGGATAGTGTGATGAAGATCCTAGACGATTCACGAGCCTTCAGTAGCTTCGATGATCTATAAAATAGAAACATACAACCCAAGTAAGCTTTTAAAGCTTAGTAAGTCATAAGCAAGTAATTTATCATACAAATACAATAGTAAATCTATCATTTACCAACTCAAACCATACCAAAGTATCACAAACCTTGTCCAATGCCTTACCATATAGCTTATCTAAGATCATAAACTTCATCTCATAGATTCATGAAATCTTATCAATTATTTATTCATAACCAGTAAGTACATCTTACATACCTGTTCATTCCTTACGAAATTCACTTGCTTCCATAATCGAAGCTCATTCCTTAAGCTATTTGATTTACAATTCAAATACATGAATAAATCATCTGATAAGTACTCATACCATGGCACGAAGCCAAATCAGAGTAGCTTATCCCGGAGTTCCTATACCCTGGCCTGTAGCCAAATCAAGGTCACTCCTGAAACATCTATACCATGGCCTGTAGCCGAATCAAGATGTTTATCGCACCCGTAGTGCTAATATCATGGCCCAAAGCCAACATTTTAACCTAGTGACATGTCACCACCTTTCGAAACTGATTTTACAATTCAACCGAGCTTTCTAAGTCTCATTTTCTTTTACTAACTCAATCACATCAACAGTATCTTTAATTCCACCTCTTCCGAGGTTACATTTATTTCAATTCAAACAAAAGTAATGTAATTAACAACATTATAATGAAATTACTACTTATGAACTTACCTCGAGTGTGATTTATCGATATAGTCGATTACTCGTCGACTTTCATTTTCCCACGATCCAAGTCCGGATTTCGCTTATTTTGATCTATACGTATTAAAAATAACTCAATTCAATCACACACTCAATCAATTCAATCCAAGGTCACACAATTAGGGCATTTTACAAAATAGCCCTCATATTTTCACCTTTTGACATTTAAGTCCCTATTTCATAAAATCATCAAATACTCAAATTCCTTTTTATACAAGGCTTAGCTGAACTTTCCTCTAGTCTATTCAAGCCCACATGTTTCCTAAATTTCACATTTTAGTCCTCTAAAATAGCATTTTCTCAATTTAGCCCAAATTAGCTAAATTCATTAAAATCTAAGGACAAGCACATCAATTCACCACATATCTTTCACTTATCAAAAACTAACATCCCAAAACTCACCATTTCATCAATGGCACATCTCATAAACATCAACAATTTCTCAAATTACAACATGGGCTTGATAGTAAACGAAGCAACGATTACAAAAACATAGAAATCATTAAAAACCGAGCTCAAAACATACCTTAACCAAGCAATTATCTAGTCGAACCCTAGTTTGTTCTTTTATTTTATTTTTCCATCAATTTTCGGCAAGAATGATGAACTTAATAGCCATATTTTTGTTTCATTTTAATTTAATTAACTTAAAACATAATTTACCAATTCAATCTTCATTAAAAACCATTTTAAACCATTCATTTAATGCCCATTTATGTCAAATTCCACTACCAATGGTCTAATATCAATATAAGGACCTTTCAGTTAATAATACATGGCAATTAAGCACTTTTAGAATAATGGAATGCAACTTTTGCGCTTTCTGCGATTTAGTCCTTTTTGTAAATTAAACACACAAACAATCAAATTTTCATACGAAACTTTCAAATACATTAATTCACATATTGTAAGCACGAAAAATAATATAAGAATATTTTTTTGACTCGGATATGTGGTCTCAAAACCACTATTCCAACTAAGGTCTAAACCGGGCTGTTACATCTATAATCCAAACTACTAGTAAAGTGCTGCATTTTGAACTGAATGTGCATGGTGAGAATAAAGTAAGTCAATTTGTGATAATGAAATGTATTTGGGTTGTTTCAAAATGATTAATGTTCTTGAGGACTAAATTGAACATATGTGAAAGATGTGAATGTTTATATAGTTATTGAATTGAATGCATAATGAGATATTTGATGTTGTCATATGTTTTAATAAATGAATTCAAGATATAATTAATGTAAATTGATATATTGATTGAGTATGAAATAAATAATGAAAACCCTATTAACTATTCAGGCTTAGTCGAATATAGATGGCATGTCATAGATAGAAAGGATTCAGGGTTATTTTGACCACGAGTCGATAATGCATTAGGTGTCAATTTGCTTTGGTTTAACGAATGAGGCATTGGGTGTCAACTTAATTATAGCGTTGGGCGCAATTGCTTCAGATTTATCTAATGAGGCACTAGGTGCCAAACTGGTGTGTTGGTTGTATCCATGTATCTATCTGAGTTCGAGTCATGTTAATAGGGAGTTAAAAGATAAAATTGAAAGGTTGTGATTGAAATTGTGATATTGAATAAGTCATTAAAATCCATATAATTGGAAAGAAACTATATGAAATGCAATTGTTGTTATTGAAATGGCAAAAAGAATATGAAACGGAAATGAAATATGGACTGGGTTATTCAATTGTGAAATGAGTTGGAACATTAATGGAAATGTTTATTGAAATTATGGATTTAGGAATTAAGATATCAAATGATATGTGGATTAGGTTGTCATGTAAATATATTGTCAATATATGTTAGATTAAAGATAGAATAAATGTGAATTTGCATTAATGGCATGTTAATTGCATATTAACATTTACATGTAGTTTATGTGTTTAAAATGATTTGTGATTTGTTTAACGTTTGGATTATAGAAATACCACTAAGTTATACTTAAAATACAGTTTTACTTTCCGTGTATAGATTAGGTACTTTACGATTCGATCGTTAACGTAGCATCCAACTACAATTCCAAACTTAAGTGTTGGTGATGCTTTAAATTTTTTTCTTGGCATGTACTTAGGAATTCTTTTAGTTAATATGATCATTTTGTATCTTGATAGTATTTGAATGTTATGTGTATAAGTGTTTATATTTGTGGTTGATGGAAATGGTCAAATTGATGTTATCTTGCTAAAGTAGTTTGGTTATGTGCATAATGGTTTGATAGTTAAGAAGTTAATATGCTAGGTGTGTATTTGGTTAATGTATAGTCGTGAAAATGATGGTTTGTAACACCCCAAACCCGACCCAGACGTTACGGCCAGATCTGGTGAGTCACATGGACAATCGACTAAGCTTTGATCTTCTATTATTAAAGCGGTATGTTGTTTGTAGTTAAACCGTGATTAAAAGCTTGTAAATAAGAATCGTTTTCAGTTTTTAAAACCTTAGTTGTTACCAAATAAAATTTCATCTTTTATTAAATCTCATTATGGTGTTATTGACGTTAAGTTGTCCAATCGATATGTGTTGCATGTTTTGAAAACATTTGTTCAAGTTTGGAAAACCTGCATTAACTAGTTGACTATTGTAATGCTAACAAAGAAGAAAACCAAAAATAAAATATCGAGCGGCCTTATTACAAATTAAACCCGAAATTTAAAAATGGAATTTAAATAAACTAAATTTAAGAAATAATCAGAAACTGAAAACATGAACCTCGTGGCCACCCCAAATCCCTCGCAGCTCCAAGTCCCCAACGGTTGGGGGTTACTTGCGTAGACAGAATTAAAAGGGTGAGTTTGTGAAAACTCAATGCGTAAAGAAACCCAACCAGTGTCATAGACCAGTCCAAGCTCAGTCTGGGCCAAAGCCCTATTCAGATACAGATTGAACTGGGCCTTGGCCCCTTTCAGCAAACAGTGTGGTCCTTGGGCCCATTACAGAAACAGATCAGATTATATTTATAGATGCATGTATGCAAAGCCCAAGCCCAATCCAGCCCTACACACCACCCATACCAGCCCTACACACCATGTGAGGGATAACTCAACCCGCTCAGCCTTACACACTACAATCGCAGCAGAGCTGCTAATACAGATATCGTAGCCTAGCCACCAGAACAGTAACACGAGGCAAAGCTTCTAAACAGATCACGTGGCATTGCCACTTGTAGCACTTCCTCCGTATCAATAGCCCAACCCCATGCAAATCAGAATATAACATGACATGGCATACAGAATATTACATACAGTAACATGCAAATCAATCAACTTTTCTCTAGGGATAAAATTGTCATTTAGCATCTAGGGGGTAAAATGGTAATTTTTACCCTTCAGGGGTATTTTGGCAATTTTGCTATATCTCTAAGTCTCATGCTTAATGCGAACTTCTAACAGATCTAACGTCACTCCGAACGACTCAGATAGCCCATTTATTCATACCATGCCATCAGGCCTAAAACCCCTAATGGGCCCGAGGGAGCCCACAAGCTACTGTGGCCCATTAAGTCTAAATCTTACACATATTTTAGCAGAACTAATATCCAGTTTACTAGAAAACACTTACCGCATACTTTTACCTATATGGGCCCGTAAGCCTATTGGGCCCAACTTCAGCCCATCGAGGCCCAAAACAGCCCAAGTGCACGAAAACTTGCATAGCAGCCTTACCATCCATTATTTCAAATTTCACGATTCTGTACCGACCCACTAGCACTTGCACGCTCGCAAGCCCTCGAAATGTTGGCTTTTCGGCATTTTGGCTTTTCGGCTTTTGCTGGTCTAATCTACTAGAGGGTGTCGATTACACACCTGTTTGCTCACTACGTCAAGATCCCGCGAACGTTTACCCTACAATCGTTTAACCACACCATTAACCCATAATTCAATTAAAAGTCAACACCACATTGTCTTACCCATTCGGCAACTACTATCATCACCATCAGTCACCTTTGCCGAAATCTAGTCCACAGATCTAGATTGCTTTAAACCACTTAAGTCTAATGCTTCCCTCCGGGATTGATCGAGCGATAACAGATCTAAGTACCTATGACCATGAATAAATCCAATCCAACATATGAAAGTTAAAGGAGTACTAATCTCCCCAAACCAAGTCTTAAGTTAAGAGAAAAGCCTAGTATCAAAATTGAAATCTAAAATGAAGAGTACTTAGACACGGATCCGCTTGACTGAGTCGATAAGTAGAAGTAGATACCACTATTCTAAGCCCAGATCTACACTTGACCTACTCCGAGCACAAGGGGAGAAGTGCCTCAAAGTATTCGGCTAGCAATGCAACAAAAGAGGTGAATGATTGCTAAGGGACAATCGGCCAAAGAGTGTTTAAGTAGGGTTCAATTTTTGTAAAAGACTTAAGCAAAGATAAATAGAGAAATGCACTAAGATTTGGCCCTTGTGCAAATCGGCAAAGAGAAAGGCTAAGTGTCTTGAGTTTTCGGCTTTTAGAGAAACAGGTTAAGAGAAATAAAGAAGATAGCGATAGAGAGACGGAGTTTGAAGGTTTTGGCTAAAGCAGAAATCGGGCAAAACAAGATTTAAGACTTCAGGTTTTGAAGAAAGAATAGAGAAAAGAAGGAAAGGACATGATAGGTTCGGCTAGCCACCAAATAAAAGAAGAAGAAAGAATGGTCTAGGGGTCGGCTATATCAAGCATCTTAGGTAGAAGAAACAAACAATAACCAAACCCGAGGGTGCCCTAAAAGAAATCAGCACCTCCTAAATCCACCTATCGAAACGCAAAAGCAACCAAATCCCGAAAGTAAACCCAAAAGAGAATTCGGCACACTCACTCCCTAATTGGCGAAATGTCCAAAAGCATAAGCCCTTGCCGATTTGCCTAGCTACACTTCCGATTCGGCTACTACCTCTCCATTTGAAATCTCCTCAATTTTCTCCAAAAATCTCTCTTGCCAATTCCTACCAACTTCATTCTTATCTCTAGTGACCAATTCCCAACCACCTTCAGAGTTTAAATCCCAACCATTTCTTACCAAGACCATGCAATAAAATAAAATAACTGCCTTACTCACGAAGGGACTCGAACCTCAACTCCCTTCATAAGCTATCACAATCCACCTCCATGTGCTTTAAGTGGCTCCACCATGCCACTTTAACATAGGCTTTCTTGTGCTATAAAACCCCAACTTCTAATTAAAAGCCCACTCTGCCTAAGCCCATTCTTTCATAAGCCTAAAATTTTAAAATTTTGCCAGGCTTTAGACTTAAACCTAGACCTCCTTAAGGTCCACTAAACACACTCAAAACACAATTCAGCACATCAAGGCATGCAAAAATGAATCCAAGCAGAAATTCAAAAACCCTAAAATTTTTGGGGCGTTACATGGTTAATACATGGTTTTGGTCTTGCAATGGATGGCAATATTTGGTGTATGTCTTATAAGTGAATTTGAATGTTTTATCATGTCTTGGAAGGGTTAAGTAATGCATGCTTAGTTAGTCATGTTGAGGTATTTTAATGGCATATTAGTTTGTTTGATTTAAATGATGTATTTGGCATGAATTTGGTGTTTTTGAATTGTTTGTAAAATTGGTATGTCATTATGTTGTTTATGAATAGGTTTATTCATAGTTGGAAATTATTTTGTCTATGATTGTATCTAATTGAATTCTAGGTGATTTTGGCATGAAAAAGACATTTTAAAGATAAGATTTTACCACTTCTAAGCTCAAGTGTCGATATTTTGGCATTTGATATCGATACTTGATTATATGAATAGTTTTTAACAAATTGCCAAAATGGTATCGATGTTTTTATGAGTATCAATACTTTTTTATAAAATATTGATACCAGTTGATAAATATCGATACCTTGATTTGCAAAGAAATAGATTCATAAATTAGTATCAATTTTTAATAAGGTATCGATACGGTATCGATTTCAACTATGAATTTTTTATACTAACTTTAAAACTTTGAAATTTTACAATCAAATCCCATCATGTCTAGATTTTCATAATTAGGTCCTTAATGATCTCAATTTATTATGTATATATGGTTTGAGATTTGTAATTATATAAATTGTATTTAAGTTTGAATTTGGAACACCCTAAAAATTTGAGAATTTAATGGTTAGAATTGCAATAATTAAATCACTATATCTGTGATTTTGTGCTTTGCTTTTGTGTTTAAGATCTGAAGTTCAAGTCACATCGTTAAAAGTTTTGTTATTTTTTTAAACAACCCTTAATCAGGCACTACATAGTTAAGTTCAATTCAATGTAAACTTATATTAAGAATAAGCCTGTTGGTTCATTGATTAAGTATCTGTATTGTTTGGTCCCATGTTTGAATCTCAGAGTACATGATAGGGAATTTTTTTTCCAAACGTTAGGAGTCTGATGGGAAGTTATTAGAATTTTAAATTTGTCATCTCCTTCTTCTTTATTTTTCTTTTTGCATTTCTTTATTTCTTTTTCTTTTCCTTTTTCAATTCTTTTATTTTTTCCTTCATTCTAATTGTGGTTGTAAGTAATTACAATCTAGTCGAAGTTATACACTGTAAATCGCATTGATCTAAAGGCTATTGAGTAAGTCACATCTAATTTGTTGTCTGCACAGTGTTCTTTTTATTCTTCGTAAGTTGCTCTAAGTTAAGTATTTTTGAGAATCGTTGATAGATGATTGTTGTTTTTCTATTTAGATGGAAATATCGGAAGTGGTGAACAGCAACACACCAATTCTAGCGATTGTCGTTTAATTTTCGGTAGGTATTGGGTCAGGTGAAGGTTTCGTGTAGAAACTTTTGACTTAGGCATTAGGCATGTAATTGGGATTGTTGTTGATAAAATGGTTTAATTGTGTAACTGATTGCTTGTTTTAAGCTTCGGAGATCCTTCTCGTTGTTGTTGCTTCAAAATCTCTTCAGGTGCATATTGAAAACCTTAAATTCTATGAATTTCAGATACCGAAAAACATGATTGTCAACGCCACACGACTAGGCACATAGGACTGTACCTAGGCTGTGTGCGCCACATGGCCGTGTGTTTGGCCGTGTAACTCATTGTTCATCGAATTAGAGCCACATAAGCAAGGCATACAGACGTGTGTCCAGGCCGTGTGTGGCCATGTTAGTGCAGGGTTCATACGAGCAACAGACCGAGGCATGTTTCTAGGCCGTGTAACTCTCTGTTTGTAACTTAGGGCCATATGGCTAGGGACATAGGCATGTGCCCAAGCCATGTGGGTCACAAGGGCAAGGACATGGGCATGTGTCTAGGCCATGTAACTCACTGTTTACATGTTTGAATCACACGAGTAGAAGATATGGACCAGTGCCCAGGCCGTATGAGTCACACGGGCAAGGACATAGGCATGTGTCCAGGCCGTGTGAGCCACACCAGAAGAACATGAACGTGTGTCCAGGCCGTATGGCATATAAATAGGGTTCGAATCTTGTTTTTAAGGCCTTGAGTGTTGCCCAACATTAAAATTGACCTCCCCAATATATGAATGATCTGAATTTGATTGTACGAGGACTCTCTGATATTCTATGACCTACATATGAACAATAGAACTGTATGTGTACTATGATAATTATTTCTGATATTAAACACTGTATGTGTACTATGATAATTATTTTTGATATTAAACTGTACTATCTAATTGTGAAATAATTTAGAATGACTGAACGTATATTGTGGATATTTGTAGTCTGTATTTGCATAGATTGGGATATTGTGAAAAAGAAAGTAATCTGCTCTGAATTGGTGGCTAAGCCACAATGCGAATAAATCTGAATTGGGTGCTTTGTTGCATTTCGATCTAGTAGCTAAGTTACGTCTCTATAAACATGTCAGACAAACACTCTATGGTGTGTAGGGTTGGTTGGGCATCGAACGCCCTTAACGGTGTGTTGGAATGGCCGAAGACGGTGTGTAGCAGATAGGGTTAGGAATATCTGCATCTGAATCTGACGTATTCTGTATATGAAACTGAAATTGCTTCTATATATGCAGCTTATCTGTCCTGAATCTGAACTAATATTGCTTATGTTACTAAACCGAATCTTGGGATTCGGGAACTATCTTATAAATGTGTTCTAACCGAACCAACTTCTTTTACGTACTGAGTTTGCAACTCACTTTGTTATTGATTGGATTTCAGGTGGTTCTCAGACTTGAACGAGTCGATGCCGCGGGAGCTCTGTCAAGCTTTTATCTTTCTTCTAAGTATTACTATTAGAAATTTCAACATTTTATGATGTTATGGTATTTGGGAAGATAATACACTTAGTTATATGTTGTGATGGATTTTATATGATGAATGGTTCATTTTGACTGCATTATAAAAATGGTATTCTTAGTATCGTTGATGTAACTCTCTAGACTTGGTCTGGACGTCTAAGTCGGGTTTAGGGTGTTACAGAATTTATTTGATGTGGGTTGCTTTTGCAAAGAATGTGACATTCCGTTATTCGGATCCCGAGATCATGTCAAGTAAGAGGTGTTACAAGTTAGGTGTAATGTCCAAATGTAACATCTCTTGCTTGGGACATATCGATTCATTTCAGGTAAAAGGTGTTACATAATCACCATGCCCAATTGACAAATTTTGAAAAAAAAATACTTATGATTTTAATAAATTGACTGATATTTTTAAATCAAAATAGTTCCTTCCTTGAAAAAAAATCAAAAAAATGAAAGGACGTAATTTCTAACTTTTTATTTATATGGACTAAATCTCAAATTTTGTCAAAGTATAAAGACTAAAAATATATTTTAACCTTTCAATTTCAATTAAATCCAATTTCAAATATGAAAATTTACTTTAAAATTGAAGTCCATTTATTATCCACAAATAATTCAAGTATTTATATTATCCAAATCCCAATTAATTAAGCCCGATATCCAAATTTGCAAAGTATTTAGATTTAATAAACATAATAGTATTTTTAAAGGCTTATTAGTAAAAAAAAAAAGAAAAACTCTCAGTGAAAAATCAAAAAATAAATTAAGCTCTCAACAAAATTTAACATTCAATTGAGCTCTTAAAGGATAAAAAATTAATCAATCAAGCCCTTCTGTTAGCGTTGACCAAATTTGACCATTAAGTTTTGTTGGTATGGTTGACAGACCAATTGGATGACAACATGTAGTAGTCATGTGCACATTTTACCATGTCAGCAAATCTTTTTTAAAAAATAAAAAATTTTAAAAAAATAAATATTTTTTTAAAAATAATTATTTAAAAAAATCTACAATGAGCCTGGACATATAGTTGTCCAGGTTCATCCTAGATGTGCTATTTTAAATAATTGTTAAAAATTATAGAAAAATTATTTAGAAATTACTTTTTTGGCACAAAATTATTTAAAAATTATTAAATTTATTTTTAAAATGAAAAAATATTTAGAAAAAATATTAAGAACCATGCTTGAAACGAACTTGAACAACCATTTGCTTGGGTTCAAATGCATTTGAGCAATCACTTGTCCAAGTTCACTCCTACAGTGGCTTTTAATATTTTTTTATCAATTTTAATAAGTTTTTATAACTTATTATAATTATTTTTTATATTAATTTTAATTTTAATAAGTTTCCCATACTTTTTTATTTTGTTCAAGTTCATTATTCTAGATGTGATTTTTAAAATAATTATTTTTTATGATTTTTATTTTTAAAAAAAGTTTTATTTTGTTAAAGTTCATTCTAGATGTGATTTTTTAAAATAATTGTTTTATGGTTTTTATTTTTTAAAGAAGTATTTGTTTATGCGACAAAATGTCATATCAACATGATATATACATGATATCACGTGTCACCACCCGATTGGTTTATCAACAACATCAACGAAGCTTAAGTAAAACCTAATCAATATTAATGGACTTGATTGTTTAAATTTTCATCCATTAAAAGCTCAAATTTTGTTAAAGACTTGATTGATTTTTTTTTTTTTCAATAATAAGCCTTTTTTAAATAAAAATTTTAAAAATAAAGCAATTTGAACATCCGCTAAGTAGATTTGAATAATGGATATATGAAATTTAACACCACATTCACCCCAAATAATAATTAGAATTATCGGAATAGAAATCTTATCCAAATCCGCAAAACGCAAGTCAGGTGTCTTTGCTATTCCTACCAACCATCTATTAATGATCCATCGAAAGCGCATAGAAAGCAAAAGGCAAGTTTAAAAGAATTCCTGCATTCCGAGCTTCAATCTTGGCTCGTAAAGGAGCAGACCAAAGATTCCAATGTTTCATTCAGAATATCAAAATTACCAAATCATCAAAATATCAAAAAAGCTTTTCCACTATGCCATGATTAACAAAATTGGATGCCTATATCGCCTTCCCATATCAATTTGCAGAGATGTTGAAGGGTTATATAAGGTGGCAACTGACAAGGGGCAAACTACAGAAGAAAAATATATATGTTTCTTCACAAACGGCCCTGGACAAGATTTTATCGATCAATAGTAGAATGTCAGCAACGTTATGAATCTCGCCTAGCAGACTATTCATCTAATAAGAACTTTTATGATTGACCTCTTGCTACGCTGAAGTACTTGGTACATCTTCAGCAGGTTCATCAGGTTTAGTGGCTGCCGGCGAGGTTGGTGGTTTCACCTCTGGAAGAGGCTCGGATGGTAATGGTCTTGGTCTGACTTGATCAACTTTCTCTTTACCAATTTCAAACTGCATTATATAAAGAAGCATCAAATTGAGGATAAAACATAGGTGAAGAAAGCAAATGATAAGTCCTTCAAATTCACGGTGTCGAGCCAACCTTATAACCACAGCCAGTTACACAAGCATTGAAGCAGTCCTGTATGAAGAAAAAAAGAACAATGAATTTAATAGTATATTGTTTGACCAAAAATATTGCTTTCTTTCACTAATCCATATTACGAATTCCAATAATTTATCCAATGATACATCCTTATGCTTTGAATTACAAAATGTTTGAAGAACTCACTACCACTATTACTGTTCTTTAAACTATAGCACTTTCCACCTTGATTTGGTGTCTCACTGTTGTGCCAACCATTATAAATATCTCTTTGGAAGTACCGTATTAAGCAAAGCATAATCACGATGATGGAATAAGCCACCTCTCGAGAAGCTTCCATGTGACTATGATCCTCATCATTTCTGACAAGAAGCTTGCAAAAAGCAAAAGCATATCCTGTTTTATGAAGTCTAGAAGCAAGACAAGTAAAGTTGGCTTTACTAGCACAGAGGCAGTACCTGAGGTGCTATTGGGAAAAGTTGTCATTGTAACAGATTTTCCTTTTTTTGCACAATAATTTCTAGTATATATACCACGTTTTGTTTGAATCATTGCAATTCCAAGATCATTCCAAATTTAATCAAGCAGCATCACTGGTTATCAACTCCAGAATGCCTTAAAAGGCATCTACGGGAGTATATCACCCTCGATACACATAAAGACTAAATTTGTTGTGGCTCAACCTGTCTAACACTAAAAAGCAATTGCAAACCAGTGTAAAAAACAAAAAGAGGAAACACAAAAACCAGCACTAACAACCGAATGACCAAATAAACAGCAGTTCAACCATATTAGACCTGAAAATGTATGAATTAAGACAAAATCTAGGGTCACTAAAAGTGAGATAAGGGGACACACAGAATGGCCACAAGATTCAATACCTGAGAGTAATTGACAGCTCCAGGGGACCGGTCGATGTAAGCGCTCCATTGCTGATCCTTTAATACAGGATCCTTATAGCATATCTCATCGCACTCTGCTAAACCTGAAAAGTACATTATCATAAAAATTAAGATATAATCAGCTGTAAATGATATGTTGTTTCGCCAGTGTAAGAAAGCAACTTTTTTGTTAAGGTTGGTTAAAGAACTCTTCCACTTGATGAAATACTTCTAAAGTGAATAATCGAGAGAGAATTGAATGCTTGATACTTTAATCAATAACAAGACATCATTTTCAAGAACATTTGATAAGAATGTTGTCCATTCTTCATTACAAGTCGGACATTTTTCCTATCAAAAGGAATGAAGGTCAAATCATAACTGGAACTCATGTTTCAGTCAGATCTTTGACGAGACTAATTCATTGCACATATGAAATAAGCACCAGAAAGCCAAACAAGGAACATCAAAACACTGACTAAACCAGATTCCGTGAAACATACAACTCTATCCTCGGAAATGGTTCTTAAATCATAAGAAACAGCTCAAACAAAACTGCTTACACTCTTCCCAAGTGTCTCCATCCGCATTACACCCTTTTTTGCAGAACACTCTCCCTACAAGAATTCGAGATAGCTAGCAACGTTAATAAATCGATGACATACAAAGATTTCTCAGATAAATCAAACATTGCTCACAATTTTAAAAAAAAAAAGTGGAGATTAAAATGAAGAGAATCCCAAATTAATATTATAAGCAACTGATTGAGTAAACAAAGTAATTTGGACATCTGACAAGCAAATACCCGATAATAGCCTATTTATAACTCACATTATTATAAATTTACACCCAAAACTTGCAACAGAGATAGAGTATCCATTCAAAAACAGTAAGAGAAATCCTCTCAATCACAACAAATAAAGCATCAAAACACCTAGACACTAACGAATAAAACGGAACCTTGAATGAAGAAACTTCAAATGTAAACAATTTAGAAAAAAATACACAAAAAAAAACCAAGATCTATGAAATCCAAATTGAAAGGATCGGCAAGCTTATCCAATTCCATCCCGAATTATTAGAAAATAATAAAAAGAATGGTATTGTTTAAAAGAGGAAAAAAGAAAAGGAACTATACAAGGAATTTGCATGAGAGCAGCGTATTTGTGAGTGCATTGATTTCCACAAGGAGAAGCCCATTGCTGAGGAATCACGTTTTCCATTTCCTTTTCCCTCTCTCTCTCTCCAAACGCGGCGTCTCCGACCGGACGAATTTGCAGCTTTGGTTTTGATTTTTAAAGCTTGGGGCATCGCATCGATATAGGCTATGGCAATAAAGGGTAGTTTGGTAATTATGTGTCCTCTTGGGAGTTGGGAACTACGACCGCCCTGCATTTTGGTTCCTTGGATTTTCTTTATTTAGGCAATACATTATAACTTTTCTTTGACGGGAATATTTATCTATATTTTTTATGGTGAAACTGTTTTTCATGTTCTACTTACAATTTGTGGTTCTCTTTTTCAATTACTTATTTTTAGAGTTTGAATTTATATTTATTTTATTTTATTTTACAATATTATCACCAAAGTTTTAGAGTTTAAATATTTGAAAGTGTATTAAAGGAGAAGTGATAATTTGATATTATGATGCAATGAATATTTTTAAAATCAACGACTAGTAAGGCTCCACGTCTGTTGTGGCTTCTTCTCCTTTCCTAATGGCAAAAGCAGAAAGTTCTATGTTCCAAACTTTGAGGAGACACGTTAATAACTAAACTATTAAAATAATTATTTTTATTTATAGTAGTATATATTTAATCACTTATATTTAAAATGTTACATTTTAGTTATTTACGTTAATATATTATAACATTTTGCTCACTAAGCCGTTAATTGTCGTTAACGGTGTAACGGTAAGTAGGGGTATTCAAACCTTGATTAAAATTGAATTAACCGAACAAAACAGTCTAATTTGATCAGAGGTCGGTTAAAAGTTTTTTTAAATTTCGGTTAACGGTTAATTTGATTTGAAATTGGGTAATTAATCGAACTTAATAAATAATATTATATATTATATGTATTAGGCTATTACTAATTCGGTTAATTCAATCAAATAAACATTATTAATTTATTTTTTTATATGTTTTATATTTTTTTCGCAAAAAAAAAAATAAAACATATACATTTTAATTAATTCGGTTAACTGACCAAATTAGCTGAAAAATTTTGGTCCAGTTAAATTTTTTTGAAAAAATTTCAGTTCGGTTAATGGTTAAAAGATTAAAAAGTTCGATTAATTCAGTTAACACTAGTTCGGTTTGGTTAACTGATCAGTTAACAGTTTGAACACCCCTATCTTTTATTTTCCATTCTATTCTACTTCTCGCTTTGTTTTTCTCCCTTCTCCATATCTTTTAACGTAATTTTTCTATATTTTCCATTTGTTAAAACTTTTTTATGTTTATGAAAAAAAAAAAAGAAAAGACAAAAGCTGAAACCAAAATAAAACTTGCTTCGTATATTCTTACCCCACAATTGCAAACCTTTATTGCAACACCCCTATACTCGACTTGCTCATCGGGATCGAGCATCAGAATGTTAAATTCGTTGCTGAAGCAACTTCAAATAAATTCAATTTATATACTCTTCCTAATCAAGTTAACAGAACAATTTGTAGTTACTATTAAATTTATAAATTATATTTCAAGCTTTAACCGAGCTTTTGTTAGCTCTATTTAAGTTTTATCGACCACTTAGATTTTGTATACAAACTTTTCTTTTTCTGACATCAAAGGCATTGTCGCGATGTTAGATGGCCACGTCGTGACATACACCCTGTTTTCCTCAATTTCTCCAAGTTTTCAATTTTCGTTATAGTCTATTACCTACTTCCTATTCCACTTTTTACTTCATTCGTCAATCATTCATTCATATAACTTATTCTCAAATCTTAGCATCATATTTTCACAATAAAATATTATATTTACGCTTTATGCAATTTAATTACTATATCATGAAATTCACTATTATTCCTATGCTTCTATTTCCCATTTCAACATTATTTGATTCTTAATCAAATTTATAAGATTGAAACAGCTATCAAAGTTATAAAAATAATTCCATCAAGTCTATCATATTATAATTATTCACTTAATGTCTTAAAAATTTACTTTACTATTCTTATGTGTTAATAATTCTATCACTTAAAATAATTTCTTAGCATCATACTCTTCTACGGCTTTTTTTTATAAAAATAACCTTTAAAAATTGATTAATTACTTAAATGACACACTTTTTTTATTAAACACGTAAATGACCTAAAATCTACAGTGAAAGTTGGTGAAACCAAAGAGTTTGGCGCCACCAACATGCCACGTCAGCAACCGAATAAAAAATTATTTTTTTAATGAAGTCATGTAGAATGGCGCCACATGTATAAGTACTAAGGAAATACAGTAATTTCTGAAAAATAAGAGACTTTAAAAAATATTCTTTTTTCTGGTGGAGCCAAATAATTTAGCGCCACCAGTTTCCAGTGTCTTCTACAGTCATTTCTTTTAATTTGATTTGTGTTCTTTTTTTTCTTTTTGTTTATTATTTATTTTTTAAAATTTTAAATGTATATTCTTTTTGTGGAGCCATTCTAAATGGCACCACCAATTCATTTCAAGACTTTTTTTTAACTTTTTTTTATATTTAAATTTTTAAAAAAATAATATTTTGTTTTGTGGAGCCATTCTAAATGGCGCCACCACTTTATTACCAGTGTAATTTCTTTTTCAAATGTGTTTTTTTAATCTAAAAATTTAAAAATTGATATTTTATTTTAGTGGAGTCATTCTTTATGGCTCCATCACTTGGTTCTTCAACATATATAGATATGCTGAGGCATTTTTGTAAAAGTTGAACTAAAAGAGAAGAAAATAGAGAAATTGTTGTGTTTAGTAGAAGAGTTCAAAAATTTTGTTGAAGATGAATAAAGCAATGTTTTTAGTGTACGTTCTTTTTTATGGTGAAATTGTAAAAGGTGATGTTGGTTATGTATTTCAAGGTCAGCAGAGAGTAGGTGTAACAGCCTATTTTCAATGGTGTCAGAAATAGTGGTTTTGGGGCCACAAATCCAACGAGTAGGTTTGTAAATAGTGGTTTTGATTTGATAATTTATATTATTTAAGCGATTTATTAAGTTCAAGTGATAAGACCCTAAGGTCAAGTGATTTTAGAAAATGAGGTATTGGGACCTCGTTTCTATGAACCGAGCCGTAAATATTTTTATAAATATTTACAGAGTGTCGTTAATGTGATATTAAAGTTTCTTTAAGAAATTTTAACGTTTAGATAGTTATTTAAAGAAAAAGGACTAAATTGTAAAAGGTACAAATTTTATTAATTAATACATTTAGTGACCAAATGGCTTAATTATTAATTGAGAAAGGACCTATGTGACAATTAGGCCTTAATTACTGTGGTGGGACGGCATTATTAAAGAAAAAGATAAAAATATTAAGTAATTTAATGGCAAAATTGTAAATAGTTTGAAATTAGGTAAAACAAATTGAAAAACTAATTCAATTCCTATTCATTTTCTTCAACCTTGAATGAATTCACCATTTGGGAGAGCTTCAAGCTTCGGTTCTTTCATCTTTATGCATGTGAGCTTAATTCTTATCTATTTCTTGTAATTTTTTTATTTTTGAAATTATTGCAACTAGGTCCAGTTAGCACGTACCTTCGATTTTGAAAATGTTAAAGATTTTGAATGTTTCTATTGATGAATCTAGTTATTTTTTATGTTAAATGATGAATTTGAGATATTAGTTGTTATTTAAAAGTATTTTGTTAAGTGATTTTTGATGAATTTGCTGATTAGGGACTAAATTATTAAAATAGTAATAGTTTAAGGACTTGATGTGAAATTGTTGCAAAAATGGGCTCAAATTAAGGCTATGAATATTTGGCTAGTGGGAAATTGCAATAAAAATGGTTAATTTGCATGTTTTAGGCTCAAGGACTAAATTGAATAAAAGTAAAATGTTAGCGACAATTTTATAAAAATGTCAAAAATGACTAAATTGCATAAAATAAATTGTTTTACTATCTAAATTAATAAATTGAATGAAATTATTAATTTAGATCAAGATCGAGTGGAAAATCGAGGAGAATGGAAAATCACCAAATAGCCCATGTACTTTGACATTTCTACAATTTAGCCATGTGAGTTCGTTATATGGTTACTATTAATTGTATTTAATAGTACATACTATTTCATTATTGGTTAGATCATGAATTTCATTTAGTTATGTTTAAAGAAATAGAATTGTAATGTTATTTGGGCTATGTGCCTAGTGGGCTTTATGTCGGTGATATTCGGGCTTATGCCTTGCAGGCTTTGTGCCGGTGATATTTGGGCTCTGTGCTTAGTAGGCTGTATGCCGGTGATATTCAGGTTCTGTGCCTAGCAGGCTTTGTGTCGATGTTATTCAAGCTTTGTGCCTAGTAGGCTTCGTGCTGGTGTAATTGTTTCAGGCCTCAAACCTAGCAAGCTTTACTTCAGTGTGTTATATAGGTAATTGGTATGGTAAATATTGTTTCAATTATCTGATGTTGTTCTATTTGGTTCAACAGGCATGAAAAGGGAAAGAAAGGTATACATTCAAGTGAGGTTTATCATGTAGTTGATCCCAAAGGAGCTATGTTTAAATGCACTAGTTTGTAGCAATGGTTGATGTTATGCTTATTTTTTGTGTGTTATGCATATGAAATGGGTAAGAAAAAGTAATGAAATGATAAGTCATAGTTCAATTGTAATAAAAAGGGTAAAAAGGGAATAATGAGTTGAATGATGTACTTATATGTGAGAAATTTACGTATGTTATGGATGAATATACCTAGTTCATGAACAAATATACAAATTAATGAATTGATGCTGTTATTTTTAGCTAAAGTAAGTAAATTAAAGGGTTCAAAGTCTTATAAAATCCTATTATGTTAGGAATGGAAAACATTTGCAATATTGAGGAATTTACTCATTTTTTAGTTAAGGGTTATAAAGTTGATAAACTTTGTGAGATTGGTTTAGATTTATAATTATCCCAAAAAGTTCTTTATTAAAATGAAATGTTATGTTTAAAGTTTAAACGAGCTTACTAAGCATTCATTGCTTACGTAGTTATTTTTCCTTTACTTTACAGATTATCGGAAGCTCGATCGAGTTGGAAGCTAGTCAAAGATCCATCACACTATCCATCGATTTTATCAGTAGATTTTGATGCTTTGATCGTGGTTATAATGGAATGTATAGGTGGATTTATGTTTAATGTTTAGTTAATGATACCGGCATGTAATGTTGCTTTGAATTTGTGTATGATATTTGATGCCTTGATGGTTGGTGTGCTTTTGGCACTTTGATGTTTAAAAGTTGATATTTTGTCATGTTGGTACTTAAAGGTTGGGAGTTAGAATGGTATATAAAACGCATGCTATGAAATGTTGTTTTGATATGCTTGAATATGATTACTGAGGTATGGAAATTGATAGTGAACATTGAGTTAATAAATAGCTAGTTTGGTGTGTTTGAATGTGTTGACATATGGTCAAGTTTGCTAAGATAGTGATGATAGGTGTTGAATAGTCAACTTGGTGCTTTTGAGTATGATATTGGTATGTGAACATGGTGGTAAATGTTGGCATAAATTTTGTTATAAAGTTTAGTTGATTTGTGGTTAAACTTAGCAATTGTATAATCATGTTTGATTGTTGTGATTGAGGTGCCTTATTGGCATATTGGTTGTATGGATAAATGGTGTAATGATTTGGTCATTTTTATGCATGTTTTGGTAGGACACGAAAATGTCAAGAATACCATGAAAAAGAATGCTCAAAGGGCCAGGTTGATGAATGTAGAACTATATTTTCGGCACTTGAAAACTTTTTGAGTGACAAAGTACATCAATCATTCGTCGGGGATCCCATCATAGTCCTACAGAGTTGATCTTCGAAACAGGTGGTGTGAGTACGGAAGGTTCCAAACACTACGGTACTTGTGTGTGCATGTGGTTGCAGTGTAAGCTACCTTCAATTTGAATGTCGAAAAATATATCAACGATATGTACACGCTTGAACGTATGTTGCATATTTGGGGTAATGAGTTCCCCGAATTGAGGGATGTATCGACATGGGAAGCGCAACCCCCTGCATTCGAGATGTTGCTTGATAGGTCACTACGTAGGAAAGGCAAAGGTTGACTGGGAACAACGAGGATTTAGAATGACATGGATATCAGAAAAGAGGTCGATCCAAAGCATTACACCATATATAGAACAACCGGCCACAATTGGAGCAAGTGTCTTCATGGAAACATCTATATTGGCCAATCTTCACGTTTGGAGGAAATTAAATGTTGTACCCGATGTTTGCATTTTATGGTCTTATGGTGAAGTTTGTATTATGTAGTGTTAAAGATTTTATTTAAAATTAACTTATACAAATTTTAATACTTTAAAAGATATTATAAGTTATACAAAAAAGGCAAATACATAAGTTGTAAAATTAAAAACCAATACAACAAATATGACATAACATTTAAATTTACATGTATCAAAATTGAAATAAACTAGGAATGGTATCGTTGTTCGAGGTATAGCAATTTATGGGCCTTCGTTGACGGGGTGGATGTTAGGGTGTACTATTCATATAATGAGGATTGGCAGCCGGATCGAACGTGGCCTGAGGCGGGGTGGAGTACATAGTATCAACAAACATATTAAATGTTATTGGTGGTTGTGGTTGCATATAAGTTGAACTGGAACTGCCCATCTCTGGGTGATATTAACTACTTTTGGACCTTTCACAAAATGCGTCAACCCATGTGTCCAGGTTACGCTCCATTATATGTTCATCCTCTGGGTTGAGCTCCATCATAGGTTGATTTCCACGTCTATAGCCATGATCTGATACTGTCATAAGTTTCCCACCATATAAATAAATGCGCCATCGGGTCATATACCACTGCATATATTCAATCAAGGGACTGAAGTTAAACATACAAGAGTGCCTCTCAGGTCGTCTCTCGTACTAAACATTCCATAGTGCTATATAACGCTAATGTTCTATACTCCAATCCGCTCTATCTTTTCCATTCATGGTCTTATCGTGGATATCAGCAAATTGTTGTGGATCGTTCGACATAAATTGTCAACACCCAAACTGTCACATAACCCGATCGGCGTTGTACCACTCAACAGTTGAAAAGTTAAGTACCGACGTGTTAATGCACCACACATGGGCTTCGACGTGAACCCACTGTGGAATAAGGGTCACAACGTTCAGTGTAGAATACGACATCCACAAGAACTGTACAATATAAAAAAATGAGTCGAGGCACATCACATACTGCAAGTGGATAAGTTAAATCAATATATATTACTTTCTCTCTAGCAGACGTCTCTATCATCTGACAGTATATGACTAATGTTTTCCTCGCACTAATTCCCAGAGACGTTGCCCATCTGAAACTGAAACAAACACGTTAGCACTTAAACTTGGGAAAATATTATCCATACCTATGAGTAGTTAAATGTTAAGTATAATTTTGTCTTTACCTATTGACAAGTGGCCATGAATATGGTTGGTGCCTCACAGCTACTAGAAACGACATCTTGTTTAGAGCCCAGGACGGTAGCAAACCCACACAACCGGCCATGTTACATACCCTTGTTTTGTTGCTCGACAAAGCTTAAGGTACAATATAGCCAACACTGTTGATCCTCAATTGTAAGTATCGGCACAATGGAAATCCTTCAATAGAGGCAAGTACTTTAAGTGGACCCTATTAGACATGTTGTTTGGCGTAAGTACCTCCGGTTAGTTGCATAATATAGGCTCGAGTAGCTCACATCACCTTGTGCTTAGTGGTGGTGCTCGATAACTCCTTGAAATTTGCTCTCAACCATGCCAATGTCAAGCACGTGAAGTTCCTTTCCCCATTACCAAGGGACCTTCCAAGCAATCTGTGGCATACTACTGAAGGTTCCAACACTTTGCTTCGGCCTGTGGCCACATCACCGTCAACTCGTAACTCAAGTTGCATTGTGACGTCCTCCAACGTGATAGTGCACTCCCCACACAGCATAATGAAGGTATGGGTCTCTGGACACCACCGCTCAACTGAGGTGGATATTAGGTTTGTCCTTAAGTCAAACCTTTAGATCAATGTGACGTTCCCAAGTCCCGCCAACTGTAAGTATGGCATGACCCGCTCGTCCAAATCGTACTTGGAAAAATGAAACCGCGACCCCAAAACTCGGTACCCATCCTGTATGGTAAAATTTTTATAAAAATATGATAAATCCATTATCTATATAATTTAAACATAAAATTATATATTGAAGAGTATAACTGAAAGCTTGAGAAAACAAAAACAAAAACTTATATTATACTCTTTGATTCATCCTCGTTGTAGGATAATTTTATGTTTAAACATAAAATTAAAAAGTCGGGACATGAAATTATAGTTTAAATACTATTTTTGACAAAAACAAGAACTTACCTAAGTGAGAAAAAGTTAAAGCTTGAGAGTTAAATTTGCATTTAAGCCATTTCTTTAATATAAATAATAAAAGTAAAAGTTGTATCCATATTACATATTTCACACATAATTATAACATGTAAAAGAAAAGTACATATATAACATCCATATCGAAGCAAACTTTGAGAGATGATCATATATAATGGTTTGACCTTAATCCTAATAAATCTTTGAAAATGCAATGAAATGGTTTTAATCAAACCAACGTAGCAAACATCCATATCAAAACAAACTTAGCTTAGCAAATATAAACAAATTACCAATGTTAAATTAAATTGTAAGAGAAGACCATTTGCTTGAGGATGGGGGACTAGATTAATAACAACACCTTATAATTAGATCCTTGAAAGACCTTTCAAATACACGAGAAACTTGAAAATAATTTAACATAACCATGTTGGACACACTCACACATTCAACACTCATTAAATTAAAGAATTATATATTTTATTAATTTTTAACATAAAATTAATTTAAAAATATTTTTATTTAAGTTAAATTAAATGAGTGATAAAATATTATTAAAGTGAAAAAAAGGCTAATAGCAATCCTAAAATATAATATAAGCTCTTAAATTTTATTTGTATCCAAAAAAAATTCAATACATGCAACTAAATAGATAAATATATATAAATACATGCAAAACGCGTAAAGATCAGTTTCATGCAAAAAGAGACTAAAAAGTGCTAATAACAAGCAAATAGAGATCAGTTTCATGCAACTATAACACATAGAACAAAATAGCGTTGGGTAAGAAAAAATGAGAAACCAAAACGAAATCTTTTAGTTTAATTTATAATTAATTTTACTATTTCATTGATCCTCGATGAAGCGTAATCCGTGTTTACTCGAGAAGACATTCTAATATTTGCATAATTTTAAAAAAAAAATTACATACATAAAATATAATTAATTATTATATTACAATAACTACTTTAAATATAATACATGCACATAAAGAAACTCTACATACCTTGTATTTATCTTGTATTTATCAAATTTAAAACAATTTTTTTTTTAGTTTTCTCTTTTCTTCCCTTCTTCCTCTTATTCTACAAAAAATTTGAAGGGGGACCAAAGCCCCACCTTCCTTTTTATAAATAGCCCAACATCTCCTATTCTCCCCTTCCATTTCTTTTTTTTTTTAAAGTAATAATTATTTAACCCTTGACCAGTCACACCACCGTGATTGACGCGATGTGATCGGTCAATATATTTATTTTTAACCCCTTTATTTTAAAAAAATGCCATAGTTTATTTTTTTATAAATAAATCCTTTCTCATTTTTTTCCAGTCAATTCAACCCTTACTTTTTTTTCTCATTTTTCCCAAACTTTCTTTATTTTTTGGTTATTCATTTTTTTATTTCTATTTAAAATGTCCCTTATCAAAATGTCCATTTAATTTCCTTGATTTCACACTACATAAATGATTTACATGAAAATTATATTTCACAAAATAACTATCAATTTACATAATTCAAATAATATATTTTACAAAATATAATTTTACATTTCAAACATTCTAAATAGTTTCACTTAACTTACAATATATAATTTTACAACACAAACAACTTTATCAATACTAAAAATAATAATAAACGATTTTGTTCAAGACCGGCATCATTCTATCTTTCTTAGTGTATAATAATAATAAAGTGTATAATCGCAACAAGAGCGACTTTCTTAGTGCTATTAAATTGTAGCCCGAATGCTACTGATATTGAAGATCTCACCCATACGGTTTGATTTGGGATTCCTTAAAACCTTCAAACGTCCCATTGACCTAGGGAATCCCAAATAATCCACCCATTGGTTGCATAACCAATTTGAACCCGTTATCGTCCTACCACAACTAACGGAAACACTTACATAACCAATTTGAACCTATTACCAAATAAATAATTGGCATCTGAAAATAACCATTAATTTTACTGGTGTCAGAGCTCGACCAAGATTATTATTAAACAAAACGTACCTTTAAATTTAACAAAAAACACAAATACGTAAAAAAAAACGCTTCTCATATCTCTCCCATTCATTCTGTAATAAAGTATAAGTAATTTTTTTCCTTTAACTCATATTGATCTGCCATTGAGGGTTATATATACCAATTTGGTCACGCCAAAGAGAATGACTCCGCCAAATAAAATAATGACTCCACCAAATAAAATATTATTTTAAAAAAATTAAATTAAAAAATAAATTTAAAAAAGCCTTGAAATGTACTGATGGCACTATTTATAATGGCTCCACAAAAAAGAATATAGATTTAAAGTTTTTAAAAACAAATAATAAAGAATAATTTTAAAAAAGGACACTACAAAAAGGTTTAAAAAAGACACTAACGCAACATTGAAAACTGGTGGCACCAAATTATTTGGATCCACCAAAAAAATAGATATGTTTTAAAAGCCCCTTAATTTTTCAAAAATTGCAGTATTTCCATGGTATTTATACAGGTGACACCATTCTACATGGCTCCACAAAAAAAAAGTTTTTTTATCTCGGTTGCTAACGTGGCACGTTGGTGACGCCAAACTCTTTTGCTCCACCAACTTTCACTATAGATTTTAGGTTATTTACGTGTTTAATTAAAAAAGTCGGTCATTTACGTAGTTAATCAAATTTCGTTATTTTTATTAAAAAAAGTCCTCTTCTATTTTTCCTCCTCTTACTTTCCATTCTACATCCTTTAAGGACGTGTATTTATACAAGAATTTATGGATTTTACTATTATATGCTTATATGCAACATTAATTTCAATTTTACAAAATACATAATTTTAGCAAAGTTGGTCACTTGAGTAACAATCTCTAATTTATTTATATCTCAATCTACAAAATTCGAAATTAAGATGCGCTTTTTGTTTTTGAAACTAGACTCATTTAAGTTTTTACTATAAAAATTTCAGAATTTATACCTAAGCCAATAAATACAGTTTATTCTTTAAATCTTTCCATGTTTTGCTCCTAGGCAACAATGACCTTTCTTCACTAAAAATTAATATGTTTCCATTCATTAAGCTTTTATTCATATAAATTTCATCACCTAAACATTTTTGTACAACTAATTATGATTTTTCAAAGTTAGAACAGGGGATTCCGAAATCATTTTGACATTGTCTCACAAAAATTATTCTATCTCATAATTTACAATTTCATTGCTTACACCATTTCTACAATGCAAAACTAAATTCAATAAGCTTTATTTCCATATTTTTGATTCAACCACTAATTTAATTTCTACAATTTTTGGTGAATTTTTAAAGTTGAACCATTGTTCTATCTAGAAACTATTTTAATGATAATGTCTACTTTTTTCTTGATTCTTTGCATTAACTTTCATTTAATCATGCATAATCATTATAATTTTGATTATTATTCAATTTAGTCCTTAAAACCTACTTACATCAATATATAATTTTATCATAGCTTCTCTTATTTCAATTATGAATTTCACAAGTTTACAATTTAATTCCTAACATCATGAAAGTTCATTATTTGCTATAATTTCACATTAACATCACTTTATAATTAATCCACTAACACTCAACATTCCGTTTAAACTTCCTAAGACGATACTTTATTTCACACAAACTTTTGTACACTTTATAATTTAGTCATTATTATAAAAAAATTCAATGTAACTTAAAATTTTCCCACACATTCACTTTTTATATCATCATTATTTCATCACACTTCATTTATATTCTCTTTTCAACATTGAAATCCACATAACCTATTTCATTTAATTTACAATTTAGTCATTTTTCTACTACTTTATTGTACTAATTTAATTCATACATAATATTTTCACATTCACAATTAATTCAACCACTTTAGCATACTCTATTCTTGATTTAAATTTAATAAAGTAAAATTCTTGAAGTACTTACCTTATCTTTTTAATATCCTCACTTTTTCCAAAACTTTCTCCACTTCCACTTCCAATTTCTTTCTTCCACTATGATATACTAACTCTCTAGTGTCTCTACTTCACTTCTTCTTTTCGGTGACTATAGAAATTTTCAAGAAATTTGGGAGAAAAAGTGGAATTTTATGATGAAGGACCAAATTGTAAGAAAAACAAAAGTTTCTTCTCTAGCTCTCTCACTAACGTTGGAGCATGGAAGGATGATAATTTCTCTTCATCTTTCCTCCTTTCTTATATTAATATTTTCATAATAAAGTATTAATAAAAACCTAATTAAAATATTAATATTATTACATTGATCTAATTTTTTAATTTAAAATATCATTAAAAGATCTCTCATGTCATCATTACACTCTAGAATTTTTTTCTCGTTCTAATTGACCATTTTTTCCCTTTATAATCCTTAAAAATTTCATCATTGAATCATCACTTAATTTGGTAAAATTATGATTTAGTCCTACATAATTCTCCATTTATTCAATTTAGTCCTTATTCATCCATTTTCCTTATTTCTAGAATCTTCCACCTTTAAGATATTTGCATTATTGGCCCTTCAAATTTTCCATAGTTATACTTTAACCCTTCACATGTTAAATAGTTAAACTTAGACCATATAATTTTTCATTATTTTTATGATTTAGTCCTTAGCTCAAATTAATATTTCACAACATGTTTCTTATTTCATTTTTCTCTAACATCTCTTATCATTTACTTTCTTTATATCCTATTTCACTAAAAATCTATCTCATATTATTTTCAACCAAGAGGTTCTAGGAATGTTACACTCATCGTCCATCATTGCTTTATCGAACCAATTTGGATTTCTCAATAACCTAGTCCACAAGCTCACCTCAGTCAAAGACCTTGCTAGTCATGACTTATGGTAGTCCACTCTCAACAATTTTTTTCTAGCCCGTTCCCTTAACCTCCTAACTGACCCCCACGACTACCTCATCTATCTTACCTACAACATTCTCGTCCTCTCGAAACTACATTGTTTCATGGATTCTTCAAATGAGCTTTACAGTCTCAATGACTAAAATGACTACCATACGAAACTTACCCTCAACTTTACCCAAACCAGTTTGGTTCCATGCTCCCTTTCTCTCTCGGCTTCTAATCAAGCTTGCTTAGGAATATCCAAGAAGATTTAGATCAATTTTATCGTTTGATTAATTTTATTAATCTTAAAATAAAAGAAAAGGTAATGAATAATCTACATGATTCTGTAAAGTTTGGAAATGGAAAAAAAATTGTTTTTAATATAAAGAATTCATTTTATGTTTAGATTTGATTAATGGTATGAATTTTTATATTGATTAGTTAGATCATTTTTTAGTGTCAAAATTAGGTTATATTCAAATCGAGATTTGGTTAAGTATGATTGATATTCAATTTTGAGTGAAATTCAATTTAGGAATCATGTAACAACTTATTTTTTAGTGGTGTCGAAAATAGTGATTTTGAAACCACAATTCTGATGAAAGAGTCCATATATATTTAATTAATATTTATGATTTAAATATAGTATAATAGTGAATTGTGATTTAATAGATTTTATTAATTGGTCAGTTAGTCAAGGTACAAGTGGTGCGTATCGAAAGTCAAGTAATTTTGGAAAATGAGGTTTTGAGGCATCGTCTCTGTAAATCAAACCTATGAATATTTTTATTAAATATTTACAGAGCTGTTATATAGGTGAATTGAAGTTTGGTCCAAAAATTTTAGTAATTTGATGATTAATTAAGGAAAAAGGACTAAATAGTAAAGATATTAAAAGTGAATCGGTATTGATTTTCATTAGTTAAAAGGCTTAAATGGTTAAAGTGGGAGGATTTATGAGGAAAATATACCCTTTTTATTTTGGGTGGACGGTTAATGCTCAACTTTTGTTTAATTTATGTGTTAAAAAATTATTATTAAATAAAAGTATATGTATTTTAAACATAAAAGAATTAGAAAACACAAAACCATTTTTCATTTCCTCTTCCACCGAAAATGAAACTTGAAACTCCATTGTTGAACATCAAGGTTCAACCAACTTAGGTTCTTCGCATGGTAATTTTTTCTAAGCCCATTTTTCGTAATTTTTATATTTTTGAGATCGTTGCAACTGGGTTCAACTACCTTGTATCTTTGTTTTTAAAATTGTTAAAGATTTCTAAATTTTCCATTGATGAAAAATGAAGCTTTTTATGTTTAATAGTTTGATTATAGGCTTAGATATGTTTAAAGATTAATTTGTTAATTTTGCATATAGGGACTGTAGTAGCTCAATTTTGGGCCATGTCGGAACAGTGTTTTGGGACCACAAATCTGACGAGGAAAATTTTTATTTTTATTATATTTTTATGGTCTAAAATTTCATGAAATGATTTCGCGAAAATATCGTTCGAAAAATTTGACGTTTGGGAACTCAATTTAGTCAAAAGGACTAAATTGCAAAAACTTGAGTTCTAGAAGCTAGAGGTGTCTAATTGCTATGAAATTCTAAATTGGAGGTCCTTAGATGGTAATTGGACCATTTATTAAATTGTTGGACAAAAATGAACATGAAATAGGTGAAATAGAATATTTTTAAGTTAGGGGCATTTTGGTCATTTGGTGATTAAAATGATTAAAAACAAAATAAAGGCCAAATTTTGTTCATCTTTCTCCTCCGTGGCCGAATATAGCAAGAGAAGACATGGCTAGGGTTTGGCCAAGCTTCCAAGCTTGATAGTAAGTCCATTCTAGCCCCGTTTTTAATGATTTTTACATTTTTGAAATCCTTGTATCATGATCTACCTATTTTTACCACTTTTTTGAGATATGATGAAGGTCTAGGATTTGACCCATGTTAGAAATTTGTGTATTTTTATGATTAAGGGTAGATTATGCATGTTTATGATTAGAGAAACAACTTTTACTAAGTGATTTTCGATAAAAATGCATAAAGGGGACTAATTTATAAAAGTTGTAAAATATGTAGTAAAAATGTGTTTTAATGGAAATTGTGGGCTGTTATAGTTATGAAAATGGTTCAAATAGGTTTGTATGTTAAAGAAATTGAATAAATTTCATTTTACGAGTCTAGGGGAAAATGTAAATATGTCAAAATTTAGGGGCAAAAACGTAATTTTACCATAATAAGATTTTTGGGTCACATTGAATAATGTGACTAATAAATAAGTGAAATGTGATATTATAGATCATGGAAAACAAGGTTCGGAACTAGAACGAGGGAAAAATAAGTATTCGACGGTTAGGTCCTTTTTCACAATTTTTGGTATCGAGGTAAGTTTGTATGTAAATAAGGCCTCATTTTATTACGTTTTTATGTTTTAATGTTCCATAAAATGTGTGAATGATATTATGTGATATAATTGACAAAGTTTCGATAAGTGATAAATGTGAACGAAAAATCCCGATTGAACCCTAGGAATAGAATAGGATACAAGTGACATGTCACTAGGAACTCAAGTGTGTGATTATATGATTAAGTGATGTCCGGGTGCTGGTCTAGTACGTCTACCAGTGGCTAGGAAATCCTGTATTTGTTGCAGACACTTATCAGCTTGTGTGAGCAGCATTGAGTAGTCCTAACCGTCAGCTTGAGTGAGCAAACCCATGACTAGCTCGAGAACAAGCATATATGTGAAGTGTGATAAGTGGTAGCTTCGGCTACATATATGTGGCACTTATGTGCAAACTATTCATGTATCCGTTAATATTTCGAGTGTTCAACGAGAAAAATAACAAAATATGTGAAAATATGTATGTTTGTATGATGATGTGGTACAGGTGTGTAAGAGCAATTCGTAGTATGAACCTTATAAGTGTGAATGCTAAGTAATAAATTCCGGTAAGATTATGATTGAGTAAGTTATGCCTATGAAGATTTAATGACATTTATGTTGTGTTATGTTATGTTTGTTGTATTACAAATGTATGACTATTGTTACTTATTATTTGCATACGAACTTACTAAGTTTTATAGCTTACTCCCCTCCCTTTCATATATTTTATAGGGTTATATGCTAGCTCGAGTTAGAGATCGCTGAAGATGTTATCACACTATCAAGCTATCATCGTGGGGTAAAAGTGATTATCAACCTCTTAAGTTTATGACATGTATAGGAATTTGGTCTTTTTATTTTATGGTATATTGGTTTAGCCAAATGTGTTGGCTTATGATGATAATTAATTCATTCTGTATATGGCCTTGAGATGTGGCTCATATTGAATATTGGGTTGTAGTTCGTATATGTATGCATGTGCTAATGCCATTATGTTATGGCCTATGATTATTGATGGTTGATTTATGATATGTTGCTTATGATTTACTAAACTTGAGTTTGATGAAAGATGATAGTTTCTGTGGGTATATGTTGGTATGAAAAATGCATGTAAGCAAGTGAATGAAGTTTAATTGTAGGTGAAGTGGTGTAATTGGTCTTGATAAAGTATGAAGTCTTATGCATGTATAAGTAGAGATGAAATGATCATGATCATGTCTTGTTTGTGTATGTTCATGTGTTCAAGCATGCCATGTTAAATGTCATTGAAAGTGTACATGTAAGTGAGAAATTGATGGTAGCTAATGGCTTGGAAAAATATCCTCAAAATGGTCCACACGGGTAGACACACAAACATGTGTCTAGGCCGTATGTGACACACGGTCAGCCCCATGGGCGTGTAGTCCAGCCGTGTGTCCCTTGTATCTTGAATTTTAGCTTCAAATTGGCCACACAGGCAGAGACACAACCATGTGTCTCAGCCGTGTGAAGGACATGACCTTAGGACATGGGCAAGTGCCTAGGCCATGTGAAGTCTGCACTTTAAATGCGAAAATTAAATTCGCCACACGGCCTAGCACACGGGCGTGTGACTTGACCGTGTGCCCCCAAATTGTTGATGACGTCATAAATAGAGAGTTACACGGGTTGAGGACACGGGTGTGTCTCGAACCACATGGGCGTGTGACTCTCCAAAACATGGAATTTTTGCTAAGTGTTGTAAAATTTTTAAAAGTTATCAGTTTAGTCCCTAACCCCCTCCAATGTATGTTTAGGGCCTCGTAGGCCTGTAATAGGGACATTATGAATATGTTTGAAAAATTTTAAATTGAACGCAAATTTTATGACTTGGCTTTGTATATTTAAGTGTGTGTAAGTCCGGTAATACCTCGAACTCTGTCCTGGTATCAAATACAGATAAGGGTGTTATAGGGACTAAAATGAAAATTTGATGAATTTTTCATGATATTCCTATAAATTTAGGTTTTAGAGGGATTTAGAAGTACTTAATTGAAATTGGAATGGAAAACAAAGTTCAATTGCGAAAGTTATAATAGTTTTGGTTTTAGGGACTAAATTGAATAAACTGCAACAGTTTAGGGGGCATTCAAAGAAAAAAATTAAATTGATATATACTTATAATAAGATGTTTGGAATTGATGAATTTAATTGAATTAAATTATTGAATAGTTCAAAAATTGGACCAAATTGAAAAAAATCGAGGAAATGACAAAAATTACTAATTAGTCCTTAAAGAGTTGTTTTGTTGTTGTTTTAACCAGATAAGTTCACATAGTCTGATTGTATTTAAATTGTTTTATATTTGATTTGTGAGTTTGTATTTGTTTGATAATAGTTTGAATTGTTTACAATTTGGTACAACAGGTGAGTTATAGACTAAAACATAGAAAAGTGATAAGCTAATGGATAAAACTTAAAATGAAGAATTGAAATTTGAAATAAAAATGAATTGATAATTTATTATAATTAACTAAGTTGTGCTGGTATGAAATTGATCGATTGTTTACAGTAAGGTCTAAATTGAATTGATTTGAGGTTATTGTATATTGATGTAAATGCAAAATTAATTTTGTATTGAGAAAAACTATGTTGGTATATTGATATGTATTGATGAATTGCTATTTAAAAAATATTATTGAATTGAGGAATTGGATTATAATGAAAATTGCAAATGGTTACCCCATTAACTGCTCAGGCAAAGTCAGATATAATTGGCATGCCATAGGATAGGAAGAGTTCAGGGTTATACGACTACGTGTCAAGGAATGTTGGGCACCCTATTTGTTGGTTATACCAACTAGTGCATGGCACATCTATTTGTCAATTATACCAACTAGTGTTGGACATAACTTACTATTTTCAAAATTATCTGATAGGCACTGGGTGCCAAATTGGTATGATTGGTTGGATCTATGTATCCGTTCGAGTCTAAGTCAGGTTAATAAAGGTATAAAATGTGATATTTGATTTGTGAGATATAAATTGGATTGATAATTGTGATATGGTGATATAAATTTGATTAACGTTACATATGAATATCGATAGTATTGAATGCTCATACATATCAGATATATGAACTGGAGGGCCAATTTAGAAATGTGATAAATCTTTGAATTTGATGCAGAATTCGAACAATAAAATGGAATAATGAATGCCATTATATTGAAATTGGATGTACTATTGACAACAAAATGAAATGATACGATATAATCTTTAGATTGATTAATTAAAGCTTGTATTCATTGATACATTTGTACCATTAAGACTTTTAGTTGTATTTGTAAATTGAAATGTTGATTGGAATGTTGTGAATGATATTGAGTTGTTGTTTTCATGCTATTGGTATTAAAATTAATCGAAATGCTAAATGTTCAGATTATTATATGAATTGGTTATGGGATGAACTCACCTTGTTGGTATAAGGTTGTTGGGTTTAGGCAAAAATTGTCAAGTTGAATAACTTGTTGTATAAATTCATAAAATGAGGTAAGTTGTTGCTTTAAATAACTGTGAACTTATTAACCATTAGTAATGCTTACCCCCATTGTTTTCTTTTCCCCTATAGTGCCAACTTGCGAAACATTTCAGGCGGATCGTCGAGAAGTTTACACTATCCCAATATTTATTCAATAGTCTTTTTATCATTTAAAACTTGGTTTTGTGGCATGTATATAGGCGATTCATTTTTGTTCAATCTTGAATGTTGGTACTTTGATTCTTGATTGTGGTTTATGCTTTGAATGGTTATATGTCATGTATATAGGTTATTTTTGGATTATGTGGTAAATGTTGAAATGTGATTTATATGGTCTATATGTAATGTGTTCTTCAAGGTTATTTAGCATGTTTGATGGAATGAATGGTTTAAACATGCCTCTAGATGTGTGTTTATCCTTGAATCATGAAAAAGATTATGAAATTGTAATGTTTTGATGAATGGTTGCTTATAAGTTATATAATATGCCTTGAATCATGAATGGATGAATGGAATTTGAGGTTTAGATGAACTTTACATGTTATAAGTTTAATTGTTTGCTTGAGACCTATATGGTCTTTAATTGTTTGCTTGAGACCTATAACTTTACATGTATTATGGCATATTATTTAGGCACTACTTGTATGTATTATATCATGTTTTGAATTGAGTTTATGAAAGTGGTTTTGGCAGGATAAAATGCACCTAAACTTCTGTTTTGGTAATGTGTAAAGGTTTCGATTGCATCATTTGAAAAATGACCATTTTGATGTTACACGGTCTGTCACACAGTCGTGTCACACATGGTTGGTTGACACGGTCGTGTGGCACTGGTAAATTAGATACAAGATTATTGATACAGTCTCAGTCTCTCACACAGCCTAGTCACAGGGTCATGTAAATGTTTGCAATGTTTTATAATTAGGTCCACACGACCACAGTTAGTTACACGGCCTAGCGACACGACCGTGTGACGCTGTAATACACATTATCAACCTTGCACATGGTTTGAAAACATGACTGTGTGGTTTAGCTCCACACAGTCGTATGACCCCTATTTTGCATTTTTATCACATTTTTCTAAAATGTTTCAAATTAGTCACTGCTTAGTTTTGAATTTTTTTTAGATAAATAACCAAAAAATTTAAAAAATTATGAAAATGACCCTAGTACTAGATTATTTAGAAAAATGACCTAGTTTCTATAGTGTTAATGGGTGACTCTACTTCCCACGAGAGCACCACCCTAAAAAGTGACTCAATCATAAAAGAATCATATTTTTTGGTGTCGCCATTTCCCAATGCGGCACGCGTATATATTTTTCACATGTATTTCTAGAGTTAAACGAAAAATATATATTATTATTTCTAGTGTCGCCTCCTTTAATGGAGGCACCAAATTAGATTAAACTTTTGTTTCTAGTGTTGCCTTGTTCTATGGAGTGACTAATATCAATATTATTTTTGAAATTTTTTGGTGTTGCCATTTTACGTGGAGCCTTTAAAAACAATAATTTTTTTCCTGGTCCCTACTCTAGATGTGGTGGCACCACCAACTATATATACCCCTAACCCCAACTTAACACAAGTAAAGGTCTTAATTTTTTTGTTATGTTGAAAGAAAAAAAAGTGTTACATTGAAGGAAGGGGAGATATTTATTATTATGGTGCTGTTTAATGAAAAAATTATTTTGTCATGATCGTTATATATAAATGACTCATAAAATATAGTGTCGTTTTTAGAGTAGTAGTTACACGATTAAGAGTTTCTGTTGGTAGTGGTTATGCGGTTAATAATCCATCCCCTATCGAAATACCCCATTTAACACTAAGGGAGATGTGGCTTCTAGTTGGTAGTAATTATACAACCAAGAGTTCCTATTGGCAATGATTACGTGATCATGACCGCAAATTGGTTATGCAAGGGAGAAGTGCCGGTGTGAAAAGTGCTCTCAGGTGGGGAAGTACTAGCGGAATGTCATACCCTAAGAGCAACCAAAGATGGATATAGTGAGGTTCCTGATCGACTTGATTCAAGCAGAAGTTGATGGAATTGGGTAAAATATTGATTTTACTAGATTATCAACTTTATAATGTGATGGTTTCAATTGAAATTTTATTATTATTGTAATATTTGAAATGTTATTGTGTTAAGCAATATTTAATCCCTTAGTTATATATATAAAGTATGATTAGTGGAAGGAAAAAAATATTTAGATGATGAGAAAAATAAATTTATTGTTCCATATAATCTAATACATACACAAAAATCTGTTTGCTTTTACAGTTTTTTTTTATTTAAAAAATGTAAGATTTCATTTAATCAGATGAGAAATAGTAAAAAAGAAAAAAGAAATATACAATATATATGATGGGAGTTTAATAAAATAAATATGAGTTATATAAAGAAATTTGAAAATGATAAAAGAAATGAGGAAAAAAATAATATTTGAAAATGAAAAAAATGAAAATTTAATTGAAAAAAAATTGATTTATTAATAAAAATAAAAAACGAATTAATAAGAAGAAGTTAGTAACGGACTAAAAAATTGTTTATGTTGAGAAAAAAAAAAAGAGACTGAGGGTTGCAAGCCCAGTCTATTTTTTGTTCTTTCTCTTCTCTTCTCTTCTCTTCTTCCATCCGTATTTAAATGGAAATGGTCCCCCTAGATGGCTATTAATAGAAGAAAAAAATTGTCCCCACAGCCACCACATTTGGGAGTTAAAAATAATTTTGAAAGGTAATTTTTTTTATGTATTTTATTAAGTTTAAGTTTATATTAAAAGTATATTTGTGTGTTTTATTATTGTTTTTATGATGTCTTATAACAGTTTTTTATATTTAAAAGAAATGTTTTTTTGTTATGTTTTATTAGATTTAAGTTTGTATTAAATGTATGATTAGTTTATTTTATTAATGTTATTATTGTATCTTATATCGTGTTTTTTTTCATATTTAAGGGGAAGGATTTTTTTTTTGTTGTGTCATTTTAGTTTTAGATTTGTATTAAAGTTATGATTAATTTGTTTTAATATTAATGTTTTTGTGGTATCTTATATTAGTTTTTCATATTTATTTGAAATGTTATTTTTTGTTGTTGTGTTTTATTAGCTTTAAGTTTGTATAAAGGTTTGATTAATTTGTTTTATTAATTTTTTTTAAAGAATCTTATATCGGTGTTTCATATTTAAGGTATGAGCATATTTTTCATAATTGGTTATTTGAGTTTATTTAATGTTTGGGGAATTGTGTTTATTATATAATTGATATGTTATATTAATTTATTTATTATTTTAAAATAATGATTAACAATATTTTAAATAATAATTTTGACAAAAATCAAGATGAGTACACTTATCAGATCAGACGATCACACGACATGAAAGATCAATGAGAAGGTAAAAGAATTAATCCTGTCTTACCAAGAAGTTGAAATGCTAAATTTGCATAATTATTGTTTAGTTGATAGAGAATTTTTTAATTGACAACTTGAGTAATGTGTTTTGAGGGCACATAGCCATGGGTAGGGCTACCAAACTGACGATCGTATAATGCGATAGTTGGAAATGACTAGATTTGGTTAAGCTGGTTTAATCAGGATGTTTGAGTTGCAGCTTAACTTAATATCCACATTGTTTAAGAGGTGGCGTCTGGAGACCAACACATTTCATTTACAGTTTAGAGAGTGCACCATCACGCTCGGGGACATCGCACTACAACTCGAGCTACCAGTGGATGGTTATACGGTTATCTATTTTAGTAAGGTGGCCAAACCTACAATTTTGTATGATTGTTTGCTTGGTCGATCGTCTGGTAATGAGAAGAATAAATTTACCAATTTGAATTTTTACTGGTTAAAACCAAATTTTGAAAATGTATCGAGTAATGCCACATAGTTTAAGCTTATTTGCGCTACTCGAACATTTATTATGCGTTGATAAGGGATATTGATGTTGGTTGTGAACAATAATAGAGTCCACATTATGTACTTGCCCTTATTGTCACATTTACGTGCTGCCCAAGAGTATAGTTGGGGGTCGGCAGTATTGGCAACATTGTATCGTGAGCTATGTCAGGCTACAAAGCACGATACGCAAGAAATAGGTGGTTGTCTAATACTGTTGCAATCATGGACGTTGTATAGGATCTTGTTTTTGGCATCGGTGAGCTATCAACCACTAGTGTGGCTGATGGTAAATAGGAAAGTAAATATCAAGAATAACCCAATGAGCAATTTAAATTTTTTGGTATTAATTTATTTGTTAACAATTTTCCTTTGTTGGCAGATAGTTTACATGCCCTGTTATAGGGAGGTCCGCACAACTTAGGGTCTATCGTCAAATGGTCGAGGCTTATTTTGGGAGGAGGTGGAATTTTTATAAAAAATGTCAATAAAAATTGTATCATGCAGTTCATGTGGATTTTGTATTCTGGGCAAGACGTTACCATTGTTATTCTACAGTGGGCTCACGCACACTCAGTCGTGTGATGCATCAACACTCCGGTGTTGAATTTTTTGACCATTGATTAGTATAATAGTGATCGAGTTCTTTGACAATTCGGCTACAAACAACATGTTCTGGACAAGCCAGTCATCTTCGATGTTGTCCATGGTATCAATAAGAGGGGGAATTAGGCAGTTATGCATCAACAATTTATCGTATTATAGAATGCCTAGTTGCAGCGTAGGCCTCAATTGGAAATGTGTTTGTTTGACTTTAGCCACTCTATTGAATACCAACAATTGTACATGGAGAAAGGGGTGTCGTATCTATTTAGGGGGCAGTTGATGGTAGTTCCAAGACACATACACTGATGGGGATCGGATCAACCAGGATATTGTTAAGGTCATCAAAACCCTACTACCCAAGCACACCCCGATGTTGAGCCACACTCCGAGGCCAACCTTGATCTCAAACATTTGCAATCATATTCACATCCCGAGGCCATTTCTTATCGTCCAGATATGCGAGTTTCTAGCTGTGACCCTTATAATTCAAAGATAGGCGATTGTAGTAGTAATTTTAAGCAATTGCAACCAATAATGTTGGATGATATGTTTCCATTGGCACCCTGTACACCCAATATTGCACCCCGGATACCAATCATTAAGGGGATTTGATTTCTCAGATTTGTTCAGTACATACGAAAGTTTGGGGCAGCGCAAGGAGAATGATGACGACCTTCAGCCTCGATGGCAAAGAAATTCATCTTAACGGTACACCCCACAGCACACCTCGAGCACAACTCTTGGCTCAAATGTATTTTGAGTGTGGAAAAGTTATTGATGAAATATTGTATGTAATTTATGTTAATGCTTGAATAGAATGGTATTAATTTCTATAAATTATGTATTAAGTAGACGATCATCAATAATTAATTAATTCTATAGATATCATAAATTGAACAAGATTTTAATTTTACAATGAAACCAAAAAAAAGAAAGAATAAAACTCCTAAAAAATGTGTAAGAAGTGAAGTAACCAATTAAAATGCATTAAGTGATGAATAAAATATTTTCATATATTTTAATTTTAATTTTTTTGAATGAATGGGGCTCTTCAATCTATATAATCCCTCCGACCTCGAGTATTGTCCGGGAAAGTAGTTTTGATATAGCCACTTGTAATGATTATGATCGACTGTTCTATAGATTCCACAATGTTTTTGTCCTAACGACTCCCTTATGTCCATGTCATTGCAAATCTAGACAGCCTGCGACTGACCTTTGGGTTTCTTACGAAACCCCTTATCTAGGGTCAACTCAAACTTAAGAGGGGGCACTTCCCATCTAACACCTCGAATTTTAGGGTTAGAAATTTTTTGGGTTTTGTGGTTAGGGTCAGAGAGAAGGGTGTGCTATTGTGTTTAGTTGCGCGTTTAAGAGTAAGAATGGGCTTGTCGGTCTGGTGGTTAGTTGTGTGTTAGTGTATCTCTGGGTCTCGTGTTCGAATCCTTGAGAGTGTTTTTGGTGAAGTATTGTTATTTTGTTTTGTTCAGTAAAATAATAAATTTGATTTAAGTTAATTTATAAAAAACTATTTTTATTACTTCTTATTTCACTTGTTTTTTAGACGTTCTCCTTCTTTTTTTCTTTTGGCTTCTGTTCTTTTTGGCTTTTTCTTTATTTTCCTTTGAAAACGGATCTTACTAGTGGATTTTGGACAGCTTCGATTTTCAGTCATCGAGTCGGCATCTAAACGTCTCCGGTTGCAAACCAGGTGTGAGTTTCAAACATTTTCTAATTTATTTGCGAATTCTAATTCAACTTTGTGAAAAGTCGACTATGGATGGTGTAACACCCCTAACCCGACCTAGAAGTTAGGCCCAAATTTGACGTTTCACATTGAAGTGTTTTTGCGAAAAACCTTGTTTTTCATTGAAAACCCTTCTTAAAGAAATTTGAGTACAATTCCAATTTAAAGTTATCTTTCAAACGGCTTGTATTTAAAAATCAATCAGTCTTTCTATAAGTTAAAAATTATTTTTTTTACTTTTTAGGAAAAATATTTTTAAGTGCGGAAGCTTAATTTTGAATAAATCCATTGTTTCAAAATAAGACGTGAGATAACTTAGAGGAAATAAAGTAAAGCGTCCAATGTAACAAATAGGAGAGGTAAAGCCTTATTACAATCCAAAATCAAAATACTTAGGAACTATAAAGAAAACCAAATAAAATAAAGCATCTCGCTAGCTGGTTACCTCCGAGTCCCTCCGTTCGTCGAACCGCTTACTAAGGGTTTCCTGAGAAAATAAAAGAGGGAGTGAGTTTCGAAACTCAGTGTGTACAACCCTCAGCAATCATTAACATGCAAGCAATCAATTGGGCCTAAGCCCGAATCACAGTATCATCGTAATATATCACATATGCAATGCAGTAAAAACCCTCCCCAATAATCCATCCGCTACACAACATTTCCTGACCAACCTTATACACCTGTGGGGATTTCTAAATCAACCCACCCATCCGCTACACAGCAATGGTAGCCCGGTTGCGGTACTACCTAACGTTGCAGCAAAGTTGCTATTCACATATTGGGCTTTAAAAGCCAACGATGGATCCACGATCGTCAAGCAACCATGCGATCCTCAAATTCTTCCTCCGTACCATAATTCCCACCTATATGCAACCTAAACAGAATATCATATGAATGCTGCAATCATACATATAACATAAATCCTACATTTAACACATAAGGATATTTTAGTCATTCTTTTGCTCTTAGGGCATTTCGGTCATTTTTAAGTTTTATGGATTCAGTACCTACCTGGCCCGTTAACAAGTCCCCGTTGGCCAAAGTGAACAAGCACTATGCACCAGGTAGGATTTCAAAGAAGAGGAGGCGGGTCATTGAGACCGCTTAAGTACCAAGCTATTCCTAGATCCAATCCTAGACATGCATATACCCATTACCACACTTCAACCTTATGACTTGTCTACGGTTGCATTTGTGTTTTTAAGTTTTATGAATGTTTGGCAGTTAACAGATACTAAGCCCAAACGCATATACAAAGCCCATTCTCAACCATATGGCCCATTAGGCCCCAATCACAATCGTATGGCCCATTAGGCCCAAATCCAATTCAAATCATGTAATATGCATGACTAACTTAATTCATAATCAATAAATTTTACAAAACTTAGCCTCAGGGCCCACCGGGCCCATTTAGCCACTTTCGGCATTTCGGCTTTTTGGCATTGCCGATATCGTGTGTGTAGTGTTTGTATACACCTGATTGACGACTTGCACTACACTATCTTCAGCCTTGACCTACAATCAAAACCACTTTCGAATCAATTCCAAACCCTACTGTAACTTTATCAAATCCCGAAGCCTTACCGTAGTCTTACAGTGTACCTTTGGCTTTTCTAGCCTTTCCTTTATTAATCCCGAATATTCTTAGATCTGCATCAACATACATATTCTATCAACATCAGATGACTCGTCTTCCACACGAGTTACCCTTATAGGCTACACATATATTCGGCCACCCCTTTAAGAAACCGAAATTGAGAATGAGACACTTACCAAAACTCACCTTGAATCTTGCGGCCTAAATATCCACTGAATATGCAATCGACTCCTAACCCCCTTGATTGAGGGTAGCAAACTAGATTGTAATGGAGAACAAGAGAAATCATTAAAGGGTATGGTTCTTCGGCTTTTAAGAGAGAAAAGAATAATTGGACCACTAGGGGTTTCGGCAAAACAATGGATGGCTTAATTGGCAAGGGAAATATTCGGCTATGGATGAAACAAAATGGAGAGGAAGAATTCGGCAAGAAAAAGAAGAAAGAAGAGAAGAAAAAAAAATACAAATTCGCACTTGAGGAAAATATGAGAAATTTGGCATTAGCCTAAGATCTAAATTCGGCATATATTTATAGCCTATAGCCTCAATTCCCAATTCAGCTCCATCACTTCCCCCTTTTCATCTCCTTATTTTTCTCCCTGATAACTCCCTAATCTTTTTCCTAAATTTTCTCTCCTGATCACCTCTCTGAGAGTTTAGCTTCACACCACTACCAATCGTCTAGAAGCTTAAAATTAAACTCCAAAATAAATTTAATATTCTCCTTTTTAAGATTGGACCCAAACTCTACTATGGGCCTTCTAACACCTAAATAATATTTTCCTAAAACTACTAAGCACATATTCACATAAAAATCACACAAAAAAAATTCGGGATTTTTTTTTGGGGCATTACAGATGAGATATCATTATTTTATGCTTCGAATGGGTATGGTTTTGTAAAATTTCAATCTAACGAGGATCGGGATGTGCTTCGTGGCTGAAAACACATTTTTCGGGGCTATTTTAGGGTGGTTTTGTGACCACACAGGCGTCCACAGGGCGTGTAAATTAGGGTTCCAGGCATAATGTGGGTGCCACATGGCCGTGTGGCCAATTTGGGGATTTTGTCGATTTTCACATGACCGTGTCCCCTGGTCACACAGGCGTGTGTGTTTGGGAATTAGGGATTTAGGCTCCGTTTGTTTACAGGTAAAATGATTTCTGGAAAATAATTGCTAAAAAATGATTTCCTGAAAAATGATTTCTGGAAAATGATTTACTTTTCTGATGCTTGGATAAATTTGTGTAAAATATTTTCTGTTGTTTGGCAAATTTCCTGAAAATATTTTCTAGAAAAACTGTTTTCCATATATTAATAAATTTATATATATATTAATAAATTTATATTTTAAATTATTTTTAGATATATTGCAATGATTTATTTATAAATAAATAAATCAAATTAAATATATAATAATACTCAATTATAAATAAATAAATTAAATTAAATATATCAATCAAATGGTTTTATTGTTCAAGATTGGCAATCATCCTATAAGATTCATTCACATCACATGTAAATGGTAAAAACTAATCAACATATTTGTAGTTAAATAACCAAGTAACAGCAACTTGTCTAGTAATGTATTTAAGCCAAACAATAGATAGATCTTGCAGAAAAATATCTAATCTGAAATGAAAATGCATTTTCATCCACATAAAAGTGGATCATATCTGATTGTATCTAATGAAAAATCTCAATACAAAAGGAAAGATAAGGATGATGTTTGTAGTTTTAACCATATCCTCGGGCATTCCAGTGCCATTGTAGATCCAACAAATGCCAAAAAGTGAAAGTTTAGTACATGAGCCACTCCTTTTAGAACAAAGATTTAAGGATCAAGCAATACCTACTAAAGGAATCATACAAAGATCGCTCTACCCGCGAATTGACTTACAAACAGGCTCTTCATGAGAAGATACTCAACATTCTCAATTGACAATTTTGTTCTCTCAGTAATAACTTTTAAAGGAATAGTTCGATTATCAGAGCGAAAGATTGCAACTTGCTCTGATTGGTATGGTATTTCCCAAGTTTTGAACCGGACTTAATTGAACCAATCCTGAAGAAGGAAGTCCACTGATACCTACCCCAGCAAGTGTGTTCAATCTTCTAAGCACACCACTATGTTGGAAAGATTTAAAGGCTGCATTGTGAATCTGATCAGGTCTAACCAATGTATGGAAATTCCCAAATCCATTCATAGTCCCCATCCGCAAATGGGTAGAATCTACATTGCCTAAGGCTGCCGCCATATTGGCTTGCTAGTTTGCCACACAGTTGATTCTTTTCAGGTAAAGCCTAAATTTATGCAATAATAAAAAAGGAAATAGTTAGGTTCCTGGTATGTTTTGGATCAGAGTAACTAAGTTAAGTTAAGCAATAGTGCTTGGAGATGACTGGCAACATTTTCTCTAGTAAGATTTTCAACATTCATCAATTCTAAGATCTTTTTAGGTACAACCTCTGCATTACAATCACATAAAAAGTTAACTAAAAGCTCCATGTATAAGGAAATTCCCGTGAGATGAAACAATAAACCAGAGGACCTAGAACTGAATCTTTCCGGAAAGGAATCTTTAACCCAAGCACTGGTATTGATTGGTGAAACATGAATAATAAATGTTAAGAGTAGAATGTGAGAATTTAGGGATTCAAGCAGATGAAGAATATCATCTCAAATCATCATCACAATAATAATAATGGTTGCTAGAAATTTAAAATGATAGATCGACATGAGAGTCAACAAACAACAATAGTAATAGTTAAGAACATACTTTCAATGCCTAGTTGATTAACTGCTGCAACAAATTTGTGATGTAACTCCATTGACTAAACAACACGAGGTTTCTTTTGGGTTGACAAATCCTCATTATCATGTCCATTCTCATCACGCTCCTCATCTTCATCTTTATTCTAGTCCTTTCTCTTCATGTTGAACTTCTCATTTTGATCAACATTTCCTAACCCTGCAGCCTCACTGCTGTCAATATAAGGCTTGTCTTGGCTGCCAGAACCATTCTGGTCTTTCCTATCAAATTTCTTTCTCCTAATTACATGTTGCCATATATTTTGTAGCTCCTCAATTCGAGCAGGTTTCAACAAATAATCACAAGCCCCATGAGTAATCCCTTTTATCACAAGCTTGGTATCACCATTTGCGACAACATGAAGGCATTTTATCATACCATTAGTTAAAACAAAGATCCAATTTTAATTAGCAAATTCATGAATTAGCAGCACTATAATGGACTTTTAATTAGCTAAGGTTAAAAAAAGGTAATTGATCATATGTTATGCAAAACCTTCAAATTTTGGAATTATGAATAAACATTTGGTTTCAAATAGTAAACACTTGATAAAAAATGCATAAAGAAAGTAAAAGAAGCCCAATAAGTATAATTACTAGCTTACTTATGACAGGCAGGTCCATCTCAAGCCCTACAAGCTCAAGCAACTTAAAACTATCCATGTCGAGCATATGGACATCGTTGATAACCAAATCAAACTTGTTCTTATTTTCTCTCAACATCTTCAATACTGTGATGGCCTAACTTGTGGTGGTAACTGCAAATTACAGAATCTTCACACTAACATTTTCAAAGATTTAAAACCCATACATACAGTCAACTGAACCAATAAATGAAACAGAATCCAAAATTGAAACATTATCCAAATGTACGAGTTATGGGAAATTATATAACACGAAGTCACCAAATCAAGAATAGAACCTCATTTAAAAAAACGGAGTCTAATGGCTATCTACAAAATCGAAACGAACCAAAAAATGATATCTTTGTTTAGATTTTTACAATGAATTAATTATAAAGATTTCACTTTAACAGAACCAAGCCAACAAACAGAATATCTGTAAATACTCAACAGAAAAAAATCACAAAACCAATAACCCAAATAAAAGTTATGTTTATGTCAAATGAACTAAAAATGAACCATTATTCTTGCACTTAGTAAGCAAGGTTTTGAGTAGTAAAAGGCAAGTTGGATCATCGTCTACTGCCAAAACACGCATACCAACTGGAAACGAATCATTTTCGTCACTGATTACTTGCTCTACTCTCATTTTCTACTGCTTGTATTTCTTTCTACTTGACAAAATTAACAAAATGTTTTGAGGTTTTAGAACAAAACCCAGAAACTAACAGCCACAGAAATTCAAGATACAGAGAAAGTGAGGGAACAAGTTTGGATTGTCATTAATGGGTTAATATTAGAAAAATAAATGGCAAACTCTATTCTTTCTAAATATGTAAATGTGAGAGTAAATGAAACGAAACAACAGCCTAGAGAAGAGAAGATATGCGAAAAGCTAAGGAAAAGAGGAAATTAAAAAGATGAAGAACAGAAGAAGTAGGAGGATGAAAGTACCTGGATGATGGATGAAGAATAAGGAAGATGAGAACGGCGCTTAGGAAAGATTGACGTGTTTCAAAAAATGTCTTACAGGAAAAAAATCTGTAAGATGTTTTCCGTAAAAGCATAAGACATTTTACCGTGTTTTTGAAAATATTTTCCTTAGGTAAATGGTTTTCAGATAAACAAACACAGTAAAATAAGGAAAACATTTTCCAGAAAATGTTTTACTGTCAAACAAACGCACCCTTAGTGATTTGATGCCACACGTCCTGGCTACACGACTGTGTGACTAATTTAGGGATTTAGAGATCCCACATGAGCGTGTGTTTTAGACACACGGCCGTGCCTGGTGGGGTACACGGGAGTGTGAGACCCTCATACGGTCGTGTCTGTCTTGCACTCTTTTTGGCACAATTGGACAGTGAGTTACATGGCCTGTTCACACGGCCGTGCTCCTGGCTCACACGGCCGTGTGCCTCTACTACACAGCCATGTGCCTCCCTTCATACGGGCATGTGGCCCTAAGTCACCTATTTTGATTATGTGTGTTTTTGATCTGAGGATTTTTCTGTGTGTTTTGCCTTGGCTGATCTTTAGTCAGGGTGGCTAAGAATTCTGACCTAGGCTCAGCTTAAGTGTATCTATGATTATCGTGTAAGATGTTTGAATCTGAATCTGTTCTATTGGGTGTGTATGCACAGCTGTTCTATCTAACTGTCTGAAATTGTGTCTCTGTTTTGTGAGATTGTATGCATACATACACGGGCATAAAATATTTTAGGATGGGTATTAAAGAGAAGGGAGACTGATTCTGATCTAATCTGGCAGTTCAAACTGTAACCTGTCTATATAGCAGATTTCCACACTGCACGGTACAAATGATACGTCAGCATTGCTCGTATTCTTATCTGATCTAACAGTTTAACTGCAATTTACCAGTATAGTGATTTACCGTATTACATTATACCGTATATATGTCATCTTTGCTGCGTATCATTATATCTGACCTAGTAGTTCTAAACTGTAACTGGACAGTATCGCAGGTTACCGCACTGCACCGTACTGCATTTGATTTGGCAGTTAAATTGCATATTGATATGCCATTATTGTCGAGCAACCCGGGATGACTTTATATGGTGTGTAGGGTTGGATGGGCCTACGAGGTCCTGCGTTGTGTGATTTGGTTGGATGAGCTTAAATAGCTTTTACGAGGTGTGATCGGGGGACAGAAAGGTGTGTTGGCTGGATAGGCAGGTTATCTTACATCAGATTGCAGACAAATGCATCTGTTTGAGTGATCTATTGCATGCATATGCATCTGTTTGAGTGATCTATGTGCGAGATTATTTGTCTACTTCTGTTTGGTTGAATGGCTTGTGTTAAGTTATCTGTGTGAATTTGGTGTACTTTGATTGTTACGTTCTATTGATACGATAGCTCCCGGTATGCTTTCTAACTCTCTGAATATCTTTAAATTTGATACGCTATTGATTTGAATACCATAATTCTGCTTTAGTTTCATTTCGAACTCACACTGAGCTCGTATAACTCACCTCATCTTTGTTTTCCTTTCAGGTACTATTCTGATTTCTGACGCTAGACTCTGTATGCGGAGTCTCAGACAATCTCGGTGAAAATAAATTATCAGTTTGTTATTTTAGTCTTTAGTTTCTACTCAGTTTTTAGAACTGTAAGATTTTATTAAAACTATGGTATATGTTATATTTTTTACTTTTCTTGTAAATTTAATTTTAATTGTAAATTTATACTTAACTGCAATAATTTTGTTTTATATCTAAAATGATAAAAGTTCTTGATTTGTAAAGGGTTTGATTGGTAAAATATGTTTACGATCACTTCGGTGATCAATGTAACATTTGAAATTTGATCTAAACTTCTAGGCCGGGTTTGGGGTGTTACATTTAGTGGTATCAGAGCTAGGTTTGTAAAAATTAGGCCTGTATTTTTACATATCCGTGTACGCACGTGGTTGTTTTAAAAAGGAACTTTTGAGAAACTTTACCATAAGAAGTTGAAAGGATTATGTTTTGGAAATGTTTTACAAAAATGAACTGTTTAAGACCCCGATGCTGGTCTAGGTAGAAACTCAAAACTTTAAGATTGTTAATGTAGAATTTGGTATTCATTTTGTGTTTGTTCTTTGAAAGTGTAGATATCCTAAGTCAGGCACAGCACAGATATGGACTCTGAAGATAAGCAAGATTGCAAGGAGTCATCTACTTCTCCGGGGTGTAAGATTGCTCAGGAGTCGGGGGTCAATACGATACCGTCAACTTCGGGTAGTGATAACTCGGAGCTTAGTACTGAGGCATTAACACAGGTGGTGAGAGAGGTGTTAGAGAAAGTCTTCGAGGCTAGTTTAGAGAAGCGTAGAGAGTTAGTACAAAGTAGCTGTGCTGATTGTAGGAAGAAGAGAGATCACAGTCCTTCGAGGTTGGAGCCTCGGCCTGTGAAGCTTGTGAGAATGCATTTGAGTAATAGCAAAGGTAATGCGGAGGGTACTAGTAGTGGTGCAAGCGTTCCATTTTGTGAGTGTTGTAAGAAGTGCCATCTAAGCAATTGTTAGAAAAATGTGGGAGCATGTCTTAGATGTGGATCCACGGAGCATCAAATTAGAGAGTGTCCTCGATAATTTGAGATACATATGGTAGTGAATGTTTTGATGTGTGATTGAAGCATAATAATTGTGTGTTATAAGTGTGTATCTAATTCAGTGGTTAAGTGTTCTAGGTGTGGGTGAGAGGCATTGAGTTCAAGTCTAGAGTGGTAGTATCTTGGGATTAGAGTGCCTAGTGGGAGCAAAGTGGGGTAGCTTATGTTATACCCTCATTCTGTTAGTGGAAATTTCAAGGACGAAATTTTTTAAGGAGGGGTGAGTTGTAACACCCCCAATTTTAGGGTTAGAAGTTTTTGGGTTTTGTGGCTAAGGTCAGAGAAAAGGGTATGCTATTGTGTTTAGTTGCGCGTTTAAGAGTAAGAATGGGCTTGTAGGTCTAGTGGTTAGTTGTGTGTTAGTGTATCCCTGGGTCTCGTGTTCGAATCCTTGAGAGTGTTTTTGGTGAAATATTATTATTTTATTTTGTTCTGTTAAATAGTAAATTTGATTTAAGTTAATTTATAAAAAACTATTATTATTACTTCTTATTTTACTTGTTTTTAGACGTTCTCCTTCTTTTTTTTCTTTTGGCTTCTGTTCTTTTTGGATTTTTCTTTATTTTCCTTTGAAAACAGATCTTACTAGTGGATTTTGGAGAGCTTCGATTTTCGGTCATCGAGTTGGCATCCGAACGTCTCAGATTGCAAATCAGGTGTAGGTTTCGAGCCTTTTCTAATTTATTTGCGCATTCTAATTTGACTTTGCAAAAAGTTGACTATAGATGAGATATCGTTATTTTATGCTTAGAATGGGTATGGTTTTGTATAATTTTAATCTAACGAGGATCGAGAAGTGCTTCGTGGCTGAAAGCACATTTTTCGGGGTTATTTTAGGGTGGTTTCGTGACTACACAGGCGTCCACACAGGCGTGTGATGACTCACGCGGTTGTGTGCTTTTGGGAATTAGGGTTTTGAGCATAATTTAGGTGCCACACAACCATGTGGCCAATTTATGGATTTTGTCGATTTTCACACGGCCGTCTCCCCTGGTCACACAGGCGTGTGTATTTTGGAATTAGGGATTTAGTGATTTGGTACCACATGGCCGTGTGGCTAATTTGGGGATTTAGGGATCCTATACGGGCGTATGTTCTTGATACACAGCCTTGCCCGGTGGGGCACACGGGTGTGTGAGACCTTCACACGGCTGTGTCTACCCTGCACTCTTTTTGGCACAATTGGACAATGAGTTACACAGCCTGTTCACACGATCGTGCCCTTAGCTCACATGGGTGTGTGCCTCTACCACATGCCCGTGTGCCTCCCTTCACACAGGCTTGTGGCCTTAAGTTACCTATTTTGAGTCTGTGTGTTTTTTATATGAGGATTTGTTTGTGTGTTTTATCTTGGCTGATCTTTAGTTGGGGTGGCTAAGAATTCTGATTTAGGCTTCGGCTTAAGTGTATATGTGACTATTGTGTAAGATGTTTGAATCCGAATCTGTTCTATTGGGTGTGTGTGCATAACTATTCTGTTTGACTGTCTGAAATTGTGTCTCTGTTCTGTGAGATTGTATGCATACATACACCGGCATAAAATATTTTGGGATAGGTTTTGAAGAGAAGAGAGACTGATTCTGATCTAATTTGATAGTTCAAACTGCAACCTGTCTGTATAGTAGATTTTCACACTGCACGGTATAGCTAATACGTTAGCACTGCTGCGTATTCTTATCTGATCTGGTAGTTTAACTGCAATTTATCGGTATAGTGGTTTACCGTATTGCACTATATCGTATATACGTCAACTTCGCTGCGTATCATTATATCTGATCTGGCAGTTCTAAACTGAAACTAGACAGTATCGGGGGCTACCGTACTACACTGTACTGCATTTGATTTGGCAGTTAAATTGCATATTTATAAGCCATTGCTGTCGAGCAACCTGAGATAACTTTATCTGGTGTGTAGGGTTGGATGTGTCTACGAGGTCCTACGTGGTGTGATTTGGTTGGATGAGCTTAAATAGCTCTTACGAGGTGTGATTAGGGGACGAAGATGTGTGTTTGACTAGATGGGTGGGTTATCTTAACATCAGACTACATTCATATGCATCTATTTGAGTGATCTGCGTGTGAGATTTTCTAACTGCTTATGTTTGACTGAATGGCATGTGTTGAGTTATCTGTGTGAATTTGGTATGCTTTGATTGTTTCGTTATATCGATACGATAGTTCCAGGTGTGCTTTTTGACTCTATGAGTATCTTTAAATTTGATACGCTGTTGATCTGAATACCGTAATTCTGCTTTAGTTTCGTTTTGAACTCACACTTAACTCATATAGATCACCCCCTCCGTTTCCCTTTCAGGTACTATTTTGAATTCTGACACTGGACTCGGTATGTGGGGTCTCGAACAGTCTTGATAAAAATAAAGTATTAGTTTGTAATTTCAGTCTTGAGTTTCTATTCAGTTTTTAGAATTGTAAGATTTTGCTAAAACTGTGGTATAGGTTATATTTTTTTCTTTTCCCATAAATTTAATTTTTACTGTAAATTTATACTTAATTGCATTAATTCTGTTTATATCTAAAATGATAAAAGTTCTTGGTTTGTAAAGGGTTTGATTGGTAAAATGTTTCTACGATCACTTCAGTGATCAATGTGACATCCTGAATTCGATCTAAACTTTTAAGCCAAGTTTGGGGTGTTACATCCCATGTTGAAACATCATGGAACACGGGGAACTCGTTACCCAAACGTGCAATGTGTATTCTAGTGTGTAGACATCATTGATGTATTGTTGACAATCCACATTGGCCCATGCACATGTAGTAATATTTGTGTACAGAGATATCGAAGGGCTTGGAACTTTACACATTGGCACTACCTCTGTCGAGATCAACGCCATAGAACCTAGTTGGCACACTCGCTCAAAGACTGATATGTTCAGTTACCCAAAAAATTTCCATGTGCCGTGAATATAGTTCTACATTCATCAACCTTGCTTTTTAGGCGTTTACATCTATTGCCTTCTGCACCTGGTCCACGAACATGTGTCCTGCCTTCAACTACTTCAATTGTTTCAACCTCATTCTCAGCATCAATATTGCGAGCTTGTAGAACATAATTGAGAAAATGGCAGAAATTGGTAGATGACATGTATGCTTCAAGACAGAATTAACCCCCTCTACAAGGTTGGTTGTCATATAGCCATATTGAGACCCATCATTGAAACTTTAAGCTCCTTTCTAGGGCTTCATAGTACTAAAAAATTCCTAGAAAGAAGGATTAATCACACTGTGCATATTAGCCTTAAGTCCCGCAATTATTTCCCTAAAACAGTGTGGTTCTAACTCATACCCCATGTATGTATTAAGATATGACATGTTATGTTTTCATTATATACCCTGAATGTATTCAAGATATTTAAATAATATTGGGATTCAGGAATTTACCCATTTTCACCAAATCTTTGTGCCGATTCGCATTCTTGAACTCCCAATGGAAATTAACCATAATGTAACGGATGCAGTAGACGAATCTCTATAGAACCTCGGATCGCCGAATCACAATAATCAACCCCTTCGATCTATTAGATATTATATAAATGTTGTCTTCTCTAACAACATGACTCTACAAGTTTGTTAAGAAAAATCCCCACAATTCCATGTCCTCTTTTTCCACGATCGCAAACGCAATTAGTAAGACATTTCAATTTCTTTCTTGTGCAACTACAATAAGGAGTACCTAGTTATATTTCTTGTATAACCAAGTGTCGTCAACTTGCAAAAACGTCTTGTAGTGTGCAAAGGCCCAAATGTATAGTTGGAATGTTTGGAACATTAGGTGGAAAACTCTTCTCCCCAGTTGATGTTTACCGTCCTAACTATAATAAGGCCACGTCTGCAACTTCATGATTGTACCTAACACGTACTGCTGCATCGCGACTATCCATCATTGAAGTTCGCTATACGATTCATCTAGTCATCGTACAATTGCTCCATCGCTATCTTTTTTACCCACCATGCTTTGCTGTACGTCACCCGATACTGGAATCGAGCCTGTATTTCAGCAATGATGACCAATACAGAAATAGTAGGCATGTCTTTCACCATTGGCAAGATAGAGTTGCAAATTTTTTCACATCTAATTTGTAATGGTCTTGCATCATATGTGCGGACATGCATGTATGGGGCTCTTCAAGTTTCTAAATGCACCATTGTTGAGTCCTCTACCCCAATGTATCTTGAATCCGTGATTAACAACCTTCTCTAGACCTTTAACATTGTCCAACATATAATGTCGATGTAGACTTAATGACTTTGTAGTCTACTGACACCTTCATGTCGTATCGCTTGATGGCATATAAGCAATCCTGCTTACTTAGGAATCGCTGCCCTACGAACAAATCTTCTGTTTCTGAAGATACTATTAACCAGTGAGAAGGTAGTATATCTTCATACTCGAGGAACTCAGGTGCATGTTCCGTATCAAGGTAACACACATTTTTTTACTGCAATGAAAAATTCTAGTCTTCCTATCACCATGTATTGCCTGATTCAAGTCTCAATCACACCATCTGTCATCAAACATGACAAAGCAAGAGTACAGACAAGTGACAAACATGGGTATCATCCGCTATTTAGGGACATTTCTTATGTTAAAAAACATAAAAAGTATACAATTAAAATTATTTGCAAAATATTTGAGGAGATGATTACCAACTAAACTTTTTTAATCTTCCACATTAATAGTCATCACCTCTCGATATAACTTTTTTGCAAGTTAGCCGCAATAGGATGGTGTGTTCAAACTTAGAAACATAGCTGCCCTTGATGTTGCAGAGATGAAGATACGACTGAACAGTGCTGACATCACATAAATTATTCAATGCCATTAGATATTTAGTCTCTCCCAAATGATCTAAATACCGTCTACAAAAGGCCGATGTTGAAAAACTCTTGTTTATTGTAGCTAGTAGTTGCTTGGCTCTAGGCAACCTCAGTAAAATGTGTCCCGCATCAAAGTTTTTCATATAATGGTTGCACTCCAGATCTTCTCTAACATACCCTTTCCCAGTAGAAGTAAAGGTTTCAATGGTATAAAATTCACCCTCTTCCATTTTTGTTTGCTCCCCTCCTTTCACAATAGGAATTGATTTTCCAGCATGTATCTAATAGGGCCCAATGCTGTGCCCATTCAAGTTCTGTATACTTTTCACTTGAAACACCTTCCCATTTATTTCAACCTCATATGATTCCATCACCTTTTGAATTGTAGCACCAATATCACAAAGACGGACATCGATACCAGCTTCCTTTGTTAGGCACTATACCTAAAGTTCAAGTGACATAAATAAAAAGAAGATCCTTTCATCTACATTTTCAATTGGAATATTTTTATGTACATATTTGAGAGAAAGGTTCAAGTGCACCAACATCAATCTTGTCCATGTAGTCCTCTTAGAATCCTACTCGACTATATCAAACAAAATCACGTATCCAGGTAACACTCAACATGTCTGTTCGAGGGTCATTTCGTATAATAATCCCACAACTCGAGTGCCTGACTGAAGGGGGTTGTATATTTTAACCGTCCTCTACGCCTTCATTGTCAATATTATTCGGGACTTCATCTTGATTGGGGTTACTATATTCTTCACCATCGTGGTGAGAATGAACATCATTATCGGACCCTTCTTCATCGTTTGCATCAATGCCTCTTACCTTGAGATTTATCTCTAAACAATGGGTCGGAATTAAGTTATTATACGTTGTTAACCTATGATGTGTATTTTCAGCCCCTATTGATGGCCCTCTATAACACAATTGTTTTGTCCATTTGACATTAAGATCAAAGCCAAACCCGTGTTGTTAACTTAATGGAATGACATGTTCAATGGTTTCAGGGTCAACTAACTCGAGAAATAATGGAATTGGTTTAGTGTTGTTGCCCCCATTCGAGCAATCAATTCCCAGTATTGTGCCTAAGTTTTCTTCGTTTACAAGTTCCATATGTTAAAATTTCAACGGATTGAAGGAAATTGGAAATCTGTAGAATAGTCTAGATATTTTCCTTCCACAATGTCGAGCTATTGTGGTGCCAATCATTTCTTTCATTTCTTGCACCCCCTACATTTTTATCGAATCTCATTTCAACCTTCTGACAAGATTCAAATACACAACAACAACTTTTTATAAAATGACTCCATCAAAATGAATGTAAACGATAATTTGGTTATTCATTTTTTATACAATTTTTATGCTGCACACTCCAACTAAAAAAAAAATTGCCTTTTTTTTTTCCTTCACTCTTTAACAATTAGCAATAAGCACATATAATGAACTATGCACAGAATGGGGGCTTATATAAACATATTGATTTTGGTGCTGCCACATTTACAGACGGCACTAAAACCTAAAAAAATTTACATGGTACCACCACATCTGATGTAGGGACTAGGAAAATATTTTCTTTTAACTCATTCTGGTGACTTTATATGAAGTGGTGGAAAAGAAACTTCTAAAAGATATACTGGTGCCACCATATCTATAGTAGGGACTAGGGAAAATTTTTTTTACCGTTTTTGGTGACACCCATGAAGTGGTTGGGCCACAAATTTCAAAAAAAGAAATAATGGTGCCGCCACATGTCTAGTAGGGACCGAGGAAAAAATTATAACTGTTTTAGAGATACCATGTGAAGTGGCCACACCAAAAATTTTGAAAAAAACTTCTAGTGTCGCCACATTTAAAGTAGTCACCAGAGATAAAAAAAAATATTTACTAGTGAGATGAAAAGTCTAATTCCGTGATATGTTTAGATTTATCTTTATACTATAAAACCAATTTGTTAGGAGAATCTAAGTGGATTTATGTAGTTATTTTTATGAGGTAATATTTAGTAAATATAGTTTCAAATTTCATACTTTAGAACTTTAACATTGGGTTTATTAGTCTCAAAGTTCATGAAATTGACCCGTACTAATTTAAATGGGTGTGTTGAGATTGAGAATGGTAACAAATCATGAAAATGCATTATTAAAAATAATAATAAATATTAATTACCGGCAGATGTTTTTGTCTTAAAAACAACTAAAACATGCACATTGAACTTCATTTATTTTCAGATTGCTTGACTATCAATGCTGAAGATCATCATTAAACTTGTACATATAATTATTATAGGAATTTATGTTAATCTTGATCAATTAAAAAACAATTGAGACTTTTTGTATTTAGTAACATACTACATTAAATCTCAATTTTCTTTTGAATTAGTCATCATTGAGCTTTTAACAACATATTTATTTTTTTACCCCTCAAAACACAGCACTTATTAACTCCTTAATGTCTACATAAACCAACAAGCATTTTTAATGATAATTTTCAATCAAGCTACTTTAAATCTCTTTTATTCATATAATAATTAAAAAAAAAAAAAACAGCTAGCACATTGTAATTCAATCATATATCAAGCTGCTTGGTTATTCTTTATTTTCTTTCTCTTTATATAGAACCCGTAGTTTCTATAATCTTTATATAAATCTATGAAGATTCTGGCGCCATAGCTTGTATATTCATGGCCTTCTTTTTCCCTAAAAGACCATTGGCATCAAGTTTCATGGTAAGGTCCTTAATCGTTCGTTTGAGTTCATCCATATAAGCAATACCACCACCACACCCATTATTGAACCTGCGGTAAGGGCATCCGTAATTGCAGGCGCCGCAAAAGCTGCCGCCCATGATATCCACATCGTCGCAGTCGATACAGTAAGGGCTTCTTTCATAACCTATACCTATGCCAGCACCGAATCCGGTAGGATCAGGATCGATAGAGGTTGAAGAATCAGGATCAGCTTCATGCGGAAAACCGTTGCTTGGTTGAAACCCATCGGCTCCTTCAGCCATGGTTGAGATTCCGGTCCTCTTACCATAGGACGCCGATAAACATACTGAAAACAGTAAGGTTATGGAAACCCAATTTGCTGCGCCTGCCATCTTTGTGAGATACTTCAAGCTTATTATGTGGTTTTAGTTTGGTAGAAAGGGGTTTATATAGTGAAGATTTTGCAGAAAAAGAGAAGGCATAAAATTTGTGATCGAACAAAGAATATTCAAGTTAATCTATTTATTCATGTTGTTTGCATGAAATATTTATTACGTACAAGTCATGTAAGTGTATCAGTTCGTATTATCAATACGTATAGATGAGTAACAGTAATGTATTGTCCTAATAAAAAAATTAACTTGAACAAATTTGTTGAACCAAAAATCTTAACCAAAAATCTTAGCTTACATTGAACCCAAACATGCTTTTCCCTTTTAGTTATAAGTTCAAGTGTCATCAACGGTAAATAACATTCAGTAATCCAAATTAACATCTTCAAGTAGAGACCATGGGGTAAGCTTATATGCTATGCCACCTAGACATAATTAAAAACAATCCTAGAGACAACACGGACTGACCTAGACATAATTAAAAACAATCCCAGGGGCAACACCAAGGATTGGCAGGGGTCTTGCCTCTTTAGAAATAATAAAATTACAAGTTAATTCATGATAAAAGTAAACTTTAACTCCTCTAAAATATTAAAAAAATTATGTTTAATCTCTTCTAAAAAGATAGAATTATAAATTAATATATAATAAAATTACATATTAATTTCTAAAAATTTTATATTTTAGTTTCACCCCAAAATTTCTGGATTTACCGCTGATCCAAACAGTCTTTGGACCTCCTCAATGATTTGACCAGACAAATAAAGGTCAAGAGCTCGATTATTTAATCTAGTGACTTGAGCACAACAATCTATCTCTATGGAGACGCTCTTAAAGCCATGGTCTCTAGCTAGCTTAAGAGTATGCCTATGACCGCATAAGCCTCGACTAGGCGCTGGACACATCCCGGTTGCATGAGGCCATCCAAGTCTCAAACAGCAACACCATAGTAGCCCTTCCTCTCGTCTGCCAGCCACGACGCTATCCTCGGTCTAATAACCCAAACATGCTCAGATTTAGTAAAATGGGGCCTATTTTATCTCAAACTGATATATTATAGCATATTCATGTTTTTATTTCCATGCATGTATTTGAGATAAAAAATATTCTATAATATGAATTTACATATTTTTATACCACTATAACATAAGTTTACACCATGATTCTTTACAGTGTCTACAATAAGGAAACAACAGAAAAATAGAGAATGTATTTAGTGAGCGGTCAGCTTGTGCCAACCTTAGGTTGCCAGTTACCGTTACGCAATTGGAATAAAGTTGAAAGCACAAATCTAATTTACAGATGTTGGATACTACACCAAACGTATAAGATCACCCCAGTGATTCACATTTTCTCACCAAAAGGGTCAAAAAACTTTTTAATTAGGGTTAATATACGGGCTTTTTTTTTTTTTCTCTCAATTTGGACCTTTAATTCCCCTTCGTGGTGACTTTGATATTTGATTTTTTCTTTGTACCATTTGAGTATATGAATTTAGGTTCAGCGTTTAATTTAACACTTAAGCTTTATTATTTTACTCCTAATTTAGTATTTGTATTTTTTATTACAGTACATGTATCAAACATTTATTGAATTGTTTGGTTTTGAATATTAAATTAAATAAATTAAAGCTAAAATCAGATACTAATTTAAGATAAACAAATTAAAATATTAAATTTAAAGCTTTTTTACCTATATATTATTAAAAAAATACTTAAATGGTATGTTAAATATATTATGTACCGAAATGGTACATCCAACCAAGTGGAGGGTGGTGCATAGGCGGCACCACCCTAAAAACCTGACACCATTGATTGAAAAAACAAAAAAAAAACTAGAAATGGCATCTAAATAGGCGGAACCTAAAGGAATACGGGTCAATTACGGCCCGTATACGACCCACCTAGATCCACCAGACCCATTGATGACCTGTTGTCATAGATGGGACAACACAATTGGTGAAGCCACAGAGAAAGGCAGCACACCACTGGTCATGCCCATTTCACAGGCGACACCGGTTGGTCATGCCTATTCCACAGGCGGCACACTGCTGGTCGAGCCCATTCCACAAGCGATACACCTCTAACTTGTGGCAGCAATGGGACGGGACTATGGTCATGCCCGTGACTTGTGTTTTGGGGACCATTATAAGGTCCCCAATGTCTCATTTTGGCTGGAAGAGAAAAAAAATTAAAGAAGAAGAAGAAGAAGAATAAGAACAAGAAGAAGAAGAAGAAGAAGAAGGGGGGAAAGGGAAAAAAGAAAAAAAAAAAAAGAGAAGCAGAATAGAGTGAGGGAATGAGAAAAAGAAGGAAAAAAATAAATAGAAAAGGAAATGAGAGATTGTGTTTAAGGTTTAGAAAGATTTAGTGTTTAAAAATATCATAAAAGTTAATTTTTTTATTTAGTAAATTTTTTTGTTAAAAATAAATGTTAATTTGTTTTTTATTTATTTATTTTGGATTTAATTTTTAATTTTATTCTTGTAAGGTATTATTTGGCTAAAAAGAGCTATTAAGGTATGTTTGTATTTATTTTATATTTTCATTCATTCATAAGTTATTTTTAATGTTTATTGAAGTAAAAAAGCCTATTTATGTTATGTATAAAGAGTGTTTTATTTTTTTATGTAATTTATTTGTTATGTAGATGGAATTTGTGAATGGGTTCATTGATTGAGTTGGAGTTTGAGTTGAAATTTATACGATATATTTATTTTATTAATGTAGTGTAGCAAAAAATATGATGTGGACAAAACTGTTTGGTATTTTTTGTAATTAAAAGCAACATATACAATTTAGTATTTTAATAAATATTTAAAATGCATCAAGCTTAGAAATTAATTATCGAAATTTGTTTTGAAATTGCAGGTATCACAATGGGTTCATTGATTAAGAACAATGATCACAAATCAAACACAGTTAATAATATAGTAATATATTGTTATTTTTTAATCACAGATTCCCTTAAAAAAAGTTCTACGTCATTTACAGAAATAAATTATGTTATAATAGCTATTTTCTGTAATTTAATAGTGTCAACGCCCGTACCGCGCATTGAGGGGTCGGGTGAATGATTTAGGATATCCCCCAGATGAACGATTGATGCCATACTTGGAGTTAGCCGGATTCGGGTTAGCAGTATTGATCCAAACGTTTGATTTACGGTACAATTTAATATCCACATTGGTCAAGTGTTGGCACCCGGAGACCTACACTTTTCATTTGCCATGTAGGGGAGTGCATTGTCACTCTAGAGGATGTTGCATTGCAACTTGGGCTCCCAATCGACAGGAGTGCCGTAACGGGCATAAGTACGATAATTGAGCCGGCTGCCCTTTGTTATAGCCTACTAGGAGTCTTGCCCAACTATGCCAAGTCTAAATTTACAAGTTTGAGATTTCATGGTTGAAAGCCAATTTTGAACATTTATCAATTAATGTCATTAAGTAGGAGGTGATGTGCGCAGCTCGAGCATACATTATGCACATTATAGAGGGTGTACTGATGTTGGATGCGAATAACAACTAGGTTTATTTGGTGTATTTACCCCTATTAACTGATTTGCAGAATGTTCGCTCGTATAGTTGGGGTTCGCAGTTCTGGTTATATTGTATCGTGAGCTTTGTCGGACGACAAAGCCGAATGTCGTAGACATAGGTAGATGTCTCATATTGCTGTAGTCATGAGCTCTTTATCAGATGCCATTCTTGGCATCGATTAGGCAACAAACATATGTATTTCTAGTAGAAGTGATAAAATTTTACTTGTTATAGCAATTAATTGACATTTTTTTTCTAATGATACTATTCTAACGATACTATTCTAACATGTAATTTGTTTTTGTAGATAGAGTACCAATTCAGGTATCGAGAGGTCATACACTATCTCGATATATCGTTTGATGATTGAACATGCCGGGAAAGGGGCAAGCTATTCCAATATTTGTGACATGTAATTACTTTGTATTTCTTACTCGAACTGTGTTAAATTTTAACCATATTATTAATCGTGCAGTTTATCTGGATGCCACATTGAAGACTAGAAATTACAGCTATCATACCCTTATCTGCCTACATTCATTCTCACTTGTGGTGCATTAACGTACAAATTATAAATTTTCAAATAGTTGAGTGGTATAATAGAGATCGAACATCCAGTATATCTCGGCTCCGCCAATGCATTGGGAAAGATTCAACGGATTAACAAGAGAGGACAACATGGAAATAATTGAGGGTTGTACACCAAAAATATATTGTAGTGTGGGATAACCGGATGGCGCGGAGACTTCAGATAGATATTTCTTTTGATTTGTAGCTATCGTTAGAGTACATACAATGGTACTCTAGTATAGGAAAACTATATTTACTTGGTGGGTAGTCGATTGTAGTCTCTTCGCACATGCATCGACTTGGGGCATACGAGCTAGAGCCTAAGCTAGAGGCCGAGCCAAAGCCCAAGCCTGAGCAGTCGCATACACATTCTAGGGATAGTTCTTATCATCTAGAGTTGCGGGTCAATGACTATTTCCTGGGCTCGTCAGGACACGAATATCATTCTGAGTTTGATATCTTCAGTCTAGTACTACCGCAGTACAACACTCCTCCCTACCTGTATCCACCGCATTACTCCACTCCTCTTAGGTTGTATCCACCACAGTACAACGCTCTTCTAGGCTCAAGTTCATCAATGGCGTTCGGGGTATATGATTTTTCTTCTGTGTTTCGCACACCCCCACCTGCGACTGAAGAGAATGTTGATCGTCGCAATCACCCACAACGTGAACATCGATCCTCGTATAAATATACCTCTAGGACCACACCATCAAACCATCAATTTTAGGGGTTTCTTGTAATTTAAATATTACAAATTTTGTACTTTTTTTATTCTAAAAAAATATAAATCAAGAAAAAGAAAATCTTTATATTTATTTAATTAGATTAATTGCAACATTAAAACTTGGAACAAACTTTGTAATATAAATTAAGTACATTACAACATTAAAACTTGGAACAAACTTTGTAATATAGATTAGGTACATTGGATTACATAAGCTCAATTCCTACCCAATCGTGACGATTGTCTAATATGGTAGTTTCGTTGCGGGTATTTACTCCGATTATGACCAGCTAATCTGCATAATCCACAATGCTTACTGTCAAATTTCTCCTTAATATCCATTTCATTATGGATTCTGGATGATTGCAGACGACCTTTTAGATTCCTACGCAACCCGTTATTTGGGACAAGCTCGAATGTTATTGAGGGCACCTCTCACGTAGACAAGTTAGGCAGGATGGGGAACTTATTCTCCCAGACACACAATGTGCGCTCGAGAGTGTATACATCATCGATAAATTATTCAATATTGAGCGAAACTTTAGCACACGCTACCACAACATGCGCACATGGATAATAAAGTGTTTAGAACTTCCTGCAATTACACTGTCTATTCGAAGATCAACTCCATAGGACCTAGGAACTCGAAACATCTCAAGACATCGTAAATATACTTGTACATTCATTGACCTTGCTATCCAACGGTTTGCAACCATTGCATTCCTGACATATTCGATAAACACATGCACCCTTGACATATTCGACAAACACGTGTCCCGCCTCCTTCTGGTTGACTTGTTGCTGACCCATTCTTAGCATCAAGATAGCCAACCTGTAGAATGTAGCCGAGAAGACAGATGAAATAAGAAGATAACTTGTTTTCAACAACACAGAGTTGATCCCCTCTGCCAAGTTTGTGGTCATATGACCATAGCGAAAGCCTTCGTCAAAACTTTAAGCCCATTGTCATAGCTCCATGGTACCCAACCATTGTAGGAAAGATGTGTTCGTTTGACCTTCTATGTCACTCTCAAGTTGAGTCATTCTTTGGTAGAAAATGTGTGACTGTAGCTTGTGCGCTGTATATGTAGGAAGAAAAGATAAGTTACAGTATTGCCCTAAAACATTAAAACTTATATTGAAAAGATAAGGTTATCATTTACCCACTCTCATAACTTGTCTCCGCCAGTCTGCATTCTTATAATCATTATGGAAGTTAGCCACGATGTGCCAGATACAGTAAACGGATCTCCATGACACACCAGAATGCCTAATGACGGTAATTAATCCTTTCCCTTTATCAGAGATGATGCAAATATTATCCTTGCTAATAACATACCTCCGTAAGTTCGTAAGAAAGAATTCCCACGATTCCATGTTCTCTTTATCTACGATGGCAAATACTATTGGGGGCACATTTTTGTTCCCATCTTGAGCAATCAAAAGAAGTAGGATATGTATATATTTTCCGTATAGCCAGGTCCCATCTACTTGCACAAACAGCTTGTAGTAGGGAAATGTGCGCACACATGGATCAAACGTCCAGAACATTTAATGAAAAATTCTTGTTTTTGGTTGTAGTTTGTCATCCAGGTCGTAATAAGGTCGTGTCCGTAACTCAATGACAGTCCTCGACACATACTCTCACATAGTGGCTCTCCATCCCTGTAGCTCATTGTACGATGCATCGAAATCCCCATACAATTGCTCTATTGCCATCTGTTTAGCTATCCACGCCTTTCGATATGATACTCAATAATGGAATCGTGCCTGCATTTTGGCAATCAGTACCGAAACTTTAATGGTCGATTTGTCCTTCGCCATTGGCATGATACACGTACAGATAGTTTTGGAATCAAGTTTTTGATGATCGTTTATCATAAGTGTTGATGTGCATGTGTGAGGCCCAACAAATTTTTGTATCTCTTACATCTGCGGCTTTTGAATAAATGCGGCTCATACCCACCAATTGTAGCCTTCCACCGACTTCAAATAGTCTCCAATATATAATGTCGGTTTAGACACTGCAACTTTGTAGTCCATTGATTTATTCAAGCTATACCGCTTAATAACAAATACGCACTCTTCCTTACTTTCAAATCTCTGGCCCATGAACAACTCCTCAAGATCAAAATCTACGGCCAGCCGGTAACTAGGTAGTATTTCAGGGTACTCTGGGAACTTGGCTACGTGCACCGCGTCGGGGTCTATGAGCGACATGTATGCCCCAGGATCATTATTTATCATAATACATCGAATTTGGTTCCCATTTGAAGACGCGTTAATGTTTCCATTATCATACACGTCTTTGTCATCAATATCATCGGGGACTTCGTCCATATCAGGATCACTATCATATCGACCTTGTGATTACAAAGATCACTACTATCGTATCCATCATTACAAACCATATTAGTATTGGGTGCAACATTACGATCAATATCGATCTTGCGTATAGTCGATTCACTATCAACGTATGATATTGAAGCCACTATACACGTTTCTTGAGCTCCATGTTCTTCACTTAATGCAGTGAAATCTTTAGTTGGCTCCACACCAACTAACTCAGCAAATAATTGAATCAGTGCATTTTGGTCACTCCGATTCCCACAATGAAGAGCGATCATTGTCTCCACATCTTCATCGTCTACAAGTTCTATTTCGGTAAATTTGATGGGATCTGTCGAAACTGGAAACTTGTAGAAAAGTTTCGAGATCCTTCTCCCATAATGTCTAACAATTTTTGCGCTAATTCTTTCCTTAATATTATTGAACGAGACATTTCTATTAAATCTCATTGCTATTTGTTGGCAACATTCAAATATACATCCAACAGTTGTTGTCAAGATTATTCAATTGAAATAAACGCATATGAAAAACTGATTATCCATCTTCAATACTCAATCTATTAACAAATAAATAAAAATTCTCAAAACAATTTCGAACAGGAAAAAAAATACTTACATAAAATATTTAATGAATAAAAAGAGACCAAATTTATATCAATATGCAATTTTTTTCGTTCATAAGCTCAAACCTTTTCAACTCTCATTTTGTACATGAACAACATTTATCTTTACATTTAACCATTTAAATTCATTTCTACTTTTTTTCCATCTCAGATTCTGTATCTTTCTTTGGAAAATTATCTATATTAAATTCTGAATTCTCTTCAAATTCATCTTCTACAATCCAATTTGGAAACTCCTCAAGATCTTCTTCCTCTTCAATCTTTATAATGGGTAATGAATTTAGAAATTCTCTTGGTAATTTCCTAACAACTAATTTATCCATCCATGGTTTGTCAAACACATTTTGCTTCCCAGTCAACTTTCGTGAACCTACACTTTGTCTCACTATTTTTCTTGCTCCATAAGAGATTATAAACTTCACAAAGTATATAACTAGATTCCAATAGGCTCGTGGTACCAATGTCTTCCAAAGTTGGTCTAAAATGATTTGATGCTCTCATTCTATTAATGTCCCTCTAAGGGTTAAGTATTGCACTTTATTCTTTCTAATCACTTCATGACCCTTCCATAACACTTCTTGCATCATTTTATTTACGGCAATAAAGTGTTAAATGATGTCTTCTTCTAATTTCATTCTGTAATATTGCAATTCCCTCGTCATCTTATCAACTTTCTCCATTTGTGCTGAAGTTATTATCTCATCAAGCAATATCAAATTTATTGTCATTTTTAACAATATCTATGACAAAAAATATTTTTATTTCGATTTTTAGTATTTATCTATTTTTTTTCTATTGTTATCACTAACTAACAATTGCTTTATAATAATTACTAACATAAAAACTTTCAAATATATTAAAAAATTTTAAAACATAACATTCATAACCTAACAAATCACAATAAACTTTAAACAAATAATTAATCTAAACGCAAAACTTACTAACAAAATAACTTAAAAATTAATATAAATTTACATTTATAATCTAACAAATCACAATAAACAAAATAACTTTAAAACAAAGCATAAAAATAACAAAATATTTTTTCTTATCATAATCTATTATATTTGAAAAAAACAATAAAAATAAAAATACATTTTCTTTCTTTCTTTCTTCTCCCTCTCTTCTTCCTTATGTTCTGCTATTTTTTTTTAATAGATACTAATGTTGAGCCGGATGGGGGGGGGAGGGGGTGAAAATGATACTGGTGCCGCCTATCAGAAAGGCACCATACCCCTACAGTATAAAAATACCGATTCTATACTATTCTGGTACAAAGTGGTGCCACCTATCAAATAGGCACCATTATTAAAATATTTTTTTAGTCAAAGATGTTAGGTTTTTTGGGTAGTACCGCTTATGCACCACCTTCCACTTGGTTGGATGTACTATTTCGATACATAATCTATTTAACATACCATTTAAGTATTTTTTTTATAATATATAAGTAAAAAACCTAAATTTAATATTAAAACCAAAATCAAGCAACAAATAATCCATTTAGTTAAGTGACCCACAACTTATATTCTTGTATTTCAATCAAAACAAGAGTGAGAAAATTGACAGCACTGCTTGGAAATTCAATTCGAATGCATTGGCTAAGCTGGGAGGGAAAAAACTTCTATAAATCAAATTCTCACAATTATATTATATTACATTATATTATATTATATTTATAGTTAATTGTAATATACAACTTTAAACTACGACTCTTATTTCAAATTGGTTTTTAAATTATAAAGCGTTCTAATTACTTCCTTAAGCTATAGATATTATATCAATCAAATTATTTTATTATTTAAATTATTAAATAACACATTAAATATTATGCAACTAAATTTAAAATGAAAATTTTAAACAAAAATAAAACGATATTGTATAACTTTTAAAATAAAAACTAAAAGTAAAACTAAAAAAACAAATAATAAAATTTTTGTAAAAGTTTTGAAAAACCTCAAAAACTAATATTTTTAAAACATTCATTTTTACAATTTTTTTTTTGAAATTTTTTTCTTTGATATTTTTACAATATTCATTTTTTCTTAACTTTTTCTTTTTAAATTATGTCACATACGATTTGATTTGTCATTTAACAATAATTAACGATTTTAGTAACAGAAGGGCCTAATCAATATAACTTCGATAGTTTAAGGATGTAATTAGAATTATTTGAAGTTTAAAGACTAATTTAAAATGAAGGCCGTAGTTTCAGGATGTGTGATGCAATTAACTTTTATACTTAAATAGTTGACTGAGTTGATAATACAAGTCAAACGAATATCAATTTAAATCTTAATATAACTATGAGATATTTTTGTCTTTGACATTTTATATCTATAAAAATCAATTTAAGCTCAAAATAAACCTAAAAGAATAATCAATTTTATCATTTTAACTAAATTCACATTTTTTTTTCATATAATTTTTAATAAATATATGTTATTATAAATATTTTTTAGGATAAATACTCAAATTGGGACCCAACTTTTTAGGGGTTGCTTACATAAGGGTCAAAACTTCCAAAATGATCATAAGGGCCTATCATTTACAAAAAGTGCTCAATGAGGGCCAAGCCTTTTTGAAAGCGCTCAAATAAGGGCCAAACATTTTCAAAAGTGCAAAAATAAAGGATTTTTGAATGTCGTATGTGACAGCCTGATTTAGGGCCTATCCGGAATAGTAGTTTCGAAACCACAAATCCGAAGTAGAAAAATTTATTGCAATTAATTTTTAATATTTACTGTATGATGGAATGGCTGTGTGAAAATCTCGTTGCAAAATTTTATCGTTTAGGTGCTCAATTTGATATTTAGGTCTAAATTGAAATAGGTGAAAAATGTGTGTTCTAATTCATAAAGGTACTTGATTGGAATGGTATTTTAAAGTAGAGGTCCTTAAATGGTAATTAGTCCATTTGTTAAATTGTTGGACAAAACTGGACATGGAATAGGTGAGATAAGATATTTTTTTTAGTAAGGGTATTTTAGTAATTTTGTAAATAAAAGAATAAAAAGGGAAAATAAGCCAAAATTTGTTCATAATCTCCTACCTTTTGGCCGAATATTGGTAGTCCTCCATAGCTAGGGTTTTTTCATCTTTCAAGCTTGATTGTAAGTGCATCTTAGCCCCGTTTTTAATGTTCTTTGTATTTTTGAAATTCTCGTAGCTCGGTTTACCTATTTCTATCATTATTTTGAGTTAGGGTTTATGTTTAAAAATTTACCCATGAATGATATGTATGTATTTTGATATTCTATGAAAGAATATGAATGTTTGGAGTGTGATAAATGTCTTTTACCAAGCGATTTTCGACGAAATCGCATAAAAGGACTAGTTTGTAACAAGTTGTGAAATGTGTGTAAGTGTGTGATTTAGTGAGAATTATGGGCTACTATTAGAGGGAAAAGGTTCAATTAGGCTTAAAATGCAAGAAAATTGAATAAAAATTATTTTACGAGCCTAGGGGCAAAATCATAATTTTGTGAAATTTAGGGGGTAAAAAGTAATTTTGTCATAATGTGATTTTTGGATCAAATTGAATAGTATAAGTATTAAATGAGCTAAATGTGTTATTATTAGATCAAGAAAGACATGGAATCGACTTGGATCGGGAAAAAAGTGGTGGATTAAAGTATAAACTCGTTATAATTTGCACCGAGGTAAGTTTATATGTAAATAATGTATTGTTTTTATTAAGTTATGATATTTTATTGTTACATGTGAAATAAGTTTTAGTATTGTACAACTAATTGATATAAACTGTGAATTGTGATTGATGAATTGGGATTAAATGAGGAAATTTCGGTTGAACCTTTGGAATGGAAAAACGTGGTGCTAAGTAGATATTCCACGATTATACATGTAACGTGGTGCTAAGTGGACATGCCATGGTTATACATATAACGTGGTGCTAAATGGATGTGCCACGGTTATACATGTTGATTTGAAAAGTGGCGCTAAGTGTGTATGCCACGAATATATATGTTACCCCAATAATGTGGTGCTATGTGCATATACCACAAAGTTGGGCATCAATTACAGAGGGTGGAGCTATGTGCTAAAACCATCGGATATCGTTACATTCTGAAGTGTTTATCGGGAGAAACAAGTTGTTAAATGAAAATTTATGTGAAACAAATGTGGAAATAAATACCTGGATATAAATATATGGGTTTTGAACCATGAGTTAGACAAGTGATTGAATCTTGATAAGATAAATATAGAAAAGTGTTATTTTGCAAGTTGATAATAAGGAATTTTAGTGAAAAAGGTGAAATTTGGGAGAAATTACAGTTTAAAACAGCAACAGAGAACTGATTTGAAAAATCACCAAAAATAGTAGAAATTGAATTAGAAGCTGAATGAGATATAGAATTAAAGCTTACTGAGTCTGTTTTCATATAAAAGAAACAGGGCAAGTAAAAGAATTATATGTTCTGAGTTATTTAAATTTTTGTAAGACTAGTTCAGATTGATTTCGTGATCCCCTATTCTGATTTGGAAAAATCATTAAAATTTGTACAAAAATAGTTATAGAACATAATTTATATGGTTAGATTTTTTATTAAGTCTATTTTTAAAAGAAACAAACGAGAACATCTTTTGAATTCTGTATAAAGATAAATCGAAATGGTAGTGAAGAGTGGTCAAGACTGTCAAGTAGCAAAACAGGGGAAGCTTTAATGAATAAACTGTATTAATTGGCCCAACTAAAGTTCTGAAATTTTTATAGTAAGAAGAAATATGAGTCTAGTTTCTGAAAAAATTATCAGATCTTAATTTGGAGTTCTGTAGCTCCGGATAAAAATAATTTAGTGACTGGGACTCGAATGGATAGCTTGTACTAAATTTAAGTAAATGGTAAATTCATGTGAATAAGGTTGTATAATTGTAGAAACATATTTTGGGATTTATAAATGCCATTAATAGTTTTTTTTTTTATTTACATATTACTTACTAAGCTATGAGCTTACTTTGCTTTCTTTATCTTTCTTGTCTTATTTTATAGTCTAATCGAAGTCGTTCGTGACTGGAGAAATATTGTCGGAGGCTCACAACACTATCCATCCTTCCTTTTGGTATTTTGTAAACATATTTTGGATCTATGACATGTATAGAAGACTCGATTATTTTGTTGTATATTATAGTAATATTACTTGAAATATTGATCTCTAATATTTGATATATCAATTGTATTATGCTATCGAGATGGTTAATATTAGTTAAGTATAAGTTTATGATATATATAAATTCAATGTCTAAAGGATGAATAAATAGTTGAAGGGTTTTAATTTGGATAATTATTTTATGTCTCGATTTATTTTCATTACATGTATGATATTTTGGTAATACTCGTATCCTGTTCCGGTATTGAACATAGGTAAAGGGTGTTACATCGTATATCAAGTTTCAAATTATGTTTCTTTTCTTTCCTTTTTCAAGTAATATTTGATTCAATTTTTATGTGTTTTATTCGAAACACGTCAGCATTCACTTAATTTTTACTACAAATTGAGTTGAAATGCTTGAAAAATTCTTATTCTTTTATAAATGTTAGGTCATTATATGACCATTTTGAAAAAAATGGCCCTTATGTAAGTAATCCCTAAAAAGTTGGGCTCTAATTTGAACATTTAACATTTTTTTTACTTACAACATGGGTGTGTCATAATCTAACTTAACAAAAATCCTTAACAAAGCACCGAACTAAAGCACCTAAACACACCACTTAAAAACATCACCTCTCTAGAGTACTTTGTAAAGACCTAAACCAAATGAAAAAAGTTAAATTTGACCAAAAGATCATTTTGGTTTATTGCAACTCCTAAGATGAATCATACAAACACTACACAAACCAAAGCAACACAAACAACATAATTCACTGATCCTTTTTCTCCTTTCCATTTGTCCTTTTTTTTTTTTTACAAAATACCAACAAGAATGATATTCTGGCTCAAGAACTCATGGGAGGATCAAACCAACTAAAGAAGTAGCAAAAACGGTGTCACACCTGGTTTCCCTTGAAACTCAAAAATTTGGTACAATTAGGGGTTAAATTGAAAGAAACCATAAGTTGGTGACTTTTACTGGAAAATTTAGAGTAAATAGTAACTGACTCAAGGTTTGGTTAAAATTGAATGTTGGTTCGATCGGATTAAAACCAACTACTCCCTTAGTGGGGGAAAAATGATTGTCAATGGATGGTTCCTAAACAGTTGAATACTATGAGAGAAGGGCTATATATAGTTGGGGAAATAACTTTTTGGAGGAGAATTCTTCTAATTTTTGTGTTTTGCTTTCTTCTCTTTTTCATCTTCTTCTATGGTTGCTTCGAAGAAGAGATAATTATGAAAAACTCTACATGGAGTGAAGATCATGAATTTTGAATAGGAAGAATAAAGAATCCAGCGAGCTGGTAAGGTTCATAGTCTTTCTGTACATGTAAGATTAAGAAAGTAAAGTCAAGGATTTTCAGGAACCTTTTTGAAAGTTCTTCATGTTTCTAGAAAACTAAGTTTAAAACTTAACTCTTTTGGTTTTATGCTTAATTGCCAAGAGAGAGTAGGAGTTCTAGCATTTGTGGAAAGCTAAGCTGAGGGAGGAAGGCGAAAAAAAAAAGGTGAGTTTCTGTGCTCCGCCTTTGGAATGGTAAATATGCTAAGATTTCATGAGTTTATGAGTATCCATCAATCTAGTTCAGTACGCATGATCCTATGATGTTTTATTTATAAATGCATATATTGCATATGAAATACAAAAAAAGGGTCTTCATCGAGATTAGACGAAGTTAGGAAGGAAAAATATGTGATTCTGTTAGGTACAGCCATACGGTGTTGCTGTGTGCACTTGTGATGTGCGAAGCTCCGGGCCTTATAGAGGGAATACTACGGTGTTCGAGCACCAAAGTTAAGAATGGTGAAATGGAGGAATGAATGGAATGCAATGGAAAAAGTACATAAGAAAGATCATGGCTAGGTCATGGGTCCAATTGGAGGCTATACACCTAAAATGAGTAAGGCCATAGCTGAAAAATGTTATGGCATAATGTGTTGGATCGAAAATAAACATGAGTAAGACTATAATTGAAAGACGTTATGGCATTATATGAAAGCAGAACAAAACGGTAAATAAGACTAAGACCATAGCTGAAAAATGTTGTAGCATCCTACACAGACCCCTGCCTATATATACCTCTAGGAACAATGAAGAGGGAATTGACTCTTTAAGAAAACTAGGCCTATACTTTTTCAACAACTCTTCGCCTCTGCATTCTCTTCATCTCCACTCTTCATAACCTCCAACTCTCTGCCTCGATTGGGTGAACTGACCTTCATGGCAGCCACCCTACTTTATTATGTACTTATTTATTGTACACTGTATCAACAGATTTTAACTAATGTTGTATTGTGTTAGTATTTTTCTATTAGTAATCCTTCTATAGATCGTTGATACGTGAAGAGGATTACGTTTTTTTTTGGGAGGCTGAAAGGTCATTAAGTGTACTCAAAAGATTTTATAAACTCGTCCTTGTAATTGCTCTATGAAATTTCTTCTTCTCATAGCTGGTTTTAAGTTCACAAGAAAATGAAATAATAAAACTGTTGCATAAATTCATTTTTATCACCTCTCTCTATGGAATTTCTACTATTTATTCAATCTTGCGGTTACAGTGTGGCTGCCGAGATAAGGTCTAAGGTTGATGAACTGAAGTGAAAACTTGAGAAGGAAAGGTATAAGTAACCTTTTATAATCCAAACTTGGAACAAAATTGTAAGTAATTCTAGCAACGTTTGTATTGTGTTATATTTGTGTACTTTAACATTTACAATTGTATCCAAGGACAGCTATTGTATATATATTTATTTTAAGTAATTCTTGTTATATACGTTGATGCACATTTACTGTGTTGGTGCTATTTTTTCATGTTGTGTTTTGCAATATTTATAAATATTTTTCTCTTCTACATGTAAGCACGTTACATAACTCATTGTTAATTTGTTCCTATTTACTGTAGACAAACATTTGCTAAGGCGCTTTCAAAAGAGGTGAATGTTTTTTTATTTGGATTTACTGAATTGTTTGAGAGCCTGAAATGCTAATGCGATTACTTCATTTGCAGTCTGAAAAGTAGTTGAAGGATGAGACATCAAAGTTTTGGAGAGGTTTATGATAAATTTTGCAAAGAAAAAATTGCCCATTTGCAAGCCTTGAAAGGTGGGTTTTGATGGAATATGTTGTAATGCTTTGCATCTTTCATTTGCTGCTGCTGATATGAGAAACATGAACTAGTTTTGTCCTTCTTTGTGCTACATAATCTGATTAGGTATGTTTTAGATTTTGGCATAATAATTGCAGTTCTGGTTTGAGGAAGACAAAGAATATGAACAATTGAGTGAGCAGTAAAGCAAGAATCTCTGTTGTCAAAATCTTTTTTGACTGTAGATATTCATATCAAAATTTTCCCTCCCTTTCTCCTCTTCTCTTTCATTTTCATGGCAAGTTTCCATGGAGACCAAACAACTTCGTCAACCACCACCCTTACGCATTCACCAATCTACCACTCAATTATCCTAGCAGGCCCACGTCTCAAACCTCTTCAACAAATCCATGCACGGATCATCATCACCGGCTTGGGTCGTACCCGATCTCTCATCACCAAATTACTTTCTTTTGCTTACGCCGCCGCTTCACCCATTAGCTACACTCGTCGCCTCTTCTTTTCCATCCCCAAACCAGATACTTTTCTCTTTCATTCTTTAATTACTTTAACCTCTAAATTCAGTTTCCCTCAAGAATCCCTTCTCTACTATCGCCGGATGTTATTAGCCAATATTTCATCTTCAAATTACACATTCTCCGCCGTGATTAAATCTTCTGCCGATTTAATGGCTTTTAGTATAGGTGAAACTATTCATTGTCATGTTTACATTTGTGGGTACGGTTTGGACGCTTATGTTCAAGCTGCTCTTGTGAGTTTTTATGCTAAATCTGGTCATGTGGTGATTGCCCGTAAAGTTTTTGATAAAATGCCTGAGAAAACAGTGGTAGCTTGGAATTCGATGATCTCAGGTTATGAGCAGAATGGTTTTGGGAAAGAAGCAATTGAGTTGTTTGATTTGATGCAAGATTTGGGAGTTAAACCGGATTCCTCAACATTTGTTAGTTTGTTATCTGCTTGTGCTCAGGTAGGTGCAATTGGTTTAGGCTGTTGGGTGCATGAGTATATTGCTAGAAACTGTTTTGATCTGAATGTGGTGCTTGGTACCGCATTGATGAATATGTATTCGAGATGTGGAAATGTTAGCAAAGCAAGAGAAGTTTTTGACTCAATGGAGGAAAAGAATATTGTTGCTTGGACTGCTATGATTTCAGGGTATGGAATGCATGGTCATGGCAACCAAGCGATTGAGCTGTTCAATGAAATGAGTTTTGATGGTCCACGACCCAATAATGTTACATTTGTTGCGATCTTGTCGGCTTGTGCTCATGCAGGGCTCGTAGATGAAGGGCGCCAGATATTTACCACCATGAAGCGGGAGTATGGATTGGTGCCATCAGTGGAGCATCAGGTTTGTATGGTGGATATGCTTGGGCGTGCCGGACACTTGAACAAAGCATATCAGTTTATCAAAAACATATCACCTAAAGAGCCAGCTCCAGCAGTCTGGACCGCGATGCTTGGGGCTTGCAAGATGCATAAGAATTTCGATCTTGGAGTAGAAGTGGCGGAGCATCTTTTAAGCATCGAGCCTGAAAATCCTGGCCATTATGTAATGCTTTCGAATATCTATGCATTAGCTGGTAGGATGGATCGAGTGGAAAAGGTCCGAAACATAATGATAAGAAATCGTTTGAAGAAGGAAGTTGGTTATAGCACAATAGATGTTGATCATAAGGTTTATTTATTTAGCATGGGTGACAAGTCCCATCCCGAGACAAATCAAATCTATCTGTATTTAGATGAGTTGATGAGTAGGTGCAGAGAAGCTGGCTATATACCGGCATCTGAATCTGTGATGCATGAAGTGGAAGAAGAGGAGAGGGAATATGCCCTTAGATATCACAGTGAGAAGCTCGCAATAGCATTCGGACTATTAAAAACCGGCCCCGGTGTGGCCATCAGGATTATCAAGAACCTTCGAATGTGCGAGGACTGTCACACTGCCATCAAATATATCTCAATTATTGCTAATAGAGAGATTAACGTTCGCGATAGACTTCGGTTTCATCATTTTAAAGATGGCTCCTGCTCTTGTCAAGACTATTGGTGACGGACTTTGCAGCTATTGTCAAGCCCCTTCTTTAGGGTCTGTTCTCCAATGCTTAAAAAAAATATTTCTGGCTTCAAAATCACTTCTAGAAGAAAAGCTGTGTAGAATAAGTTACTTTTGGTTGAAATTTTTGACTTTTCGGAAGTGTTTTTCCTGAAAAGGAGAAGCTAAATTTTTTAACTTTTCCTCTCCCATAAGCACTTTTAATACTTAATTACTTTATCACCTCTTCAATAACATAATACTTTCTCTTTTCTTTTTTCTTACTGCTTAATTACAAATATGTTAAAATCATTAATTAAAAATAAAAAAAATTCTTAAAATATTAATTACAAATATTTAATGGTTATATTTAAATATTTAAAATATAGTTTTATATATTCTAATTAAATTTTATAAATAATTAATATTTATTGCTTAAAAATATTTAAAATTTATATTTCATATATTAAAATATTAACAACAAGTTATAATAATATTTTTATATTCTTACTAAAATATAATAATATTAACTAATTTAAATATTATTTAAATGCATATTTGTTACTTGATAATAATATGTCTAAAATGAACATTTTATATCTCAAAAGTACTTTTTGGCAGTAATGCTAAACACTCAAATTTTAAACCAAACTTTTCAAAAGTACTTCTCAAAAGCATTTTTTTACAGCACTTTTTAAAAACACTTTTCAAAAACATTGTCAAACTAGCCCATAGTAAAATATAATTTGTAGATTAATGGGTAAAAATGGATGGAAAGAGGGAAAAACTAATAACGGCGAAAAATAACTAGACATATATGCTTATCATGGTTTCTAGAAAGTGTCATTACATTAGGGTTTATGATGTAGTTACAAGAAATGAGGTACAAATTAAAAACAATTTATTTTTTTATGTTTCATGCTCATCATGATACAAATGCTTTTTCTTTTTTTTTTCTTTTTTTTTTATATTTCAAATTGAGAGTGCTTCATATGCATAATTTATAATATGTTTATGAGCTTAATTAATTTTTAAAAATATAAAAAAAAACTAAATAAATAAAAGAAGACCCCTTATTTGGATTTATAAAAGTGATAGTAATACTAGATACCATGAAAGAATAGATTAAAGATTTAAATATAAAATAATCATGTGATGTATAAAGGAAAGGGTATATCAACATTATATATTGTTAGAGTTGTGTGACCCGAATATTTGTTAAAATAAAATACACTGGTAAAATTAGGAGATCTGTGTAGGGCTTAAGGTTGAGGGCCGACCATGCAGTACAAGTAGAATTCGTATAGAGCTACACTTCCTCTGTTTGACTTTAATTAGAATAAGGTTTTTCAACATTTAAATAGATGTAGTCGGAACTCTTTTTGTATCATTCAATTTTCAACATTAGTGAATTTTCTTCTCCTTTGCCTATGGTGTTTCCCGAAAGGGTTTTCACGTAAAATTTGTGTGTTTTATTTTTCTCTCTTATTGCTTTGTGATTGTTCTATATTTCCATTATTGACATTCAGTTTTAACAAATTGGTATCAGAGTTTTTCGGGTTGCTTGTCTCGATTACAGTAATGGCGACAATGTAGTATGATATTCCGTTGTTGGATTGCAAGACTAGATTCGCATTGTGGCAAGTAAAGATGCAAACAGTTCTTGCGTAGATGGATTTGAAAGATGCCCTGCTAGGGTTAGATAAGATGTCTTTGACATTGACAGAGGAAGAGTAGAAATGTAAAGATTGAAAGGTTTTGACACAATTACATTTGCATTTGTCGAATGAAATTCTACAGGATGTGTTGAAGGATAATATTGTTGCTGCATTATGGGAAAAGTTGCAGTGGCTATGCATGTTGAAAACCCTAACTAGCAAGTTGCATATGAAGCACTATCTTTATGCTTATTGTTCGGAGGAAGGTGCGTCTGTACACAAACACTTAACTGTGTTTAAAGAAATTCTCATAAAAAAGATTTAGGGTTAATTCTACTTTGTTTGTTGCCCCCGTCTTATTAAACATTTAGAGATACGATTTTGTATAGTCGTGAGTCTATGACAGTTGATAAAGTCCATGCTTGTAACACCCCTTACCTGAGCCCGACACCGAGATAGGGTACGAGGCATTACCGTACTTGAAGATGAAAACTCAGGCTATAAAAATTCATTCTTTTACAAAACCCTTCATGCATTCTCTTACTATCCTTATTATGGGCCTACGAGGCCCAGAACGTATATAAGGTATGTTCCGGGACTGATCCGGGAACTCTCAAGCACTTAGAAATTTTTTTACCTAAAACAAGGTTACACGCCCATGTGGGAAGGGACATGCCCGTGTGGGCAAGCCGTGTGGTCACACAAACTCGTGTCTCTGACCCATGTTGAATTTATTTCTTATTTCAAACCTACAGACTTGAACACGGTATGGGCACATGTCCGTGTCTACAACCTGTGCTCTATTTTGCTCTTACCCAAGAATAACCTAAAAATCCACATGGCCAGAGCACACACCCGTGTGCTCTTCCCGTGTGCAAGATGACTTAGCTAATTTGGATGCAGGGGATACACGGTTTATTAACATGCTCATGGGGGCTGACCGTGTGCCACACACGGCCTAGGCACACGCCCGTGTGCCCAATCGTGTAGACAACAATAGGCTATTTTTCAAGCCTTTTTGCCACCCTGAAGCTAAACTAGAACAATACCAATTCATGCCAACTTCAAACTCACAAATCAAGACATAACATACATTAAAAAAATTCATCATTGAGGCACTTACATGCCACTATGCAAATCATGAATCTCATCCTCATTGCATAAAATATAACTTAGACAATATTAGCCAATTTCAAAGGCCATTACAACTTGACTCAAGTGATGACAATAGCCAACATATTTGGCTACTTAAACTAACACATATCAAAGCAACTAAACTTTCTATACATGTCATACAATAAAAAGACTAACTTCACTATACCAAAATGAATTCCTTGATAATGTGACTTCGAGCTCCGACTTCGAGTGATCCCGAGCTAAATCGACAAATCTACATGGAAAGGGAAAATAAAAGAGTAAGTATAAAAATGCTTAGTAAGTTGCATGAAATAAAGTAGCAATAATTGTCATGGGAAGTCATTCAAACATGGCATTATAAGGTTTAAGTAACTTTTACTCTTTCTCATATCATACTCATTCTCATGACATATTCATTCAAGACCTACTTACTCTCATGACTACTCTTTCTCATGGCTTACTCATTCACATGCTTTGCTCATTCTCATGCATTACATTTCCATAACTTCTCATGACTTATTCAAATGTACCTGTAACACTCATCATGAAACTTTGATATCTCTTGTTAGCTAAACAACTTAGATACATTCTCTATAACATGCTTAAAATACCGAAGGATACCCGTAGTGTCATTCTCATGGTAAGGTGCCAAAGCCATATCCCAGATATGGTCTTACATGGGACCGTAACTGATGCCGAAGCCATATCCCAGATATGGTCTTACACGGGATCTCATGTTAATGTCGATGCCATGTCCCAAACATGGTCTTATACGAGATCAATCTCTTAGATGCCCAAGCCATGTCCCAGACATGGTCTTATAAGAGATCTATATCTCATCTCAGTGCCAACGCCATGTCCCAGACATGATCTTATACGGGACCTCATATGGATGCCAATGCCATGTCCTAGACATGGTCCAAACATGGTCTTACATGGGATCCCTGTTCGGTGCCGGTGCCATGTCCTAGACATGATCTTACATGGGACCTACAATGCTCATGACATGATTACAGTATCCTTTGTATCTTTGATACTTATGTATAACCCTTCTTTCATGCTTCTCTTAATTCTTGATAACAATACATATAAATAGATTTCATGAAATTTTACTATCTTATACATTTGCTTAGCAATAAGCCTCATGAAACTTCATGGATTCATAGAAAATCATTACATTAAATATTCATAAAATATAAGCTAGATTATTACACACAACTTACCTCGGGTCCAAAATGTGGGTGAATGCTCGGTTTAGTCTATAACTTTACTTTTTCCCCAATTTCGGTCTGGGCTTCATGTTTCTTTATCTAAAATGACAAATTTAATTTATTTAGTACCCACATTGACTAAATGGCTCATAATTCAAATTTTGGAAAAATTTATAGTTTTTCTCCTAAACTTTTACATATTTGCAAAATGGTCCCTAGGCTCGTAAAATGAAATGCACTTAATTTCTTGACTACCCAAGCTTAGCCAAACCTTTTATGTCCTTATAGCAGCCCACACTTCTCATCAATTTGTACATTTACTGCACATTTTACTAACTTTGCAATTTGGTCCCTATTAAGTACTTTCATGAAAAATCAGCTAGAGAAAGATGTTTACTACACTTAAACTTTCGTAATCTACCATTAGACAACAAAATACTTGCATGTCACGTATGGGTATATTTTGAATATAAACCTTAGCTCAAATTAGTGGTAAAAATAGCTAGGTTAAGCTACGAGGTTTTTAAAAATACAATGATCATGAACAACGAGGCTTGGAGTCACTTACTTGGAGCTTGAAAATGTCAAAACCCTAGCTATGGAGAACCCCTCAATTTTTGGCACGCTTGGAGAAGAAGATGGACACATTTTACTTTCTTTTTCCCTTTTTATTTCTTTATTTACCAAATGACCAAAATGCCCTTATGGCCTTTCTTTGAAATATTACCCTTCCAAGGGCATTTTTGTTCATAGTGCCAAAAATTGGTCTAATTGCCAAATAATGACTCCCTCTAATTTTTCTAATGCTATTTCATACTTAAACCTTCTAGAAACTCAATTTTGCAACTTTTGCAATTTAATCTTAAAGGACAAATTAATCACTAATTCTCAAAATTTCCTTCATAAATTTTTATCACTATTATGAAATCATGTCATAAACTTAAAAATAATCATAAATCATACTTTTCTACTTCAAATTTGTGGTCTCAAAACCACTATTCTGACTAGGCCCTAATTCGGGCTGTTACAATGCTTCTTTAACCTCGTATGACAAGATGAAGCGTCTTGTGCCTGAATTCAACTCTCAAGGAGAGGGTATCATTATTCATGGAAGACAAGAATGAAATACTGATGATAATCATGGGAGGTGATAAGAACAAAATCCTCGCAGTAAATCTAAGGGTAAATTGAGATATTCAAATAGAGGTAAAGCCTGTAACTTTTACAAGAAGAAATGGTTCATTAAGTCTGAGTGATATAAGTTGGAGAATAAAATCAAAAGGGAGGCAAAAAATCAAAAGCGAAAACAACCGGAACAATCCAGTAAAGCTGATGTTGTAGAAGACTACAGTGATGATAAACTCCTAGTTGTTTCTGTTGACAACTCTAAAGTGAGTGAGGACTAGATCCTTGATTCTGACTACACCTTCCGTATGAGCCCCAATCGAGATTGATTTACAACATATAAAACAATGTTTGCAGATATTGTTTTGATGGGAAATAATGCTTCGTGTAGAATCACAGGTATTGACACGATCAAAATTAAAATGTTCGATGAAGTTATTAGAAAACTCAGTGGCGTACGACATGTACAAGAATTGAAGAGAAATTTGATTTCGTTGAGTACACTTGATTCAAAAGGGTATAAGTACAGAGCTGAAAGTAGGGTTCTAAAGATTAGTAAGGGTTCCCTCGTTATGATGAAAAGGTAGAGAAACATTGCCAAGTTATATGTTTTGCAAGGTTCAACTGTTACTGGTGATGTAGCCGTCACTTCCTCTTCCTTGTCAGATGATGATGTTACTAGACATTGGCATATGTGTCTAAGGCATATGAGTGAGAACAACATGATAGAATTAAGCAAAAGATGACTCCTTGATGGATAAGGCATTAGCAAATTAAAGTTCTGTGAGCATTGCATTTTTAGGAAACAAAAGAAAGTTCAATTCACCACAGGAATCCATAACATGAGGGGAATTTTGGATTATATCCATTATGATCTTTGGGGACTATTTAGAGTGCCTTAGAGGGGTAGCGTTAATTATATGCTGATGATCATTGATGATTTTTTCAGAAAAGTTTGGGCATTCTTCCTCAAGTAGAAAAGTGATGTGTTTTCCACGTTTAAGGCTTGAAAAACTATGATTGAGAAGCAAACAAGAAAAGAGATAAAACACCTCTGTACAAATAATGGCTTGGAATTATGTTCTGATGAGTTTAATGAATCATACAAATTAGAAGGGATCATGAGACACTTGACAGTTCGCTATATTCCACAGCAAAACGGCTTTACAGAACAAATGAATAGAACAAGCATGGAAAATGTTCGACGTATGTTGTTGAATGCTTATTTACCAAAGTCATTTTAGGTTAAAACGGCCTCTGCTGTATATTTTCTAATTAACTGGTCTTCGTTCGTTGCTATTGAAAAAAAGACTCCACAAGAGGTATAGTCTGGTAATCCTACTAATTATTCTAATTTGAAGATTTTTGGGGGTCTTGCATATGCTCATGTTGATAATGGGAAACTGGAACATAGATCTATTAAATGTGTTTTTCCTGGTTATAAGGTTGATGTTAAAGGGTATAAGTTATGGTGTCCTGAAATGAGGAAAGTTGTAATTAGCAGAGATGTTATTTTTGATGAAATTACTATGCTACTTAACTTATCTCTTAAAGACTCTTCCAATAAATACCAGCAGATTTCAAACACACATGTGAAACAAGTGGAGCTTCAGATTGATCTAGGATCTACAATAAAGTCTACTCCTCAAGTTAGTAAAGAAACTCAAAGTAGAGTTGTTTCTTTACCACAATATTCTATTGCCAACAGGCCGAGAAGAGAAATTAAACCTCCAAAGAGGTTCATCGAGGCTGATATTGTAACACCCCTTACCCGTGTTCTACGCTGGAACAGGATACGAGGCATTACGGGAACATAACACATGTAATCGTGCAAAACTGTGATATAAATTTTGCATCCAATTTAAAACAATTCAATTTTCATCGTCAAGTCCCTAATATGAACCTACGAGGTCCAAAACCCAAAACATACTTTGGAACCGGTCCGGGACTAAATCGAGAACTTTGGAAACATTGGATAATTTCTTGAAATTAAGGGCACACATTCGTGCCCAAGGCTGTGTCATTCTCACAACCATTCACAAGCCACACTTTTCCATACTTAATCATTACACACTCATAACAAAATCATGCATCATCATAACATATAACTTGAACAACATTAGCCAATATCAATGGCCATATACAAAATAAGCTATCAAATATTAAAGGCCAACATTTTAGGCCAAATCAAACATGAAATATAACAAAATAACCAAGTCCTCTATACATTCCATAATTCAAAATATTGATTTGAAAATACCAAAAGAAGTTGATAGTGTGGATGGATCTCCGACGATCTTCGAACCCCGAGCTAGCTTGGTGACACTATAAGACAAGGGAAGGAAAATAGAGTAAGCATATAGCTTAGTAAGTATGTATGTAAATAATAAATAATTTGTTAACATGATTTAAAAAAAATCTTCATAATATGTTCTTAAGATAATACAAACATAATTGCATATAGTTCCACTTTCTACTCAAGTTCGTCTCAAGCTGTCTGCTTGAGTCACAGTTACTAAATTATTTATATCTTGAGCTACGGAACTCCAAATTAAGATCTGATAATTTTATTTGAATCCAAACTCACATATCTTCTTACCATAACATTTCTAGAATTTTTGGTTTAGCAAATAAGTATAGTTTGCTCTTTAAAGTCTCCCATATTTTGCTATCCGACAGTTCCGACCCCTCTTCACTAAAAATTAATTATCTCCTTGTACTTCGGATGATGTTACCATTGGTTTCTTTTAAAAATATACTTTTTAAGGATTTCAATCATATAAATTATAATCCATAATTATTTTTTTAAAATTTTTAATGATTTTACAAAGTCAGAACAGGGGATTCCAAAATCATTCTGACCTTATCTCACTAAAATTCAAATATCTCATAAAGAAAAATTCTTTTACTTACTCTGTTTCTTTTATGTGAAAATAGGCTCAATAAGATTTAATTTCATATCTCATTCAATCTCTAATTTAGTTTCCTCCATTTTTTGTGATTTTTCAAAATCACGCAACTGCTGCTATCCAAAACTGTTTTATTTCAAATTTCACCTTTTTTCATAAATTTCCTTGTATCAATTTTCATAGTAACACTTGCCCATATCAAACTTACCAAATTTCGATTACCTATCAAGCACATTTCTCGCAATACACATATTCATATCCTTGTACTTATCACCATAATTTCTCATGAAATTTCACTTAGTAGATTTTTCCGTTGAACACTTTGGAACAATAACAAATACTCAGTGGTTTCGCACACAGCCCACCACACATGTGACTTGGCTCTCTTGTACACATGGTGAACACTTAGTACCACACATGTGACCTAGCCATTTAGTAGCTCTCTTGTATACATGGTGGCCTACACTCGATACTACATATGTGACCTAGCTACATATAGCTCTCTTGTACACGTGGTGTACTCTCAATACCACAAATGTGACCTAGCTATTGTATCCTGTAGCTCTCTTGTACACATGAGGTACACCCAATACCATACATGTGACCTAGCTACATATTCATAACATTCGTATCTTTCAACTCCGAAGGTTCAATCGAGAATTGTCTCACTTTATTAACTTCATTCATAGTCAACCACAATTCACAATTTACGTCTAATAATAATCATTCAATTATCCTACCATATATCATATAATATGTGAAAATATTAAAACGATATATTATTTACATACAAACTAACCTCGTTGCAAAATATGATAAATTTGCAATCTAATCCACAACCTTTTCTTTTTCCCGATCAAGATCAATTCCTCTCCTTTCTTGATCTATAATAACATATTTAACTCATTTAATACTCACATTATTCAATTTAGTCCAAAAATCACACTATGGAAAAATTACATTTTTGCCCCCTAAAGTTTTACAAAATTACGATTTTGCCCTTAGGCTCGTAAAATAATTTTTATTTAATTTCCTTGCATTTTAAGCCTAGCCAAACCATTTTCATAACTATAGTAGTCCACAATTTGCACTAAATCACACACTTACACACATTTACAACTTTTTACAAACTAGTCCTTTTACGCTATTTCACCAAAAATCACTTAGTAAAAGTTGTTTATCACACTCCAAACATTCATATTCTTCCATAAAACATCAAAATACATGCATGTCATCCATGGGTAAATTTTTAAATATAAACCCTAGCTCAAAATATTGATAGAAATAGGTAAACCGAGCTGCAGGGATTTTAAAAATGTAAAGAATATTAAAAATGGGGCTAGGATGCACTTACTATTGAACTTGAAAGTTGGCGATAACGACTCGCGATATTAAGTAATAAAATTTATAAAACTGATCACACCAAAACTAACTAATATCACGACCTTAAAGGCAAGCGCACCTATCGAACAGTAGTATAGTTTAGTGGCAAGACCGAGTTATCGTACCCAAGGGAACCAAAAGTACTAGTACTTACTTCCTTTCTATTATCTAGCCTAAAAATAAAGAGAGTTGATTTAAACTAATTCTAAAACTAACTAAAAGTGCACAAAAAGTAAATTGAGGAAAGACTTTCGGGAAAACTGATTGATATAAGCAATACTTAAGGGAGAATCCACCTAGACTTTACTTGTTATTGGTTCTTGAGCTAGACGATTTATTCACTTGACTTGATCCGTAGGGATCCCTAACCTATGCTAAACCCTCCGTCGAGGCGTAGAACAACTAGGCCTAAGTTGTTAATTAAAGTTCCTTTATTAATTAACTCCCTAGGTTGCATTAATTCGATCTATGGCTCCCCATATTAGGTTTGACCCTAATCTGGCAGATTTATGTCGCCCTATGTCTAGGGTTGCATGTAACTCCGCTTAATTATGGTAGATCTACTCTTATCACAGGGACTTTTGCTCCTCTGCTTTAAGCACATCTAATTCTTGAAGTAATACCTAGGATTATTAAATCAAGAATTAAGCACACATAATTAAGAACAACTCAAGTATTTATCATATAACTCAAGAATAAATAATAACAAGATCTATCTTAGGCTTCATCCCCCTCAAGTATTTGAGGGGTTTAGTTCATAATTAAAGAAGAAAACATCTCAGAAGAATTAAAATAACAAAACATAAAGAACCCGAAAACCCCTGAAGGAATTTAGGGAGATCTTCTGTCTTGATGCAGAATTCCGGCTTCTGGGATGAATCAATTGGCTTCCCTTGGAGTAATTCCTGGCTTTCACTCTTTGTGTCGGCAGAGAGACGACTCCCCACTTTAGGGAAAAGATTACCCTTGGCAGGGGGAAATCTAGTACACCTTTAGAGTTGCCTCCTAGGGTCTTTATATAGAGTTTTGGGGAGCCTTTCTTAGCCTTTAAGTATTCAAATCCGAGTGAAATTCCTCTTCCTCACGACTAGAACACGCTCGTGTGCCACGCCCATGTGATTTCGACAAGAGGCCATGTGATTCTATCGGTGGAGGCACGGCCGTGTGGCCTGGCCGTGCTTGTTGGAGGCTGGACCGTGTGATCTTCATGTGGCATGGCCGTGTACCACGACCGTGTGGTTACTTCTTGGGCCGTGCGTTTTCACATTTTGGCCCATTTTCTTCGATTTTTGGTCCATTTTCCGTTCTCTTCTCTTCCCTATGCTCTCCTGAGTATAATATATGAAATAGAAGGATTAAGAGCACCAATTCTCACAAAATTAATAATAATTCATCCAAAATATAGGCTAAACATGAGGTAAAAATATGTATAATTTATCGTTCATCAGTTGGAAAAACCCTAGTTATGGAGAACATGCAAGTTTCGGCCAAGCTTGATGATAATGAACACTATTTTGGCTTATTTTTCCTTTTTAATTCTTTTATTAACCAAATGACCAAAATGCCCTTCATTAAAAACTTTGGTATTTTATCCATCCTTGGGTATTTTTCTCCAAACTAAAGTATAATGGTCTAATTACCATCTAAGGACCTCCACTTTAAAAACCCATTACTCACAAGTACCTTTATGAACTAGAACACACATTTTTCACCTATTTCAATTTAGTCCTAAATATCAAATTGGGCACCCAAATAATAAAATTTCGGAACAAAAATTTCACACAGTTATTCAATCACACAGTAAATATTAAAACTAAATCGAAATAATTTTTTCTACTTCGAATTTGTGGTTTCGAAACCACTATTTTGTTTAGGCCCTAAATCGGGATGTTATAGATCTAGTTGCTTATGCTTTAAACATGGATGAAGATATAGATGCAAATCAAGAGCCATCTACTTATTCCAAGGCAGTTAGTTGTGAAGATTCAGGAAAATGAATGTTTGCCATAAAAGAGTAGATAGAATCGCTCCATAAAAATAGAACATGGGACCAAGTGAAGTTTCCTAAGTGTAAAATGGTTGCTCGTTGTAAATTGGTGTTCAAGATGGGACTCCAGGAGTTGAAGAACCCAGATATAAAGTAAGACTATTTGCAAAAGGTTACAGTCATATTCCAGGTGTAGACTTTACAGATGTCTTTTCTCCAATTATGAAGCATAGTTCGATTCAAGCTTTGCTTGGTATTGTGGCCATATATGATTCAGAGCTTGAGCAATTAAATGTAAAAATAACATTCTTACAGGGATAACTTGAGGAAGATATTCACATACAAAAACTAGAGGATTTTATAGTCTCAAAAAAGGAGGAATATGCTTGCTTGTTGGAAAAAGTCTCTTTATGGCTTAAAATAATCATCAAGGTAATGGTACAAGAGGTTTGATTCATTTATGACTACTCATGATTTCAAAAGAAGTAGTTTTGATAGTTGTGTTTATTTTAAGAAAAATAACGATGGTTCATTTGTATATCTACTCGTTTATGTTGATGACATGTTGATAGTAACTAAAGATAAATGAGAGATAAGAAAGGTCAAAACCTAGCTTAATGAAGAATTTGAGATGAAAGATTTGGAGTAGCAAAAAAGATACTTGGGATGGAGATTCTTAGAGATAGAAAAGCATGTAAATTGTACCTAAGTAAAAAATGGTACTTGAGAAAGTTCTTTGTAGGTTCAATATGTAGGGTGCCAAGCCCATTAGTATTCCATTGCAGCCCATTTCAGACTTTCATCAGCTTTGTCTCCATAATCAGATGATGAGATTGACTACATGTCATGTGTTCCATATTCTAGTGTAGTGAGATCTTTCATGTATGCTATAGTTTGCTCACATCCAGATTTATCATATGAAGTTAGTGCAGTTAGTGGATACATGATGAATCCTAGTAAAGAACACTGGCATGTAGTTTAGTAGATTTTTAGATACTTACAAAGTATTACTGATGTTTGATTAAGAAATAAAGATAGAGTCATTGGGTATGTTGATTATGATTTTACTGGAGACCTTGATAAAAGAAGATCTTTCACAAGGTATGTCTTTACTATTAGGGGTTGCGCAATTAGTTGGAAAGCATTTTGCAAACTATAATTGCTTTGTCTACTACTGAAGCTGAGTACATGACAATTATAGAGGCTTGTAAAGAAGCTATTTGGTTAAAGAGAATCTTTGGTGAACTTAGTAAAGACCTTCAGATCAATATGGTGTTTTGTGATAGTCAGAGTGTCATTTTCCTTACGAAGGATCAAATGTTTCATGAGAAAACAAAACACATTGATGTTCGGAATCATTTTGTCCGTGATATTATTGTTCATGGTGATATTGTTGTGGGCAAAGTTAGTACTCATGATAATCCTATAGATATGATGACTAAGTTACTTGTTATAACCAAGTTTGAGCATTGTTTGGACTTGGTTGGTGTTCATTGTTGAAGAATACCCCTTTAGGGTTTCATGGAAAAGGTGGAGAACTTGTTTGTTGAGAGTTCGTGGTGAAGAACTTGTTCATTGAGAATTCGTGTCAAGGTGGAGATTGTTAGAGTTGTGTGACTGGAATCCTTGTTAAAATAAAATACTGCGGTAAAACTAGGGAATTTGTATAGAACTTAACTTCCTCTATTTGACTTTAATTAGAATAAGGTTTTCCAACCTTTAAATAGATGTAGTCGAAACTCTTCTTTTATCATTCGATTTTCAACATTAGTGAATTTTCTTCTCTTCTACATGTGGTTATTTCCTAAAAGGGTTTCCAAGTAAAATTCTTGTGTTTTATTTTTTTTAATTACTTTGTGATCGTTCTGTAATAGCTCGTTTTTAGTGAAATCAGAACAGTGATTTTGGAACCAAAAATTCAAGGTCAAAATATTTATTTTAATATTATTTTATGGTCTAAAGCATGATAGTAGGATTGCATGAAAATTTCGTTAAGAAATTTTACCGTTTGAATGCTTAATTTGTAAAAGAGGACTAAATCGCGTAAAATGTAAAATTTGAATTCTATATGTTAAGTGCATTAAATGGCTACAAAATTTAAATGTATGGGTGTTTTAATGATAATTATACCATTAATATATTAATGGACAAGGATGGACATATTTTAAGTGATTTATTATGTTTAATTAAAGGTTATATAAGTAACTTAATGATAAAACCAAAATAAGTAAAAACAAAACCATTTTTTTTGTCCATCTTCTTCACCTAGCCAAAAATTAGAAGGAGAGAAGCCATTATTAGGGTTGAAGCATTCGGCCAAGTCATTTAGCTTGCATATCAAGAAAAGTAACCTTCAAATCTAAATTGAGGAAAAGACAAAGTTATCGAAGTAAACGATTGTTTTCATCCGTATTGTGTCGAGGTAAGTTCGTATGTTTAGTGAGCTTTATGTTACATGTGTTTAAATGCTTAAATTATGTAATTGTAATAAAATGACATTGCGAAAATTATCAACGAGGCATTGCCAAAGTATGAATCCTAGTTGAACCTTAGGAATAGATGGGATACAAATGACATGTCATTAGGGGTTATTGTTATTTATGTGATTTGGGTGCTAGTCCTGTACATCCTATCGGTGGCTGAGTTTTTTGGCATGTGTTGCAGTTACTCATGAGCTTGTGTGAGTAATACCGTATAGTTACGTCTTGACCGTTAGCTTGTGTAAGCAAACCCTGTGATGGCTCGAGAGTGAGTATTTATATAAGATATGTGATAGAGGTGGTTTAACCACGTATATGATACCTAGTATGCAAGATACCTGAGTATCTGATATTATTTCGAATGGTCCAACGAGCAAAGATGATGGTATGAGAAAATAAGAGATGATGTGGATCAGTTCAGGTATTTATGAGAAGTAAGACAAGTAAGTAATAGTTGATGAATTTATACATGACTCACATGGTTATGACAATGTGCTAATTGTTGGATCGAATGAAGCTTATCTGTATTTACTTATGCTTCTTTAAATTGTAAATGAATTGGTAAATTGTACTTATTAGCCATATAAGCTTACTAAGCTTCATAGCTTACTTTGTTTTCTTTTCTATGTTTTATAGTGATTTGGAAGCTCACTTAAATTAGAAGTTATTGGAGATCTTGTCACACTATCAAACAGTTGTTTTTGTACTTTTGGACTCAATGTATTTTGGTTATATGGCATGTATAGGTCTATTGGCTAATGAAGCTTATATGTTTTGATATGTGATTTGCCATGTGATTTGGCTTAATTTGGTATATGCGTTGGTATGTATATATAAGAGTAGTTGGCTTGTCTTGTACAATTTATAATTACCTTGAGTATGCCTAATGGTTGTCAAGGAAATGCCTTAATTGTGAGTTTGTGAATTGAATACCAAATTGTTAAGATTTAGAAGTGATCATATTCACTTGATCATATAGGCAATCTTTGGAAGTGATTGGTATATTTTTGAATGGCCAATTGTGATGATTATGAGTTTTGTGATTGTTGGTAATGAAATTGCATGTTTAAGCTTGATTCTAGATTGGTTTGAATGTATATTTTGGTTGTGGTTATATGTTATTGAAATGTGTAGGTTGGCACCAAAATTGGGTGAGAAATGTGGCTTAGAAAATAGCCTATATTCCTCCACACGGGTAGAGACACGGGATGTGTCTCAACCATGTGTGACACACAGTCAGGTGACACGACCGTGTGTCCCCTGTAGTTTTTAGTGAAAGTAAGTCAGTGAGTTACATGGGCTAGTCACACGGGTCTGTGGTTGGCTGTGTGACACAAGTCAAAGAGTTACATGTGGTCAGACATGGTCTGGGACACAACCATGTGATTCCATTTTGAATGTCCATACAGCCTATGACACGGGCGTGTCTTTTAGGCATGTGAGACACACAGCCTGGCCATACGGGCTTGTGTCCCCTATACTGTGAAATCTTTATAGTTTTCTCAAAAATTTTCATAAGTTTACGTTTAAGTCCTGAATTGCATTTAATGATTCTTTTGGGCCTTGAGGGTTCGTATTAGGGACTATATGTTTAAGATTGAATAGTTTTATTTTGGAATGAGAAATGAATGTGAAATGTATGATTAATTATGTGATAAGTCTGGTAATGCTTCGTAACCCTATTCCGGAATGGATACGGGTTAGGGGTGTTACATTTGATTGGTATCAGAGTTACAGTTTAGTCGATTCTAGGACTAACTTGCATATGTGAGTCTAGCTATACATGCCATGTTTAACGTAGCATATTTCAATCGAGCTAACTCCGATGATGTTAAAAGTAATGCGCCAGCCTCCATTCATGGAGCAGCATCGTCTGAATCGAGAACTGTATCTGAGGGTCATAGAGGAGAAGCTAAGGAAACCTTCTTCTAGATAATGAATGAGTGGTTCTCTGAGTGTGTTCGAACAAATCCAGCTGCTCAACAACCTCTACCCCCATCTATTTCCCAACCGGTTCCCGTAGCTCCTCAAGGTTTGGAACCTTTGTGAATGAAGAAGCCACCTGTTGATGAAATTCAAAAGTACGGGGCTGAAGAGTTTAGAGCTACAGTTGATGATGATCCTGAGAGAGCCGAGTTTTGGCTTGAGAATACAATTTGAGTCTTTGATAAACTGTCTTGTAAGCCAGCAGAGTGTGTTAAATGCATTGTATCTTTTCTGAAAGATGTTGCATATCAGTGGTGGAGCATTCTGATATCTGTAGTGCCGAGAGATCAGGTCACATGGGAATTATTTCAGACCGAATTCAGAAAGAAATATATAAGTCAATGATTTCTTGATCACAAGCTCAAGGAATTCTTAGAGCTGAAATAGGGTCATATGACCGTATCTGAATATGAAAGAGAATTCATTAGACTGAGCAAGTATGCCAGAGAGTGCATTCCAACTGAAGAGATTATGTGCAAACGATTCAAAGACGACTTAAATGAAGTTATTAAGCTTTTAGTTGGTATTCTCGAACTAAAAGAGTTTGTTGTGATAGTTGATAGAGTACACAAAGTTGAAGAGCTTAGTCGAGAAAAGAGAAAAGCAGATTCTGAGGCCAGAGATTTGAGAAAGAGATTAAAGGGTAAATCCTATTATTCATCATCAATGAAATGAAGGTATTCTTATAATCGTTCAACTATTTTAAGGGGGTATTCAGTTAGAGATCGTGGGAAGCAACACACGAGTCCAAAGGCTCAAGCCACTTCGGTATCGACGGTTGGTAATGTCAAAGCCAACAAACCTGAGTGTCAACAGTGTGGTAGATGACATTTTGGTGAGTGTTGGATGAATACTAAAGCCTATTTCAAATGTGGTTCATGGGAGCATTTTATTCGAGATTGTCCTGAGTTATCTGAGAAAGATCAATTTCTAACTGCTTGACCGAGTATTACAACTGCAAGGGGGAGACCACCCCGAAATACTGGAAATGTGAGTGGTAGTAGAGGTGCAACAAAGGATTCTGTTGTGAGATCTGGGGCTCAAGTGCTAGCCAGAGCTTATACTATTCGAGCTTTTGAGGATGCATCGGCACAAGATGTTATCACCAGTACTTTTTCTCTTTATGCCACTAATGTAATTACTTTGATTGATCCTGGATTGACCCATTCATATGTTTGTATGGATCTAGTGTCTAGTAAGAGTTTACCTATTGAGTCTACTGAATTTGTGGTCAAAGTATCGAACCCCTTAGTTTAGTATGTCCTAGTTGATAAAGTTTGCAAGAACTGTCCTTTAATGACACGGGGTTTTTTTGGCTGATTTGATGCTCTTACCATTTGATGAATTTGATGTGATTTTGGGTATGGACTGGTTGACTCTGCACAATGCTATTGTAAATTGTAGATGAAAAACTATTGAGTTAAAATGCTAAAATGGTGAAATTCTTTGTATTGAATCTAATGATTCGAGTGGATCGCTTATTGTGATATCATCTATGTTAGCTCAGAATTATGTGAGAAAGGGTTGTAATGCTTATATTGCTTATGTACTGGATGAAAAAGTGTTTGAGTCGAAGATTGAATCAGTACTAGTGGTTTGTGAATATCCAGACGTGTTTCCAGAAGAGTTACTTGGGTTACCACCAGTTAGGGAAGTTGAGTTTGCTATTGAATTAGTACTAGAGACATCACCGATATCATTAGCTCCATATAGAATGGCTCCTACAGAGTAGAAAGATTTGAAATCTCAGTTGCAAGAATTAACAGATGAGGTTTTGTACGACCTAGTTTTTCACCCTAGGCTCCGCTAGTTCTGTTTGTAAAGAGAAAAATGGATCAATGAGATTGTGTATCGACTATCGAAAGCTCAATAAAGTTATGATTAAGAATGAGTATCCTCTACCGAGAATTGATGATTTATTTGATCAGTTAAAAGGAGTAACAATGTTTTCTAAGATTGATTCGCAATCTGGTTACTATCAGTTGAGAGTTAAAGATTCAGATGTACCAAAAACTACATCTAGAACCAGGTACGGACACTATAAATTTCTTGTTATGCCATTTGGGTTAACTAACGCTCCTACAATCTTTATGGACTTGATGAATAGAATCTTCAAACCATATTTAGACAGATTTGTTGTTGTATTCATTGACGATATTCTGATCTATTCTCGAGATGAGTCTGAACATGCTGAGCATTTGACGATCATGTTGCAAACATTAAGAGATAAGCAATTGTTTGCTAAATTCAGTAAATATGAGTTTTGGCTCCAAGAAGTTGGATTTTTGGGACACATTGTTTCAGTTGAGGGCATTCGAGTTGATCCGAGTAGGATTTCAGCAATTATTGTTCGAAAACCACCGAGGAACATATCCAAAGTTAGAAATTTTCTAGGATTAGCTAACTATTATCGAAGACTTGTTAAACGGTTTTCAATGATAGCTACACCAATAACTCGTTTATTGCAGAAAGATGTGAAATTTGAGTGGTCTGAAAACTGTCAATAGAGTTTTGATCAGTTGAAAGCACTGTTAACTGAAGCACCAGTATTAGTACAGCTTGAATTGGGTAAGGAATTTGTGATTTTTAGTGATGCGTCATTAAACGGTTTGGGATGTGTTTTAATGTAAGAAGGCAAAGTGATAGCTTATGCTTCCAGACAGTTAAAGCCGCGTGAAAAGAATTATCTGACGCACGACTTAGAATTGGCCTCTATTGTATTTGCATTAAAAATTTGGCGATATTATTTGTTTGGTGAAAAATGCCACATATTTACTAATCATAAGAGTTTGAAGTATTTGATGTAGAAAGATCTAAATTAGAGACAACGAAGATGGCTCAAACTGTTGAAAGATTATGAGTTAGTCATTGATTACCATCTGGGGAAAGCAAATGCTGTTGTAGACACTTTGAGTAGAAAATCCTTATTTGCTTTGAGAGTATTGAATACATGATTGACTTTGATTGATGATGGTTCGATTTTAGCTGAGTTAAAAGCTAAGCCGGTGTTTCTTCAGTAAATCTATGAAGCTCAAAAATGTGATAGTGAATTGAAAGCTAAATGAGTACAGTGTGAGTCAACTCTTGATTTAGAGTTTTAGATTGGAAGTGATGATTGTTTGTTGTTTCAAAGTAGAATTTGTGTACCGAGAAATCTAGAGCTTATACAGAAAATCTTGTGAGAGGCACATAGTGGTAATTTTTCTATTCATCCGGGAAGTAACAAAATGTATGACAATTTGAAATTGTCGTATTGATGGTCAGGTATGAAAAGAGATATTTCTGACTTTGTGTCCAAATGTTTGATTTGTCAATAAGTTAAAGCTGAACATCAAGTGCCTTCGGGACTATTACAGTTAGTGATGATACCTGAGTGGAAATATGATAGAGTTCGATGGATTTCATATCGAGATTATCCCTATCTTCAAAAAAGAAAGATGCTATCTGGGTTATTGTTGATCGTTTAACTAAATCTGCACATTTCATTCCAGTGCGTACAGACTTCTCTCTTGATAGGTTAGCTGAATTGTAAATTTCAGAGATTGTCAGATTACACAGGGTACCATTCTTTATAATTCTGGATAGGGATCCGAGATTTACATCACAATTTTGGAAGAAATTGCAAGAAGCTTTGGGTACGCGATTGCATTTTAGTACCACATTTCATTCTCAAATCGATGGTCAGGCTAAGAGAGTGATTTAGATTCTCGAAGATATGCTTCACTGCTGTGTTTTAGAGTTTGAAGGCAACTAGGAAAAATATTTACTATTGGTTGAGTTTGCGTATAATAATAGTTATCAGATGAGTGAGCATAAAGATGGCACAGTATAAAGCTCTATATGGTCGTAAATGCCGAACTCCATTGTACTAAATAGAGCTTAGTGAGAAAAAGATTCACGGGGTTGATTTGATCAGAGAGAGAAAAAGATTCACGGGGTTGATTTGATCAGAGAGACTGAAAAACAAGTGAAAGTAATTCATGACAGTTTAAAAGTAGCTTCAGACTAACAGAAGTCATATGCGGATTTAAAACGAAAAGACATTGAATTCTAGATCGGTGATATCCGTGTGATATGAAGTAATAAAATTTATAAAGAACTTGACCACACCAAAACTAACTAATATCACGATGTTAAGGCAAGCGCACCTATCAAACAGTAGTATAGTTTAGTGGCAAGACCGAGTTATCGTACCCAAGGGAACCAAAGGTACTATTACTTACTTCCTTTCTATTATCTAGCCTAAAAATAAGAGAGGGTTGTTTAAACTAATTTTAAATCTAAACTAAGAAAGCACAAAGAGTAAATTAGGAATACTTTTAGGGAAAAGCTGATTGATATGGACAATACTTAAGGGAGAATCCACCTAGACTTGACTTGTTATTGTTTCCTTGAACTATATGATTTATTTACTTGACTTGATCTGTAGAGATCCCTAATCTATGCTAAACCATCCGTCGAGGCGTAGAGCAACTAGGCCTAAGTTGTTAATTAAAGTTCCTTTATTAATTAACTCCCTAGGTTGCATTAATTCGATCTATGGTTCCCCATATTAGGTTTGACCCTAATCTGGCAGATTTATGTTGCCCTATGTCTAGGGTTGCATGCAACTCCACTTAATTATGGTAGATGTACTCTTATCACAGGGACTTTTGCTCCTTTGCTCTAAGCACATCTAATTCTTGAAGTAATACCTAGGATTATTAAATCAAGAATGAAGAACACATAATTAAAAACAACTCAAGTATTTATCAAATAATTCAAGAATAAATAACAAGATTTGTCTTAGGTTTCATCCCCCTCAAGTATTTAAGGGGTTTAGTTCATAATAAAGAAAGAGAACATCTCAGAAGATATGAAATAACAAAACATAAAAGAAACCAAAAACCCTGAAGGAATTTTAGGGAGATCTTCTATGATGCTGCAAAATTACGGCTTCTGGGATGAACCAATCAGCTTCTCCTTTGGAGTAATCCCTTGCTTCTACCCTTTGTGTGGCAGAAAGACGAGAAGAAATCTAAATATTTCGTATCTAAAGTGTATAAAAGTGTGTCTTTTCTATTGCCTCATAGGGTCTTTATATAGAGCCTTTTGGGGGGCCTTTCTTAGCCTCTAAGCATCCCAATTTGAGTGAAATTCCTCTTCCTCACGGCTAGAACACGCCCGTGTGCCACGCTCGTGTGAATTCGACAAAGGCCGTGTGAATCTATCAGTGGGGCCAAGGCCGTGTGGCCTGGCCATGCTTGTTGAGGGCTGGACCGTCTGATCTTTATGTGGCACGGCCGTGTGGCATTTCTTGGCCCGTGTTGTTCAGACATTTTGGCCCATTTTTCATCGTTTTTGGCCCGTTTTCCGTTCTTTTCTCTTCCCTATGCTCTCCTGAGTATAAGATATGAAAAAGGAAGATTAATAGCACCAATTCTCACAAAATTGCTAATAATCCATCTAAAATATAGGCTAAATATGAGGTAAAAATATGTATAATTTATCGTTTATCAAATACCCCCACACTTAAGCCTTTTCTTGTCCTCAAGCAAAATTTCAATCCCTAAAAAGAATTATTCTTCTCAACCTACAATCTTTATCAATCATATTTTAAACTAATCCATGGGTAATCATACAATGATCTATTCAATCAGAAGAACATTAAAGATTCAATTATTCTAAGTTGAGAATTTTATCATTGAAAACACAAGTCTCTTCCTTCCTTCTAAGTAGTTATCTCTCCATCTTAATTAACAGGAGTTGACATCCTCACTAAAGATTTACTCTATTCACTCGAAATGTTTAGGGTTCAGAATTTAAGCACTCTCTAGTCAACCTGAAAAGTTATTACCATAAGCTTGTAAGAAAATGAAATCTCCACCACTATAGTTTGATGTGATATATCGATCAAAAGGTCTTTTAATGGTTGTAACGGGGCTTGGTTAGGGGTGTTGTCACAGGCTACAAAAGAGGGTTAGAATCGAAATTGAACTGAAAAATTATCTAGCTAGAAAAATCTCTATCATTGGAACATATTTCTAAAGCTTAATACCATCATTTCTTCCTTGGTAGCCTTAACATAGAAATTTGCAAAAAACTTAATTGAACTATTACAAATTACAACTGAATTTAACTGTATATGCACATGGTTTTTTTTAATAACAATTCAAGTAATACAATGAATTAAATAAAAATTTACAATATGGAAAAGAGAATAAAGCTAGATAATAAATTCAACTCAAATCTCGACAAAAATAGGGATCAAAAGTAATTGAATGAAAATTCAACAAAAACGGGTTAATGGTTAATAATTATAGGGTAAGTTAAAGAATGGGTTGTTAGGCTCAACGGGGTTTACTAGGGGTTAATTTATGGAGGTAGGCTTTTTATGGAGTGAGTGGGTTAAATCCTAGGTGCCTTTATCATTTCGGTATATCAAATCAATGATGTGGTCTCGACATGTATAATCAAGCAAGTTCTAGAATAACAATTCAGTATTGACTCACTCAAAGCAATAATAAAAGTGAGCACGAAAGAATGTATGCTCAAAAGGCTCAAAATCTCACCAGAATTATGGCTTTTGATGTCAATCCTGCGAATTTCAAATCTCAAAATAATACTTAAAATTAGGGAAGATATGCAAAAAAATGGGGTTCTCAAAAATTTCAACTTATCATGCTTGATTCCTTAGTGTTTTAAAGTTTGAATAATCAAAGTACAAGCACCTATTTCTTAATTTTCAACATATCAATAAAAATTATAAATCAATTAGAATAAATTCCTAATAGGAGACTGAAGATAGTGCTTTTGAGAACAATGCCTTCAGATTTCAGGGTTTTCATAGATAATTTAGTAAGTTACCCCCCACACTTAAGATGTAGATTACCCTCAATATACAAAGAAAACATTAATAGCAATAGAAGCACAAGATCAAAAGTTAGGGAAAGGTATGAAACTCCCTGAAATTTGAATAGATTTGTGAGACAGATATTGGAAGAGCCGGCTGTTGTGGCAGGGTGTTCCCATTTCCGTAGAGATTTGAGCTGTAAAGCTCCTTTGAAACTGCGAATTAGCTTATTAGTCGTGGGAGGTTAAGATGAAGAGGGATTACTTTGTTAGGAGATAGCCGAGGAGAATAAAATAAACAAAATATAAAAAGATGAATATTTAAATAAAGAAAAAGCTAAAATAAAAGAAAATAAAAATAGACCTAAAAAGGAAGATAAAGTTAGAAGAAAATAAAGATCAGTGTTTAATAGTTAGAATAAAGTAAAAATAAAAGATAAAAGATAAAAATAAAATAAAATAAAATAAAAATAAAAGATAAAAGAGGATCTAGTCCTCTGATGGATCTCGTGGCAGTGGGGCGATGCCGAGGTGCTGACATATGTGCGCTAAAGTGGCTTCGATGTAATCAAGGCACTGCTCAAATCGATCCAATCGCTCAGATATGTCAGTATGTAAGGCTGCCGTCTGGGTGGGTCGTCTAGGGCATGGTGGCTCAGCTGGCTCATCCTCTGCTGGTGGTGGTGGTGGGACATCATCAGCAATATCCTCTGGGTCTTCGCCTTCTTGGACAAGGCGGAAGTGGAAGTGTCCGCCACCTGGTCGTCGCTCTATCATCCTCATGTGTAACATGCTTTGGATGCCCTGCGAGGACATCTGGCTGAGGAAAGTATAGGAGGATGTTTGGGCCGTAGTGTTGAATAGGCCGAAGTAGCGGCCTAGTCTCGTGATGTAAGGGCCCATGGATATGACGCCTTTTCGGTGCCACTCAGTCTGGTGCTGCATGGCAAGCGCGATGAAGTATGCGAGGTTGATAACGTGGCCATTAGCCATGCACCAGAGGAAGTAGATGTCGTGAGTATTGATGACGCCTGCACTCTCTTGCCTACCTGTCAGAGTGTGAGTGAGAAGAGCATGAATGTACCTCAAGGAAGGAGTGAGGGCGGTCGCCTTATTGATACTGGGGTTATAAACTTGCCGCCCCGGAGTAATCTCGTACCAACAGTCGACGGGCCGGATATGGATGCGCCGGGAAAGGGTGGAGAAGTCATCCTCTGCCATGAACTGCTCGGTATAAAGACCAAGGGCCGTGCCAAACTCTAGCACACTCATCTGTTGCACGAGACCTCCTAAATGGAATTGGACCGTGCCTGGATCATCGAATCTATTCATTACAGTCTGGAGGTGGAAGGTGGAGTAGAACTCGAGGGTGAGTTCTAAGTAGGTGGGCTCCACAATCTGGAAGAACTGGTCCCATGGGTCGGTAGTCAACAGGGCTCGGACGTCGTCTACCAAACTTATTTGCTCGAGGGCCTCCCAATCGATGCATCGGCCCATAAAAATAGTTCAAGCCCGGAGTAACTGATAGCGTTCTTCTTGGGAGTCCTGCAAAAATGTGAGGAATGGGTGGCGCGCCTCAGAGGTGGGCCTCGATGATGAACTTCCCGATCCCTTTCATTTTTTGGAGACGGGGATAGCAGCCTTCTTAACGTGCGATGATGACATGGTATCTTAAATAAAATAACAAAAGCATTAGTTTTAAATATTGAAATTAAACTAGATAGATAATAAGTAAAATATAGATTTAAAATGATAGTGTTCTAAAAAATAAAAATGAGGATTAACCTAAATAATAGAATCTAATCATATTAACTTGTAACAAAATGAAGAACTATTGGTATGTATATATACTAAAAATATGACAAAATGGCATGCAAATATGAGTTTAAATGGTAAAGAAAATGAAATCTAAATGGCAAGCAAAAATGAAATTAAGTGGCATGTAATCCTAATATATTCTATACTATTCTAGATTATTCATCCTATTTTTCCTAATTCCATGCTTGAATTATTATGAAGAATAAAGAAAAATTAACAATGTAAATAATGAAAATGAAATAAAAACAAATAAATAGGAAAAATTGAGAGAATAGAACCAAAATTGAGGGTGCACGGTCGTGGGTTGAGTTTACACGGGCGTGGGTTGGCTGAATTTGGGTATGGTGGTGTTTTGAGGGCTGTGGCGGCGCTAGTGGTGGTTTGGGAAGGAGTTTGGATGAGAGAATTTAGGTTTTGAGTAAAAGGGAAGGTGCATAGTGGCTCCTTATTTATAGTGTTTGGGTCACACGGGCATGTCACACGCCCGTGTAAGTCGTGTTTTGCCTATGTCTTTCAAAAATCGGTGGTTATGGCGCGCCTGGTTTCGATGAGCACGCCAGTGTACTTGATTCGCACGGCTGTGAGAGATCGGGTCTTCATTACTCACACGGTCGTGTAATGGTATACACGGCCGTGTGTGATCGTGTTCGTGTTTTACATGGTCGTGTGATAGGTTCCACGACCGTGTGAAATTTGACAGTGTCTTCCACAGTCTGGAACACGGGCATGTGGAATTGTGTGAGCTCGTGTTAATACTGTAGGGTTGCCACGGCCATGTCGCACGGCCGTGGGGTGTTGATGGTAGCCCGTGTTGAAGTCGAAAGGTCGCCACGACCATATCGCATGGCCGTAGGGTTTTATCGGTGGCCCGTGTTTTAGGAAAATTTTTGCTCTGTTTATACATGACCTTGGTGCACGACCGTGTCTCTGTTTGCAGGGTGCACACGGCCTGGGACACGCCCGTGGGCATGGCCGTGGGGTCCTATATCTCTACATTAAAAAGGGTTAGAGTAATGTATGAAAAATACTAAAAAAAAATAGATGAAGATTTACTAAGTTAGTGCTCGGGTTGCCTCCCGAGAAGTGCTTATTTAGAGTCTAAGCTAGACTCTGCCTAGATGTGTCATGACGAAATTTCGTGGAGCCGAAGCCCATCCCTGTTTTCTGTAAACTTCTCACCTCTATAATGTGTAAGCCTATGGCTGTTTACCTTGAATGTACCATGGTTAGGGTGAGTTACCTCAATGGTGCCGTATGGAAAGACATTTTGGATAGTGAATGGACCTGACCACCTTGACTTGAGTTTTCCAGGGAATAGTCTTAGCCTCGAGTTGTAGAGTAAGGCAAGATCACCTAATTTAAACTGCTTAGGTTGTTTCAGTTGTTTATCATGACGTTGCTTTATGGCTTCCTTGTATAGTCGTGAGCTTTTGTAGGCATTGCAACGCCATTCGTCTAATTCATTTAACTGCATTAGTCTTTTCTCACCTGCAAGCTTGAAATCAAGGTTTAAAAATTTTATAGCCCAGAATGCGTTGTGTTCAAGTTCAAATGGTAGATGACAACTTTTTCCATAGACGAGTTTATAGGGAAATGTACCTATGGGTGTTTTGAAAGCAGTTCTATAGGCCCATAATGCCTCGTCTATTTTTCTTAACCAATCTTTTCTATTTGTTTCTATTGTTTTCTCTAGGATACGTTTTAATTCCCTATTTGTTACTTCGACTTGACTACTGGTTTATGGGTGATAGGGGGTAGCTGTCCTATGTTGTACTCCATACCTTTTTAAAACTTTTTCAAACTGGGCATTGCAAAAATGAGTACCCCTATCACTAATAATTATCCTAGGTGTTCCAAATAGAGAGAAAAGTTTCTTTAAAAATCGTACTACCATTCTAGCATCATTAGTAGGCAAGGCTTGGGCTTTCACCCATTTCGACATGTAATCTACTGCTACTAATATATACTTATTCCCGAATGAAGTAGGGAATGGACCCATGAAATCAATACCCTATACATCAAATATTTCACATGAAAGTATATAGTTCTGAGGCATTTCATTATGTCGAGAGATGTTACCTATTCGTTGACATTTATCACAAGAGATCATATACCTGTTGGCATCTCTGAAATGTGTAAGCCAGTAAAAGCTTGATTCGAGTACCTTATGAGCAGTTCTAGCTCCACTGTGATGTCCTCCTGTGGGTCCTGAATGGCAGTGATTTAGAATCTGGTATGCTTCTGTTTCAGTAACGCATCTCCGAATAACCTGGTCTGCACAAATTCGAAAAAGAAAAGGATCCTTCCAAAAGTAGTTTTTCACATTAGCAAAGAATCGCTTCTTCTGTTGATGTGTCAACCCTTTTGGGGTTATGTTAGCTGCTAAATAATTTGGAAAATTGGTAAACCAATGCACTGTTGTATCTACTAAGGATAGGAGTTGTTCTTCAGAGAACAAGTCATTTATCTTATCGAGATATGTTTGCTGCATGTTTTCCAATCTTGAAAGGTGATCTGCTGCTAAATTTTCAGCTCCCTTCTTGTCCTTTATCTCTAAATCGAATTCCTGTAGCAATAGAATCCATCTTATTAGTCGAGGTTTTGCATCGGTTTTAGCTAAGAGATAGCGAAGAGCAGAATGGTCAATATACACAATGACTTTTGACAAAATCAGATAAGATCTAAATTTATCAAATGCAAAAATAACAGCTAGCAACTCTTTTTCTGTGGTAGTATAATTTGCTTGGGTAGCTGTTAGAGTTCTGCTAGCATAGTAGATCGGTTGAAAGTGCTTGTCTCTTCGCTATCCCAAAACTGCACCTACTGCAAAATCACTTGCATCGCACATTAGCTCAAAAGGTAAGTTCCAATCGGGTAAAATCATGATTGGTGCATTGGTTAATTTTTCCTTAAGAGTATTGAAGGATTCTAAGCATTCTTGGTGAAAATCGAAAGGCACGTCTTTTTCTAGCAACTTTGTTAAACGTTTAGCTATTTTAGAAAAGTCTTTAATAAATCGGCGATAAAAATCGGCATGTCCTAAAAAACTTCGTATAGCCTTAACTGAGTTAGGGGGAGGTAATTTTTCAATATTTTCAATCTTTGCTTTATCTACCTCTATCCCTTTACTAGAAATTTTATGTCCTAAAATAATACCCTCTTGAACTATAAAGTGACATTTTTCCCAATTTAGCACTAAATTTGTCTCTTCACATCTTATCAAAACACGTTCTAGATATTAAGACAAAGTTGGAAAGAATTATTGAAAACTGAGAAATCATCCATAAATACCTTCATGATGTCTTCCACGAATTCATTGAAGATAGCTAACATGCATCGCTGAAAAGTAGCAGGAGCGTTACATAAACCAAAAGGCATTCTGCGATAAGCAAACGTGCCGTATGGACATGTGAATGTCATTTTTTCCTGATCTTCTAGAGCTATCGAGATCTGGAAGTAACCAGAGAGGCCATCTAGGAAACAATAATACATATGACCTGACAATCTTTCCAGCATCTGATCAATAAAAGGCAATGGAAAATGATCTTTCCTAGTGGCATCATTCAGCTTCCTGTAATCAATGCAAACTCTCCATCCTGTGACTGTTCGTGTAGGTATTAACTCTTCCTTGTCATTAGATATCACAGTCAATCCACCTTTCTTAGGAACAACCTGCACAGGGCTTACCTAAGAACTGTCAGAAATAGGATAAATAATACCTGCATCTAGAAGTTTAATTACCTCGGCTTTTACAACTTCCTTCATGTTGGGATTCAATCATCTCTGTGCTTGCACTAATGGTTTGAATTCGTCATCCATTAAAATTTTGTGGGTGCAGAAAGAAGGATTAATTCCCTTGATATCTGAAATTTTCCAAGCTATACATGGAGTAGTTCCTCTTTCTCTGCAATGCTTAAATCGGATGCGATAATGACTGGTAAAGTTGATTCTTCCCCCAAAAAGGCATACTCTAAATGATCTGGCAGTTGTTTTAGTTCTAATTTAGGGGGTTCAATATTGGAAGGTTTCTGTCTCAATTCATCACTCATCTTTATATTTTCATAACTTATGTGCCTAGTGATGATTTCATTAGAATCCAACTCTTTCCTTACTTCATCAATTTCGGTGGTGGTTTCATCTCCTCCGCACCTTGAACAAGACACAGTTCCAACGTGTCTGTGAGAAAAAGTTCCTGGAAATTATCTTGAACAAAATAGTCAATAAGATCAACAAAATAACAAGAATCATCTTGTTCTTTAGAGAATCTCATGGCATCATAGATTTTAAAAACAACTTCTTCCTCACCAACTCTAAGTACTAAATTACCATCTCCTACATCAATAACAGCTCTAGCAGTGGCTAAAAATGGACGTCCCAAAATTAAATGTACTTCAATATCCTCATCCATGTCGAGTACAACAAAGTCAACAGGGAATATAAATTTATCTACCTTTACTAGCACATATTCAATGATTCCCCTAGGATATTTAACAGATCTATCGGCTAATTGAATACTCATCTTAGTGGGCTTGGGTTCCCCTAGACCTAGTTGTTTGAACATTTTATAAGGCATGAGATTAATGCTAGCACCTAAATCAGCTAATGCTTTATTAATAAGTAAACTACCAATCAAACAAGGAATAGTAAAACTCCCTGGATCTTTCAGTTTTGCCGGCAGTTTATTTTGGAGAATAGCTGAGCATTCCTCGTTGAGTTCTACTGTGGCCAATTCTTCCAACTTCCTTTTATTTGTCAGAAGTTCTTTAAGGAACTTCGCATACTTTGGCATCTGTGAAATCGCTTCAACAAAAAGTAAGTTAATGTGTAATTGTTTAAAAAGTTCAAGGAACTTATCGAATTGAGCGTCTGTATGGTCTTTCTTCAATTTTGCCAGATATGGGATGCGCGGTTTGTATTCCTTGAGTGGTGGTGGAGTGTTGTCCTTGGGTTCCTCTTCCTTTTCTTCTAAAGGTTTTGGAATAGTCTTCTTTTCTGGCTCGGCTAGGACCTTTCTATCTCTTAAAGTAATCGCTTTGACATGTTCTCTGGGATTTGGCTCAGTGTTACTTGGTAATCCACCTTGTGGTCTTTATGAAATCAACTTCGCAAGTTGACCGATTTGGTTTTCAAGCCCTTGAATTGATGCTTGTTGATTTTTCAGTGCCGTTTCAGTGTTTTAAAAACGGGTTTCTGATGCGGCCATAAATTTGGTAAACATCTCTTCAAGATTCGGCTTCTTCTCTTGTTGCGATGGTGGCTGCTGAAATCTTGGAGGAGGCTATTGTATTTGATTTCCTTGTCCTCCCCATGAAAATTTTGGGTGATTTCTCCAACCTACATTGTAAGTATTACTATAAGGGTTATTTTGAGATCTAGAATTGTTACCCATATAGTTGGCTTGTTCAGTTTCCATGCTATGTCCATAGGATGCGAAATCTGGATTGAACGTGTTTCCTTGAGTTGCGTCGCATTGCATCACTGGCTGTGCCTGCGTAGAACTAACAAAATTATCAAACTTTTTATTTAGAAGTTCTACTTGGTTAGTAAGCATAGGAACAGCATCAATATTATGACTCTTGTAGCTTTCGTCGGCTTTGTCCTCATGACTTGCCATTGATAATTATTCAATGTCATCTCTTCAATAAATTCATAAGCTGCTTCAGGTGTTTTATTATTGATCGTCCCTCCTGCGGCTGCATCAATCATTTGTCTGGTTGACGGATTTAAACCGTTGTGGAAGGTTTGAACTTGTAGCCACAAAGGTAGACCATGATGAGGACACCTTCTCAAGAGATATTTGTATCTCTCCCATGTATTGTAAAGTGTTTCTAAATCCATCTGCACAAAAGAAGAAATATCGTTTTGTAATTTGGCTGTTTTAGCTGGAGGAAAATATTTGAGTAAAAATTTTTCGGTCATTTGTTCCCACGTAGTGATTGAGCCCCATGGTAAGGAATTTAACCACTGGTTGGCTTTATTTCTCAAAGAGAATGGAAATAGCCTCAAGCGAATGGCATCGTCAGAAACACCATTTATTTTAAAAGTATCACAAAATTCCAAAAAATTCGCTAAATGTGAATTTGGATCTTCGTCCTGCAAACCATCAAACTGCACAAACTGCTGAATCATCTGAATAATGTTAGGTTTTAATTCAAAATTATTAGCAGCAATAGCAAGTCGAATAATGCTAGTTTGGGTACCAATCAAACTAGGTTTAGCATAATCATACATAGTACGAGGAGCTGCATCCTGGTTTACTGGTTCTGCTGGTAGTGCTGGAGGTGGTGGAACATTTTGATTTGCGTCCATCTCTTCTGTAGGTTCTGGCTCTTGCTCAGGTTCTTGTTCTGGATAATGTAAACTGCATCTAATTTCTCTGCGATTTCTGTGAACTGTCACTTCTAGATCTTCGTCAAAAAGTAGTGGTCCTATTGGGTTGTTTCTAGTCATAAACTAAAAATACCTAAAAAGAAAAAGCAAAGAAAATTTAAAAATTTAAAAGAAAATAAATAAATAAATAAATAAAACTGAAAATAAAAATAAAAATAAAAGAGAAATAATTAAATGTATAGTAATGGCTAAAGTAATAGAAATCGAGTTTTCGTAATATTTTAATTCCCCGGCAACGGCGCCAAAAACTTGATATCCGCGTGATATGAAGTAATAAAATTTATAAAGAACTTGATCACACCAAAATTAACTAATATCACGACGTTAAGGCAAGCGCACCTATCGAACAGTAGTATAGTTTGTGGCAAGACCGAGTTATCGTACCTAAGGGAACCAAAAGTACTATTACTTACTTCCTTTCTATTATGTAGCCTAAAAATAAGAGAGGGTTGTTTAAACTAATTCTAAATCTAAACTAAGAAAGCACAAAGAGTAAATTGGGAATACTTTTAGGGAAAAGCTGATTGATATAGACAGTACTTAAGGGAGAATCCACCTAGACTTCACTTGTTATTGTTTCCTTGAACTATATGATTTATTTACTTGACTTGATCCGTAAAGATCCCTAATCTATGCTAAACCCTCCGTCGAGGCGTAGAACAACTAGGCCTAAGTTGTTAATTAAAGTTCCTTTATTAATTAACTCCCTAGGTTGCATTAATTCGATCTATGGTTCCCCATATTAGGTTTGACCCTAATCCGGCAGATTTATGTCGCCCTATGTCTAGGGTTGCATGCAACTCCGCTTAATTATGGTAGATCTACTCTTATCACAGGGACTTTTGCTCCTCTGCTCTAAGCACATCTAATTCTTGAAGTAATACCTAGGATTATTAAATCAAGAATGAAGAACACATAATTAAGAACAACTCAAGTATTTATCAAATAATTCAAGAATAAATAACAAGATCTGTCTTAGGTTTCATCCCCCTCAAATATTTGAGGGGTTTAGTTCATAATAAAGAAAGAGAACATCTCAGAAGATATGAAATAACAAAACATAAAAGAAACCAAAAACCCCTGAAGGAATTTTAGGGAGATCTTCTATGATGCTGCAGAATTCCGGCTTCTAGGATGAACCAATCAGCTTCTTCTTTAGAGTAATCCCTTGCTTCTACCCTTTGTGTGGCAGAAAGACAAGAAGAAATCTAAATATTTCATATCTGAATTGTACAAAAGTGTGTCTTTTCTATTGCCTCATGGGGTCTTTATATAGAGCCTTTTGGGGGGCCTTTCTTAGCCTCTAAGCATCCCAATTCGAGTGAAATTCCTCATCTTCACGACTAGAACACGCCCGTGTGCCACGCTCGTGTGAATTCGACAAAGGCCGTGTGAATCTATCAGTGGGGCCACGACCGTATGGCCTGGCCGTGCTTGTCGAGGGCTGGACCGTGTGATCTTCAAGTGGCACGACCGTGTGGCGTTTCTTGGCCCGTGTTGTTCAGACATTTTGTCCCATTTTTCATCATTTTTGGCCCATTTTCCGTTCTTTTCTCTTCCCTAAGCTCTCCTGAGTATAAGATATAAAAAAGGAAGATTAAGAGCACCAATTCTCACAAAATTGCTAATAATCCATCAAAATATAGGCTAAATATGAGGTAAAAATATGTATAATTTATCGTTTATCAATCGGCGATAGAATGTTTCTGAAAGTATCACCGTGGAAGAAGATTTTTCGATTCAGCCGCAAAGGAAAGTTGAGTCCGCGATTCATCGGGTCGTATGAGATTATTGAGAGGATAAGGCCGGTAGCATATCAATTTAACTTACCATCAAAACTTGAGAAGACTCATAACGTGTTTCATATATCTATGTTACGACGGTACAGATCAGACCCTTCGCATATAATTTCTCCGACAGAGGTTGAGATTCAGTCTGATATATTGTATAACGAAGAATCGATCAGAATTTTAGCTCGAAAGATCAAATAGTTGAGAAATAAAAGTATATCTTCAGTGAAAGTTCTTTGAAAATGTCAGGGCATTAAAGAGGCTATATGGGAACCCGAGGAAGCTATGATAAAACAGTTCCCTAACCTATTTTTTGGTAAGATTTTCGAGAAAGAAAATTCCTAAGGGGGAGAGTTGTAGCAGCCCATTTTTAGTGAAATCGAAATAGTGGTTTCAAAACCATAAATTTGAGGTCAAAATCTTTATTTTAATATTATTTTAAGGTCTACATCATGGTATTAGGATTGCATGAAAATTTTGTCAAGAAATTTAACTGTTTGTGTGCTTAATTTGTGAAAGAGGACTAAATTGCGTAAAATGTAAAACTTGAATTCTATAAGTTAAATGTATTAAATGGCTATAAAATTTAAATGTATGGGTGTTTGAATGATAATTAGACCATTAATATATTAATGGACAAGGATGAACATATTTTAAGTGGTTTATTATGTTTAATTAAAGGTTATATAAGTAATTTAATAATAAAACCAAAATAAGTAAAAACAAAATCTTTTTTTTTTTGTCCATATTCTTCCCCTAGCCGAAAATTAGAAGGAGAGAGGCCATTATTAGGGTTGAAGCATTTGTCCAAGTCATTTAGCTTGCATATCAAGAAAAGCAACCTTTGGATTTAAATCAGGGAAAAGACAAAGTTATTGAGTAAACGATCGTTTTCATCCGTATTGTATCGAGGTAAGTTCGTATGTTTAATAATCTTTATGTTACATGTGTTTAAATGCTTGAATTATGTAATTATGATAAAACGGCATTGTAAAAATTATCGACGAGGCATCGAAAAAGTATGGATCCCGGTTGAACCTTAGGAATAGATATGATACAAATGAAATGTCATTAGGGGTTACCGTGATTTATGTGATTTGGGTTCTAGTCCTGTACGTCCTATCAGTGGCTGAGTTTTCTGGCATATCTTGCAGTTACTCGTCAGCTTGTGTGAGCAGCACCGTGTAGCTACGTCTTGACCGTCAGCTTGTGTGAGCAGACCTTGTGATGGCTCGAGAGTAATCATTTATATGAGATATGTGATAGAGGTGGTTTAACCACGTATATGATACTTAGTGTGCGAGATACTGAGTATCCAATATTATTCCGAATTGTTCAACAGGCAAAGATGATGGTACGAGAAAATAAGAGATGATGTGGATCAGTTCAGGTATTTATGAGAAGTAAGACAAGTAAGTGATAGTTGATGAATTCATACATGACTCACATGGTTATGACAATGTGCTAGTTGTTGGATTGAATGAAGCTTATCTATATTTACTTATGCTTTTTTAAATTATATATGAATTAGTAAATTGTACTTATTAGCCATACAAGCTTACTAAGCTTCATAGCTTACTTTGTCTTCTTTTCCGTGTTTTATAGTGATTTGGAAGCTTGCTCAGATTGGAAGTCATCAGAGATCTCGTCACACTATCCAGCAGTTGTTTTAGTACTTTTGGACTCAATCTATTTTGGTTATATGGCACGTATAGGTCTATTGGCTAATGAAGCCTATATGTTTTGATATGTGATTAGCCATGTGATTTGGCTTAATTTGGTATATGTGTTGGTATGTATATATAAGAGTAGTTGGCTTGTCTTGTACGGTTTATAATTGCCTTGAGTATGCCTAATGGTTGTCAAGGAAATGCCTTAATTGTGAGGTGAATTGAATACCAAATTGTTAAGATTTAGAAGTGATCATATGCACTTGATCATATAGGTAATCTTTGGAAGTGATTGGTATATTTTTGAATGGCCAATTGTGATGCTTATGAGTTTTGTGATTGTTGGCACCAAAATTGGGTAAGAAATGTGCCTTAGAAAATAGTCTATTTTCGTCCACACGGGCAGAGACACGGGCATGTGTCTCAGCCGTGTGTGACACACGGTCAGGTGACACGGCCGTGTGTCCCTTGTAGTTTTTAGTGAAAGTGAGTCAGTGAGTTACACGGGCTAGTCACACGGGCGTGTGGTTGGCCGTGTGACATAAGTCAGAGAGTTACACGGGGTCGGACACGGTCTGGGACACTGTCATGTGATCTCCTTTCGAATGTCCACACGACCTATGCCACGGGCATGTCTTTTGGCCATGTGAGACACACGGCCTGGCCACACGGGCGTGTGTCCCTTGTACTTTGAAATTTTCATAGTTTTCCAAAAATTTTTATAAGTTTACGTTTAAGTCCCGAATTGCGTTTAATGATTGTTTTGAGCCTCGAGGGTTCGTATTAGGGACTAAATGATTAAGATTAGATAGTTTTTGTTTGGAATAAGAAATGAATGTGAAATGGATGATTAATTATGTGATAAGTCTGGTAATGCTTCGTAACCCTATTCCAGTGACGGATACGAGTTAAGGGTATTACACGTTCTATATTGCCATTATTAACATTCAATTTTAACATATATGATAATGTATGCAAGCATAGAATTTGGCTTTCTTGTGAAGGATAATTGTTCCTACAAAATGTTTTTCAAGTACGAGTCCAAGCATAGTTATTTATTACATCTTTAGTTTAAATTGGAAGTAGTTTACTTATATATTCATCATAATATATGTAGTGCTATTAATGCCTAATAAAAAGCCATATTTTCACTATTGTGGAAAACATCCTTTATTTTTATGGACACGTGAATGCTCTTATTTTGTTGGCATTTTATATTGTTATTACACCTCATAAATTATTCGATTTTAGCTACTATCGAAAATAATAGGTACAATTTTAGGTACTGGAGTGAATGCTCTGTATTCATCAAACTTATCTAATTTGAAATTTAAATTAGAAATTTTTACTTTTAACAGGAACTCTAAAGGATATCTAAATAATTCTAGTAAAATACCTTCAATTTTTAAAATTAATTCTATTTTAGAATTCTAAAAAAAACGTAGAAATTACCAATGAATTAAGAGAAATATTAGAACCAATTTACAACTTATTTGATCTTTTATTATTTTTTTAAAAGATTTAATTAATAACGTTGAACCTATCAAGATCTTATGAAAGTATCCTATGCCAAGTTTGTGATTTATCTTACTTTAAAATTTTTGACTTAAGGTTTGAATTCGTCAAAATACTAAAATAATATATCTTAAATAACATTTATTAGCTTTTTTTAAAAAAGTTTCTAAAATAAAATACTTAGAAAGACCTACTCATGATTTACAATTCACCTACGAAAATCTTTAGTTTTAATCTTGAATAAAGTCCTAAAGAATATTTACATATTAATTTAAGATTCTAAAGAGAAATCCTATACGATATTTAAAATTAGTTTAACACCCTAAAAAATATCTTACATGTTATTTATAATTTTTCTAGGGTAAATGGTAGATAAGATCTTAAAGACTAACCTAAATTCAAATGTAAAAACCTTATAGTTTCATTAAAATGTAAAAACCTTATGGTTTCATTAAAATGTTAACCTACTTAATTAACTTCATGTCAACAATTATAGGATTAAAAAATGACTTAAAGTTCTCTATTTTAAAACGACTAGTAATAAAATAGGAAAATTAATTAAATTGGCTAAAGTTAATGAAAAGTTAAATCTCTTTCAAAAAGGGCAATAATAAATAGAAAACTTAAATAAACGAAATAAATAAGACATTGACATGATGATAATAATAACAACAATACACCTTGTTCATAATACAATAAAAGAATCAAAGTAACATAAACAAATAATATTAAAATGTATATAAGGGGAATGTGTAAAAAAAAACATAAATATAAATAGACATGAAAATAAATAAAGATGAAATAAGAATAAATAAAAATTATACAAGTGTGAATAAATATAAAACATTAAAATAAAGTGCATAATTGACATTAAATATATAAGGTATAAATGCAAATGAAAGGAAAGATATAAGTGTAAATAATTTATTAAAGATGGAAACAAAATGACATAGTTTGGTTTGGGACCAAAAGATAAAAAATGTGAAAGATAGAGGACCAATGTAGTAATTAGTTTGCTTTTAAATTTTAAATTTTGGATTAAATCGAAGGTTTGAATAAACAAAAGGGTTACGGGTATAAATAGGCCAGAGAGTGAGGCCAGTGCTGCAAAAAATGAGGTATTTTTTATAAATTTAAAAAATAAGGGGTGGGAATAAATTACACATTTTTGGCCCCTATAAATGAAAAAAAAATATTTTTTCATTTTAACCTCATTTAAAAAAAACATCATTCTCTTTCTCTTCCTCCTATGTTGGCCATGGCTCCACCACCGGGAGCCCAATGGCTCTCTGGCATCTGGTGGTGGAGCCGCCGCGTACGATGGCTAGAATATTTTTTTTTTATTTTTGCAAAATTAAAGTTTTCTTTAAAAAATCACAACTTTTCTTAAAAATTAAAATTTTATTTCAAAATAGTTGAAAAAGATTAAAACTTTATTTTGAAAAATTTAAAATTTTTCTTTAAAATGACTAAAAAACATATTTTTATTTTAAAAATCTAAACTTTCTTTTTCTTAAAAAAATCACTATTTTTCTTAAAAATAAAATCTTTATTTCGAAATAGTTGAAAAAGATCAAAACTTTGTTTTTATTATAAAATAAAGAGAAATGGAGAGAATAAAAAACAAAGAAAATATAAAAGCAATAGAGGATGTACTTTATTGATCAAAAGAGATTATTACAATTCTTCATCAGAGTCTCTATTTATAGGCATAAGAAGTATAAAAGAAGTAGAGATCTAATTATAATAACTATTAGAATTTAAAGTATATTAAAACTTTATCTTGATCATGATGGACATTCACTTAATAAGATATTTATAACACTCTCCCCTTGGATGTCCATTGGTAGATAATGTGTGTAACAGCCTGAATTAGGGCCTAGTCATAATAGTTGTTTCGAGACCACAAATTCGAAGTAGAAAAATATATTTCATGATTATTTTTAAGTTTATGATATGATTGCATGATAATGGGAAAATTCCATGAAAGAATTTTTATGAAATAGTGATTAATTTGTCCTTTAGGACTAAATTGTAAAAATTGCAAAATATGAGTTTCTAGAAGTTTTAAGGATAAATTGACATTATAAAAATTTTTAGAGGTCTTATTTAGAAATTAGACCATTTATTAGCATGATGGACAAAAATACCCAATGAAGGAAAATTTTTTAAAGAAAGGGTATAAAGGCATTTTGGTTATTTGGTTAATTAATGAAATAAAAAGGGAAAAAGAAGAAAAAATCTTCTCCATCTTCCCCAAGGGCTGCCAAAATTTCATAAGTCTCCATAGCTAGGGTTTCTTTCATTTTTAAGCTCACAAGTAAGTGCAATCTAGCCACGTTTTTCATGTTCTTCGTATTTTTGAAATCCTCGTAGCTTAATTTAGCTATTTCTACTACTAATTTGAGCTAGGGTTTATGTTTAAAAATATACCCATGCATGGCATGCAAGTATTTTGATGCCCAGTAATAGAATATGAAAGTTTAAAGTGTAGTAAATGGCTTTTACTAGGTGATTTTTCATGAAAATCCCTAATAGGGACCAAATTGTAAAAGTAGGAAAATGTGTAGTAAAAGTGTGAATTGATGAGACATAGCTGTTATAAATACAAATAAGTTTTGACTAGGCTTGGGTAATCAAGAAAATAAGTACATTTCATTTTATGAGCCTAGGGACCATTTTGCAAATATGCAAAAGTTTAGAGGCAAAATTAGAAATTTTTCCAAAGTATAGTTTATGGGCTAATTAGCCAATATGATTACTAAATAAGTGAAATTTATCATTTTGGATCAAGGAACATGAATCCCAGACCGAAACTGGGGAAAAAACAAGGTGGTGGATTAAATCGAACATTCACTCATATTTTGGATCCGAGGTAAGTTGTATGCAATAAATTAGTGTTATGCATTTGAAAATTATTGTGATGATATTCTATAAAATTTGTGATATTTCCATAAGAATTATTGATATGATTTTTATAAAGAAATGATGAAGTTGTATTAGAGAAATCTCGGTTAAATTTTAAAGAATACGAAGGGTACCGTAGTCATGACTTAAGAATTTGTAGGTCCCATGTAAGACCATGTCTAGGACATGGCATCGGCACCGAACATGTCTGGGACATGGCATTGGCATCGACATGTGCTCACTTATAAGACTATGTCTGGGACATGGCATTGGCACCGAGATGAAATTCAGATCCCCTAAAGACCATGTCTGGGACATGGCGTTGGCATCTAAGAGTGATCCCGTGTAAGATCATGTCTGGGACATGGCATCGACATCAGTTTATGATCCCGTGTAAGACCATGTTTGGGACATGGCATTGACATCGACTTGAGACCCCGTGTAAGACCATATCTGGGATATGGCTTCAGCATCGACTTGAGATCCCATGTAAGACCATATCTGGGATATGGCTTTGGCATCTTACCATGAGAATGCCACTTCGGGTATCTTTCGGTATTCTAAGTAATTTAACGGGAAAAGTATTCAAGTTGATGAATTTAACGAGTAAGACTAAAGTTTTGTGATGAGTTATACAAGTGTATATGACTAAGTTACGAGAAAATGAACACATAATGATATGAGTATGATGGTGAGAAAAGCATGAGTAAGAATACAAAATGATATGAATGTGTCGGTAAGAAAAAGCATGAGTAAGCCATGTTATTGTGTAAAGAATTTATAGGATATTTCATGATACCTTATTTGAATGCTCATTCCAAGACTTATGTTGCTATTTTATTTCGTGCAATTTACTAAGCAATTATACTTACTCCCTTTATTTTTCCTTTTCCTTATAGTCTTGCCAAGCTAGCTCAGGGATTATTAAAAGTCAGAACTTGAAGTCACAATATCAAGCATCCCATTTTGGTATACAAAATTAGTTATTTTGAGTATGGCATGTATAGAAAATTAGGTCATTTTGATATTTGTCATTTTGGGTAGCCAAATGTGTTGGCTATTAATGTTACTTAAGTCAAGTTGTAATGGCCTTTGGAAATGGGCTAATATTGATTAAGTTCAACTATGCAAAGTTAATGTCAATGTTTCTAGCATAAAGTTGCACAATTAAGTAGGAAAGATGAATGAGGAAGAATGCATGATTAATGTTGTATTTTGGGTATGTGAATGCCTAAAGTTTTGGGTAGTTGATGTTTATAAATGTCATATTATGTATTATTGAAATTGGCCTTGTGATGGTTTAAGTTTCAATGTGGCAAATGGCTTAGAAAATAGCCTATATTTGTCTACACAGGTAGGTACATGAGTGTGTGTTTAAGCCGTGTGTGACACACGATCAGCCCCATGGGCGTGTAATTAGGCCGTTTGTCCCCTGCACCTAAATTATGCAAAACAGAATGCCCAGTAGTAAACACAAGGGTAGAGACACAGCCGTGTCTCTCAGCCGTGTGGAGAGCATGACTTAGCACATGGGCATGTGGCTTAGCCGTGTGACCTAAATTGCATGCTGACGTTATAAACAGAATGTCCAGTCACATATGGGCTAAGGCACGGGCGTGTTGAGGCCGTGTGAAAGACATGGGCCAGGGACACAGGCGTGTGCCAGGCCATGTGAAAACCCCTGTAGGTTTAAAATGAAAAATAAATTCAACACGAGCTAGGGACATGGGTGTGTGCGACCACACAGCCTGCCCACACGGGCGTGTCCCACTTTACATGAGCGTGTGGCCCTATTTGAGTAAAAATTTTCTAAGTACCCAAAAGTTCCCAGATTGGTTTTGAACCACTCCCAATGTATATTTTGGACCTCGTAGGCCCATGATAAGGATATTAAGAGAATAATTGAAAAGTTTTAAGTTGTAACGAAATTTTATGGCCTGGTACCCAGTTCTGGCGTCGATTACGGGTAAGGGGTGTTACAATTTGTCTTATTAAAATCTTATTAGGAAAAATCTTGTGGGATAAAAACCTAATTGTAATGCCCCAAACCCAACTTAGAAGTCTAGACTGAATCCAGGATGCTACATTGATCACCGAAGTGATCGTGGGAAAATTTTACAAAACAATTTATCTCAGTAGACCAAAATGATGTAAAATCATTTAAAAGCCATCTAGTAAAGATTTACAATAAAACTCAATATAAAACCCGTTTAAAATATATGAATAAAAACATAAAATGGAAACTGTACCATAGCATTATAAAATCCTTCAACCTTAACAAATAATAAAAATTAGAAATCACAACCGGATAATCCACTCCATTGAAACTATCTGAGACCTCTACGTACTAAGCCCAACTACAGAATCCAGAACTGTACCTGGAAGGGAAACATAAGGGGGGTGAGCTAGTCGAGCTCAGTGTGAGATCAAACCAGTTAAACTACAAAAGCAAAACAGAGAACTAGAAGCAGTTCAGAACCAGAACATACTTACAGAATCCGACAGTAACCATGAGACAGAAGTTTCAATTGGATAATTCAAATCTAAATCAGTCACACATTTTATTCAATCATTCAATTACAATCAGAGTATAGAATTTGCACAAGGCCACAGGTGCTTCGTAGTCATAAGAGACAATTAGTCACAGAATCAATAATTCTCATTTAGTCATAAGTATTAACTCGGTTAGTCAGATACAATCAGAGTTTACAGAATTCGCATAGGCACGAGTGCTTTTCAGTCAAACAGTCAATCACATTCAGTCGAATAGATTCAATCAGATGCATATAAATGCACATGAGTTATAGAATAAGAACCTACCCATCCAGACAACAGACCTTTCTGTCCAACCTTGCACTTACTGTGGGGATTTAATCAACCCACCCATCCCTACACTTACAAGTCGTACTGAATGCGACACTGAAAGAAATTTGTAGCTAAGCTGCTAGATCAGATAGTCGTATGTAGCGTAGCTAATTGGGACTACCCATAACCCTCTGGGTATTAGGGCTACGGTATGCAGTTAAACTGCCACACTCATTTATTACACAGCAAGGCTAGTGTATAAGCTGTATTGTTCAATGCGGCAAACCGCAGTACAGATATGCAGTATGAAGTGTCGGACCAGATGGTAGTACATAGCGTAGCTAACGTACATGTAGTATATTGCAATGCGGTAAACTGCTATACTGTCCATAAGATGTCATCTCGGGTTGCCCAGCAACAATAATCATCAGCATTGTCCAAATCAGATCAGTCTTCCTTCTCTTTAGAATCCCACCCAAAAGCTGTATATGCAGATGTGTGTATGCAGATGTATATTTGCAGATGTACCAATTCAAAAATGCATTTCAGACAGTCAATCACAATCAATCAATCAGTTTCAGAAATGTGTACACTCGTACACTTAGATTCAGTATCTAACGTATCACACATTCAATCACAAGCAATACATGAACCGAAGTCAGGACAGAGATATTTACCATCAGTAAGCATAGTCGAGGGTTTGAACACATAGAATCGAGATTGCACTTAAATCGCCCTAAAATCAGAATTTGGCTGGTTAGGGCCACATGCTCATGTGCTCAGGCCTTGTTTAGCATTCCAGGCTGTGTGAGGGTCCAAACACCCATGTGGAGGGTAGCACATGGCCGTGTGATAGAGGTACATGCCCGTGTGGTGTAGGGAGACGGTCGTGTGAACAGGTCATGTAACTTACTGTCCAATTTCACTTAAATAGAGTGCAGGACAGACACAGCCGTCTGAAGGTGTCACACCCCTGTGTGGCCATCAGACACGGCCGTGTGTCCTGATACACACGCCCTTGTGGAATCTCTAGGCCCCAAATCAGTCACACGGCCATGTGTCCAAAAACACACACCCATGTAGAAGCCCTAATTTCCCCAAATCTGTTACACGGTAGTGTGTCTCGACCGTGTGACCCCAAAAATCAAAATCTCTAATTCCTAAAATCACACGTTCGTGTGCCCAAAGGACGCGGTCGTGTGAAAATATACAAAATCCCCAAAGTCGGCCACATGCTCGTGTGGCCAAGCCATGTGGCACCCAAAACTGGTTGGAAACCCTAGTTCCCAAATCCGCACGGCCATGTGCCTCGGCACACGCACGTGTGGCCATCTGGGAGGCTACGAAACCACCCCACATCAAGTGTACATCAGACACTGGCGTTTTCCCTTCTCTTACAGCATTTAAAACCAATAATCAATGGGTTAGCATATAACTTCAAGAAGCCAAATCAACAACTCAATACAAACGAAAGAAAGTAGTAGTTAAGGTCAGAATCCCACAACTGATCCGTGAATGGCGATGATGACGGAGGAGCGATAATCCCAGTATCTGCATCGTTTTTGAGTAAACTTTTAGGTAGCAAAAAGTGAAGAGAAGAGAGGGGAAGAGAAGAACGTAAAAACTAAAAGAGAATAATGCCAAAAATAAAGAGTAACATGAAATAATAATAAAATAAAGAAAATAATTTACGTAGCACCAAGTAATAGCTTAATAAAACAAAATAAAACATCCTTGAATACTTAGGGATTTGAACACAAGACCTTTAGCAACTTAACACTCAACTTAACCACCAGACCAGCAGGCCCATTCTTGTTACTACATTGCACAACTAATCACTTATGTGCAGCTTCCTCACTGTCCCTGTGCTCAAACACTCAAACTTCTAGGCCCAAAAATTCGGGGAGTTACACTAATGAAGGAGAAAGAGTACACAATCTATAATACGCATAATATGCTGCCTCATTAAAAACCGTACAAGGAAAACCCAATGGAACAAAATCTCAGTTAAGAGAAAAAGAGTGCAACGCGTATTTACTCCCCCACATGAAAATATCATGTATTTTCTCATATACTACGTATTAAATCTTGAATGCTAGTTTTTCAAATGACTATTTGAATGTATTTGCTAAGCATTTATATTACCATTCTTTTAAAAGTCATGAGTGAGGGAAATTTGGGGAAATATATTTTGATCTCTTCAGGAGATTCAACAATAATCATAACAAACTTTAATCATGATTCTTTTATAAAAACAAAAATAGGTGTTTTGGATCATTTATAATCCTCCTTCAATTACTATTCACTAAGTCAAATTTACCACATATGTTCAAATTATTTCAATTCATATAAATGAACAATTTCTCGAGAATTTTAATATGCTTCTAGCATCCTAAATCCTTCAAGGATTTTAATATTAACTTTACTATATAGTGATTCATAGAAGTTTGTAATAATGACCATTAGACGCAAGTTAAATCTTTTATAAATTGTCAATTTAATAATATATCTTGTAAGACCCCTATATCGATTCGACCCAAGAACCTGATATAGGAATATTACATTTGGTGCCAAAGTGATTTTGGCTAATCACTAATATATTTGAACAATAAATTTAGATAATTTATATTTTAGTCCCTGTTAGCCCTTGGAGATGTGATGAGATAGATGCCCATAACCTCAATGACAGCTCTTCAAAATCACTGTACCTAATCTGTACACGGAAAATAAAACCGTACGCTGAGTAAAAACTCAATGGTATTTCTATACTCTGAATATTTAAAAACAATATAATATAATATAATATAATAGGCAAAATTTAAATTATAAGGACATATTTATGTCTAGTATCATAACTATCATTTTTCATTTATTAAACAATATCCTAATTCACACAATTACAATATAAATGGTCATTCACATATTAAACCATATTTATTCGTATAATGGCATTAGTCATACAATACTCAATTCATGAATACATCATTATATACCACACTCAATTATCACATAAATAACAATTTCACATACATTCATTTATAACATATTCAATCTTTATCATTTGCTCTCCCAGATAGCTTTTCACAATTTGAACACAAATCAGTTGAACAATGACATTATCCATTCCATATTCAATTCATGAGTATTTAACTCATGTATTATTTACAACACAATTTACATTTTATTTTCAATTCACTATATCAATTTCATTTCTCATATTCTTCATTTTGATTTACATATCATTTCACTATATCAATAGTTTCATTCTTTGCATCAATATTTACTTCATGCAACCATTGTTTCATACTTTTAATTTTCATATCTTAATTCAATATCTCATTCCATTTCATACTCACAACCATTAAATATCATTCAATTTGCCAATTTATTTATTTACCCCTATTAACATGACTTGGACTCAGACAGATACACAGATCCAACCAAACACACCAGTACGGCACCCAGTGCCTCATTAGATAGTTCGAACCAATAGTTGACACACAGTGTCTCATTGGCGAAGCCGAAGTAAGTTCGTACCCAGTACCTCATCGAATCTATCCGAAGTAACAATATGACACCCAGTGTGTCATGACTCAAGGTCAAAGTATCCCTAAACACTTCCAATCCTATGGCATGCCAACTATATCTGACCAGCCCGACTAGTTAATAGGGTTTTCAATTCACTTTCTCAAGTCAATTTCAATCAAATTCATACCAATCACAAATTCTCATATTTTCAATTCAATATCACAATAACTCATTCAATTTAATACAATCACTTTTAATTTCCAATCAATATATATATCTACCAATTCAATCCATATTAATCAATTTTCAAATATCAATTACTCATCTCAACACTTACCATATACGTTAAATAAAAATTATAACATGTAACACCCCAAACTCAGCGTAGACATTATGGCCGAATCTGGCGATGTCACATGAAAGTCTTTTCAAAACTAAGTCATTGCTAAAAACCATTTCTCCATTTAAACACTCTTCGTTGTCTTTTGTTAATTCAAAACCATGTCGTTTGTTTCTAAAATAGTTTCCATTTCCAAACGTTATCAATTTACCAGTAGTTTATTTATTTCCAAAATATTATACCTTACAGAAGCTTCTAAAACGGTTTGTCTCTTTTTTTTAAAAACAGTGTTTCCCACTTCTAACAGTTATAAATCATAAACAATGAAAAATGAAACTCAAATTAAAGTATAAATTTATAAAGGCCATGATACAGAAAAAATACCCCAAATAATACTTAAAATCATCATTAAAAACGAAACTGTAAATGATCGTGTGGCCACCGCTGAGTCCTCCATCGCACTAATCTGCCTATGTTTGAGGATTACTTGTACAGTAAAACAAAAGGGGTGAGTTTACGAAAACTCAATGTGTAATCCCCATGTAACCAAATAGATAGTATGTAAGCAAATAACAATCTAGGCCTAAGCCCTTCTCAGTAACAGTAATTAATTAGGTCTTGGCCCATTACAGTAGTACTACAAGTGACAGTAGCAGTAGGCCTTAGCCCATCACAGAATAAGCATGCAGTAGGGTCTTAGCCCATTACAGTATAGTAACAGTGGTAGTAACAGTAGGGCTTTAGCCCATCACTATATCAGTATGCAAAAATACGGTGTAAAGTATGCAAGTCCTACCCAACCATCCACCGTACACCATCTCCTATCCAACCCTCCACTCCTATGGGGATTAAATCACCCACCCATCCCTACACATAAAAGTTAGCACCGGTTGCGGCACTAAACAATATTTGAGCAAAACTGCTAGTATAATAGGCCTTTAGGCCATCAGTGATATGCAGCAAAGCTGCCAGTAAAATGGGCATTAAGCCTTTCAGTACACTTCCTCCACATATATCATCCCAACCCCATGCAATGCATCCTACAATCGTGACATGCTATTTCATGGAATCATGCTTATAATCAATACAGTAAGAGTAATCATGCTCGATATACAATCATACATACATATGTGTCATACAGTCAGTTAGGGGTCAAAGTAAAGCTTACCTACCTTACAGTAGGTTCACAATCATCTTGGATGACCCGTGCTACCTTAACGAACATATCAGTAAAATGGGCTCACACGCTCGTGTTGATCTACCCGTGTGGGCCCACACACCTGTGTGACCTATTTGGCCCAAATTGGCCTTGGTCGTGTAGGTCACACGCCTTTTTGTTCACCAGTGTAGGCCCACACACCCGTGTGGCCCATACAGCCCAATTGGTCGAGCCCGTGTCTCGCACACGGCTTCACCGGCTATCACAGAGCCATGTTATGCACCCGTGTCCTACACGCATAGCCTAGATCATCGATCAGATGCCCATGTATCACCACATAGCCTGCTACACGGCCTACCACACGTGCGACCACACGCCCGTGTGGCGTCGATAGTGTGCTTTTTTGACTTTTTACTGAAACGTGTTTTTAGTGTTTCAGGTACACACCTTGTGTCGATTCACTACAAAAACACTTTCGAGCACTCCCAAAGCCTAAATTAAGATACTCAACATCAATCTAACAGATTTATAAATGGGTTCAGTAACCAAGAACGAACAAAAATTTGACTGACCACTAAAACAATTCGCCGTTAGCGATGTCGAATCTGAAGTTCACAATCTTTACTACTAACAGCCTCCTCCTATGCCAATAATTCGTAAGTGAGCCCGTTAATAAATAATCGATAAAACTTTCATTGTAGAAAAAGAAAGAGGCTTACCAGTACCGTACAATTGCTATCGATGTTTGCAAAAACAAAGGAAAAAAGGATGGATTGAGAGGAAGCATAGGAAATTTTGACAGCAAAGTCTTTCTTTGGGGAAAAGGAAACTGAAATTTTGAGAGGGGAGAATAGAGAAAACATGAGAGAGAGAAGAGAGGTTTTTTTTTTTCCAAAACTCAAAATCTGATAGTAACCACCCTTGATTCACTCCACCACCCCACTACTCAGAATTTAACTAAAACTCAAATTCCTACACGGCACTAGCAACAAAATAATTTCCTTGCTCGTACAAGGATTCGAACACAAGACCTCCATCACACCAACACTCCTACTTAACCACCAGACCAGCAAGCTCATTCTGACATGTCCTTACAAACTTTTAGCTATAACCCTACTGAACAAGGGTAAGGTTTTATTCATTTAAAGGAACAAAATTTTGCTCAGGTCAAAGCTTGAACCCAAGACTTCTCAGACGCTCCTAGAACACTTAACCACTGAGGTAGATACACATTTATGCAACAAATTTACAAAAGCTAGAATTAAGAAAATTGGGGCGTTACAACTCTACCCCCTAAAAGAAAATTTTGGCCTCAAAATTTACCTGATCAGAACAGATGAGGATACTGCTAATGCATCATATCCTTAGGTACGTGGCCTCCTCAGTGCCATGGTTATGCCACAGAACCTTAATCAATGGAATGGATTTCTTTCTCAGAGTCTTGACATCACGATCCACTATCTGAACTGGCTCCTCCTCAAAAGACAAGTCCGGCCTAACCTCGATCTCCTCTATTGGAACAATATGCATATGATCAGAGTGGTAGCTCCTCAACATCGAGACGTGGAAAATATCATGAATCCGCTCCAACTTCAGAGGTAGCTCTAACTGGTAGGCAACTGGTCCCACTCATCTCAGTATACGATAAGGTCCAATAAATATGGGGCTCAACTTATCCTTACGACCAAATCTCAGTATATTCTTCCATGGTGAGACCTTGACAAACACGAAGTCTCCCATAGAATACTCTATCTCTCGATGCTTTAGTTCCGTATATGACTTTTGTTTATTAGATGCCTCTTTTAGTCTATCTCAAATTAATCTAACTTTATCCTCGATATAAAAACCAGTTCAGGGCCGAGAACATACCGCTCACCCAACTCAGTCCAACATAAAGGTGTGCGATACTACGACCATACAATGCGTCGTAAGATGCCATCGAAATGCTTAACTAATAGCTGTTGTTATAAGCAAACTCTGCTAGCAGGAAGTAGCCCTCCCAACTGGCTCGGAAGTCAATCACACAACTCCACAACATATCCTCTAGTATCTGAATCACCCTCTTAGATTAACCATCGGTCTAAGGATGGAACGCAGTACTAATGTCCAACCTTGTACCCAGAGCTTCATGTAACTTCTTCCAGAACCGAGAAGTGAAGTGAGGATCCCTATCAAATATTATCGAAACCGGTACCCCATGCAGTCTCACTATCTCAGACACATACAGTTTAGCCAACTTTTGTAGAGAGTAGTTAGTTCGAACCGGTATGAAATGGGCAGACTTGGTCAATCAGTCCATAATGACCCATATAGAATCCTTCTTAGTGGGTGTTAGGGGCAACCCACTAATGAAGTCCATAGTTACTCTCTCCCACTTCCAAAGCGAAATCTGTACTAGCTGCAATAAACCCAAGAGTAATTGATGCTCACCCTTAACCTGCTAGCATGTCAGAAATTTACTCACAAAATCGGTAACCTTACGCTTAAGACCTGGCCACCAATATAACTCACGAAGGTCTCGGTACATCTTATTTCCACTAGGATGTATAGCATAAGGACTACCATGGGCCTCTCACAGTATCGACTGTCTCAAATCAACATCTTTTGGTACACAGATTCTCCCACAAAAATAGAGTACCCCTTCGCTATTCAGTCCAAAATCTACAGTGTTCCCACTCTCAATTTGTTGGAATCGAAGACCCAATGACTCATCCTCCAACTGTTTACCCTTAATCTACCCTATCCACGTCTGTTTAACCTGAAGTTCAGGCAACAGACTACCATCATCAAATAAATTGAGACGAGCAATCATTGCCCTTAGATTAGTCATAGCCCTACGGCTCATTGCGTCGGCTACCACATTAGCCTTACCAGGATGGTATTCAATCATACAGTCCTAATCCTTAAGCAGCTTAATCCATTTACGCTGCTTAAGATTTAGCTCCTTCTGAGTGAGGAGGTATTTGAGGCTCTTGTGATTAGTGTAAATGATACACTTCTCACCATACAAGTAATGCCTCTAGATTTTCAATACGAGCACCCTTGCGGCCAACTCCAAGCCATGCGTCGAATAATTCACCTCATGAGTATTAAGCTGTCGAGATACGTACGCTACTACCTTACCCTCTTGCATCAACACACATCCTAAATCGACATGTGATACATTACTGTACAAAATAAACTCTTTTCCAGACTCTGGCTGTATCAAAACAGGGGCTTCAGTCAAGTTAAATGGCACACCCTTATGTAGCAGCTTAGTTAAGGATGCTGCAATTACAGAAAACCCCCTACAAAACATTAATAATACCCAGCCAGTCCTAGAAAATTACAAATCTCGAATACAGTTCTAGGTTACTTCCAATCCAAAACAGCCTCCATCTTACGAGGATCGACCCTAATCCTCTCAGCAGATACCACATGGCCCAGAAATGTTACCTCTCGTAACCAGAACTCACATTTACTAAACTTGGCGTACAGTTCTTTTTGTTTCAAAATCTACAGAACCACTCGAAGATGTTCATCATGTTCATGTTCATCAACAGTCCTCGAATACACCAAAATGTCATCAATAAACACTAGTACGAACCAATCCAGATAGGGTTGGAACACTCGGTTCATTAGATCCATAAAAGCTGCTGATGCATTCGTTAGTCCAAATGGCATCACTAGGAACTTGTAGTGACCATAGCGAGTCCTAAATGCCGTTTTATGCACATCGGTCTCTTTAACCCTCAACTGGTGATACCCTAATCGAAGGTCAATCTTGGAGAAAACTAAAGCACCTCAAAATTTGTCAAACAGATCGTCTATCCTCGATAGGGGGTACTTATTCTTAACAGTCAATTTATTCAATTATTGGTAGTCAATACACATCCGCATGGATCTATCCTTCTTTTCCACGAACAAAACTGGTGCCCCCACGGAGACACACTAAGGCGAGTGAACCCACATTCCAGAAATTCTTGAATCTGAGCCTTAAGCTCCACAAGCTCTTTCGGTGCCATCCTATAGGGAGCTATGGACACCAGAGCTGTACTAGGAAGGAGCTCAATCCCAAACTCTACTTTACAGTTCGGAGGTAACCCAGGTAGCTCTTCAGGAAACACATCCAAAAAATCCTTAACCGTTCTGATATTCTCAACTGAAGAATCCCCAGAATCTAAAACACTGATGTAGGCCAAATATGCCTCACATCCCTTAAGAATCAACTTTTCGGCCCTCAATGCAGAAATCACATTTGATAAGTAATTTCGACGTTCCTTAATTACGACTACCTCATTGTACTCCTCAATTCTTAGTACAATCTGTTTAGTGGCACAATCCAAGCTCACTCGGTGTTTAAGTAGCCAGTCCATGCCCAGTATCAGATCAAATTCTCCAAACGACGGTTCCATAAGATCAGCCAAAAAGATAACCCCTTGCACCTCTAAAGGGATATCTCTAAATAACTTATTAATCTAGATGGACTGTCTTAATGGACTTAATACCATAATTTCACTCGAAGTACTCTCAACCAAACCCTCCAAATTTTCAGTGATAGAGCAGGCAACATAGGAATGAGTGGATCCTACATCTACCAATGTAATATAAAGTACATTATGAATAAAGAACGTACCCATGATGATGTCTGGAGTATCCCCATCCTCTCAGCGACGTACAATATACACTAGAGTCGGCTGCCTCACCTCAGTCTGATTAACACCTTTGCCTGGTGCTCTCTACCCACGCCTCAACCCATTACCACCTCGAGCCTGACCGCGACTTTTCAGTGGCTGCTGAACCCCTCTCTAGGCTGTGCAGTACCTAAACCCGGTGCTTGTATCTGGTCGAGCCTCCATGGGTACTCTTTGATATGGTGCTCTAATGAACCGCACTTCAAACATGCCCCAGTCCTTTTCCAGCACTCACCCTGATGGCGTCTCCCACAATCGGTACAAGGTTGCTGACCAATAGCAGCAACAGGGGCCCCAACTCTGGCCGGCCCATCAACTCTAACCTTTTTTTTAGACCGCTGAATGGAACTGGAGTGCTCCTAATCCCTCTTGTTCCTACCTCTCTCATTCTCACAGTTCTGGCACTTAGTATGCTTAACCTCTTCAGTGATCTTCGCCTTATCAACTAGTGCAGAGAAATCTCACTCCCTTTGTAGAGAAATTAGAACCCTCAGATTATCCTTGAGGCCATCTTTAAAGTGAACACATTGCTCGTACTCAGTTGCCACCATACCTCACGCATAGCGGCTCAGTCGTTAGAACTCGGCCTCATACTCGGCCACTAATCTATCCCCTTGGGTCAGATTCAGAAACTCTCTCCTCTATGCATACACATAACTGGCCCCCACATACTTTCCCTAAAAGGCAGATTTAAAGAAATCCCAGGATAGTCGTTCAGGCTGAGTGCCTTCCTTAACCGTAAGCCACCACTGATAAGCCTTATCCCTCAGCAGTGACACTGCCTCCTTTAATTTCTGCTCAGGGTTCAGTGTAAGTCGTCCATAATTCTTTCTGTGGCCTCGATCCAATACTCAGCCACATTAGGAGCCACTTCAACAATACCTATGAAAATCCTAGCTCCATTAGACTAGAGTCGTTCTGTAACCGACCCTCGGCCTCCAGTTCTAGTATTGGGCCCATTGACCCTCTCTAGAATCTGTAACATGGTTTGGGACAGTACGTCGTCCCCAGCCACATAATCATGAGACCCAGATCTACTCTTAGTAATAGGAGACATTGATGTCTTGCTAGTGTTTAGATTTGGTATGTTACCAAATGATGAAGACCCCGTTGGGCACCTCTACGGCCTCTACCACGGCCTCTTCTACCCCGTCCATGAGTCCCACGTGTGCTCATTGTCTAATCGCGTTTATTTGTATTAACAGTTTTCTACAGATCAGTTTACAATTCCAGTATTTATTAATCAAAGTTTTATGCAAAATAGTATCAACAATTCAGTGTTAGTTTTTGTAATCGTAGTGCCTATCAATTTTAGTATAGTTTCAATATACACTATCTTGAGTGTTCTCAGTATAGTCGGTCTATAGTAGTCTCAGTATATACTACCTATAACAGTTTCAGTCAAAAACATATCAGTACAATACAAGTAATCATGCTCGATATACAGTCATACATACTATGTGTCATACAGTCAGTTAGGGGTCAAAGTAAAGCTTACTGACCCTACAGTAGGTTCACAGTCGTCGCGGGCAACCCGTACAACCTTAACAAACATATCAGTAAAATGGGCTCACATGCCCGTGCAATCTTTACTGCTAACAGCCTCTTCCTATGCCATTTATTCGCAACCGAGCACATTAATAAACAATCGATAAAACTTTCATTGTAGAAAAATAAAGATGCTTACAAGTACTGTACAATTGCTATCAACATTTGCAAAGACAAAGGAAAAAAAAGATGGATTGAGAGGAAGTACAGGAAATTTTGGCAGCAAAGTCTTTCTTTAGCGAAAAAGGAAATTGAAAATTTTGAGAGGGGAGAATAGAGAAAATGTAAGAGAGAGAAGAGAGGGTTTTTTTTTCCAAAACTCAAAATCTGATAGTAACCACCCTTGATTTACTCCACCACCCCACTACTCAGAATTTAACTAAAACTCAAATTCCTACATGGCACTAGCTGCAAAATAATTTCTTTACTCGTTCAAGGATTCGAACACAAGACCTTCATCATGCCAACACTCCTACTTAACCACCAAACCAGCAAGCCCATTCTGACATGTCCTTACAAACTTTTAACTATAACCCTACTGAACAAGAGTAAGGCTTTATTCATTTAAAGGAACAAAATTTTGCTCAGATCAAAGCTTGAAACCAAGACTTCTCAGACACTCACAGAACACTTAACCACTGAGGTAGACACACATTTATGCAATAAATTTACAAAAGCCAGAATTAAGAAAATTGGGGCGTTACATAACAATTAATAACTAGATTTAGATTATAGAAAAACAAACCGTAATTTCTGAACTACCCCTCATTAACTTTACTTTTCATTTCTTAGCCGAGGTCTCTGACACCACGTTAGCTACGAAAATTAAACAATTAAAAATATTAATACGGTACAATTTCACGTTGAATATTTCAATTTTTATTCAACTTTTGCCTAATTTCCAATTTTGTCCCTAAACCAAGACTAACTTTAGTTCTTCATAATTAATCATATATTTTCATGCGAATTCTACATTAAACTAAATTTAACTCCCTAATTTCACTTAAATCCATAAATTTTGAAATTTTCACAATTACCCCATTTTTACAACTTTTACAATTTAGTCTTTTAACTAGTTAATCAAATCAACTAATTTTTCTCAATTAACACTTTATCCAAATATTCTAGGCTATCATACAGCCCTTCATAAAACAGAAATTTAATACCAAACCCTAATATTTTAACTATTTTCACAATTTCATACTAACATTAATATTACATTATAATATCATCATACAACAAATTAAAGCTCTAAACCCACTTGATATTAATAATCTTTCAATATATTAATTTAGACAATAAAATGATTCATTTTATGCAATTTGGTCATTTTGACATTTTTATAAATTGCGCCTAAATTTTTACTTTTATTCAATTTAGTCCCTGAGCCTAAAACATGCAAATTAGCTATTTTTAATGTGACCCATGCTAGCTAAATATTCATATATATTTTCCTCCTCCTCCTCTCCATTCCACATCCTTAATATATATAATTTCATTATTTACTTATATGTTCATTCAAAGTTGTCTACTTGAGTCATTGTCACTAAATTATTTATATCTTGAGCTACAGAATTCTAAATTAAGATCCACTTGATATTTTTGAAACTAGACTAAAATATATTTCTACCATAAAATTTTCAGAATTTATAGTTTAGCCAATAAGTACAGTAAAATCTTCAAATTTATCCCTATCCTGCTGTTTGACAGCTTTGACCTTTCCTTACTAAAAATTAATTATCTCTTATTACAGAATTTGGATGATGTTTCTGTTTGTTTCTCTTGAAAATAGACTCATTAGGAATTTAAAAATATAAATTTAAGCCCGTAATTATTTTTTCCATTTTTTGATGATTTTCCAAAGTCAAAATAGAGGAACCAGAAATCATACTGACCTTGTCTCATAAAATTTATTATATCTCATAATTTACAATTCCATTGCTTACACAATTTCTTATATGAAAAACTAGACTCAATAAAATTTAATTTGATATTTTATTCAGCCACTAATTCGATTTTCACAAATTTTGGTGATTTTTCAAAGTTATCCTACTGCTACCAAGTTATTAATTACCAAAATTGTTTTAGTGCAAGATATTAATTACCAAGTTTATAACACTCTTATTTCCTTTCTCTACAATATTTCCCATCATTTTCTCTTATTTCCCTTCATTAACATATTAAGAACATAGAACCATATATAAGAAAACTCTACATTAACATCATTTCCATGCTTTTTCAATAATATCAAACTTAAAAATATATTAAAATCTTGATGTTCTTACCTTGTCATAGTGATTTCAAACGTTAACTTGATTTTCTCCCTCCTCCAGCTTCTATTTCTCGAATCTAAGTTCATATTCTAGCTCCCCAAAGTCTCCTTAATATTTTTCTCTATAACAGCCCGGTTTGGACCCTAGTCGAAATAGAAGTTTCGGGACCACATATCCGAGTCTAAAAAATATTTTAATATTATTTTCTGTGTCTGTGATATATGATAGCATTTGTGAAATTTCTGTGATTTAATTTGTCTGTCTATGTGCTTAATTATGAAAAAGGATCGAATTTTATAAAATTTAAGATATGCATGTTATTTGTGAAAGTGCTAAATTGACATGGCTTTTTAATGGAAGGTCCCTTGTTGCAATTTGACCATGGATAGTGGAAAGTGACATAGATAGCCTTATAATGGTTGATAAAATAGTTTATTAATTAAGGGCAAATTAGTAAATGGTATTTTAAACATGAATTAATTAAACAAAGGCATAAAATGGTGTTTTAATTCATCCACCATTGCCAAAAATACCAAAGAAAGAAAAGAATAAAAGCCTTGTAGGGTTCGGCCATGAATGTGCTTGATTAAGGTATGAGTTCGCATCTGTTTTTGATAATTTTTATGTTTCTGTGATCGTTGCTTCAAAATCTTCCATGCCCATGTCTCAATTTTTGTTTTTGATGAAGTCTGTGAAAAATGCCATTAATGCTATTTGAAGCTTTGTGATGAAATTGAGTGAATAATGATGGATAGGTGTCGAATAAACATGTTTTACCATGAATTTTTGATGAAATTGAGCTATGCGGGCTAATTTGTGAAAATGAGACTTTGGGAGGACTAATTTGTGAAATAAATGTGTTATATGGGCTTTTATGAAAGCCACAAATATTCGGCTAAGCTTGTATTTAAATGAATTTTGTGAATTTGATGTCTTTGTGTATTAGGGACTAATTTGTTAAAGTTTCAAATTGTGAGGGCTAAAATGCAAAATGCCCTAAATGAGTATTTAAGGATTAGATTGAATGAAATGGAATATTGAATGGCTGAATTTGGATTTATTTAGATCTAGAACCAAGGAAATCAGACTTAATCGAGGAAAGTCCAAAATCGTTGAATGGTCAGCTCAAATCCGTTAAATCCGTACGAGGTAAGTCCATATATATGCATTATATTGATGTATGTATAGATGTTGGAATTATAAACTGTATTGGACGACCATGAGAGCCTGATGTACAATTCCGATTATTAAATGATGAAACGATATCATGTAAGACCTCGTCCGGGACGTAGGCATTGGTTTGAGAATTTTGGTGTAAGATCACATCTGGGACATTGGCATCGATATCTGTTTTCATGTAAGACTGTGTCTGGGACACTGGTATCATATGAGTTTTGTGTAAGACCCTGTTTGGGACAGAGGCATTAATATTGAACGACATGTAAGACCACGTTAGGGACGTCGGCATTGTTTGAGACTTCCATGTTCTGTAATATCTCTGAATAAATTGAAGTGAAATTCTAAAATATCAATGAGTATATATTATTGATGTCTGATCCAGGTATGTTTGTTCTGTACTAAATTTCTGAGAATGGGAAATACGATGTTGTGAACTATGAGTATGTCTAACACATAATTATATATATGTATGAAATGGTTATCAATTGGTACTTATGAATTGCATATCCTTGTATTTGGCTTACTAAGCTTATTGTAGCTTACTCTATTTATTCTTTCAACTATTTTACAGATATCGTAGCTACTGAGGGCTCAGAAATAGTCAAGGATCATCATCACACTATCGAGCTTGATTATTATACCTTTTGAATGTACAAAGTTTAAGTATGGCATGTATAGGCTAGAATGTTTATGTGTTAGGTTTGGATATGTTTATATGTAAAGGCCATGAGAATTGGCTAGTAAATGGTATGTTTGTGCTTGGTTTTGGTATATGGTTGGTGGTGTCAAATTGTGTAAGTTTATAATAGTTATTTAGCCTTGTATGATTTGTTCATCTTGAAATACCTCAATGTGATGAATGGTAAGAATTGGACATGGTATGAATGAGTTAGGTGCAATGAGTTTAGTCTTGAAATTTGGTTAAGTTATGGAATTGCTTGGTGTGAGATTGGAAATTGAGTATGTATGTGAATGGCTTGATCATGATGAGGTATGTTTTAGGCATTGAATGTAGTTGGAAATGTAGTATCTTTGTGGCATGAATTTGGCTTGTAGAAAATGACCCTTAGTGGGCGGAAAGCATGACTTGAACCAAGTCTGCTTAGTGCCACACGGCTAGGGCACACGGGCATGCCTTATGGCCGTGTTGATTTTCCAGTATTGACACAAAGATTCACACGGCCAAGACCCATGGGCGTGTCTTGTGGCCGTGGCAAAAGGTCAGATGCTTACTCTGTTTTGGCACGGTTTGGGTGCATGGGTGTGCCTGAGTTCCGTGTGAGACACACTCCTAAATTTGGAAAATTTTACATGTATTCTAAAATTTGTGAATGTGTTCGGTTTAGTTCGACCCTATCTAAATACATGTTTGAGGTCTTATAGATCTCCAATAGAGACTTATTGTCTGAATCTTATTAACTGTGAATGTTCTATTCTGATCTATTCTGAAACTCTAGTGACGCCCCTTACCTGTTCCGGTGACGGTCACGGGATAGGGGTGTTACATTCTCTCTTGGTAACCATGGAAATTTTGATTTCTAGGTGAAAATGGTGAATTTTTGGTGAAGGACCAAATTGTAAAGAAAGCAAAACTTTCTTTCTCTCTCTCTTCTCTTCTAACGTGGGTGCATACATGAAAAGATGAAGAGAATTCTTCATCTTTCCTTCCTTATTTACTAAATAAATAATAATAAATAATAAATATCTCATTAAAATAAAAATAAAATAATATTTATCTAATTAACTAATTATAAAATATTGTCAACATCATCATTACCCTTCAAAATTATCTTCCTTGCTAAATGACCATTTTACCCTTTATGATCTTTTAAAATTTCATACTTAAGTCATCACTTAATTTGGTAAAATTACGATAGTCCTTCATAATTCTTCACCTATTCAAATTTGGCCCAATTCATCCATTTTCCTTAGTTTCTATATCATTCCACCCATAAAATATTTGCACTATCAGTCCTTCAACTTTTTCATATTTACACTTTAACCCCTTAATTTTTGAATATTTACTCTTAGGCAACAAAACTTTTCTCACTTTTACGATTTAATCCTTCCTTTAATTAATATGTCATAATATATTTCCCAATGTTGACATAACTCAAAATTTCCCTTTTTGTCACTTTATTTCTTTATTTTAATATATCAAGGATACTATCTTACTTTCTTACTGTAGAAAATTTCAGGGTGTTACATATCTAAAGGTTATTGCATCCACCACAAAAGAATATTATATCTTTTCATAATCAATGCTAGGACTTAGTGAAAAACTTCATATTTTTATTCCACTTTTGCAAAACTACTTCAATTTCACCCTCACTGGCTTTATACATTTAGATAGTTGGACTATTGGTCCAAAAACTCCACTAATTTAATTGTACTTGAGTTGTGTCTTTCTATTTTGATCAATTTATTCCATATCTATATTTTTCAATAGATTTATTCAAGATCTTCGTTTTATCTCATTAGTTCAATAATAATATTGCATGCAAAATCATTGTTGACCACTTTTATTATTTGGTACATTTTCCCGAATTGACATAACTTATCGAGATCTCTTATTTTCATTATTTTAAAATTCAGTTTCAGGTACCTGAATCTCTTCTAAAGTTTTACTTATTAGTTATGTCTTGGGTCTTTTCTAAAGCACCTGCCTCCACTATATGACCATCTAGAATAATTTTCATCTTATTTATTCTAACTGATTGTCCTACTAGGACTTTGATTCAAATTAAAATATTATATGGTATATAACATTTGGTTATTCTCATTAAGTTTGTAAATACATCTATTGTTAACTTGTAATGAGTTATCCTTATTGAACGTCTAGTTCAAATTACTCTCCCCCTAACTCATTACAAGTTATTGAACTTCTTGTAATGACTTCAATGAATGTCCATATGAATTCTTAATTAGTTTTCGCATCATATATGATCCAGCATGGTCGAAATGGTCACCCCAATTAGTAAATGCATTTGTATCAATAAACTTCTAGTTTACTTTAACATATGTTTCAATTGTACTAAATGTAACAAATTAATAATTTTACTATCATTCCTTTTACTTTGTATGCATATATAAGTGCTATTATGACATTTACTACTGGAAATGTCTAAATCAATATGAATATTATAATATCACTAAGTCAACAAAATAAATATTATTTCCAAACAATTATATGCAATATTCGCTTCAGGGAATATGCCAAAATCTTCAAATATCTAAAAAAAATTGAAACTTCAAGTGCATCCAGCCATAACGAGCTTTAGATAGAATTATCATATTTTATTGCTCATAAATAGACCTTTCATAGTCAAATATTTTGCTTTCAACTCTTTAATAGGGATGATGACAAAAGAAGATCACAAAGATTATAAATAAATAAAAATTAGTAACCCAATCCCCTCTTGTAATCTCCCAAACTCGACCTAGATGTTATGGCTAATTGAGAAGGCTACATTAGCCACCGAAATGGCTAAGCTAACTTACGTTACTTTTGAAGACTTTAAATAAACTCATTTTGGAGAAAACTGTAGTTTTACTTTGAGTTATCTTAAAAGCATTCATTTATTAAGTCGTGTATGCTTAGAATTCATTTTATTGTTGACAGTGTTTTTTTAAAAAAATTGTTTACTTGTCACTCTTCTTTAAAAAAACTCAAAGTTAAACTAATGCAGCGAAAAAAACTATTTTTCAAGTCATTTTGGAAAATTAATTGCCTTATCTATTTGATTTCAAAAAAAGTTCCTTTGTAATGTAGTGGAAACTAGGGAACAGTATCAAATTTTACTTAAGCCTGATATCATGCATTATTCGGTTATTATGCTTGAGTAATTCAAGCATGCAAAAATCCCCAAAAGAATAGTTACCAAGCCACAGACTAGAAATAATTAAAAATTACAAGCCAAAACCAATAAATACTTAATAATACTTAATTAAATAATAATCTGAGGTCCAAGTTGATTCTCTGAATGTCAAGTCCGATCCTAATTTTGAGGTTTACCTGAAAAGTTAAACACTATTGCGGGTGATCTTATAAAAAGCTCAGTGTGAGGTAAATAATTATTTAAACGGGCAAAAAATCAAATACAGAGAAACATATTAGCATCAACAGAAGAAAATAGAACCATCATAGGAATTTCATGTCATTACATGACCATTATAAAATTGATGTCAAACAGTGTATGAGCATAGGTCATCACTCATTCGAGTAACAATCATTAATTTCGATACCATTCAATACAACAAAATACAATGCGTAGCATAAATCAATAACATTCAAATATGTCATGCATATGATGCAATGCAAAAAGGTTCCTACCCATACCATCTGCTACACACCACGAGTTCCCTAGAACCCATCTGCCAAACCCCAAAACATTATGAGCATAGCTCGATGTGGTAAAACCATCGAATAATCAATAATGCAGAAAATCTGTCAGATATCAAATAGTGCGATACAATCACCAATAACATATAATATGCGATAAAATTGACAATCCCCTCGGTACTCCAGGTGCAGTGCACTGACTACAAATAATACAGACTTAATATGCCGCCGGTACTCCAAGGAACTCCTTCGTCAACCACAAAATCCCAACCCAATGCATATGCAATATGTCACACAATCTCATATATAATCATATCTCAATACTTTTCACATTCATTTGACATGCTCAGTATGTCCTCAATAATCAAATACTTTCAGTAAATGGAAATAATGTTCCAATCTTTCAAATTACCATTGTGTTGGTATCAATCAATATCGTTCAATTTCACATACTTTATGGATTTTCATTGTGCATAAATAGCACCCTTTTCAGTATACAATATAACAAATATCTCATGCATTTAAATTATACATAAGCTTAATATCTCAACACACTATATTATTCAGTCAAACATTATCATATCTCATAACTCAAATATGCAATTACAAACTCAATCAAACATTCATACTACCGAACTAGCAATTTTGCCAACATGTTAATCTTTTAAGGCTCGAAACATACCTGGTTCGGCCACTGAAAAAATCCATAATTTGGCTATTAGGAAAATCCAATCAGTAAGATAATTTATCAAATATAACATGATATTTAACATTTTCAAACAATTTTATGAGTTTAAGACCCACACCTTATTTTTCGCTTCATCGCAGCACATTAACGATTCTTCCAATTTTCCTTAATAATTCCTTAAATGAACCCAAACCAAAATTCAGTATAAATACAATAAATTTACCATTAAACCAGCCACCAAACACCTACTTATCATTTCAAACCAATCATTGTAATTATAACTATTTTTTGAATCCAAACTAGTTAGATTCCTTACACTGTATCGATGCAAACCGTACGTACAATCATTCTTTGCCTTTATGGATGATTTGGGGTGTTTGGGTCAGAACCTAATTCAATAATATACTGGAAAATTAGTAGCTAATTAATGATTAAATCCCTTTATTTAATCAATATATAAGCTTTACCCAACAACTACGCCGAACTAACAAACTAGTTATCCTTAATTGCACTTACACTTCACGATTTGTGGGATCCAAATGGCCAATCGATCAAGAACATTTTTCCCTAATTGAAATGGGTTTAAAAGATGATTAGGAGGGTTCAAGAACTCAAATTAATTGTGGAAAAATATATGCAAGAACCAAGAAACAAAACAGCCCCTTTTCTTGCCCATAGGTGCACGCACTACCACCCGCGATGGCCAAAATTGGGGATGAGTTTTAAAATGGTTTCAGATTTCATTAAATTCTGGAAAAATACCTTTTACATCATTTAAAATCCCCCAAATTCTAGATCTAGAAATTTAGTTTTTAATGAGCAAGGTTAGTTAAGAAATTGAAGAAAGAAGAGACCTTACCCAACCTAGTCGAGAGAAATGACAATGGCACTTTCTTGGCAATGTTTGGGATCGATCTTGGAGTTCAAGATTTTATATTTGGGGCTGATTTTAATGAGGAAAAATGTAACGTCCCGAATTTTTGGGCCTAGAAGTTTGAGTGTTTGAGCATAGGGATAGTGAGGAGACTACACAGAAATGATTAGTTGTGCAATGTAGTGACAAGAATGGGTCTGCTGGTCTGGTGGTTAAGTGGAGTGTTAAGTTGGTAAAGGTCCTTTGTTCAAATCCCTGAGTATTCAAGGACGTTTTATTTTTTTATTAAGCTATTACTTGGTGCTACTTAAATTATTTTCTTTATTTTATTATTACTTCATGTTACTCTTTATTTTTGGCATTATTCTCTGTTAGTTTTTACGTTCTCCTCTTCCCCTCTCTTCTCTTCACTTTTTGCTCCCTAAAAGTTTACTTAAAAATGATTTTATCTGTGGATACTAGGATTATCGCTCCTCTGTCATCATCGTCGTTCATGAATCAGGTGTGGGATCTGAACTTTGTTCACAATTCTTATCTGTTATTTTGTTTTGTGAATTTTGGCTTTCGACTTTTACTTGACCGTATGTGTAACGCCCTGATTTTCGAGATTTTTCGGGTTTTGTGAATTTTAGTGAAATTTTAAAATTTTGGTGTTCTAAAGGTTGAAAATGTATGTACATGTGTTAGTGGGCCTTTAGAAGGCCCAAGCTTAAGTTAAAACCCGATAAAATATTAAGTTGGATTTTCAAGTGAAAGGGGACTTGGTTAAGTGGGCCTTTAAGAAAAACCGTGTAAAATATGTCACAAAGGGAGCCTTGGTAGAGTGGCAAGGTGGCGCCACTAAGCTCCTAAAAAAGTGGCGCCTAAGTGGGTATTCAAGGACAAGGGTTCGAGTTGCAAGGTAAGCGTAGTGTTCTTTTTAATTTTTAAGCATGTGCCGGGCATGTGACTAACTTAAGTGAATTTTGGCAAGGGCTTTAGGGACTTGGGCCTATTGCTTTAGAGAGATTATTAGGGTTTTATCTTTTTCTATTTTCTGTCATAAGAATTAGGGCTAGCCACCATAGGTATAATCTTCTCTTTTACTGTCAAAAAAGCCAAAACTTGCCTCCCTAGAAAGCTTCTAGCCGATTTCTTCTTCTTCACCTCTACCATTATTTTCTTCACTTTTCTTTTTCCTCTTTGATCTCTTCCCTAGCCGAACACCCTTTTTACTCAGATCCACTCTTTCTTTTGCTCCCATCCTTCTCAAAACCACCCATAGCCGATTGTTCAAAGTGCCAGAATCCCGAAAGCTACTTCCTTTTGCCGAATCCTTCTAAGCCAAATTACCCCTGTTCCTTTCACCTGTTGTGGCCGATTACTACATCCCCTTGAGCCACATCATTGTCGACACCATCACTCAAACCCATAGTCCAAATCGTCATCTTCTTTACTTGGTGAAAAGCCGAAATCACCATAGTTTTAGGGAGATAGCCGAATTTGTAGATCTTAGAAATAAGGGTTCTACTAACATTTAAGGGTTAGATCTACTTCAGATCTTAGTTAGAGTCAAGGTAAAAGCAGTGGTAAGTGGTTATCAACTCAGATCTTTAAGATATTTCATACTTTGGAAAAGCCGAAAGTCCCTAAAGTTAGGGAGGTTGTCAATTTAGTCTATTAGTGATTTAAAGTAGTATTTTGGTTCTTTTTGGGTGTTAGTTAGCAAGGAAGGTGATCAACCAAGGAGTGGAAGGCATCGGTATCATCAGATCTAGATCTAGTGCATCTAAATCGACAGAGGTAAGTTTTCATGGCCATTAAGGGTGTGGCCGAATGTGGTAAGGGATTTTGGTTGTAGTTTTCATAGATCTATTGATTAATCACTTAGATAATGGATTGTAGGAATGGACGCATAGAAAATCTCGTCAGTGGAACTACAAATCAGGTGTGTGCTTCAAACACCTTCATTGTTCAAATCGGCAAAAGTCGAAAAGCTAAAATGCCGAAGTTTTGGCATTTTGAGGGCTTGTGAGCGTGCGAATGCTCTCAAGTTGGTAGGAAAAAGTTGGATTTGGAACCGGCACTGGTAGGAGAGTTTGCCGCGGAATTTTGGGCACTTTGGTAAGTTGGGCCTCGGTGGGTCGAATATAGGCCCAATGGGCTTTTGGGCCCATTTGGGATAAGAATAGGTTTAAAGGTAATAATATGGACTATAGTCGTGAAAACTATTAAAACGAGTAATGGATTAAAGATTAAGACTTAAATGGGCTTAACGGCCTAATTGACATGGTAGGGCCCATTAAGGGTTTTAGGGCCTAAGGGTTAAAACTGATAAACTGAATTAAATGAGTTTCTGTAACAACCACTGTAATAGTAGAGGCTGTAATAATAATAAAAACTGTAATAAGAGAACAGAATTACTGAAATACCCTTAGGGTGAGAAATTACTGATTTACCCCTAGGTGAAAAATTACCATTATACCCCAGGGCTAGAATCGACTGTACTGTTGACATGACTGTTTCTGTTACTGCATATCATGATATATGTATGTTTGATGCATGGGTTGGGTTTATATTGGAGGAAGTGTGAGTGGCACTACCACGTTACTAAAAGGGGCTATGCCTCGTACTATTCTGAAAGGGGCTTTGCCTCGTCTACTGTTTATCTGAGCAGCTATGCTGCAACTATGGTGTGTGGGCTGGGTGGGTCGAGTTATTCCCCACATGGTGTGTTGGCTGGTACGGGTGGTGTGTAGCGATTGGTGGGTTGAGTGGTCTCCCCAATTGTGTTGCATTAATACCATTATACTGTACTGTACTGTTATGGGCCTATGGGCCAAACTGTTATATGAATAGGGCTTCGGCCCAGTATCTGTTATAGGGCTTTGGCCCAGTATCTATATTTTGAATAGGGCTTCGGCCCAATAACTGACTGAGACTGGTTAGGGCTCAGGCCCAGTGGGCTCGAGCCGATGTGGGCTTTAGATGGGTTCTGCACACACTGAGTTTCTCAAACTCACCCTTTTCTTTTCCATCCTTGTAGGAGAGCCCTAGAGCGTGACTTAGATGCTGGGAGGGATTCAGAGTGGCCACGAAGACTGAACTCGCATTTTAATTGGTTTATTAATTTAATTACTTTTTACCATTGGTTTTATTTTGTTATGGGTTGTAATAAGGCCACTATACTTGTTTTTATTTGGGATTTTCAACTGTTTTATTTCAACCACAACTACACACCGTTTTCGTAACAAATATTTTCTTAACCAACCTGACAATACAAATGGCTAAGTAGGATAATAAGGTTAAAATGAATCGCTTAACAAATGGAATAGAGATTAAGTTGAATAATTATTAAAACAGGAATTTCCAAAAAAATCAAGCATTGCTTTTCAAAACTCACCATCGGACTTAGTAAATAGGGCGGCGTAGGATAGTCTAGGTGATGTAGCACACCGGACATGGCCATAACATTTGGGCCGGGTTTGGGGTGTTACATTTAGTGGTATCAGAGCCAAGTTGCAACAACTCGGCTGTGGATCGGGTCCAAAAAGGGTGTTCAAAATTTTTATGCTCATAAAGGGTATTTTTGGAAAATCAGATTTTCTGGAAGAATTTTTGTTTTCGAAGTGATTTTTTTTCAAACTTGTCTTTTCTAAAATATGTTTAAAGAATTATTTTTTTTAAGGTCTAAAATTTTTATTTTTTGGAATCTGGTACTTCGAGATGTGGCACACTGAATCCCCGGCACCAAGTTGTAAGTATTTTCTGCCTTAAATTCTGTACTGTACTAAAAATAAAACTGTAGATAGTACTGAGCCTTGGATATGATACTATTGGTGAGGTAGTATTAAGGCTATAAAACTGAGACTGTAGGGTAAACTAAACCCTAGGAAACTGAGACAATAGCTAGGTTACGATCGCGCGAACACAACTCTGAAACTTTATCTGTTCATAAGATATTCTGTAATAAACAACTGAAACATTAACTTATGTTATAAAATTCGTAAATCAGATAATCGATATGAGTACAAGAGCTGCTCGTGGACGAGGCCGTGGACGAGGCCAAGTTAATGCTCAAGCTGGATCGTCGTCTTTTGAGCATATGCCAGCTGGAGAGGCACAACCACCGATTGAGGATAATGGGCCATACGATCGGGCCGCAGGGGACGACGCTCTGTCCCAGGCCATGCTAAGAGTTCTGGAAAGGGTGGCTGGAGCCAATGTCGGGCCCATGAATAGGGGGTCCATTTCTGAGCGACTCCAGGCCAATGGAGCAGAAGTTTTTAGGGGCATATCTGGAGTGGCCCCGAATGCGGCTGAATACTGGCTGGAAGCCACGGAGTGAATTATGGATGACTTAGACTGCTCAGTGGAGCAGAAGTTAAAAGGAGCGGTATCATTGCTGAGGGACGAGGCGTATCAATGGTGTATCACCGTGAGAGAGGGTACCCTAGCTGAGAGGGTAACCTGGGAATTGTTTAAGCAGTCTTTTAAGGCGAAATATATTGGGGCTAGTTATGTGGACGCACGAAGGAAGGAATTTCTGAACCTGACCCAGGGTAATAAGACCGTGGTTGAATATGAGGCAGAATTTCTGCGACTAAGCCGGTATGCTAGCGGCATTGTTTCCACCGAATATAAGCGCAGTGTTCGGTTTAAGGATGGCCTCAGAGATGAGTTGAGAGTTTTGATAGCGCCGTAGAGGGACTGCCATTTTGCTGCACTGGTGGAGAAGGCTAAGATAGCCGAGGAAGTAAAGCAAGATGAAAGGCAGAATTGCGATGGGGATCGCAACCGTTTTAAGAGAGATTCTGGAACATCAGGAGCTGCAAACTAGAATTTTAAGAGGGCTAGAGTAGAAGAACCAGTGCGAGCTGTGCCAGTGAATGTTGTTAGACCATAGGCTTGTGGAGACTGTGGCAGAGTTCATCGAGGAGAATGTTGGAAACGCAGTGGAGCTTGTTTTCGTTGTGGGTTTAAGGATCATCAAGTTAAGGACTACCCACAGAAGCTAGTTTAGGCTCAAGCTGTTGATCAGAGGGTTGCTCAGCCTGTGCAAGGAGGACTGCCACCGCCAAGGGGCCGTGGTCAAGGTAGAGGAGGCAATGGTAATAGACGCGGTCGTGGAGCACCTGGCAGGGGTGCTGGTAATGCTGAGGCTTGTCAGCCAGCCTTAGTGTATGCTGCTTGCCGTCGCGAGGGGGGTGATGCACCTGATGTTATAACAGGTATGTTCTTAATATCTCATACACCATATACTGCTTTAATTGATGTGGGTTTGACGCATTCGTATGTTGCTTGTGAAATTTTTGGGTTGTTAGGTGTGCATTCTGAGGAGACTGTGAGTGGGGTCATAGTAGTTAGTCCTTTAGGTCACTCTGTTAAAGTAGAAAAACTATTTAGGGAAGTGCCTTTAGAGACTCAGGGTTGGATCTTTACTGGAGATGTAATGGAGCTAGCTTTTGGAGAATTCGACTTGATTTTGGGCATAGACTGGTTAACCAAGCACAAGGCAATGCTGGATTGCGCGGCCAAAAGAATGGTATTAAGAATAACCGAAGGCGAGGAGGTGATGGTTATTGGTGAACGTAGGGACTATTTGTCCAATGTGGTTTCTGCTTTAAGGGCTGAAAGGTTGATGCACAAAGGTTGTGAAGCATACTTGGCATACGTAAGTCAAACTGAACCCAAAGGGGTAACAGTGGAGACAGTGAGGACGGTTAATGAATTTCAAGATGTTTTTCCTGAGGAGCTTTCTAGATTACCTCCTAACCAAGAAGTTGAATTTGGGATCGATCTGTTACCTGTAACAGCTCCAGTGCCCATTGCGCCTTACAGAATGGCACCAAAGGAGCTAGTGGAATTGGAAGCCCAGATTCAAGAGTTGTTAGATAGGGGCCTCATTAGACCGAGTGTGTCTCCGTGGGGAGCACCGGTACTGTCTGTGAAAAAGAAGGATGGACCAATGCGTATGTGAATCGATTATCACCAGTTGAACAAACTGACGATAAAGAACAAGTACCCTCTGCCGAGAATAGACGATTTGTTCGACCAGCTTCAAGAAGCTTCTGTGTTTTCCAAGATCGACCTTCGATATAGATACCATCAGTTAAGGGTAAAGGAGGTGGATGTGCATAAGACGGCATTCAGAACTCGCTATGGCCACTACGAGTTTTTGGTTTTGCCATTTGGATTGACGAATGCACCGGCAGCTTTTATGGACTTAATGAACCGAGTATTTCAGTCGTACTTGGTCCTTTTGTGGTCGTCTTTATTGACGATATATTGGTGTATTTGGAAACAGAGGAGAAGCATGATTAGCATCTTAGAATTGTCCTGCAAATTCTAAGAGAAAAGCAACTGTATGTGAAATTTAGTAAGTGTGAATTTTGGCTGCGAGAAGTGACTTTTCTGGGGCATGTTGTTTCCGCTGAGGGAATTAGGGTGGATCCTCGCAAGATTGAGGCAGTTCTGGATTGGAAGCCGCTAAGGACAGTGTCTGAAAGTCGTAGTTTTCTGGGTTTGGCAGGTTATTATAGAAGGTTTGTTAAGGGGTTCTCCATCATCGCGGCTCCGTTAACGAAATTGTTAAGGAAGGGAGTAGTCTTTAATTGGACTGAGAGGCAGCAGAAAGCTTTTGACAAGCTGAAAAAGGTGTTGACTGAGGCACCAGTGTTGATTCAGCCAGAATCTAGGAAGGACTTTACGGTTTATAGCGATACTTCGCATCAGGGATTAGGTTGTGTGCTAATGCAAGAGGGTAAGGTGGTTACTTATGCTTCGCGGTAGCTTAAGCCTCACGAGGCGAATTACCCTACGCAAGATTTGGAGTTGGCAGCGGTGGTGTTTGTATTAAAAATATGGAGACACTACCTTTATGGGGAAAAGTGTATTATATACACTGACCATAAAAGTCTCAAATATCTTTTAACTCAGAAGGAGTTGAATCTTAGGCAATGGAGATGGATAGAGGTTCTTAAGGACTATGACTGTTCGATTGAATACCACCCTGGCAAGGCTAATATGGTGGCTGATGCACTGAGTGGAATGACCGTTGCTGAGTTAAAGGCCATGTTTGCTCGTTTGAGTTTGTATGATGATGGGAGCTTGCTAGCAGAGTTGCAAGTAAAACCGACTAGGACTAAGAGAATCAAAGAGTTACAGTTGAAGGATAATTCGTTGATTCCTCGATTTCAGCAAGTCAAGAATGGTGAGAGTGAGGATTTTAGACTGAATTCTGATAGGGTTCTTTGTTTCCGTGGGAGAATCTGCGTTCCTAAGGACTCTGATTTAAGGCAGTTGATTTTGGGTGAGGCTCATGGTGGACCTTATGCTATGCACCCTGGAGGTAATAAGTTGTATAAAGATTTGCGAGAGGTTTATTGGTGGCCTAAACTTAAGCGAGAGGTGACTGAGTTCGTTGGGAAATGTCTGACGTGTCAGCAAGTTAAAGCTGAGCACCAATTGCCTTCTGGATTGTTGCAGCTAGTGAAGATTTCGCAGTGGAAATGGGAAAGAGTAACGATGGATTTTGTCAGTGGGTTGCCTTTAACACCTTCGAAGAAAGACTCTGTATGGCTAATCGTGGATAGGTTGACAAAGTCTGCTCATTTTATACCGGTCAGAACCGATTACTCACTGCAGAAGTTGGCGAAATTGTATGTAGTAGAGATTGTGCGTTTGCATGGGGTGCCAGTTTCGATAATTTCTGATCGAGATCCTAGATTTACATCTCGATTCTGGAAGAAGTTGCATGAGGCGTTAGGTACGCGATTAGACTTCAGTACTGCATTTCAACCTCAGACAGATGGTCAGTCTGAAAGGGTCATTCAAGTGTTGGAAGAGATATTAAGAGGATGCGTTATCGACTTTCGTGGTAGTTGGGAAGATTATTTACTGTTGGCGGAATTTGCATACAACAACAGTTATCAAGCAAGTATTCAGATGGCTCCATATGAGGCACTTTATGGGCGAAGATGTCGTACTCCTACTTGTTGGACAGAGTTGGGAGAGCGCCAAGTTCTTGGACAAAAATTAGTGGCAGATATAGAGAGCAAGGTTAAACTAATTCGTGATCGGTTAAAAGAAGCATCTGATAGGCAAAAGTCATATGCTAACCTTAAGCGTGAGGAAATTGAGTTTGCTATTGGAGATAGTGTATTCCTTAAGGTTTCACCGTGGAAGAAGGTCTTGAGTTTTGGTAAAAAGGGCAAATTAAGTCCGCGGTTTATTGGGCCTTATAGGATTCTCAAGCGGATTGGGCCAGTAGCATATCAGTTGGAGTTGCCACCAGAATTGGATCGTATCCACGACGTTTTTCATGTATCTATGCTAAGACGGTATCGGTCGGACCCTTCGCATATTGTACCAGTAGAGGAGATTGCAGTAGATACCGATTTGACCTTCGAGGAAGAGCCTATGCAAATCTTAGATCGTGAAGTCAAAGTCTTAAGGAGGAAGTCTGTTCCATTGGTTAAGGTGCTATGATGCAACCATGGTAGAGAAGAAGCTATGTGGGAGCCAGAAGAAGCGATGCGTCAACAATACCCTCAATTATTTGGATCAGGTAAATTTCGAGGCTGAAATTTCTTTAAGGGGGTAGAGTTGTAACGCCCTGATTTTCGAGATTTTTCGTGTTTTGTAAATTTTAGTGAAATTTTAAAATTTTGGTGTTCTGAAGGTTGAAAACGTATGTACATGTGTTAGTGGGCCTTTAGAAGGCCCAAGCTTAAGTTAAAACCTGGTAAAATATTAAGTTGGATTTTCAAGTGAAAGGGAACTTGGTTAAGTGGGCCTTTAAGAAAAACCGTGTAAAATATGTCACAAAGGGAGCCTTGGTAGAGTGGCAAGGTGGCGCCACTAAGCTCCTAAAAAAGTGGCGCCTAAGTGGGTATTCAAGGACAAGGGTTCGAGTTGCAAGGTAAGCGTAGTGTTCTTTTTAATTTTTAAGCATGTGCCGGGCATGTGACTAACTTAAGTGAATTTTGGCAAGGGCTTTAGGGACTTGGGCCGATTGCTTTGGAGAGATTATTAGGGTTTTATCCTTTTCTATTTTCTGTCATAAGAATTAGGGCTAGCCACCATAGGTATAATCTTCTCTTTTACTATCAGAAAAGCCGAAACTTGCCTCCCTAGAAAGCTTCTAGCCGATTTCTTCTTCTTCACCTTTACCATTATTTTCTTCACTTTTCTTTGTCCTCTTTGATCTCTTCCCTAGCCGAACACCCTCCTTACTCAGATCCACTCTTTCTTTTGCTCCCATCCCTCTCAAAAACTCCCATAGCCGATTGTTCAAAGTGCTAGAATCCTGAAAGCTACTTCCTTTTGCCGAATCCTTCTAAGTCGAATTACCCCTGTTCCTTTCACCTGTTGTGGTCGATTACTACATCCCCTTGAGCCACATCATTGTCGACACCATCACTCAAACCCATAGTCCAAATCGTCATCTTCTTTACTTGGTGAAAAGCCGAAATCACCATAGTTTTAGGGAGATAACCGAATTTGCAAATCTCAAAGATAAGGGTTCTACTAACATTTAAGGGTTAGATCTACTTCAGATCTGAGTTAGAGTCAAGGTAAAAGCAGTGGTAAGTGGTTATCAACTCAGATCTTTAAGATATTTCATACTTTGGAAAAGCCGAAAGTCCCTAAAGTTAGGGAGGTTGTCGATTTAGTCTATTAGTGATTCAAAGTAGTATTTTGGTTCTTTTCGGGTGTTAGTTAGCAAGGAAGGTGATCAACCAAGGAGTGGAAGCCATCGGTATCATCAGATCTAGATCTAGTGCATCTAAATCGACAGAGGTAAGTTTTTATGGCCATTAAGGGTGTGGCTAAATGTGGTAAGGGATTTTGGTTGTAGTTTTCGTAGATCTATTGATTAATCACTTAGATAATGGATTGTAGGAATAGGTGCATAGAAAATCTCGTCAGTGGAACTACAAATCAGGTGTGTGCTTCGAACACCTTCATTGTTCAAATCAGCAAAAGCTGAAAAGCTGAAATGCCGAAATTCTGGCATTTTGAGGGCTTGTGAGCGTGCGAATGCTCTCAAGTTGGTAGGGAAAAGTTGGATTTGGAACCGACACTGGTAGGAGAGTTTTTCGTGAAATTTTAGGCACTTTGGTAAGTTGGGCCTCGGTGGGCCGAATATAGGCCCAATGGGTTTTTGGGCCCATTTGGGATAAAAATATGTTTAAAGGTTATAATATGGACTATAGTCGTAAAAACTGTTAAAACGAGTAATAGATTAAAGATTAAGACTTAAATGGGCTTAACGGCCTAATTGCCATGGTATGGCCCATTAAAGGTTTTAGGGCCTAAGGGCTAAAACTGATAAACTGAATTAAATGAGTTTCTGTAACAACCACTGTAATAGTAGAGGCTGTAATAATAATAAAAACTGTAATAGGAGAATAGAATTACTGAAATACCCTTAGGGTGAGAAATTACTGATTTACACCTGGGTGAAAAATTACCATTATACCCCAAGGCTAGAATCGACTGTACTGTTAACATGGCTGTTTCTGTTACTGCATATCATGATGTATGTATGTTTGATACATGGGTTGGGTTTATATTGGAGGAAGTGTGAGTGGCACTGCCACGTTACTAAAAGGGGCTATGCCTCGTACTGTTCTGAAAGGGGCTTTGCCTCGTATATTGTTTATCTGAGCAGCCATGCTGCAACTATGATGTGTGGGCTGGGTGGGTCGAGTTATTCCCCACATGGTGTGTTGGCTGGTACGGGTGGTGTGTAGCGGTTGGTGGGTAGAATAGTCTCCCCAATTGGGTTGCATAGATACTGTTATACTGTACTGTACTGTTATGGGCCTATAGGCCAAACTGTTATATGAATAGGGCTTCGACCCAGTATCTGTTATAGGGCTTTGGCCCAGTATCTGTATTCTGAATAGGGCTTCGGCCCAGTAACTAACTGAGACTGGTTAGGGCTCAGGCCTAGTGGGCTCGAGCCGATGTGGGCTTTGGATGGGTTCTGTACACACTGAGTTCCCCAAACTCACCCTTTTCTTTTCCATCCTTGCAGGAGAGCCCTAGAGCGTGACTTGGATGTTGGGAGGGATTCAAAGTGGCCACGAAGACTGAACTCACATTTTAATTGGTTTATTAATTTAATTACTTTTTACCATTGGTTTTATTTTGTTATGGGTTGTAATAAGGCCACTATACCTGTTTTTATTTGGGATTTTCAACTGTTTTATTTCAACCACAACTACACACCGTTTTCGAAAATTTAACAAATGTTTTCTTAACCAACCTGGCAATACAAATGGCTAAGTAGGATAATAAGGTTAAAATGAATTGCTTAACAAATGGAATAGAGATTAAGTTGAATAATTATTAAAATGGGAATTTCCAAAAAAATCAAGCATTGCTTTTCAAAACTCACCATCGGACTTAGTAAATAGGGCGGCGTAGGATAGTCTAGGTGATGTAGCACACCGGACATGGCCATAACGTCTGGGCCGGGTTTAGGGTGTTACATTTAGTAGTATCAGAGCCAGGTTGCAACAACTCGGCTATAGATCGGGTCCAAAAAGGGTGTTCAAAATTTTTAAGCTCATAAAGGGTATTTTTGAAAAATCAGATTTTTTTGGAAGAATTTTTGTTTTTAAAGTGATTTTTTTTCAAACTTGTCTTTTCTGAAATATGTTTAAAGAATTATTTTTTTAAGGTCTAAAATTTTTATTTTTTTGGAATCTGGTACTTCGAGAGGTGGCACATTGAATCCCCAGCACCAAGTTGTAAGTATTTTCTGCCTTAAATTCTGTACTGTACTGAAAATAAAACTGTAGATAGTACTGAGCCTTGGATATGATATTATAGGTGAGGTAGTATTAAGGCTATAAAACTGAGACTGTAGGGTAAACTAAACCCTAGGAAACTGAGACAGTAGCTAGGCTACGATCGCGCGAACACAACTCTGAAACTTTATCTGTTCATAAGATATTCTGTAATAAACAACTGAAACATTAACTGATGTTATAAAATTCGTAAATCAGATAATCGATATGAGTACAAGAGCTGCTCGTGGACGAGGTCGTGGATGAGGCTGAGTTAGTGCTCAAGCTGGATCGTTGTCTTCTAAGCATATGCCAGCTGGTGAGGCACGACCACCAGTTGAGGATAATGGGCCGTGTGATCGGGCCGCAGGGGACGACGCTCTGTCCCAGGCCATGTTGAGAGTTCTGGAAAGGGTGGCTGGAGCCAATGTCAGGCCCATGAATAGGGGGTCCATTTCTGAGGGACTCCGGGCCAATGGAGCAGAAGTTTTTAGGGGCATATCTGGAGTGGCCCCGAATGTGGCTGAATACTGGCTGGAAGCCACGGAGCGAATTATGGATGACTTGGACTGCTCAGTGGAGTAAAAGTTAAAAGGAGCGGTATCGTTGCTGAGGGACGAGGCGTATCAATGATGGATCACCGTGAGAGAGGGTACCCCAGCTGAGAGGGTAACCTGGGAATTGTTCAAGCAGCCTTTTAAGGCGAAATATATTGGGGCTAGTTGACGCACAAAGGAAGGAATTTCTGAACCTGACCCAGGGTAGTAAGACTGTGGCTAAATATGAGGCAGAATTTCTGCGACTAAGCCGGTATGCTAGCGGCTTTGTTTCCACCGAATATGAGCATAGTGTTCTGTTTGAGGATGACCTCAGAGATGAGCTGAGAGTATTGATAGCGCTGCAGAGGGAGCGTGATTTTGTTGCACTGGTGGAGAAGGCTAAGATAGCCGAGGAAGTGAAGTAAGATGAAAGGCAGAATCGCGATAGGGATCACAACCGTTTTAAGAGAGATTCTGGAACATCAAGAGTTACAAACTGGAATTTTAAGAGGGCTAGAGTAGAAGAACCAGTGCGAGCTGTGCCAGTGAATGTTGTTAGACCACAGGCTTGTGGAGACTGTGGCAGAGTTCATCAAGGAGAATGTTGGAATGCAGTGGAGCTTGTTTTCGTTGTGGGTCTAAGGATCATCAAGTTAAGGACTGCCCACAGAAGCCAGCTCAGGCTCAAGCTGTTGATCAGAGGGTTGCTCAGCCTGCGCGAGGAGGACTGCCACCGCCAAGGGGCCGTGGTCAAGGTAGAGGAGGCAATGGTAATAGACGTGGTCGTGGAGCACCTGGCAGGGGTGCTGGTAATGCTGAGGCTCGTCAGCTTGCCTTAGTGTATACTGCTCACCGTCGCGAGGAGGGTGATGCACATGATGTTATAATCGGTACGTTCTTAATATCTCATACACCATATACTACTTTAATTGATGTGGGTTTGACGCATTCGTATGTTGCCTGTGAAATTTTTGGGTCGTTAGGTGTGCATTCTGAGGAGACTGTGAGTGGGGTCACAGTAGTTAGTCCTTTAGGTCACTCTATTAAAGTAGACAAACTATTTAGGGAAGTGCCTTTAGAGACTCAGGGTTGGATCTTTACTGGAGATTTAATGGAGCTACCTTTTGGAGAATTCGACTTGATTTTAGGCATAAACTGGTTAACCAAGCACAAGGCAACGCTGGATTGCGCGGCCAAAAGAATGGTATTGAGAACAACTGAAAGCGAGGAGGTGATGGTTACTGATGAACGTAGGGACTATTTGTCCAATGTGGTTTCTGCCTTAAGGGCTGAAAGGTTGATGCGCAAAGGTTGTGAAGCATACTTGGCGTACGTATGTCAAACTAAACCTGAAGGGGTGACAGTGGAGACAGTAAGGACGGTTAATGAATTTCAAGATGTTTTTCTTGAGGAGCTTCCTGGATTACCTCCTAACCGAGAAGTTGAATTTGGGATCGATCTGTTGCCTGTAACTGCTCCAGTGTCCATTGCGCCTTACAGAATGGCACCAAATGAGCTAGTGGAATTGAAAGCCCAGATTCAAGAGTTGTTAGATAGGGGCCTCATTAGACCGAGTGTGTCTCCGTGGGGAGTACCGGTACTGTTCGTGAAAAAGAAGGATGGAACGATGCGTATGTGCATCGATTATCACCAGTTGAACAAACTGACGATAAAGAACAAGTACCCTCTGCCGAGAATAGACGATTTGTTCGACCAGCTTCAAGAAGCTTCTGTGTTTTCCAAGATCGACCTTCGATATAGATACCATCAGTTAAGGGTAAAGGAGGTGGATGTGCATAAGACGGCATTCAGAACTCGCTATGGCCACTACGAGTTTTTGGTTTTGCCATTTGGATTGACGAATGCACCGGCAGCTTTTATGGACTTAATGAACCGAGTATTTCAGTCGTACTTGGTCCTTTTGTGGTCGTCTTTATTGACGATATATTGGTGTATTCGGAAACAAAGGAGAAGCATGATGATCATCTTCGAATTGTCCTGTAAATTCTGAGAGAAAAGCCACTGTATGCAAAATTTAGTAAGTGTGAATTTTGGCTGCGAGAAGTGACTTTTCTGGGGCATGTTGTTTCCGCTGAGGGAATTAGGGTGGATCCGCGCAAGATTGAGGCAGTTCTGGATTGGAAGCCGCTAAGGACAGTGTCTGAAATTCGTAGTTTTCTGGGTTTGGTAGGTTATTAGAGAAGGTTTGTTGAGGGGTTCTCTATCATCGCGGCTCTGTTAATGAAGTTGTTAAGGAAGGGAGTAGCCTTTAATTGGACTGAGAGGCAGCAGGAAGCTTTTGACAAGCTGAAAAAGGTGTTGACTGAGGCGCCAGTGTTGATTCAGCCAGAATCTGGGAAGGACTTTACGGTTTATAGCGATGCTTCGCATCTGGGATTAGGTTGTATGCTAATGCAAGAGGGTAAGGTGGTTGCTTATGCTTCGCAGCAGCTTAAGCCTCACGAGGCGAATTACCCTACGCATGATTTGGAGTTGGCAGCGGCGGTGTTTGTATTGAAAATCTAGAGACACTACCTTTATGGGGAAAAGTGTATTATATACACTGACCATAAAAGTCTCAAATATCTGTTAACTCAGAAGGAGTTGAATCTTAGGCAATGGAGATGGATAGAGTTTCTTAAGGACTATGACTGTTCGATTGAATACCACCCTGGCAAGGCTAATGTAGTGGCTGATGCACTGAGTCGAAAGACCGTTGCTGAGTTAAAGGCCATGTTTGCTCGTTTGAGTTTGTATGATGATGGGAGCTTGCTAGCAGAGTTGCAAGTAAGACTGACTTGGACTGAGAGAATCAAAGAGTTACAGTTGAAGGATGATTCGTTGATTCCTTGATTTCAGCAAGTCAAGAATGGTGAGAGTGAGGATTTTAGACTGAATTCTGATGGGGTTCTTTTTTTCCGTGGGAGAATCTGCGTTCCTAAGGACTCTGATTTAAGGCAGTTGATTTTGGGTGAGGCTCATGGTGGACCTTATGCTATGCACCCTGGAGGTAATAAGTTGTATAAAGATTTGCGAGAGGTTTATTGGTGGCCTGGACTTAAGCGAGAGGTGACTAAGTTTGTTGGGAAATGTCTGACGTGTCTGCAAGTTAAAGCTGAGCACCAATTGCCTTCTGGATTGTTGCAGCCAGTGAAGATTCCGCATGGAAATAGGAAAGAGTAATGATGGATTTTGTGAGTGGGTTGCCTTTAACACCTTCGAAGAAAGACTCCGTATGGGTAATCGTGGATAGGTTGACGAAGTTTGCTCATTTTATACCGGTCAGAACCGATTACTCACTGCAGAAGTTAGCCAAATTGTATGTAACAGAGATTGTGCGTTTGCATGGGGTGCTAGTTTTGATAATTTCTGATCGAGATCCTAGATTTACATCTCGATTCTGGAAGAAGTTGCATTAGACGTTTGGTACGCGATTGGACTTCAGTACTGCATTTCACCCTTAGACAGATGATCAGTCTGAAAGGGTCATTCAAGTGTTGGAAGACATGTTAAGAGGATGCGTTATCGACTTTCGTGGTAGTTGGGAAGATTATTTACCGCTGGCGGAATTTGCATACAACAACAGGTATCAAGGAAGTATTCAGATGGCTCCATATGAGGCACTTTATGGGCGAAGATGTCGTACTCCTACTTGTTGGATAGAGTTGGGAGAGCGCCAAGTTCTTGGACCAGAATTAGTGGCAGATATAGAGAGCAAGGTTAAACTGATTCGTGACCGGTTAAAGGAAGCATCTGATAGGCAAAAGTCATATGCTAACCTTAAGCGTAAGGAAATTGAGTTTGCTGTTGGAGATAGAGTATTCCTTAAGGTTTCACCGTGGAAGAAGGTCTTTAGGTTTGGTAAAAAGGGCAAATTAAGTCCGCAGTTTATTGGGCCTTATAGGATTCTCAAGCGGATTGGGCCAGTAGCATATCAGTTGGAGTTGCCACCAGAGGTGGATCGTATCCATGACGTTTTTCACGTGTCTATGCTAAGCAGTATCGGTTGGACCCTTCGCATATTGTACCAGTAGAGGAGATTGCAGTAGATACCGATTTGACCTTTGAGGAAGAGCCTGTGCAAATCTTAGATCGTGAAGTCAAAGTCTTAAGAAGGAAGTCTGTTCCATTGGTTAAGGTGCTATAGCACAACCATGGTAGAGAAGAAGCTACGTGGGAGCCAGAAGAAGCGATGCATCAACAATACCCTCAATTATTTGGATCAAGTAAATTTTAAGGCCAAAATTTCTTTAAGGGGGTAGAGTTGTAACGCCCTAATTTTCTGGATTTTTCGGGTTTTGTGAATTTTAGTGAAATTTTAAAATTTTGGTGTTCTGAAGGTTGAAAATGTATGTACATGTGTTAGTGGGCCTTTAGAAGGCCCAAGCTTAAGTTAAAACCCGGTAAAATATTAAGTTGGATTTTCAAGTGAAAGGGGACTTGGTTAAGTGGGCCTTTAAGAAAAACCGTGTAAAATATGTCACAAAGGGAGCCTTGGTAGAGTGGCAAGGTGGCGCCACTAAGCTCCTAAAAAAGTGGCACCTAAGTGGGTATTCAAGGACAAGGGTTCAAGTTGCAAGGTAAGCGTAGTGTTCTTTTTAATTTTTAAGCATGTGCCAGGCATGTGACTAACTTAAGTGAATTTCGGCAAGGGCTTTAGGAACTTGGGCCGATTGCTTTAGAGAGATTATTAGGGTTTTATCTTTTTCTATTTTCTGTCATAAGAATTAGGGCTAGCCACCATAGGTATAATCTTCTCTTTTACTGTCAGAAAAGCCGAAACTTGCCTCCCTAGAAAGCTTCTAGCCGATTTCTTCTTCTTCACCTTTACCATTATTTTCTTCACTTTTCTTTGTCCTCTTTGATCTCTTCCCTAGCTGAACACCCTTCTTACTCAGATCCACTCTTTCTTTTGCTCCCATCCCTCTCAAAAACACCCATAGCCGATTGTTCAAAGTGCCAGAATCCCGAAAGCTACTTCCTTTTGCCGAATCCTTCTAAGCCAAATTACCCCTGTTCCTTTCACCTATTGTGGCCGATTACTACATCCCCTTGAGCCACATCATTGTCGACACCATCACTCAAACCCATAGTCCAAATTGCCAACTTCTTTACTTGGTGAAAAGCCGAAATCACCATAGTTTTAGGGAGATGGTCGAATTTGCAAATCTCAGAGATAAGGGTTCTACTAACATTTAAGGGTTAGATCTACTTCAGATCTTAGTTAGAGTCAAGGTAAAAGCAGTGGTAAGTGGTTATCAACTTAGATCTTTAAGATATTTCATACTTTGGAAAAGCTGAAAGTCCCTAAAGTTAGGGAGGTTGTCGATTTAGTCTATTAGTGATTTAAAGTAGTATTTTGGTTCTTTTTGGGTGTTAGTTAGCAAGGAAGGTGATCAACCAAGGAGTGGAAGGCATCGGTATCATCAGATCTAGTTCTAGTGCATTTAAATCGACAGAGGTAAGTTTTCATGGCCATTAAGGGTGTGGCCGAATGTGGTAAGGGATTTTGGTTGTAGTTTTCATAGATCTATTGATTAATCACTTAGATAATGGATTGTAGGAACGGGCGCATAGGAAATCTCATCAGTGGAACTGCAAATCAGGTGTGTGCTTCGAACACCTTCATTGTTCAAATCGGCAAAAGCCGAAAAGCCGAAATGCCGAAGTTCCGGCATTTTGAGGGCTTGTGAGCATGGCAATGCTCTCAAGTTGGTAGGGAAAAGTTGGATTTGGAACCGGCACTGGTAGGAGAGTTTGCCGCGGAATTTTGGGCACTTTGGTAAGTTGGGCCTCGGTGGGCTGAATATAGGCCCAATGGGCTTTTGGGCCCATTTGGGATATGAATAGGTTTAAAGGTAATAATATGGACTATAGTCGTAAAAACTGTTAAAACGAGTAATGGATTAAAGATTAAGACTTAAATGGGCTTAACGGCCTAATTGACATGGTATGGCCCATTAATGGTTTTAAGGCCTAAGGGCTAAAACTGATAAACTGAATTAAATGAGTTTCTGTAACAACCACTGTAATAGTAGAGGCTGTAATAATAATAAAAACTGTAATAAGAGAACAGAATTATTGAAATACCCTTAGGGTGAAAAATTACTGATTTACCCCTAGGTGAAAAATTACCATTATACCCCAGGGCTCGAATCGACTGTACTGTTGACATGACTGTTTCTGTTACTGCATATCATGATGTATGTATGTTTGATACATGGGTTGGGTTTATATTGGAGGAAGTGTGAGTGGCACTGCCACGTTACTAAAAGGAGCTATGCCTCGTACTGTTCTAAAAGGGGCTTTGCCTCGTATACTGTTTATCTGAGCAGCCATGCTGCAACTGTGGTGTGTGGGCTGGGTGGGTCGAGTTATTCCCCACATGGTGTGTTGGCTGGTACAGATGGTGTGTAGCGGTTGGTGGGTTGAGTAGTCTCCCCAATTGGGTTGCATTCATACCGTTATACTGTACTGTACTGTTATGGGCCTATGGGCCAAACTGTTATATGAATAGGGCTTTGGCCCAGTATCTATTATAAGGCTTTGGCCTAGTATCCGTATTCTGAATAGGGCTTTAGCCCAGTAACTGACTGAGACTGGTTAGGGCTCAGGCCTAGTGGGCTCGAGCCGGATGTGGGCTTTGGATGAGTTCTGCATACACTGAGTTTCCCAAATTCACCCTTTTCTTTTCCATCCTTGCAGGAGAGCCCTAGAGCGTGACTTGGATGCTGGGAGGGATTCAGAGTGGCCACGAAGACTGAACTTACATTTTAATTGGTTTATTAATTTAATTACTTTTTATTGTTGGTTTTATTTTGTTATGGGTTGTAATAAGGCCACTATACCTGTTTTTATTTGGGATTTTCAACTGTTTTATTTCAACCACAACTACACACCGTTTTCAAAAATTTAACAAATGTTTTCTTAACCAACCTGGCAATACAAATGGCTAAGTAGGATAATAAGGTTAAAATGAATCGCTTAACAAATGGAATAGAGATTAAGTTGAATAATTATTAAAACGGGAATTTCCAAAAAAATCAAGCATTGCTTTTCAAAACTCACCATCGGAGGGCGGCGTAGGATAGTCTAAGTGATGTAGCACACCGGACATGGCCATAACGTCTGGGCCGGGTTCAGGGTGTTACAGTATGCTAACCCGTTGGTTTGAGTTTTTAGTCAATGCAAGTTATGGAAAATCATCACTTTTTGATATGTGTTGATGTGGCAAAGGTTAGGGACTATTTTTGTGGCTAAAACGATGGTTTTGGGGCTATTTTGAGGTGGTTTCGTGATCACCTCGACAGCCACACAGACTTGTGACTGATTTAGGGCATAAGGATTAAACAGGGCATGTGCTTCGGGACACATGGTCATGCCTGGTGGCCATATGGGCATGTGAGTTACACGATCAGTTCACGGTTGTGCCCCTGCACCATACGGGCATGTGCCTCTATCACACAATCGTTTGCTACCCTTCACACAAGCGTTTAGACCCCCACACAGCCTAGATTGCTCCACACGGTCGGATCACATGGGCGTGTGGTCTTAACTCGCCAAATTCTAATATTAGGGCGATTTAAGTGCAATCGTGATTCTATGTGTTCCAACCCTCGGCTAAGCTTACTAAGGGTACATATGGCTTTGCTCTGACTGCGGTTTATGTATTACTTGTGATTGGTTGTACGAAAAGTTAGGTACTGAATCTAAGTGTATGAGTGTAGACACACTTCTGAAACTAATTGACTAATTGTGAATGACTGTCTGAAATTTCATTTTGAATTAGTACATCTATATACATACATCTGCATACACACATCTATATAAAAAGTTTTGGGTGGGATTCTTAGGACAAGGAAGACTGTTCTGATTTGGACAGCTGATGATCATCGTTGCCGAGCAACCCAAGATGACATCCTATGATATCGATATAGCGAATCACTGCATTGCACTGTACTGCATGTACGTTAGCTACGCTGTGTACCACTATCTGATTGGACAGTTTATACTGCACGTCTATACTGCGGTTTACCGCATTGCACAGTACAACTTATACACTAGCCTTGCTGCATAATATACGAGACTGGCAGTTTAACTGCACACTGATAGCCCTAATACCTAGAGGGTTGAGGGGAGTCCCAATACCCTGAGGGTCATGGACAATACTGATAATCATCATTACCGGGCAACCCGAGATGATATATTTAAAGAATTGTACTGAAAGGCTCTTAAGCCTAATATACTGGCAGCTCAGCTGCAAATTACTCTTTAGTGCCAAAACTGGTATTATTTGTAAGTGTAGGGATGGGTGGGTTGATTTAATGCCCACAGTAAGTGTAGGGTTAGACGGAGAGGTGTGTTGGTTAGATGGGTGAGTTTTATTTTATAACTCGGTTGCACTCAGATGCATCTGATTGAATCTGTTTGACTGAATGTGATATTGTGACTGTACTGTCCGACTGAAATGTCTGATTGCTCATGCCTATGAGAATTCTATAGATTTGTCTGTCTCTATACTGAGATGGACTAAGGCCCAACCTGATACTAATTTTGAAAAGGGCTTAGGCCCCGACTGTAACTATTGAGAATTACTGCTACTGTGTCTGAAAGGTATGTGAGACTGTGTGTGTCCGTTTGGCCCATATGACTGTAAAGTACGTATGGTGTGTGTTTGAATTTGGGCAAATTCACTCAACTGTCAGTTGTCTGTGAGTATGTTCTGGTTCTAAACTACTTCCAGTTCTCTGTATCCACTTCTGTAGTTTAACTGGTTTGATCTCACACTGAGCTCGAGTAGCTTACCCTCTCTTCTATTTCCCCTCTTAGGTACCTTTCTGATTTTCTAACGTCGGGCCCAGTACGTGGAGGTCTCGGACAGTGTCGATGGAGTGGATTATCCAGTTGTAATTCCTTGTTTTTATTATTTGTTAAGGTTGAACTGTAAGGATTTTATAATGCTATGGTACGATTTCCATTTTATGTTTTTATTCGTATATTTTTAACGGGTTTTATATTGAGTTTTATTGTAAATCTTTGCTAGATGGTTTTTAAACGATTTTAGATAATTTTGGTCCACTGAGATAAATCGTTTCGTAAAATTTTCCCACGACCACTTCTATGATCAATGTAGCATCCTAGATTCGTTCTAAACTCCTAGGCTGGGTTTGGGGTGTTACAAAAAATAATAGCAATATGGTGGAGAATATGTTAACAAATCTTGTGGCAAAAAGAAAAAGAAGAAAGAGATGGTAAAACTAGGTGTAGGTGACAACAACAATGGGAAAAAGAAAGAAAATTGAAGAGAAAAGAGGAGAGAAAGAGGGTGAATGGCTAGGGTAGGTAAAATTGAAGAGAAAAGAGGAGAGAAAGAGGGTGAATGGCTAGGGTAGGTAAAAGTTGAATTGAAGGCTGAAAAATACAATAAAAAATTATATTTATACTTAGGGTTCAAGGGTATGGCACGCATTAAAAAAATAAGGGATTTTGAAAATTTTAGTTATTTCGCAAGGGAAGGGTTTCGAACTTGGGACCTCATTTAATTTCCATGCTTTCTCATATTTCTTTTAACAATTAGGCTTCTTCCTCATTCTTGAAATAATTTTGCAATATTTGTTTTAAAAACAAGGCATGTCGCATACTAGGGTTTAAGGCAAATTTTGCAAAATAATAAAAATGGTGAGACAGAAGGTATTTGAACTTGGATTTCAAGGAACGTTTCACCAACACTTAACCAACAAACCAAAACCTCATTTATTTCCTAGAAATGCATATATAATTTTAAAAAAATAAGGCATGACCACTCTCTCTCAATCATCAAACCTGATTTTGCTAACACCCAATTTTCAGGATTTTACATCTTTTTTTCATCCTTTCAAAATAGATATTTATAGCAATAGTGATTCATATGAAATATAATATATTCCTCATTCACAATCTCAATATAAGATCCATTATAAATATCTTTTAAAACCAATGGATTAACCATCGTAATATATTAATATATTAGCTCTTCTAGAGCTTTTGGCTAATTTTATACTATCAAATATTGAAGTAATATTTGTTTTTTTAGTATCAAATAAGATAAATACTTTCTATCTATAATGATAGAATTTATTACTAAATTCTCATATCCTTCCTCAAATAATATTAACAGAAACAAAATATTTAGTCATATGCCACACGTGGCCAATAATCTTTCATATCATGTTGATAACATAACTTATCTTTACCCTTTGAAGAGTTATCTTGAGAACTCTCATTGTTCTCTTATTTATTACTATGTTCCCACTTTTAGTTGTCCATGATTATATCTTTTATTTTATTTATGTTTGCATTCACTTCAGGGAATGCAATAAATCTAGTAGGATAGATTTCTAAACGCCTCTATTGATTCTTTATTTCATAACCACCATCGCAAAACATGCGTAGATTTCAAATCAAAATCTATCTATTCATGTTGTCATGATTAGTCTCCAATCGCATCCTCAATTATAACAACAATCATGATCTCTATATTTTCATTTTCATAATTGTTATGTACTGCTACATTCACTTCAGTGAATGAAGCAAAACTAATGGGAAGAATTTCATAGTTTTTCACTAGTAACTTATTATTTTTCTTAGCCACTAGAAGGTATGAGATCGTTCGAAAATAATGTTAAAGTCAATTTCACAATATTGCTACTATAGGAGTGCATTAGATATTTGAATCATATAGTGTAATATATTCCTTCGGGGAATATAATACAAATACATGAGTATCTTATGTTATTTATGTATATGGTTTTAATGTAAAACACATGAAGGTTTTATTCAACATATATCTTCTTGATCTGAAGCATAATATTTTATTTTATAAAATTTTGCATCACAAGGAGCTAAAATATAAGCTCTTTGCTTTTTACAGTTTGATGCAATATTAGCTCTTCAAGAGCATATAATCATTTTATTGTATAACCTTAATGAATGCTTAATTTATTTTAAATAAAATTTTATTTATTCATATAAAAATAAAATGAATAGGTATAAATAAAACATATATTAAACGTAACAAATAATAAATTCATGTCACTAATTAATCATTGTGGTTAGATAATATATATTTTTTATAAATCATAACACAACAAAATACAAAATATTATAATGTCAAATTAAAATAAATTTACAACTCTAAAGGTTTAAACATAAACATTTTCTAACCTCCACCTCTTATGACATAATTTCATTTCAAATTTTACAATGATATGGAATTATCACAGACAGGGTGAATATCACAAAATTCATGAAAAGTAAGTATTTTTACTCATATTCTGCAATAATCATATATATTAATCAAAATCAAAATTAAACCAATAAATTCTATTAAAAATAAAAAAAATATTTATCTCCACATAAAAATCTCAATAACTAAATGTGTGAAGGGTTTTATAAATTCATAGAGATACGGATAGTGAATTATATAAATTGAACTTTTTAATAGAAATCAGATCAAATTTCAAAAGAAGTTAATTAGATTGACTTACCTTACCATGGATGAGAAGGAGTGATTATAAACATCTTTTGTAATGAAGAGAAAGAGATCATCCCCAAGCAAATCTCAAAAAGTAGACTTTGAGAGGATCTTATTTCTTGATTTCATATAGGTAACAATATCAAATCTTTCATCATCCTTAAGAACAAAAAAGTAAAATAAGTTAATCAAAACAATAATAATGCATAATGAAAGAAGAATGAAAAATAATAGTCAGATATGAAACATTAAATAAAAGAAACTTCCTATAAAAACTTTGCATCTTGCCGTTAAAGATATTAAATCATGGAGGATAAATTTGATTGTCAATAAAATGAACTATCACTTTGAGCAAGATCGTGCTGATAATGTGTTATAAAATACAAAGAGATTGAGAGATTTATTGATCAAAAGGATGATTACAATGCCTCATCAGAGTCTCTATTTATAGGCATAAGAAGTATAAAAGGAGTAGAGATCTAATTCTAATAACTATTAGAATTTAAAGTATATTAAAACTTTATCTTGATCATAATGGACATCCACTTAATAAGATATTCATAACAGTTTTAAGAATTTAAAATTTTCCTTTAATATGACTAAAAAATATATTTTTATTTTAAAAATCTAAACTTTCTCTTGTTTTAAAAAGAATAAAAACTTTTCTCACGATCAAGCTTTAAAAAAAAACATTTACTTTAGAAAGGGGAAGGGAAAAAAAGGATTTTTGGGGCTCCTAGAGGCAAAGGATCGACGTTCCGATGATGTCCCCTTCATCAGAGCCTAAACTCGATCCTTCAAGATATGTATATGGCAAAAAAAAAAAGAAGAAAAGAATAAAAGGAAAAAAAGAAACTAGAATGCTTGTTGTTTTTTAAACCTTTTTTTTTAAGAGCAAAATATGAAAAGCCTCCATTTTTTTTCATTTCGTTTCATCTATATATATATTACTATTGTTTATTTGTAAAAAAAAAGATAATAATAATATTTAATAATAATAATTTGGGCCCTTGACAGGCCCAAGAAGGAAAGAAAAATAAAAGAAAAACAAAGGTCTCAAATTGACCAAAATAAGGTGGGCTTCTAATAGCCTAAGAGAGAACAAAAAATTAAATAGGCCTCCTATTGGGCTCGAAGAAAAATGGGTGTCTACAATTGCCCCTCTTTGTTCGTGGCTTGCGTAGCAATGAACGTATAAGGACGTAAACACCGAACCACTATCAAACCCCACTTAACATCGCAGTAAAAGGAATAACAGATTGTTGCAATTACCAAAATTAAAATAGATCAAAACATATTACGTTATCCAAAACTAAAAATGTAGATACTAAGCCATCAAAACATGAAGAGTGAAACAAGATAGACCTCACAACCAAATCTTTGAAATGAGAATGCAGAAGAAATGTAAATAGACCTGACACATGTGCCTTCATATACAATGCAATGAAAAGTAAATGGACATCCAGACTTGGGCCTTTAAATGCAATGAAAAGTGAACAAACCTCCACAACTGGGCCTCTAGATGCAATAAAAAGTTAATGGACCTCTACACCTGGGCCTCTAAATGTAATGAAAAGTAAATAGACCTCCACATCCGGGCCTTTAAATGAAATGAAAAGAAATGGAACTCCACACCTAGGCCTCTAAATGGAATAAAAAGTAAATGGACCTCCACACCTGGGCCTCTAAATGCAATGAAATGTAAATGAACCTCCACACTTGGGCCGCTAAATGTAATAAAAGTAAATGGACCTGTACGCTTGGGCCTCTAAATGCAATGAAAAGTAAATGTACCTCCACACTTGGGCCTCTAAATGCAATAAAAAGTAAATGGACCTCCACACCTGGGCCTCTAAAAATAATGAAAAGTAAATGGACCTCCACACTTGGGCCTCTAAATGCAATGAAATGTAAATGGACCTCTACACCTGGGCCTTTAAATGCAATGAATGTTTTCCTCTCTTCCTTGAATTTTTGTATAAAAGGTAATCATTTTGAGCATCATATTTTTAGGCTGAAAAAGATCAAATCCCTATCCACACAAAACAAATCATGAAAATCAAATTCCATGGGTTGTCACTTTAACAAATTTCAAAATGATTTTATGATTCGTAAATTAAATTCTCAAATGATAATTCACTTTACAAACTTGGTACTACAGATTTCATAAATCCACTCTTGAAACATAAATTTCTTGCATCGAGAGTCAACTTATTAATCCTCGTGAAGCTGAATTTCCTTTTCCTAACTTTGGATTGTTCTAGCTGTGAACCCTATACCACGCTCTTTTGCAAAATTGCATCACAATAGATATTCTTTAATATAGATCATTTCTATTTCTGTCTCTTTATTTTTTGGTTTTTTTTTTTTGTTTTATTGGTTTTTTTCCTTTTTTTTCTTGATTTAAGTAAAATCTTCTTTCTATAGACTCTTACATTCTCCAAGTAGATTAATTCCCTAATTTAAATTGGCCATGGGCAATCAAAGATGGACTTATTCCAAGGTTATAGTGTCAGCTCGAGTTTGGGTGCCAAACAAAGGGTTAAAATAGGCTAAAATAGATGACTTTAGGGCTCGTACCAAAAAATAATTTTTTCTACAAATCTTCATTATCCTCTGGGGCATCTCATTTTTTTTTCCTTTTTTTTAAATCTCTCTAAACTGCTCATTTCTGAGTTTTCACCCTAGAGTTTATCTCCCTCTTTTATGCTTTTGAAGATGTCACAATTTCCCAAGGATTAACTTCTTGATTTGAAAAACCATATTCGATCAAAATGGTCTTTTAAGGGTTCTAATGTGGTTTGAAGGTTAAGGGTCAATTAGTGTAACAACCCGAATTAAGGCCTAAACGGAACAGTGGTTTCGGAACCATGAATCTGAAGTAGAAAAATTTATTGTGATAAATTTTCAAGATTTATAATATGATTGAATGCATGTGTGAAAATATTGTAAAGAAATTTTATCGATAGATGGTCTAATTTGGCTATTAGGACTAAATTGCAAAAAGTGCAAAATAGGTGTTCTAGAAGCATTGGATGCTTAATTGAAATGAATTTGTAAATTAGAGGTCCTTATTTAGTAATTAGACCATTATATATCATGATGGACAAAAATAGACATGGAAGGGTAAAATTTTGAAGAAAGGACTTAAGGGCATTTTGGTTATTTGGTTAATAAAAGAATAAATAGGGAAAATAAGTAAAACATTTTGTCAATCTTATCCTACCTTTGCTGAAAATCATAAGGAAGTCATAGTTAGGATTTCTTCAACTTCCAAGCTTGATAGTAAGTGCATCCTAGTCCTGTTTTTAATGTTTTTTACATTTTTGAAGTCCTCGTAGCTCGATTTACCTATTTCTACCATTAAATTGAGCTAGGGATCATGTTTGAAAATTTAACCATGTATGACATGCATGTATTTTGATGTCTAATGGTAGAAAATTAATGTTAGTTGTGTAATAAATGACTTTTACTAAGTGATTTTTGGTGAAAACGTCCAAAAGGACCTATTTGTAAAAGTTGTAAAATAGGTGGTAAAAATCTAATTTGAAAGAAATTGTAGGCTGTTATATGCATGAGATAGGTTCAATTAGGCTTGGGTTTTGAGAAAAATGAATACATTTCATTTTATGAGCCTAGGGACTAAAGTGTAAATAAGTGAAAAGTTAGGGGCAAAAATGTAAATTTGTCTTAATACGATTTTTGGGTCAAATTAAATAATGTGAGTAATAAACGAGCTAAATGTGTTATTATAGAACAAGAAAGATGTGGGATCAACCTTGATCGAGGGAAAGCAAAGGTCGTGGACTAAAATTGCAAAATTTGCAATTTTTGTATCGAGGTAAGTTTGTATGTAAATAATGCATCATTTTATTATGTTTTAATGTTCTAATGTTGTATAACGTGTGTAAATGATAAGATGTGACATAATCGACAAAGTTTCAATAAGTGATAAGTGTGGAAATGATATCCCGGTTGAACCTTAGGAATAAAATAGGATACAAGTGACATGGCACTAGGACCTTAAGTGTGATTATGTAATTATGTGACGTCCGGGTGCTGGTCTTGTACGACTACCAGTGGCTAGGCAATCCTGCATATATTGCGGATACCTGTCAACTTGTGTGAGCAGCACTGAGTAGCTACGTCCCGAACGTCAGCTTGTGTGAGTAGACCCGTGACTAGCTTGAGAATGAGCATATATGTGAAATGTGATAAGTGGTAGCTTTGGCTATGTATATGTGGCACTATTGTGCAGTTTTTTGAGTATCTGTTAGTATTCTAATGTGTTCAACAAGAATAATGAAAGATATGAAAATGTATGTGTGTTTGTATGATGATGTGGTACAGGTGTTCATGAGAAATTCGTAAGTATGAACATTATAAGTGGTGATATCGTGGTAAGTTGTGCTTGAGTAAGCTTAACATGTATGAGATCAAGGGTAAATGTATTAACTCTCCTTATGTGAATTTGCATGGTTAAGATGCTATTTATATGCATATAAACTTACTAAGCTATATAGCTTATCCCTCCTTTCTTTTCCTTTGTCTTGTAGTGTCACCTAGCTAGCTCGAGATCGGGACTTGTCGGAGGCTCACATCACACTATCAAAATTGTTATTTTGGGTATTTGATATTTGTGATCCTTGTAAGTATGGCATGTATAGGGACTTGGTCATTTTACTTTATGTCATATTTGGTTTGGCCAAAAATGTTGGCCTAAGTTAGTTGAAAGTCCAAATTTTATATGGCCATTGAAATTGGAAATGGTGGGTTATTGGTATAATTAATTAAAGATGTCTTTCATGAATGTGTTTGAATGCATGAATGAGTTGATAATTGTGTAATGTCCATGCATGGAGATTATGGCATGTGAATGATGAGTGGATGCCTTGATTGTGAAACAAATGTGTCATGATAAGTGTTGTTGAATAGGCATATATGCTATTATGTTTCAAGGTGGCAAATGGCTTGGAAAATAGCCTATATTTTGTCCTCACGAGTAGGTACATGGGCTGTAACACCCCTATCCCGTAACCGTCACCAGAATAGGAAGGGGCGTTACCAGATATTTAGAACAGATCAGAACATAATATTCATAGATTTCCAAATTCAAACAATATTATAATTCCGTATCTATAGCAACATAATATGCTATAAAAGATTAGGCTTAACTTCATTCATTCATCAGGGATTAAACTGGAAACAGGTAAAAGATATGAAAAATCTTAAGAAAATTTTCAAATTAGGGCCACACGGCCGTGTACCTAAGCCATGAGCCTTACACGACCATGCCCTAAACTTAACTCTAGCCATGGACAACACTGCCAATCACAGCACGGTCACCAGACACGCCCGTGTGTCCAGCCCGTGGGCAACACTGCCAACCACCACACGGGCACCAGACACGCCTGTGTGTCCAGCCCATGTGCAACATTGACCAAAATGTTTCAAATGCAGGGGTCACACGATCGAGTCACACGCCCGTGTGCTCTAACCGTGTGGCACTATGTAGGCTTGGTTTTAAATTTCCAACCACTAAGGGTCAAACCTACAAGCCAAATTCATGCCACAAAGAATGCCACAATTTTAACTCAATTCAATGCTTTAAAACATACCTCAACATGATCAAATCATTCGTATACATGTTCATTTCAAAACTCATCTCTTAGCATATACATATCATAGACAAGGTTCACAACTAGCATGTAATACATAACTCATTCATACTATATTCAAAACTTACCATTTCTCCTCATTGGCTTAATTCATGATGATCAAAACATACAAAATCTTATAGCCATTGTAAGTTTACTCAACTTTGCATCACAAACCATAAACCAAAATGAGGCACAAGCATAACATTTGCTATTCAATTCATATGGCATTACAAACTAACATATTCAAGCTCAAAACATGGACACACTAGCCTATACATGCCATACTTGAACTTTGTACAATCAAAAGGTACCAAAAACAAACTCGATACAGTGGTGACAATCCTTAACTATCCCCGAGCCTTCAGTAGCTACGATATTTGTAAAACAGTTGAAAGAATGAACAGAGTAAGCTACAATGAGCTTAGTAAGCCAAATACAGGGATATGCAGTTCAAAAATACACATCGATTTCCATTTCATACATTTGTATGTAATTATACTTCAGACCTACTCATTACTCATTCATTCCCATAGTTCACAATATCATATTTCCATTCTCAGAAATTCAGTATAGAACAGGCATATCTGAATTAACGTCAATAAAATGCATTCATTCGTATTTCAGAATTTCACTTCAGTTTATTCAGAGATATTACAAAACATGGAAGCCTCATACAATGCCGACGTCCCTAACGCGGTCTTACATGTCATTCAATATCGATGCCTCTATCCCGGATAGGGTCTTACACGAAATTCTTGCGATGCTAGTGTCCCAGACATGGTCTTACATGAAATCAGATATCGATGCCAACGTCCCAGACGGGGTCTTACACGAAAATTCTCTAATAAATGCCTACATCCTGGACGAGGTCTTACATGATATAGTTTCACCATTCAATGATTAGAATGATACATCAGGCTCTCATGACCATCCAATATAGTTTATAATTTGCGCATCAATACATACATCAATATAACGCATTCTTGTATATTGACTTACCTCGTATGGATTTAAACGGTTTCGAGTCGACTATTCAACGACTTTGGACTTTCCTCGATCTAAGTCTGTTTTTCTTTGTTCTTGATCTAAATCCATTCAAATTCAACCATTCAATTATTCATTTCATTCAATTCAATCCATGAACACAAATTTATGGCATTTTACATTTTATCCCTCACAGTTTCATACTTTAACAAATTAGCCCATTTTTCATAAAAATCATAATATGCCAAACTCACCAAGACTAAGGCTTGACCAAATGTACATGTAGCTCATATCAATTCATATATTTTATTTATTTTACAAATTAGTCCTCCTAAAGTCTTATTTTCACAAATTAGCCCACATAGTACAATTTCATCAAAATTTCACAGCAAGACATGTTTATTCAACACATATCCATCATTATTCATTCAATTTCATCACAAAGCTCTAAATAGCATCAATGGCATTTTTCATAAACTTCAACGAAAACAGAAATTGAGACATGGGCATCGAAGAATACGAAGTAACGATCACAGAAATGTAAAAATCATTAAAAATCGAGCTCAAAACATACCTTAATCACTAAACCAAAGTGCTAAAACCTAGAAAGCTTATTCTCTTCTTCTTTTTCTTTTAATTCGGCAAGAACAAGGTGAATTAAGCCTTTATTTTATGTTATTCTATTATAACATATAATTACACATCATTTACTAAATTAACCTTCATTTAAACCATGATGAAACACGTGTTTTAAGGTCATTTATGACCATTTAAATCTTCAATGGTTTAATTACCCAATAAGGCCATAATTATTAAAAGCCATTTGAAAAGCATATATGCAAATGTGACATGCAAATTTTATCACGTATGCATTTTAATCCTTTTTCACAATTAAGCACAGAAACGGTCAAATTAATTCACAGAAATTTCACAAATGCAAATTCATATTATACAGACACAGAAAATAATATCAGAACATTTTTTAGACTCGGATATGTGGTTCTGAAACCACTTTTTCGACTAGGGTCCAAACCGGGCTGTTACAATTCTCCCCCTTGGGGATTTTCGTCCCTAAAAATCTTACCGTTTAACAGATTCGGATATTACTGTCTCAATACACTTTCAGGCTCCCAGGTAGCCTCTTCAAATCCATGATGATACCACAGTACTTTTATTAGCAGATTTTTCTTGTTTTTCAATTCTTTTATTTCTCGAGCTAATATACGGATCGATTCTTCATCATAAGACATATCAGACTTTAATTCAATCTCAGAAGGAGATATTACATGAGACGGATCAAATCTATAACGTTAAAGCATCGACACATGAAATACATTATGTATCTTGTCTAACTTAGGTGGCAATGTCAGTCTATAAGCAACCGGTCCACCTCTTTCAATGATCTCATATGGCCCGATAAACCTCAGACTCAGTTTGCCCTTTTTGCCAAACCGAAACAGTTTCTTCCATGGAGACACTTTCAAAAATACTTTCTTACCAATCTCAAATTCAATATCTTTCCGTTTCAGATCTGCATATGATTTCTGACGATCAGAAGCTGTTTTCAGACTATCTTTGATCACTTTCACCTTCTGCTCTGTTTCTTTTATCAGATCAATCCCGTATATCTTATTTTCACTAAGCTCAGACTAGTATAATGGAGTTCTACATTTTCTACCATACAAGGCTTCATACGGGGCCATTTTTATGCTTGACTGAAAACTATTATTCTACACAAATTCAATCAAAGGTAAATATTGTTCCCATATACCTTTAAACTCCAGAATACAACATCTAAGCATATCCTCGAGTATCAGAATGATCCGTTCAGATTGACCATCTGTCTACGGATGAAAAGCAGTACTAAAATGCAATTTCGTACCCAAAGCTTCTTACAACTTTCTCCAAAATCGTGAAGTAAACCTTGGATCTCTATCAGACACAATAGACAGTGGTACCCCGTGCAATCTCACAATATCAGAAATGTAAAGTTCAGCTAATTTATCCAGTGAGTAATCAGATCGCACTGGAATAAAATGAACAGACTTCATCAAATGATCAACAACAACCCAGATTGAATATTTCTTCTTCGGAGATAGGGGTAAACCAGAAACAAAATCCATAATCACTCAGTCTCATTTCCATTTAGGAATTATAATCGATTGTAATAAACTAGAAGGCACATGATGCTCAGCCTTTACTTGCTGACAGACTAAACATTTCAAAATGAAGTCAGAAATATCTCTTTTCATTCCTGGCCACCAGTAAAACTGTTTCAAATTATTATACATCTTTATGCTACCGGGATGTACAGAGAATTTGCTATTATGAGCTTCACTCAAAATCATCTAAATCAATTCAGAATTTTTTGGAACACAAATTCTATTTCTAAATCTCAAACAATCATCATCTTCAATACAAAATTCAGAATCAGGATCACACTAAGCTCTTTTCATTAACAGTTCATTATCTACTTTCTGAGCGTCAATGATTTGTTGCAAATACAAAGGTTTCACCTTTAATTTAGCTAACATAGAAACATCATCATTCGGATCAACACTGGTATTTAAGGTACACAATGCAGATAGTGACTCCTGATTTAAAGCATCAGCTACAACATTTACTTTACCCGGATGATAATCAATAATAAGCTCATAATCTTTTAACAGTTCTAACCATCTTCGCTGCCGCAGATTCAAATCTTTCTTGGTCATTAGGTATTTCAGACTTTTGTGATCAGAAAATATGTGACATTTCTCACAGAATAGATAATGACGCCAAATTTTTAATGCGTCGGATAATTCTTCTCGTGTGGCTTTAACTGTCTAGAGGCATATGTTATAACCTTGCCTTCTTGCATTAAAACGCAACCCAGTCCATTCAATGAAGCATTACTGTATATAACAAATTCTTTACCCGTTTCAGGTTGTGCAAGTACAGGAGCTTTAGTTAGCATAGCTTTCAACTGATCAAAACTATTCTGACATTTATCAGACCATTCAAACTTTACATCTTTTTGTAGCAGTCTTGTCATCAGAGTTGCAATTACCGAGAAACCCTTTACAAAATGACGGTAATAACTAGCAAGTCCCAGAAAACTACGAACTTCAGAAACATTTCTCGGAGGTTTCCAATCCAAAATAGTTGAGAGTTTGCTCGGATCAACCTAGCACCTAATTTAGATACAATGTGACCCAGGAAACTAACTTCATGCAACCAAAATTCACATTTGCTAAATTTTGCAAACAATTGCTTATCACGCAGTGTCTGAAGTACAATTCTTAAATGTTCAGCATGCTCACTTTCATTTCGCGAATAGATCAGTATATTATCAATGAAAACAACAACAAATTGATCTAAATAAGGTTTGTAAATTCTGTTCATCAGATCCATAAACACAGCAGGAGTATTCATCAATCTAAAAGGCATAACTAAAAATTAGTAATGCCCGTACCTTGTTCGGAAAGCTATTTTTGAAATATTAGAGTCTTTTACACGTAACTGATAATAACCGAATCTCAGATCTATTTTCAAAAATACAGAAGCACCTTTTAGTTGATCAAACAAATTATCAATTCGGGGTAGAGGATATTTATTCTTTACAGTCACTTTGTTGAGCTAACGGTAATCAATACACATTCTCATTGTGCCATCTTTCTTTTTCATGAGCAGAACAGGAGCACCCCATGGTGAGAAACTTTGTCTAGCAAAGCCTCGATCAGTCAATTCTTGTAACTGAGTCTTTAATTCTTTCAGTTCAATTGGTGCCATTCTATGCGGAGCTATTGAAATCAGAACAGTTCCCAGAACCAATTCAATCCCAAATTCAACTTCTCTAATCGGAGGGAAACCTGGAAGTTCATCAGGGAATACATCAGAAAATTCACAGACGAAAGGCACATATTTAATCTTTTTATCGGATACCTTAGAGTCAATCACGTAAGCAAAGTAGGCTTCACAACCTTTTCTTACATATTTTTGAGCTTTTAGTGCAGATATCATAGCCGGTAAACCATTCAATTCACTAGACTCAATTCTAATGATTTCACCACTCTTGCATCTCAAGTCAATAACTTTTCGTTTGCAATTAACAACAGCATTATGCAAAGTTAACTAGTCCATACCCGGAATTATATCCAATTCATCAAACAGCAATAGCAACAAATCAGCAGGGAAACAGATATCTCGAATCATTAACAGACAATTCTTGCAAATCTTATCTACTAGAACACTTTTGCCTAAAGGATTTGATACTCTAATAACAATTTCGGTAGACTCTACAGGCAAAGTCTTACTATTTGCTAAATTCACACATATATATGAATGCATTGATCCAGGGTCTATCAAAGAAATCACAAAAGTATTATAAAGAGTAAAAATACCAGTAATCACATCAGGAGACGAAGCTTCTTCACGTGCTCGGATAGCATAAGTTCTAACACGCACTCGAGCTTTAGATCGTGCAGTCGTATCTTTACTAACCCTTTGACCAACACTAGCACTTCCCGTGCTTCTAGAAATTCTGCCTCTAGTAGAAGTATTACTCGATCGCGGATTTTGTACTATCTCTTGCTCAACAGATTCAGGACAGTTTTTAACAAAATGATCTGGGGATCCACATCAGAAACAGGGTCGATCTTTCAATCTACAACTTCCCGGATGTCTCTTGCCATAATATACACACTCAGGTTTATCAGATCTAACATTCCCAATACTAGCAACAGATGTAGCAGGAGTTTTAAAACTTGAACGCGATCTATCACAATCTCTGCCAGAATGTTCCACGTTAGTCTTCAAACGATTAGAATCGTCTTAGAATTTCTTTGTCACAGTATGAAATGATCTACCTGACGATCGCTTTCGAACTTCTCTAGCTTCGAAGTCAGCTTTCTTCTTTTCTCTACTGAGTTCTTCGGCTTTACAAGCCCTTTCAACTAACACAACAAACTCATTCAGATCGAGAATTCCAACTAGAAGTTTAATGTCTTCGTTCAAACCTTCAACAAATCTTTTACACATAGCGGCCTCTGAAGCTACACATTCTCGTGCATATTGGCTCAGTCTTACAAATTCTCGCTCATATTCAGTAACAGATTTGCCACCTTGTTTCAATTCAAGAACTCTTTACTTTTCTGATCAATGAAACGTTGACTGATATACTTCTTTCTAAACTTGGTTTGAAAGAAATCCCATGTAATTTGTTCACTCGGAACTACAAATGTTAGTGTTTTCCACCAATGATATGCAGAGTCTCGTAACAATGAAACCGCACATTTAACACTTTCCGCCGGAGTGCACGAGAATTCATCAAGAACTCGGATCATGTTTTCCAATCAAGATTCAGCCCTCTTGGCATCGTCATCAATAGTAGCTTAAAATTCTTCGGCCCCATACTTTCTAATCATTCGTCAGGATTCATCACACTATCGAATTTAAGATATATGGCATGTATAGCTAGACTCAAACACCCTACATTAGTCCTAGAATCGACTAAATCGTAGCTCTAATACCAACTAAATGTAACACCCCTATCCCGTAACTGTCGTCGAAATAGGAAGGGACGTTACCAGATATTCAGAACAGATCAAAATATAACATTCACCGATTTCCAAATTCAAACAATATTATAATTCCGTATCTATAGCAACATAATATGCTATAAAAGATTAGGTTTAACTTCATTCGTTCATCAGGGATTAAACTGAAAACATGCAAAAGATATAAAGAATCTTAAGAAAATTTTCAAATTAGGGCCACACGGCCGTGTACCTAAGCCGTGAGCCTTACACGGTCGTGCCCTAAACTTAACTCTGGCCGTGGACAACACTGCCAATCACAGCACGGTCACTAGATACGCCCGTGTGTCTAGCCCTTGGGCAACACTGCCAACCACCACACTGTCACCAGACATGCCCGTGTGTCCAGCCCGTGTGCAACACTGACCAAAATGTTTCAAATGCAGGGGTCACACGGTCTAGTCACACGCCAGTGTGCTCTAACCTTGTGGCACTATGTAGGCTTGGTTTAAGCCAAATTTCCAACCACTAAGGGTCAAACCTACAAACCAAATTCATGCCACAAATAATGCCACAATTTCAACTCAATTCAGTGCTTTAAAACAAACCTCAACATGATCAAAACATTCGTATACACGTTCATTTCAAAACTCATCTCTTAGCATATACATATCATAGACAAGGTTCACAACTAGTATGTAATACACAACTCATTCATACTATATTCAAAACTTACCATTTCTCCTCATTGGCTTAATTCATGATGATCAAAACATACAAAATCTTATAGCCATTGTAAGTTTACTCAACTTTGCATCACAAACCACAAACCAAAATGAGGCACAAGCATAACATTTGCTATTCAATTCATATGGCATTACAAACTAACATATTCAAGCTCAAAACATGGACACACTAGCCTATACCTGCCATACTTGAACTTTGTACAATCAAAAGGTACCAAAAACAAACTCGATACGGTGGTGGCAATCCTTGACTATCCTCGAGCCTTTAGTAGCTACGATATTTGTAAAGCAATTGAAAGAATGAACAGAGTAAGCTACAATGAGCTTAGTAAGCCAAATACAGGGATATGCAGTTCAAAAATACACATCGATTTCCATTTCATACAATTGTATGTAATTATACTTCAGACCTACTCATTACTCATTCATTCCCATAGTTCACAATATCATATTTCCATTCTTAGAAATTCAGTACAGAATAGACATACCTGAATTAACATCAACAAAATGCATTCATTCGTATTTCAGAATTTCACTTCAGTTTATTTGGAGATATTACAAAACATGGAAGCCTCGTACAATGCCGACATCTCTGACGTGGTCTTACATGTCATTCAATATTGATGCCTCTATCCCAGATAGGGTCTTACACAAAATTCTTGCGATGCCAGTGTCCCAAACATGGTCTTACATGAAAATAGATATCAATGCCAACGTCCCAGACGTGGTCTTATACAAAAATTCTCTAATAAATGCCTACGTCCTGGACGAGGTCTTACATGATATAGTTTCACCATTCAATGATCAGAATTATACATCAGGCTCTCATGACCATCCAATATAGTTTATAATTCGAGCATCAATACATACATCAATATAATGCATACTTGTATATTGACTTACCTCGTACGGATTTAAACGGTTTCGAGTCGACTATTTAACGACTTTGGACTTCCCTCGATCTAAGTCTGTTTTTCTTTGTTCTTGATCTAAATTAATTCAAATTCAACCATCCAATTATTCATTTCATTCAATTCAATTCATGAACACAAATTTATGGCATTTTACATTTTAGCCCTCACAGTTTCATACTTTAACAAATTAGCCCATTTTTCATAAAAATCATAATATGCCAAACTCACCAAGACTAAGGCTTGACCGAATGTACATGAAGCTCATATCAATTCATATATTTCATTTATTTCACAAATTAGTCCTCCCAAAGTCTTATTTTCACAAATTAGCCCTCATAGTTCAATTTTATCAAAATTTCATGGCAAGAGATGTTTATTCAACACCTATCCATCATTATTCATTCAATTTCATCACAAAGCTCTAAATAGCATCAATGGCATTTTTCATAAACTTCAACAAAAACAGAAATTGAGACATGGACATGGAAGCATACGAAGCAACGATCACAGAAACGTAAAAATTATTAAAAACTGAGCTCAAAACATACCTTAATCACTAAACCAAAGTGCCGAAACCTAGAAAGCTTATTCTCTTCTTCTTTTTCTTTGAATCCGGCAAGAACAAGGTGAATTAAGCCTTTATTTTATGTTATTCTATTATAACATATAATTACACATCATTTACTAAATTATCCTTCATTTAAACCATGATGAAACACATGCTTTAAGGTCATTTATGACCATTTAAATCTTCAATGGTTTATTTACCCAATAAGGCCATAATTATTAAAAGCCATTCGAAAAGCATATTTGCAAATGTGACATGCAAATTTTATCACATATGCGTTTTAATCCTTTTTCACAATTAAGCACAGAAACGGTCAAATTAATTCAGCAAAATTTCACACATACAGATTCATATAATATAGACACAGAAAATAATATCAGAACATTTTTCAGACTCGGATATGTGGTTCTGAAACCACTTTTCTGACTAGGGTCCAAACTGGGCTATTACACAGGCGTGTGTCTAGGCCATGTGTGACACAGGTCAGCCTTATGGGCGTGTTGATAGGTTGTGTGCCCCTTACACCCTAATTAAGTGAAATAGAATGCCTAGTAGTAAACACACGGGTAGAGACACGACTGTGTGTCTCAGCCGTGTGAAGGATACGGCCTCAGGACATGGGCGTGTGCCTAGGCCATGTGAACTCTACACCTTAAATGCGAGAATTAAATTCGCCACACGGCCTAGCACACAGGCGTCTGATTTGGCTATATGACCCTCAATTGTTGATGATGTCATAAACAGAGAGTTACACGGGTTGAGAACACGGACGTGTTTCAAGCCACATGAGCGTGTGTGACCACACGGTCTACCCACACGGGCATGTGACTCTCCAAACATGAAAATTTTCTAAGTTTTTATGAAATTTTCTAAAGTTCTCAGTTTAGTCCCGAAACATTTCCACAACTTTCCACAATATGCTTGAAAAGTTTTAAAATCTAATGCAAATTTTATGACTAAGTGTGGTATGTTTACGTGTAATTAAGTTCAGTAACGCTTTGAACCCTATCCCAGCGTCAGATACGGGTAAGTGGTGTTACATTTTAGTGGTTCAGAGCTATAGTTTAGTCGATTCTCAAATTAACCTAGCATGTGTACGAGTTTAGCTATACATGCCATATATGAATTGTGATAGTGTGACAACTCCTAACAACTTAAATTGTGTTTTCATATAGTAAATGTATCTCAATAGAGCTGTAGCCGATGACGCAGAAAGTAATACGCCGGCTCCCACCCAAGGGACCGCGCCACTTGATAGTAGACAAGTGACAACTAGTCAGGGAGGAAAGGCTCAAGAAGCCTTCCTCCATATGATGAACGAGTGATATACAGAGTTTATTTTGGTGAACCCGAATGCTCAACCTCCTCCACCATCTCCCATTCCTCAATCGGTTCCTATGGCTCCCCAAGGTGTGGAGATTGTAAGATTGAATAAGCCTCCGGTTGATAAAATTCGTAAGTACAGGCCCGAATAATTCAGGACTAATGTAGATGATGACCCTGAGAGGATAGAGTTTTGGCTAGAGAACACTATCAGAGTGTTTGATGAGCTTTTATGTACACCCAAAGAATGCTTAAAGGGTGCTACATCACTTCTGAAGGATTCGGTGTATCAGTGGTGGAAAACTTTAGTATCAGTGGTATCGAGGGAAAGAGTCACTTGGGATTTCTTCCAAGAGGAATTCTAAAAGAAGTATGTATGTCAGCGGTTCATCGATAAAAAATGTAAGGAGATTTTGGAATTGAAGCAAGGCTGTGTAACCGTATCTGAATATGAGTGAGAGTTAATCAGACTTAGTAAGTACGCTCGAGAATGTGTGTCTATAGAAGTTATTATATGTAAGAGGTTTTAAGATGGACTGAATGAAAACATTAGAATGTTTGTTGGAATTTTGGAACTGAAAGAATTTGTTGTGCTAGTAGAACGAGCTTTCAAATCCGAGAAGTTGAGAAAGGAAAAGAGAAAAACTGAGCTCGATGCTAGAGATTCAAGGAAGAGACAAATAAGTAAGTCCTTTCAGTCCTCGTCGAAGAATCTGAAGGATAAGCACGTTTGTTTGAATGTTTCAGCTGGGAATCCTAGCAGAGATCGTGGGAAGCAATATTCGGGGTTCTAAAGCCCAAACTACGTCCATAACGAGTGTTAGGAATGTGAGATCTAAAAAGCCTAAATACCAACACTGTGGTAGTCGACACCCCAGTGAATGTTGGATGATCACTGGGGCTTGTTTTAAATGTGGCTCCCAAGACCATTTTATTAAGTATTGTACTGAGATGATTGAAAAAGATAATTCCCAGAATGTTAGATCGAGTAACACCGCTGTTAGAGGGAGGCCAGTGAAAAATACGAGAGATGGGGCCAGTAGCAAAGGTGTATCCAAGGATTCAACTACGAGATCAGAAGTTAGGGCACTTGCGAGAACTTATGCAATCCATGCTTGGGAAGATGTGTCATCCCCTGATGTGATTACAGGTACATTTTCTCTTCATGGTACTAATATAATTGCACTAATCGATCCTAGATCGACGTATTCTTATATTTGCATGAATTTGGTAACTAGTATGAATTTTGCACGTTGAATCTACTGAGTTTGTGATTAAAGTGTCAAACCCTTTAGGCAAGTGTGTCCAAGTTGATAAGCTTTGTAAGAATTGCCCTTTGATGATTAGAGGTCATTGTTTCCTAGCTAACTTAATGTTGTTCCCATATGATTAGTTTGATGCTATTTTGGGTATGGATTGGTTGACATCACATGATGCCAAGGTGAATTGTAGGTAGAAAATTATTTAATTGAAATGTCAATATGGTGAGGTTCTTCGGGTTGAAACAGATAAATCCAGTGAGCTGTCTATTGTGATTTCATCTATGTTGGCTCAGAAGTATCTGAGAAAGGGTTGCGAAGCATTTCTTGCGCATTTATTGAACACCAAAGTGTCTGAATTGAAGATTGAATCAGTGCTGGTAGTTTGTGAATTTCCAAATGTGTTCCCGGAAGAATTGCCAGGATTGCCACTGGTTAGAGAAGTGGAGTTCACTAATGATTTGTTACTAGGGACTACTCCAATATCGATTGCTCTATATAGAATGGCTTCTACCGAATTGAAAGAGCTAAAAACCCATTTGCGGTGTTATTCGTTAAGAAGAAAGATGGATCCATCAGACTTTGCGTTGACTACCGACAACTCAACAAGGTGACCATAAAGATAAGTGTCCTTTGCTCAAAATTGATGATCTGTTCGACCAGTTGAAAGGAGTGACAGTGTTTTCCAAAGTAGATTTGAGATCTGGCTACTATCAGTTGAGGGTGAAAGAGTCAGATGTGCCAAAGACCGCATTCAAGGCGAGGTATGGACATTATGAGTTCCTTGTGATTCCATTTGGCTTAACTAATGCCCCGACTATTTTTATGGACTTAATGAACCGAACCGTACTTGGATAAATTTTTGGTTGTGTTTATAAATAACATTTTGATTTATTCTCAAGACGAGTTTGAGCATGTCGAGCACTTGAAGATGGTTTTGCAAACTTTAAGAGACAAGCAATTGTATGCAAAGTTTAGTAAAAGTGAGTTTTGGCTCCAAGAAGTCAGATTTTTGGGACATATTGTTTTGGGTGACGGCATTAGAGTTGACCCGAGTAAGATTTTAGCTATTGTTGATTGGAAACCGCCAAAAAATGTATCCGAGGTTAGAAGCTTTTTGGGCTTAGCTGGGTATTATCAATGCTTTGTTAAAGTATTTTTTATGATCTCTTCTCCTATGACCAAGTTGCTGCAAAAGGATGTTAATTTCGAATGGACCGAAAAATACCAACAAAGTTTTGAGAAATTAAAAGTGATGTTGACTGAGGCACCAGTGCTAGTGCAGCCTGAGTCCGGGAAAGAATATGTGATTTATACCAATGCATCTTTAAATGGTCTTGGATGTGTATTGATGCAAGAGGGAAAAGTGGTAGCTTATGCCTTAAGACAGCTGAAACTACACGAGAAGAACTATCCGACACATGACTTGGAATTGGCTGCCATTGTGCTTGCCTTAAAGATTTGGCGTCACTATTTATATAGTGAGAAATGTTGTATTTTTATCAACCATAAGAGCTTGAAGTACTTGATGTCCCAAAAGGATTTGAATTTACGGCAATGAAGGTGGCTCGAACTATTAAAAGACTATGAGTTGGTGATTGACTATCACCCGGGAAAGGCGAACTGTAACACCTCTAACTCGTATCCATTGCCGGATTAGGGTTACAAGACATTACCGAACAAAACATAGTTCATCATGATCATTTATTATAATTCATGCACAAATTTATAATGACTTCTTTACAATAGTTATCAAATTCAAATAGCAACCATTCACTCATTCATATTAGTCAATTTCATATATATAAAGCACATAACCAATTAATTTGAACATGCATTATTAATCATATTACAAATACGATCCATGCTTTAAATTCAATCATATTAATATCCTCCATTCAATCAAATTTTCAAACCAACTAACATGCATCAAATTCATACAACACGTGATTTATAAATATAATTTTCAAACCATATGAACATCACATTCATGGTATTCGACTACCTAAATTAAAACCAAGCATGTATCATTTCATATGTGGTACCTAGCACATAGATTATGATCTTCAATTTTATAAATCTATTTCATTGGCAAATTGTCAAACGTACATTTTATAAACCTATGCACATTCAAATTATTAAGTCAAACAAGACACACCATACGGCTTAAATAACATCTATACATGAGACATTATCAAACATTACCAAACGATTAAATATGATCTTGTACTTTACTAATTCATGCGTATTTTATCACATTGACATGGACAATTTTTGAACACAAATAACAAATCAAAGTTTACCTAGTTCGCATGCTAAATATCATGTCTAAACATCATATATTCAACCATCCAATGAACCATCAATTCAGACATCAAATTAGCCTAAAAAGTTCATACCAATTCCATGACTCAATATTAAGCTAATTATACTATTTCATAATCTAATACAAACATCAACATGTCACTTTATAGCTATCCATATAATTGACAAAACATACCTAAAACATAATCATTATTTACCATTTAGAACCGTACCTAAATAACCATCCAATAAATTATAAAACATATTCGTACTTTGCTATCACAAACCATACCTAAATAACCAATAAGCAAGCAATCACTTATACATAACTTAGCTTATGGGAACATATTCATTATAGGAAAAACACATCCATCAACTAAATCATTACTCAACCAAAACATATAACCAATACACCATACATATATAACATGAAACATACTTCCCAAAATGAGCTTATACCATGATCGAATATACACAAACATTAGCATCATTATCAAGTCATTTTAGCATGGCTACATATATACAAATCAAAATGAACCATATCGAAACTAGCCTATACATGCCATATGTCAAAAGTACAAACTTTTAAAGTACCGAAATCGTGATCGATAGTGTGACGATTATCCGTGACGATCCCCGAGCTCGAGCTAGCTTTATATATCTATAAAATAGAGAAAGAATGCACAAAGTAAGCTTTGAAAGCTTAGTAAGCCATAAGCAAATAAATCATCACAAGAACATTAATAATTAAATTCAAATAGGCCAAATTTAACTTACCTTGTTTTTCGATAAACATATAAACTCCACACATACCTGAATCATTTAACTCAAATTCATATTCAGTCTCGTTCTGACATTGCTTGTTGAACCATTCAAAATCGTTAAGGATACTTAGAAACTCATATATCACATACAATGCCGTATCCCAGATATGGTCTTACATGTTATCACATATTAATGCCTCTGTCCCAGACAGGGTCTTACACAAAATCATATACGATGTCAATGTCCCAGACATGGTCTTACATGTAATCTCATATCGATGCCAATGTCCTAGACATGGTCTTACACGAAATCACACCTAGGAAGTCCTAATGTCATGACATACATATCGTATACTATTCCTATGGTTCATATGGGATTTTTAGACGTTGTAATTCAATCAATTCAAGCTCGAAACAGGTCATCCCATGCTCAGTTCAATTCAGCAACATATATATTTGTATATACAATTCAATTCGATATTATATAATATATACATTTGAATTTAAGAACATTTATTTACTTATGAACTTACCTCGTACGGAAATGAATGGATCGGAACAACTATTCAACAACTTTCAACTTCCCCCGATCCAAATTCGATTTCTTCCTTTCTTGATCTAAATAAATTCAAGTTTAACTTATTTAATCACATGTTCATTCAATTTCACTCAAAAAAACATAAATGGGCATTTTACACTTTAGCCCCTAACATTTCACATTTTCACAATTTAGTCCCTATTTCAAAACAACACAAAATACACAAAATTTCCGCATGCTCATGTTAGGCTAAATTTTCCCTAGGTCCCTAACAGCCCATTAATTCCATTTATTTCATATTTTAACCCCAAAATTTACAAATTTCACAATTTAATCCTTAATAAGCATTTTTATCAAAAATCACTTAGTAAAACATGATAATCTAACAACAAACTCTCATAATCCTTCATCAAACAACAAAAAGCTTAATGATTCATCAATGGCATTTCATGAATTCATCATCAAATCCAAAAATTAAAGCATGGGTTAGCTAATATACGAAGCAACGATCTCAAAAACATAAAATTTATCAAAAACCGAACTCAAAAATACTTACATTTTTAATTATGCAAGGCTGAACCTAAGTGAGCTTCCATGCCTTCTTTTTTCTTCTCAATATTCGGCCAAAATATGAACATGCATCATTTTTTTATGTTTTGTTTTATTTATTTCATAATAATATACAATTTACCAATTTAACCTTTATAAAATAATAAGAAAACCATATATCATATGCCCGTTTCCATCCACTAACCTTAATAGTGGCCAAATTTCATTTTACGGGCTTTACAATTAATAAATCAAAACAATTAAACACTTAAAAATTAAAATGCAACTTTTACATTTTATGCGATTAAGTCCTTTTTATCAAATCGAGAACACAAACGATAAAATTTTCACATGAAATTTTCACACATACTTTATCACATGCTGTAAGCATTAAAAATAATATTAAAATAATTTTACGACTTTAGATTTATGGTTTCAAAACCATTGTTCCAATTTAGCTAAAACCGGGTTGTTACAACTGTCCCCCTTTAGGGATTTTCGTCCTTGAAAATCTTACCAATGAATAGGTTCGGATATTACTCTCTCATAGCATTCTCCGGCTCCCACGTAGCTTCTTCAACCTCGTGTCAATGACATAAGACTTTCACTAATGAAATTTTCTTATTTCTCAATTCTTTAACCCCGTGATCTAACTCGGATCGGTTCTTTTTCGTATGTCATATCGGATTGAATCTCAATCTTGGATGGGGAAATCACATGTGAGGGATCGGATCGATATCGTCAATGCATCGATACATGGAAAACATTGTGAATTTTCTCTAACTCATTCAGTAGAGCTAATCAATATGCCACTGGACCTACTCTCTCGATGATCTCTTAGGGCCCGATGAATCTTGGACTCAACTTGCCTTTACGATTGAATCTAAGTATTTTCTTCCACAGAGAGACTTTCAAAAACACTTTAACCCCAATCTGAAACTCAATATCTTTCCGTTTCAAGTCTGCGTACAATTTTTGACGATCTAATGCTGCTTTCAGACTTTCACGAATCACTTTCACTTTCTGTTCAGTCTCTTTAATCAAATCAACCCCGTGAATCTTATTCTCGCTGAGCTCAGTCCAGTACAAAGGTGTTCGGCATTTGCGACTGTACAAAGCTTCATAAGGTGCCATTTTTATACTCGATTGAAAGCTATTATTATACACAAATTCAATCAATGGCAAGTATCGTTCCCACGTACCTTCAAACTCAAGAATGCAACATCTCAACATATCCTCGAGTATTTTAATAATCTTGCTCAGATTGACCATCTATTTGTAGATGAAAAGCGGTACTAAAGTGTAGCTTTGAACCAAGTGCATCTTGCAATTTCTTCCAAAACTGCGATGTGAACCTCGGATCTCTATTCGAAACAATAGAAATAGGTACTTCGTGCAATCTCACAACCTTAGAAATATACAACTCATCTAACTTCTCGAGTGAATAATTTGTTCGTACCAAAATAAAATGAGTCGATTTGGTCAAACAACCACCCATATCGCATCCTTCTTACTGGGAGACAGGGGCAAACCTGATACAAAATCCATAGTGATTCTGTCCCATTTGCACTCGAGAATCATAATTGGCTGTAGTAACCTAGATGGTACCTGATGCTCAGCTTTGACTTGTTGACAGATTAAACATTTCAAAATAAATTCAGAGATATCAAGCTTCATACCAGACCACCAGTAAAGTCGTTTTAGATCGTTATACATTTTCATACTTCCCGAATGAACAGATAACCAACTGCTATAAGCTTCATTTAAAAATCATCTTAATCAACTCTAAATTTCTCGGAACACATATTCGGCCTCTGAATCTTAAACTATCATCAGCATCAACTTAAAACTCTGAATCAGAATTCAAATTACATTGAGCCTGTTTTGCTAACAATTCATTATCAACTTTCTAAGCTTCATAAATATGCTGTATAAATAATGGTCTTACTTTCAACTCATCTACAATTGAGTCATCATCAGATAGAGCCAACTGAGTATTTATTGCACGTAGAGCAAACAAAGATTTCTGACTCAAAGCATCAGCAACAACATTGGCCTTTCCCAAATGGTAGCCAATCGCTAGCTCGTAATCTTTTGAAAATTCTAACCATCTTCACTGTCATAGATTTTGATCTTTCTGAGTCATCAAATATTTTAAGCTCTTGTGATCAGAATAAACATGACATTTCTCACTGAACAGATAGTGGCGCCAAATCTTCAACGCAAACACAATAGCTGCCAATTCCAAATCGTGCATCAGGTAACTCTCTTCATGTGGTTTCAATTGTCTCGAGGCATAAGCTATGACTTTGCCTTCCTACATCAAAACACAACCCAGTCTATTTAGTGATACATCACTATAGATTACGAATTCTTTACCTGACTCTAGCTGAACTAACACTAGAGCTTCGGTCAATAAAGCTTTCAACTGATCAAAACTTTTCTGGCACTTATCTGACCACTCAAACTTAACATCTTTCTGAAGCAGTTTCATCATCGGAGTTGCAACATAGAGAAACCTTTTACGAATCGTTTGTAATAACCAGTGAGTCCCAAAAAACTTCAGACATCGGATACATTTCTCGGAGGCTTCTAATCCATTATTTTCAAAATCTTGCTCGGATCTTCTCGAATACCTGATGTCGACACAATATGCCCCAGAAAACCAACTTCACTCAACTAGAATTCACATTTACTAAACTTTGTGAATAACTATTTGTCACGTAAAGTCTGTAACACAATTCTCAAGTGTTCGGCATGCTCGGAGTCATCATGTGAATAAATCAATATGTCATCAATAAATACAACGACAAATTGATCTAAATACGGTCTGAAGATCCGATTCATTAGGTCCATAAAAATAACAAGTGCATTCGTTAAGCCGAAAGGCATAACTAAAAACTCATAATGCCTGTACCTCATTTGGAAAGTAGTTTTTGGCACATCGGAGTCTTTAACTTGCAACTGATAGTAACCCGATCTCAAATTAATCTTAGAAAACATTGTAGCCCCTTTCAACTGATCGAACAAATCATTAATTTGTGGTAGAGGCTATTTATTCTTAATAGTCACTTTATTGAGCTGTCAATAATCGATGTACAATTTCATAGTTTCGTCTTTCTTTTTCACAAACAACACTGGTACACCCCAGGGTGAATAACTCGATCGTGCGAAACCTCTATCTGTCAACACTTACAACTGAGCTTTCAACTCTTTTAATTTGGTTGGTATCATTTTGTATGGAGCTATCGATATTAGAGTTGTTCCCAGCACTAATTCAATACCAAACTATACCTCTCGGATCGGCGGCAAACCTAGTAACTATTCAGGAAACACATCTAGATATTTACACACAACTAGTACTGATTCAATCTTCTTTTCGGTCACTTTAGAGTCAAGCACATAGGCAAAGTAAGCTTCACAACCCTTTCTCAAAATTTTTTGAGCTAACATCGAAGAAATCACTGTTAGTAAACCATTCAAATCATCTGATCCAATCTGAATAATCTTATTATTCTAGCATCTCAAATCAATCATCTTCCACTTGTAGTTTACAATAGCATCATTCCATGTTAACCAATCCATACCCAGAATGATATCAAATTCATCGAATGGCAACAACATCAAATTGGCCGAAAAATAGAAACCCTAAATCATCAACGGACAATTCTTGCATACTTTATCAACCAAAACACACCGGCCTAAGGGGTTCGATACTCTAATCACAAATTCAGTAGACTTTACAGGTAAAGTCTTACTGGATACTAAAGTCTCACATACATAAGAATGAGTCGATCCAGGATCAATCAATGCAACAACACTAATATCATAGAGAGTGAAAGTACTAATAATGACATCAGAAGATAAAGCTTCTTTGCAAGCGCGAATGGCATAAGCTCTGGTAGGTGCACGGGCTTTAAATCTAGCAATCGTGTCTTTAGTCATTCTCTGGCTACCACTCACATTACCCGTGTTTCTGGGTGGCCTACCTCTAGCTGTCGTGTTACTCTATCTCGTATTCTGCATTGTATCTTGCTCAACCAACTCAGGACAATCCCGAATGAAATGATCTACTTATCCACATTTAAAACAAGCTCGATCATTTAATCTATAATTTCTGAGATGTCGTTTACCGCACTGTTACATGAACGTGGTCGCCAATGCTTTGAGTAGGAAATCTTTGTTTGCTTTGAGAGCTATGAATATGGGTTTGACCTTGTTTGGTTATGGTTCAGTCTTGGTTGAAATGAGAGCTAGAGCAACGTTTCTTCAGCAAATATACGAAGCTCAAAAAAGTGATAGTGATTTGCAAGCCAAAAGCGCTCAGTGTGAATCGACGAGTGAGTCAGATTTTCGAATCGAGACTGATGATTGTTTGATGTTTCGAGACAGAGTTTGTGTTCCAAAAGATGCAGAGTTGATTTAGAAAATTTTGCACGAGGCATATAATGGTTACTTATCAGTTCATCTAGGTAGTACCAAAATGTACAATGATTTAAAGAATTTGTATTGGTGGCTGGGTATGAAAAAGGATATTTCTGAATTTGTATCAAAGTGTTTTATATGTCAGCAAGTGAGAGTTGAGCTTCAAGTGCCCTCAGGTTTACTATTCAATTGATAAGTTAGCGGAGTTGTACATTGCTGAAATCGTGAGATTGCACGGAGTACCTTTATCGATCATTTTAGACAGAGACCTGAGATTTACTTCGAGGTTTTGGAAAAAGTTGCAAGAAGCTTTGGGTACAAAGTTGAACTATAGTACTGCATTTCATCTGTAAACCGACAGTCAATCCGAAAGAGTAGTTCAGATCCTTAAGGATATGCTCCAATGTTGTGTATTGGAATTCCAAGGTAATTAGGAAAAGTATTTACTGTTGTAGAGTTTGCCTACAACAATAGTTTTCAGTCGAGTATAAAAATTACACCATATGAGGCATTATATGGTCGTAAGTGTTAGACTCATTTGTACTGGATCGAACTCAGAGAAAGATAGATTCACGGTTTCGATTTGGTCAGAGAAACTGAGGAGAAGGTAAAAGTGATTCGTCATTGTTTGAAAGCCGCTTTAGAGATACAAAAGTCATATGCAGATTTGAAAAGAAAAGAGATTGAATTTCAGACCGGTGATAAAGTGTTTCTGAAAGTGTCTCCATGGAAAAAGATTTTGAGATTTGGTCAGAAAGGCAAGTTAAGTCCACGTTTTATTGGTTCGTATGACATTATTGAAAAATTAGGCCAGTGTCATATCGGTTGCCTTTGCTAGTAGAATTGGAAAGGATTCACAATATGTTTCATGTGTCGATGTTGCGACGACATCATTCTAATCCATCGCATGTAATTTCTCCCACAGAGGTTGAGATTCGATCAGATATGACATATGAGGAAGAGCCGATTAAAATTTTAGCTCAAGAAGTCAAACAATTGAGGAATAAATGTATAGCATTAGTGAAAGTGTTATGGTATAGACATGGGGATGAAAAGGCTACATGGGAACTCGAGGAAGCCATAAGAAAACAGTACCCAAACCTATTTTTTGGTAAAATTTTCAGGGACGAAAATCTCTATAGAGGGAGAGTTGTAACAACCCAAATTAAGGCCTAAACGGAATAGTGGTTTCGGAACCATGAATCTGAAGTAGAAATCTTTATTGCGATAAAGTTTCGAGGTTTATAATGTGATTGAATGCATGTGTGAAAATATCGTAAAGAAATTTTATCGATAGAGGGTCTAATTTGGCTATTAAGACTAAATTGCAAAAAGTGCAAAATAGGTGTTCTAGAAGCATTGGGTGCTTAATTGAAACGAATTTGTAAATTAGAGGTCCTTATTTAGTAATTAGACCATTATATATCATGATGGACAAAAATGGACAGGAAGGGTAAAATTTTGAAGAAATGCCTTAAGGGTATTTTGGTCATTTGGTTAATAAAAGAATAAAAAGGGAAAATAAGTAAAAAAATTGTGTCCATCTTCTCCTACCTTGGTTGAAAATCACAAGGGAGGCATAGCTAGGGTTTCTTCAACTTCCAAGCTTGATAGTAAGTGCATCCTAGTCTCGTTTTTAATATTCTTTTAATTTTTGAAGTCTCGTAGCTCAATTTACCTCTTTCTACCATTAAATTGAGCTAGGGTTCATGTTTGAAAATTTACCCATGTATGAAATGCATTTATTTTGATGTCTAATGGTAGAAAATGAATGTTAGTTGTGTAATAAACGACTTTTACTAAGTAATTTTAGGTGAAAACATCTAAAAGGACCTATTTGTAAAAGTTGTAAAATAGGTGGTAAAAATCTTATTTGAAAGAAATTGTGGGCTGTTATAAGCATGAGATAGGTTTGGCTAGGCTTGGGTTTTGAGAAAAATGAATACATTTCATTTTACGAGCCTAGGGACTAAAGTGTAAATAAGTGAAAAGTTAGGGGCAAAAATATAAATTTGCCTTAATATGATTTTTGGGTCAAATTAAATAATCTGAGTAATAAATGAGCTAAATGTGTTATTATAGAACAAGAAAGACGTGGGATCGACCTTGATCGGAAGAAAGCAAAGGTCGTGGACTATAATTGCAAAATTTGTCATTTTTGTACCGAGGTAAGTTTGTATGTAAATAATGGATCATTTTATTATATTTTAATGTTCTAATGTTGTATAACGTGTGTAAATGATAAGATGTGACATAATCGACAAAGTTTCGATAAGTGATAAGTGTGGAAGTGATATCCCAGTTGAACCTTAGGAATAAAATAGGATACAAATGACATGTCACTAAGACCTTAAGTGTGATTATGTGACGTCTGGGTGCTGGTCTTGTATGACTATCAGTGGCTAGGTAATCCTACATATGTTACAGATACCTGTCAGCTTGTGTGAGTAGCACTGAGTAGCTATGTCCCGATTGTCAACTTGTGTGAGCAGACCTGTGACTAGCTTGAGAACCAGCATATATGTAAAATGTGATAAGTGGTAGCTTTGGCTACATATATGTGGCACAATTGTGCAAGTTTTCCGAGTATCCGTTAGTATTCCGATGTGTTCATCGGGAAATGAAAGATACGAAAATATATATGTGTTTTGTATGATGATGTGGTACATGTGTGCACGAAAAATTCATAAGTATGAACGTTATAAGTGGTGATATCGTGGTAAGTTGTGCTTGAATAAGCTTAACATATATGAGTTCAAGGGTAAATGTATTAACTCTCCTTATGTGAATTTGCATGGTTAAGATGCTATTTATTTGCATATAAACTTACTAAGCTATATAACTTACCCCTCCTTTCTTTTCCTTTGTCCTATAGTGTCACCAAGCTAGCTCAGGATCAGGACTTGTCGGAGGCTCGCATCACACTATTAGAATTGTTATTTTGGGTATTTGATATTTGTGATCTTTTTGTAAGTATGGCATGTATAGGAACTTGGTCATTTTACTTTATGTCATATTTGGTTTGGCCAAAAATGTTGGCCTAAGTTACTTGAAAGTCCATTTTGTATTGGCCATTGAAATTGGAAATGGTAGGTTATTGGTATAATCAATTAAAGATGTCTTTCATGAATGTGGTTGAATGCATGAATGAGTTGATAATTGTGTAATGTCCATGCATGGGGATTATGGTATATGAATGATGAGTGGATGCCTTGATTGTGAAAGTTTGGTTGTTCAAATGTGTCATGATAAGTGTTGTTAAATGGGCATATGTGCTATTGTGTTTCAGGGTGGCAAATGGCTTGGAAAATAGCCTATATTTTATCCACATGGGTAGGCACACGGGCATGTTTCTAGGTCATGTGTGACACACGGTCAGCCCCGTATGCGTGTTGATAGGTCATGTCTCCCCCGCACCCTAATTAAGCCAAATAGAATGCCCAGTAATAAACATACAGGCAGAGACACGGCCGTGTGTCTCATCCGTGTGAAGGACACGGCCTCAAAACATGGGTGTGTGCCTAGGCCGTATGAAGTCTACACCTTAAATGCAAGAATTAAATTCGCCATGCGGCCTAGCACACGGGTGTGTGACTTGGCTGTGTGACCCTTAATTGTTGATGATGTCATAAATAGAGAGTTACACAGGTTGAGAACACGGGTGTGTCTCAAGTCACACGGGTGTGTGTAACCACATGGCCTACCCCCACGGGCGTGTGACTCTCCAAACATGAAAATTTTCTACCCACACGGGCGTGTGACTCTCCAAACATGAAAATTTTCTAACTTTTTATGAAATTTTCTAAAGTTCTCGGTTTAGTCCCGAAACATTTCCACAGCATGTTTTGGATCTCGTAAGCCCTTAATAGGGACGTTATGAATATGCTTGAAAAGTTTTAAATTCTAATGCAATTTTATGACTGAGTGTGGTAGTTTACGTGTAATTAAGTCTAGTGTCGGATACGGGTAAGCGGTGTTACAATTAGAGAAAGGTTTTCCAGGCTAAAATATATATTATGTGAAAGAGTATAAAAACCATGAGGAGTTATTTTGAATTTTTTATTGCTCCTTCCATCTTTCAATCACTTTTCTTTGCTCTTACTCCTTCCTATTTCCTTTCTTATTTTGTTTATTATTTTCTTTTCCTATTTCTTCTTTGTTCTTTTTTTGGAATGAGATCAAGAATTTAGAATTTTACTTTCATTCTTCATGATCTTTCTTGTCAATCCATGATGTTCGATGGATGACTTTAATTAGGGTTCAAAAAGAAAATACATCAGGCTCAAAATGGAGTAGAACGGGATATAATTTTCTCCAAGTGATGGGGAGAACAAAAAGATGCCATTTATCATTTTGAAATATGGTTAATCTCATCAGAAAGGTCATTTTTGGGAATGTGTCCATCTTTTTAATTTGAATTGTGCATAATCTCATGTTTGCCTCACAATGTTGTAAAATCATCGATCCATACCCAAAACCTCACAAATAGTCCTCCAAAGTGGAGGGTGATCTTCGGCAAGGGTCAATTTTGAACAAACAATATGGCCCAAAGTGGTTAACAGAGGATGAAATTTTCTTTACGTGAAGGAAATTTCAAAAATGTCATTCGTCACTTTGAACATGGCCAACTTATTAAGTAATAAACCTTAAGGAGAATGCAAGATTCCAAGTAAAACGTAACCTCAAACGTGATGCATAAAGAAAAGAAAAACAAAAAAAGCCAATATTACTTAATGTGAATAACTCTATAAGAACAATCAAGCTTGGTTTTTAAGCAAAGTATTTTTTCACTGCATCAGAATTTACAAGTTTCGACATTATCACACCCTTTACACGTGTTCAATACTGGATCAGGATACAAGTATTACTAGAATAGCATACATGTAATCATAGTGAATCGAGACATAAAATGATTATCTAAATTAAAACTCTTCAATTATTCATCCATCCTCTAGACATTAAATTCACATATATCATAAACTTGTAATTTATCTAATATTAAACCACATCGATAACAGAATATGAGTGATATATCAAATATCAGAAATCAACATTTCAAGTAATATTACTACAATATACAACAACATACTAAAGCCTTCTATACATGCCATAGTTCCAAAATATGATTACAAAATACCAAAAGGAAGGATGGATAGTGTTGGTGAGCTTCCGACAACTTTTCCGAGTCACGAACAAACTTGATTACACTATAAAATAAGACAAGAAAGAAAAGGAAACAAAGTAAGCTTATAGCTTAGTAAGTAATATGTAAATAATAAAAATAATAAACTATTAAAAGCATTTATAAATCCCAAAATATGTTTCCACAATTATACAACCTTAATCTCACATGAAATTACCATTTACTAAAATTCAGTACAAGCTGTCCATTTGAGTCTCAGTCACTAAATTATTTTTATCCAGAGCTACAAAGCTCTGAATTAAGATCTGTAAATTTTCTTAGAAACTATACTCATATTTATTCTTACTGTAAAATTTTCAGAATTTTTGGTTGAGCCAATTAATACATTTTATTCATTAAATCCTCCCATATTTTGCTACTCGACAGTCCTAACCACTCTTCACTAACATTATGATTTCTATTTATAAAAAATTTAAAATATGTTCTCGTTTGTTTCTTACAAAAATAGACTTAATAAGGAATCTAACCATGTAAATTATATTCCATAAATATTTTTGTACAAATTTTAATGATTTTTCCAAATCAGAACAGGGGATCACGAAATCAATCTAAACCAGTCTTACAAAAATTTAAATAACTCAAAATATAGAACTCTTTTACTTGCTATGTTTCTTTTATATGAAAATTAACTCAATAAGCTTTAATTACATATCTCATTAAACCCCCAATTCAATGTTTACTATTTTTGGTGATTTCTCAACTTCACCCCACTGCTATTGCCATCAACTGTTTTATTTCTGTTTTAACCTTTTTAATAAATTTTCTCATATCCATTTTCCAATAAAGCTTGTCCACATCAAACTTACCGAAGTTCGATCATTTACTAAAAAATTACTCATATGCTTATATACATATATATCTACACTTAATCTTTACATAATCACACTCATTTTTCACTTGGCTACTTTCTCATTGAACACTTCTTAATAGAACGATAACAAATACTCGGTGGCTTGCACATAGCACTACCTTTGAAGCTAAGATTAATTGGTGCACATAGTAGCCTTCACTTAGTACTAAAATTGTCACCAAAATCATTCCTTACACATAGTTGCTTGCACCTAGTACCACATATATGATCGAACTTATCGGGTATGATCGTAGCCTGCACATAGTACTACACATACGACCCCAACCATATGGTACACGTAGTAGCCTGCACTTAGTAGTACACACGTGACCTAAGCCATCATGAACACATAGTAGCTTGCACATAGTACTACGCATGTGTTCTAGCCCCGAATCATTCGTATCTTTTCTATTCTGAAGGTTCAACCGGGAAATCCCTCACTTTTCAACATTTTACCAATTCATCCATACTCAATTTCAATTCATATTTTACCTTAAGTGAACATTCAATATGCAATCACTTCTCATATAATAACAAAATATTATAACATAAGTAAAAATAATATATTATTTACATACAAACTTACCTCGATGCAAAATATAGAAATTTTATAATTTAGTCCACAATCTTTTCCTTTTCCCGATCAAGGTCGATTCCACGTATTTCTTGATCTAAAATAACACATTTAGCTTATTTAATAGTCACATTTATCAAAACAGTCCTTAACTCTAACTTTGGCAAAATTATGATTTTGCCCCTAAACTTTTGCATATTTACACTTTTGCCCCAAAGCTCGGAAATTAAATTTTTTCCCTAATTCTTATGTTTTAGGACATGCTGATCATTTTCCCTTAATGGCAATATCAAATTCTCACTCTAACATGTACTTATGAACATTAGGTATTTTTACTAATTATGTTGTTTTACTCGTTTTTACTTAAAACCGAGTAGCACAAGTTGTTCAACATAATTTAAAACCTCATATACTATCATAAAACATCAAAATAAACATATTTCACCTATGGGTATTTTTCCAAATATGAACCCTAGGTTAAATTACTACTAGAATAAACTAAATCAAGTTACCAGGACTCTAAAAACGTAAAGAACATTAAAAACGATGCTAGAATAGACTTACTATAAAGCTTGGAAGATGAACAAACCCTAGCCATGGTGTTCCTTGATACATTCAACCATGGAGAAAAAATGAAGAAGATGATAGCTTTTTTTTTCATGTTATTTTGTCTTTATTCATTAATTAAGGTATTTTACCAAAATGCCCTTAAATACCTTACTTACTAACCATGTCTATTTTTGTCCATGAAAACCTAATGGTATAATTACCATTTAAGGACCTCTACTTCAATTATGCTCTTCAAATAAATCATTTAACATCTAGAACTCATATCTATCAACTTTTGCAATTAAGCCCTAATAGGCAAATTAAACATGCAATTCATAAAATTTTCTATCAATACTCTAACACATGCATCTAATCACTCGGTAAATTATAAAAATTAATCAGAATAAATTTTTCTACTTCGAATTTGTGGTTTTGAAAATACTATTCTGTTTAGGCCCTAAATCGGGCTCTTACAAACATCTTGTCTTCGTCCATTTCAACGAGAATCAATGCTCCACCAGAGAAAGCTTTCTTCACCAAATATGGTCCCTCCCATTTTGGCATCCATTTTCTCCGATGATCATGTACACGTGGCAAAATCTTCTTCAGTACCAGATCCCCTTCTCTGAACTATCTTGGTCGCCCCTTTCTGTTATAGGCCTTCATCATTCTTTGCTGATACAACTGGCCATGATATAAAGATGCTAATCCCTTTTTTCTCAATTAAATTCAACTACTCATATCTCTCTTGCACCCATTCAGCCTCCTCTAGTCGCACCTCCCTTAACACTCATAGAGATGGGATTTGCACCTCGATAGGTAAAACGACGTCCATGCCATACACTAATGAAAATGGAGTAGATCCAGTCAAAATCTTCACTGATGTACAGTATGCGTGGAGAGCAAAAGGGAATTTTTCATACCAATCCCTATACATTTCTGTTGTATTGGAAATGATTTTCTTGATATTCTTATTTGCAGCCTTGACTGCCCTATTCATTTTTGGACAATATAGCACAGAATTATGATACTTGATCTAAAATTGTGTGCAAACCTCTTCTATCAAACCATTGTTCAAGTTCTTGGCATTGTCTGAGATGATTCTTTCTGGTAAACCGTACGGATAAATGACCTTTTTTTTCATAAATTTACAGATCACTAATCAAGTTATATTAACATATGAAGTGGCTTCGACCCATTTGGTAAAATAATCAGTCACTACAAAGATGAAATGATGCTCGTTTGATGCTTTCGATGTGATAGGGCCAATGACATCCATGCCCCACATTGAGAACGGCCCAGAAGGCGCCAAGACATGAAGATTGGTAGAAGGAGCGTTAAAATTGTCTGTATAAATCTGGCATTTATGACATTATTGAGCATAATTTAAACAATTTCATTCCAACGTCAATAAGAAATATCTAGCCCTCATGATTTGCCTTGCCATCATATGTCGTTACTATGTGCTCAACATACTCCATCAAGGATTTCTTTCATTATCTTATTTGCCTCTTCTGTGTCGACACATCTCAACAGGGTTTGGTCACATCCTCTTTTGTACAAAAACTCACTTCCAAGAAGAAACCCATAGCTACCCTCCTAATTATTCATTTATCATTTTCTGAGGCGCAGTCTGAGTATTGCTGGTATTGCAAATACCGCTTAATGTCAACATACCATGCTTTCCCATTTGTTCCCGATTCTACTCCCGCGCAGTGGGCTGGCGAGTCCTTGACCCTTAGCTGTATAGGTTGCACTTCTGTTTCACAACTATGCTTTCTTTTATAACCTTTTGGGACACATAGATGATGTCATACTCGGACAATGCCACTTGCCAATGAGCAACTCTCCCCGACAATGATGGCTTCTCAAAAATGTACTTCAAAAGGTCTACCTTTGCGATGTAGAAGATCGTGTGCTACAACATGTATTGCCTTAGCTGACATGCGGTCCATGCTAAACCACAACACATCTTTTTCAAATGGGAATATTTGGCTTCATATTCCATGAACTTCTTACTCAAATAATAGATTGCATGCTTTTTCTTGTTTGAACCATCACATTGCCCTAAAACACAACCTATAGAATTATCCAACACTACCAAATACAAAATCAAAGGTTTTCCTGGCACTGGGGGAATCAAAATTTGTGGCTTAGCCAAATACTCTTTTACTTTTTCGAATGCATTTTGACAATCTTCAGTCTAATCACCATCATTATCCTTACTAAGAGCTTAAAGATGGGATCACATTTATCCATCAACTGTGAGATGAAACGAGACACGTAATTTAACCGTCCCAAAAAACTTCTTAACTCTTTTTGAGTTTTAGAGGGTATCAAATCTTGAATTGCTCAAACCTTGTCCGGATTAATTTCAATTCCCTGTTCACTCACTATGAAACCTAACATCTTCTCTTACTTTACCCTAAATGTATATTTTGCTTAATTGAATCTCAATTTGCATTTTCTTAATCATTCAAATAGTTTGCAGAGGTTTTCCACATAACTTTCCTCCCTAGCGAACTTTGCTATCATATCGTCAACATAAACTTCAATCTCTTTATGCATCATGTCATGAAACAGTGTCACCATTGCTAGTTGATACATGACCCCCAACATTTTTTAAACCAAACAACATGACCCTGTAACAAAAAGTTCCCCAGGTTGTGATGAATATGGTCTTTTCCATGTCCTACTTCACCATTTTAATTTGATTATACCCCAAGAATTCATCCATGAAAGAGAAAACACAATATTTAGCAGTGTTATCCACCAGTGTGTCTATATAAGGTAATGGGAAATTACCCCTAGGGCTGGCCCGGTTCAAATCTCTATAATCGACGCACATTCTAACTTTCCCATCCTTTTTAGGCACTAGTACAATATTTGCCACCCACTCTAGGTATTTAGCTACTTTCCCCTCTTGCATCAAAACACCTCTGAGTCCATTTAAAGAGGTTTAGGTATCACTATACACTACAAATTCTCTTCCTGACTCGAGTAGAACTAAAACCGATGCTTCAGTCAAACATTTCTTCAATTTATCAAAACTCTATTGACATTTTTCAGTCCATTCAAACTTACTATCTTTTTGCAATAATCTAGTTATTGGCGAAGCTTCCTGGAGCCAAAATTTGCTCTTGCTGAACTTAGCAAAAAAAAATTTTTCCCGTAAAATCTGTAGCACGGTTCGCAAATGTTCAGCATGTTCAGACTCACTCGGAGAGTAGATTAAAATGTCATCTATGAAAACCACTACACATTTGTCCAAATAGGGCCGGAAAATTCGGTTTATTAGATCCATAAAGATAGCTGGAGCATTGGTCAGACCAAAGGGCATCACTAAAAATTCATAATGACCATAACGAGTTTTGAAGGCAATTTTTGGTACATCACCCTCATTAACCTTTAACTGGTAGTACCCAGAACTCAGATCAATCTTAGAGAATACTGTAGCATCTTTTAACTAATCGAATAAATCATCGATCCTAGGTAATGGATACTTATTCTTCACAGTCACTTTATTGAGTTGTCAGTAGTCAATGCAAAGCCTCAATGACCCATCTTTCTTCTTAACAAACAAAACTGGCGCGCCCCACGGTGAATAGCTAGGTCTTACGAACCCTCTATCGATTAATTCTTGTAACTGCACTTTTAACTCCTTCAGTTCAGTTGGTGCCATCCTATACGGGGCAATCGATATCGGAGCAGTACCGGGAAGCAACTCAATACCAAATTCTACCTCTCTATCCGATGGTAAACCAGGCAATTCTTCCAGAAATACGTCCACAAATTCACACATAATAGGCATGGATTCAATTTTCTACTCATACGTCTCAGTATTTAGAACATATGCAAAATAAGCTTCATATCCTCTTTTCAAACATTTATAAGCAGACATAGCAAAAATCACAATTGGCTTCATATCAGACTTGTTGGTTTCAACACTAAGTATCTCACCATCATCACACTTTAGCTCTAAAGTCTTTTGCCTACAATCTATTTTAGCACCATGCAGAGTTAACCAGTCCATTACCAAAATGACATCGAATTCGTAAAAGGCAACAACATCAAATCAACGGGGAAACATTAACCATAAATCATGAGTGGGCAATTTCTACAAATTTTATCAACTAACACATGCTTCCCTAAAGGGTTTGACACTCGCACTACATGTTTAGTAAACTCAATACACAAATTCTCATCAGACAATTTGCTCCTACACACATACGAATGCGTAGAACCAGGATCAATCAAAGTAAGAACAGAAACACCATAAAGAGAGAATATACCAGTAATTACTTCAGGGGAGGACGCCTCCTCTCGAGCTCGAATAGCATACGTTCTCACTGGAGCTCTCACTTCGGATCTCATAGTGGTACCCCTCATTGTGCCTTTACCACTATTCCTAGTTCCCACATTTCTCGGTGGTCTCCCTCTGGACACATTACTTGGCCTTACATTTTACGGCTTTTCTCGCTCTTCCGGCTTTGGACAGTCGTTCATGAAGTGATCTTGAAACCCACAACAAAAACAAGCTCGGTTAATCACATAACATTCACCTAAATGTCTCTTTCCACAATGTCGACACTCCAGTCTATCAGACTTGACACTTCTGGCACTAGCTACTAAAGTGGCCTGGGTCTTAGATCCCACATATCACATATCTCGGTCTCGTCGGGAGTATCCAGTAGAAACATTTGATCGAGGACTCATTTCTTTTGACCTCTTTGACTGAGACTAAAATGATTTACTCATTGACCTTTTTTGGGCTTCTCTATTTTCATTTTCAACTCTCATATTTTCCTTACTCAGTTCTTCAGCCTTGACGGCTCTCTCGACCATTACTACAAATTCCTTAATTTCCAGAATTTCCAATTAGTAGCTGTATATCCTCATTGAGCCCGTCTTCAAATATCTTGCACAAGATAGCCTCATTAGGCACACATTCTTGGGCATATTTGCTCAACTTAACAAATTCACGCTCATACTCGGCTACAGACAACCATCCTTGCTTTAACTCAATGAATTCCTTCCTTTTTTGATCAATAAAGCGCTGATTGATGTATTTCTTCTGAAATTCCTCTTGGAAGAAATTCCATGTAACCCTTTCTCTAGGTACCACTGATATCAACGTCTTTCACCAGTGATAAGCTGAATCTAGTAGCAAAGACACAGCACATTTTAGACTCTCCTCAGGAGAACACGACAATTCATCTAACACTCTAATAGTGTTTTCTAGCCAGAACTTTTCCCTTTCGGGGTCATCATTCACGTTAGCTCGGAACTCTTCAGCCCCATACTTTCTAATTTTATCCACAGGAGGTTTAGACAATTGCACTACCTCCGGTTGTTGAGGAGTTATAGGAGCAAGTTGGGGTATAGAAGGGGGCAGAGGAGGTTGAGCATTCGAATTCTCCCGAATGAACCTAGTATACTATTCACTCATCATATGGAGGAAGCCTGCTCGGGCCTCTTCACCTTGACTTTGACCCGAACATCCAAAATCAACAGGCGCTGTCCCTTGAGCGGGAGTAGGCGCATTACTTTGGGCATCGTCTGCCACATCACGATTAAGATCCAAAACTATACAAAAAACAATTCAAAATCGTCAAGAGCCAACACGCTATCAATTTCAATTTATGGCATGTATAGACAGACTATTACACTTACCAGGTTAGTCCGAGAATCGACTAAATCGTAGCTCTAATACCAATAAAATGTTACACCCCTAACCCGAAACTGTCACTGGAATCGTGTACGAGGCATTATCAGACTCAGAACAACATTTACAGAAATAACCCGTGGTTGGTTGCAGAATCACATACAATTCAATTCATAATCACCCTTTTCAGGGGTTTTCAAACACTTTATGGACATTAGAGACGGTTAGGATTCGAATCCTATCATATCGGACACTCAGAAAAATTTTCACTTTTAAAACACCATCACACACCCGTGTGACTATTGGCACGGCCGTGTCATAGGACCGTGTGGTCTTCACACGTTCGTGTTTGACAACCGTGGATGAAACTGTCCATTATGCCATGGCCGCTCCATACGACCGTTTGGAGGACGTGTACCCTACACGGTTGAGACACACGGTCGTGTCTCCTGCCTGTGTGGTACATAAAATAAATTAAATCAAGGTGCAGGGGAGGCACGGTCCAGGGACACGCTCGCAGGGTCAGGCCGGGTGTCGCCCACGGCCTAGGCACGCCCGTGCCATGTACCCGTGTAGCATTCTGCCAAATCTTACACGGCCATGGCACACGCCTGTGTGCTCTGTCGTGCAAGCCATGTCAGGCTGTATACCAAGCCTTGGCCTCCCTAAGACACAATCAAGCACAAGTATTACCAAAACCAGCCAATTCAATAGTAAATTACTCAAAAGAACTTTATTTATAATCATTACCTACAAAATATCATATGAGTAATGTAACTTAGGCATACAAAAATAGCCATTTACAACCACAAATTGTTCTATACATGCCATAAATTACACTTGAAATATGAAATATACCAAAAGAAGCTTGATAGTGTGTTGTGTATCTCCGACTTTACGATCTCAATCTAACAAGCTTGAAATCTATGGAAAAGGGAAAAGAAAAGGGTAAGCTACAAGAGCTTAGTAAGTCATATGAAATTCAAAGCAATGCAACAATTCACTAAATCATTTACTTCAACATAACAACTACCATCACATATCATTGCATAATTAACTTACTCTTTGTACACATTTCACATGCCGATCATGAACATGCTTAACCGTATCATTCTCAGTATATAGTACCATTTTCAGTTCACTTGTACAACCACTATATTACAGTACAGTTAATCTAATCCCATTGAGCAATTTCAGAATATGAATAGATATACAGAGGTTAGCACATAAGTGCTGAACAGACATGGCAGAGCCATGAAGTAGCCAAAGCTACTAACAGTAGCGTAGCTGAAGCTATAACCAGTGCGGTAGCCGAAGCTACAATCAATAACAGTACAGAAGTTAACCATGGGCCTGCTCACACAAGCTAATAGGTGTCTGCAACACATGCAAGACTACCTAGCACCGGGGTAACTGCAACGGTCAGAACAGTGAGGCCCTCTCATATCTATGCCTATTCCTACTTGCTCAATCGGGACTTACAGTCTATTTAACATTCCATATATTCAGTGACAGTATCCAATATTCAATCATCTCACAAGGCAATTATCAAGATAACAACATAGCAATAAATAATTAAGCAGAATTAATCAAATTCGCTAGAATTACATATAACTTACCTAGATGTCAAAAGATTTACTTCTCGAATTTAATCGAGGATTTTCTCTTTTCCCCAATCACGGGCCCTCTCAGACTTTTCTTGATCTAAATGCATACACATACACAGATATCAATTATTTATTTCAATACGGTCACAATTCACATTTGGGGTAAATTTCCAAATTTACCCCTCAACTTTACAATAATTACAATTTAGTCCCATAACACAAAAATCTCAATTTCTTTATTCTAAGGACTTATAAAGCCTATTTTCACAATTATGACACTCAAATATTCATTATTTCACACATTTAGGAATAATTTGTAATTTCTACAAATTAGTCCCTTTTCATGTACTTTCATTCACTTTCATCCCATAAAACATGCATATGACACTTGAAACTTACATTATCTACCATTAGTGAGTTAAACATACTCATGTCACAAATGGGTAAATTTTTAGACCTCAATTTTTCTTCAAATAAATGGTAGAATCATGAAATATAAGCTTCAATGAGTTCAAAAATACAAAAATAATAAAAAATGGGACCAAATTGCACTTACATGGAAGCTTGAAAAATTTTGAAACCCTAGCTATGGTGAAAGGGAGAATTTCGGTAGCACATAGATGGAATGGGGAAGATGAACACCCCATTTTAGTCAAAAATTTGTCTTCTTCTTACTTTTGCCAAAAATGCCCTTCCATCTATTACTTAGATATTTTCCCTTGCATGCCCATAATTGTCCATAACACTCACTAATGGTCTTATTACCACATAAATGCTTCCTATTTCATGTGACAATTCAATCAAGTCCAATTATCATTTAATAAGCACATTTTGCACTCTTCTTAATATAGTCCTAAAATTTCAATTAGGCATAAATTCATCAAAATTTCTATCAATATTCTATCACAACATTTCAATCAATCGATAAATAAGTAAAAATTCATAAAAATTAAATTTTTACTTTGGATTCATGGTTACGAAACTACTGTTCCGATTAGCCCCTAATTCGGGTTATTACATATCAATTCATGAGGTATATCCTGAAATAATTATGAGTATGTTTATTGGTATATGAATGAAAACGATTGAATGAATAAGAGTGACTAGGGACATAATCCAAATCTAATTTCATTAAAGAGAAAATAATTTTACATGGATTTTTGAAGGAAATTAAATTAATTGAATGATATTAAACTTTGATATAAAAACTCTTGAAAACGATTACATCTAAAAAGACTCAAGGATAGTAGGTAACGTATGAGCTGCCAGTTGTCCTAGGCGGGTGTTATACTGGTGAGCTATCCTTGGTCCTTTTTCAAATGACATTTATTTCCAAGGTTAGAAATTTATTTGGATTTGTCATAAAAAATGTTCTTCTTTTATTTTATTTTTTTAAATAATGTTTCTGAATAAAAAAATGAGCGAATGAGTGAATGAACGGATGAATGAATGATTGATTGATTGATTGAAATTACGGCACATTATTGTAAATATACTCAAATATAAACATTTTCTTTCATAGAAGATTCGAAAATTGTTCGGCTTACAAATTTTTTTCATTTTTTATTCACACCTAAAGAAAATCCTAATAGATCTTATTTTCATAGGGCAAATCTCTACTCGTCGTTCTTCTTCTTCCTTCTCATGAGCTTGATGAACTTTTGGTAATGTGCCTAAGTCACCTCCAGAAGTTTCATTGCAGGCTAATTCCTAGCTGTAAAAGAGGTAGATTCTTTTTTGAGTTTTTCAATCTGTTCACATATGTCTTTGGCTTGTTGAGCGAAAACCTGACCTTCCCTGTGCATTGTTGCAAACACCTCTTATCAATTTATTGCCATTTGTTCCATCGCAATATAATGCTCTGCAAGCTCCGTATATTCTCTCGTAACCTCTTTGTTTTGATTTTCTTTTGTCTTTAATTCTTTATTTAGAAGACAAATTTCCTCTTCCATCACCTCAATTTCAGCAATTTTGTAACACCCCAAACCCGGCCCAGACGTTATGGCCAAATTTGGTGTGTCACATGGACACTGAGTTACACCTCATTCTTTACTTAATACGTTTAGGGTGACTTTGCAAAATCATTTTTAAGAGTTGTGAAAAAAATAGGTTATTTAATTTATGGAAGTCCTATCCACTACCAGTTGGAGTTTATTTCTTTAAAAGATCTTATCTTGTCATTAGGTGATCCATTTGTTGCATATGATATATTTTGAAATCGTTAATTAATTTTTGAATAAAAACCTGCGCAGCCTAATTCCATCAATTTTAAACAAGTAATAATTTAATAATTAAAAACCAACATAAAAATAAAAATAACCAATGAGCGGCCTTATTACAAATTTAAACCCAAATAACTAAGTAATACTGAATTAAATAAATTTAAGAAAAATATAACCGAAGGCAGTTTACGTGGCCACTCCGAATCCCTCCAGCTCCAAGTCCTCTAAGGTTGGGGCTCACCTGCATGGATGAAAAGAAAGGGGGTGAATTTGGGAACTCAATATGTAAGCTAAACCCAACCAGAGTCTAGACCAGTTCAAGCTTAACTGGGCCTAAGCCCTATCCAGATACAGTATTAACTGGGCCTTAGCCCTATTCAGTAAACGTATTAACTGGGCCTTAGCCCTATTCAGAAATTAGTGTGGCCCTTAGGCCCATTACAGTAACAGAACAATATTTATGCATATATGCAAAGCCCAGCCCAATCCAGCCCTACACACCACCCGTACTAGCCCTACACACCATGTGAGGAATAACTCAACCCACCCAGCCCTACACACCACAGTCACAGCTTAGCTGCTTAATCAGATAACGTGGCCAAGCCACTAAACAGTAAAACGAGGCAAAACCTCTATCAGTAAACATGGCATTGCCACTTAGCACTTCCTTCGTGTAAAACAGTAATTTTCCACCCTTAAGGGGTATTTCAGTAAATTGCCAGTTTTTAGGGTTTCATACTCGTTACAGTTTATTAACAGTCTTAATGTCATCTAAATAACTTATTTAGCCCATTTTATTAACTCAGAGTCATCGGGCCCTAAAACACCTAATGGGCCACACAGTGTCCACTAACTATTACAGCCCATTAAGCCTAAATTTCGTGTCCGTTTTAGCAACTGAGAATACCAGAACACACTTACCACTCATTTTCACCCATATGGGCCCATAAGCCCTTAGGCCCAATTCCGGCCCTTCGAGGCCCAAAACACCAACGTGCATAGAAATACGCGCGCATCATTCTTACTATTTGCGATTACCGATTTTACCAATTCAAATAGACCCACGAGCGCTCGCACGCTCGCAAGCCCTCGAAATGTCAAAATTCTGGCATTTCAGTTTTTCAGCTTTTGCCGATCTAGTCTACTAGTGGGTGTCGATTACACACCTATTTGCGTACTATGTCGAGATCCACACCGAATTAATCCTACAATCGTTTATAAACACATTGTTAACTAAAACCCAACGGGAACAACGAAACTAATAGCCTACCATATTCGGCCAACACCATCTAAGGCCTTAAACACTTACCTCTGCCGATTCTTCAACTAGATCTAGATCTAGATTGCTTCAATGCTCCAAGTCTCAAATTGCTCCTCACTAGATTGTTCTTTTTCCATGCCAACATATGAGATCCAAAAAAAAAAATGCTCAACTAAGTTTTTAATCTCGAAAATGAGTCAAAACCGACAACTACCATGGTAATGGGGTTTCAGCTTTTCTTAATTCATAACAAAAAATAAAGTAGAAAGGCTACTTACCCAACAATCTGCTTGACAGCCCCACTACACGAAATAACCACCAATCATCTGCTTATCCTAGATCTATTGTCGATCTAGCTAAAATCATAAGAAGAAAGGAGATCCAAAGGATTCGGCTTTCAATACCAACTAAAAGGTAGGGAGGTTTCAGTTCCTGAGTGAGAGATGAAAGAAAGTGAAGAAAAGATTTTGAATAAGAACAATCGGCCAAGAGATGAGAGGTTCTGTGGTTTGGCTAAAATAGAAGAAAAAGATTTTGAATAAGAACAATCGGCCAAGAGATGAAAGGTTCTGTGGTTTGGCTAAAATAGAAGAAAAGGAAAGGAGGGTTCGGCCAAATAGAAGATTCGGCTAACAGGAGAGGGTTACTTTCGTTGGTGAAGAAAAGGAGAAGAGGAAGAAAAGAGTGAAGGAAGAAGAGTGTTTCAGTTTTAGAAGATAGGTGAAGGATTTGGTAACAAGAAAAGGTGCAGTCAGCACCTACCTACCTATTATGCCAAACTAAAACCCCAAAGAGAACCCCAAAAACATTTGGCTAACACCCCTTAACTCCCCCTTGCCGATTATGCCAAAACAAAAGCCCGCCAACCGAAAATGCTCTTCCAAGAGCCCCATAGTCGGCCATCACTTGCTTCCATTTGAAATCCCTAAATTTTCTCCTCCTTATCCTCTTTGATTCAATCCCTTGAGCCATTCAAACACCTCCCTTCAGAGTTCAATCTGAATTCCACCACTTTCCTTACACATGCATAAAAATAATAACACCACATTGCTTACCATGAGACTTGAACCTTAGCTCCTGCACAACTTCCACACGCCCCCCTTTTGTTCTAAGTGGCATTACATTGCCACCCTACCACAAGCCATCTTGAGTCTTAAATTATCCCTATTTTTTTTAAAAGCCCACTTAGTCAAGGCCTCTTCTCCCTTAGGTCTAAAATTTTAAAATTCTACCAGGTTTTAACTCGAACTTGGGCCTTCTAAAGGCCCACTAACACACTCAAACATAAATTAACACATCCAGACATGCAAAAATTAAATTCACACAAAATCTCAAAAGTCCAGAAAACTAGGGCGTTACAAATTTTCTCATTAGACACCCTCTTCCAAGTTTACTCTTGTTCTGGCACTTTTTGTGACAGCCCTATTTTGACCCTAGTCAAGAAGTGGTTTCGGGACCACAAAACCGAGTCAAAAAATTTTCTAAATGCTCTTTTCAATGTCTATTAGTAGTGAGAATGCATGTGTGAAATTTCATGTTTTAAATTTTATCAATTGAATGTGGAATCATGAAAAAGGACTTAAGTGATTAAAGTTAAAATGTGCTAGGAATAATATGGGATGACCAAAATAAACATGAATCAAAATATAAGGTTTTGCATGTCTAATTGTCCAAAATAAAGTAAGTGGCCGGCCAAGCTCATGATTATGAGCATTATATACATGGTATAATATTATTATATTACTTAGTGGTGAGAAATATGAAATAAAAAAATGTGTTAATTAATAAAGATGAATAAAATAGCAAAGAAAGAAAATAAAAACATTTTTTTGTTCATCTTCTTCTTGCAAAACCGATTGTAATTGTGGAATGGAGGGTTTGTGGATAGGCCATAGAAAGTGATAAGTTAAGGTAAGTTCATGTAGTATCTTGAAACTTTTGTGGAAATTTTATTTAGTTAGTGCATTATTAGCTAGCTCATGTTAAAAGCTTTATCAATGGTGGATAGATGAGCATTCGGCGAAGAAGTTGTGTGGTGTAAGAAATATTGTTGATGGGTGCTTGGTGTTTTGCATTGAATAAACATGAAATCTTTATTTTACTTTCACCGAAATCACATGTTAAATTTTTGGTTTAAGTACAACCTTAGTTCTTAGTTTTGGCTATGAATTTTTAGGTGTTCCAAATGTTTTGTTCGGTCATGAGTCAAGTATATATGGTTTAATTTTTAGTAATGATAGATGGGAGATTAGTAAAATTTTTCTTTTTTTATGAGCTATGAAGTATCTTGTTCATGGATGCCTTGAGTTTGTGACATTCGGCTATGTTGGAATAAACTTCAAATTTTTAAGTTTTGGAAGATTGCCGAAAGTAGAAAATGTCTATGCTAAAATGGTTCAAATGCATAATTATTTGATACTTGGTTATAAAGGTTAAATGAGTTGAGGAGTATGGTCTTAGGATTTTTTTTTGACATTCGGTTTTCATGGACCAATTTAATATGACCTTTAGTACTAAATACCAAATGTACTAAAGAGTTGATTTAAGGCATGTTGTTATGGGATGCGGCTTTATGTGATTTAAATGCAAAGTTGGAATCTTATAATTTTATTTGACAAATTTTATGCTTAATGGCCGAATATATTAACATGAATAAATATATATTTAGTGGTTGAATTAAAAGAAAGTATGAACTTACTATGTGTTGAATATGATTATAAATTAGTAAAGTATTAGAAGTAATAAGTTGTTGTATCTAATGAGCTATGCATATTGGTATCACTATGTGAATTTAGTCACTTTAACAATATAGCTTTAAAGACATGCTACCTATGTAAATGAAATAATAAATACTTATGAGTGGTTATGAGTATTCGGCCTTAGGTTATATTTATAATCACAAGATTAAAATGCAATACATGATTATACATGTATGATTTAATATATGATTAATAATCAGCTAAAGTAGCTTTATTTATTTAAATGTATATGATAATGACCGAATGAGATTTGGTGTGTAATATACCTTTATGTATTTGATCATTTAAATATTATAGCCTTGATAATAAATTAGTTTTGTAAATAAAGGGTGGTAAACCTACCTCAGTTATAAACATTTGTTCAAAATGAAAGTAGAATGGTTTTGTATATGTATTTAAGGTGTTTATAAATATACATGTATATATACATATACTTAAAATGTGATTGATGGCCAAATATGTGTGGCTAAGGAAATCTATGTGTTTCTTGTTTTGAATGAAAGAGTTATAACTAAATGAAATATATGAATAAGGATTCATATAAATCTATTTGTTTTACTTAAGCTCAAGAGCAAAGGGGATCAAAGTCGGATAGGGGAAAAGAGAAAGTAATACAGTAGCCTTTCCGCAACCTTCAAATATATCTGAGGCAAGTTTTGAGTAGTCACACTTAGTTTATAATCAATGACACCTTGATATATGTATAATGGATGTTTTTGTGACCTAATGATTTTATTTGATTAAGATTGTGTGATGAATAATTGTGTATATGGCTTAAAGCCGAATGGTCACTATGGGTCGATCTTGAATGGTGAATTGGATATATGATGTTTGTGTATGACTTTTGAACCGAAGTTTAAATGATGGTGTTCATATGGTGCTTATATCTGAATGTAACAATTGACTACTAATGTGATAAGTTGAGTGAAATGTGTTAATACATGATTAAATATGCATGATATTTAATGCATTATCTGGACTTAAAATCCGAAGGCTATATGCTAAAATTTTATCCGGACTTAAAGTCCGTAGGCTATGTGCTGGAAAATATATCCGGACTTGATGTCCGCAGGCTATATGCTGGAATTGTATCCGGACTTATGGTCCGCAGGCTTTGTGCTGGATTTATATCCGAACTTAAACTTCGCAGGCTTCGTGCTGGTATTGTATCCGGGTTTTAAAGTCTCGCAGGCATAATGTTGGTGAATTAATTCAGATTTTGATATTGGATTATCACAGTAAACCACCATCGAGTAAGTACTATACATTTAAGATGTTCAGGTACGTATTACTTATTCATATGTGAATTGACTTTGAAATGGATCATTAGTATCAAAAAAGAATATAGATGTGATTGATTCTTATATTGTGAATATGAGGATGACCTAATCAGTCATGGTATGTTTGTATATGGAAGTATATGCTAAAAATTTCTTGTTGTACTATTGTACATTCGGCCAAGGGATTTTGTAAGCTAATAGTTTCAAAGATTGTTACACGTATGTGGATGATTTCCATATTTGCAAATAAGAGAATGAACTAACCGGCCGATGTCTTCATATGTGAAAGTATATGACCAAATTTTCATGATATGTGCTTTTAAAGTAAAGTGAAGTATGTGAGAAAAACTATAAGTACTAGTGTATATTCGGCCAAGATACTACATAGATTGAGAATGAGTCTGTTTAATTGAATGTTTTTGGTTGACGATAAGTCTTTAATTGTTGGGATATTTAAAACTTACTAAGCTTATGAAAGCTTACTCTGTTCTCTATTTTCTCTGTTTTATAGATTGTCGATTTTGGCCACTGACTCGGGGATCGTCAGCAGTTTGTCACACTATCGATCTTTTTGGTACAGTTATCTTTTGGACTCGATATGGCATGTATAGTTTAGGCTGATGATAACGATGTTTTGTAATTGTAAATATTTGGCCATATGAAAATGGCATATGACTTAATGTCTGTATGTATTTCATTTTGATATCTGTTTATGTTTATTGACTATGTGCATGAGATAATGAAATGTTTAGTTCGGTAATACCTCTTAGCCCTAATCCGGCAATCAGATACGGGTTAGAGGTGTTACACTTTTTGGAGTTCATTAGCCCGTAGACTCGAATCCACCTCAAACCTTTGAATCTGAGCGAACAAGTCAGATCTTTCTCATTGACTTCGTTCTAACTATATTCTTAGTTCTTCCTCTCTTCCCTTCATGTCTTGTAACACCCTATACCCCTGTCTGTCGCCGGAATAGGGTTTCGATGTATTACTCAACTAAATTAAACTTACAAGAGTTCATAGATACATATCAGACATAGATTCATTTTAAATTCTATAACCGAATATACCAACTTGCAAAAAAGGTTCGATCAATACATCATATCTCGTTCAAATTACTTTATAAGCATTTACCAAATTTCCACAATGTGACTACTAACAAAGAAGCCTAATCAAATTCTTAGATAGCAAATCAACCATATTCGAACCTCAGTGCACATTTGTTACTATCCAAAACTTATGCTACATCATTCAACTAAACATGTATGATATACTTCTTTCGCTTACTTTACCATTTACTTTTGCAACAAAATAACAAGCCACATAAATTTCATCAACACGTATACTCAAACTTAAAGATTTAGCAAGCCATTTTCACAGGGCTAAGATATTTACAACTCAAAATGTAATCCGATTCAAAAGAAGGGAGATTAGCCTATACATGCCATTGTTCCAAAATAACTATCGAATGTACCAAAATAACGACGATAGTGTAGGTGATTTAAGCTTGAATCCCCGAGTCCGTAGCTTCAAAATGAGATCTATAAATCAGAGGAAACAAAGTAAACAGAGTAAGCATTTCTATGCTTAGTAAGTTTTAAGCAATGTAAACAGATAAAATTCAATTATAAATTGGTCGTTCGTATTTTCATTGTAATCTTCTTTTAGGTATATCACTCCTTGGCCGAATATACACACTCTCATAATACATAATAAGCAGATAAATTTTCACTTGAAAGTGAGCTCATATAAACATAGGTATATTACATAATTTCACATAACTTCTCACATTGACCAAATGCACTATAATCATAGAAACAGTCTTATTGTTTTACTCACATATGCATCATATAATAACCTTATGATTTAATCCAAATCAAGCTTACATATAAGCTCAGGATACATACCTGTCCAACTTAACGCATTGAACGTATTTATTAACAATTGTTATTGTGAGGTCATATAATCTTATGCTTTACTCGAATCATCGATGATACTTTTAGCTCGGACAAAAATCTCCACACGAAGCCAGCGGGTCTTATCCCGGACATAATCTCCAAATAAGTCAGCGGGTCTTAATCCCGGATATAATCTCCACATAAGTCAGCGGGTCTTAATCCCGGATATAATCTCCACATAAGTCAGCGGGTCTTAATCCCAGATATAATCTCCACATAAGTCAGCGGGTCTTAACCCGGACATAATCTCCAAGTTTCATGTACATTTAATCGCATATAATAACATTTCACATCAACTATCACAATTATAATTCATTTACCCCATTCGAATATAAGCAGATAATATACCCTCTAACTTCATGTCATAAACATCAATTGACTTTAAAAACATATATACCTCATTCATTTAACTTCCGGCCCTATAAGCAAACACATACGTGAATATATATCCAAATTACTTTCTTAGCTTATTTCTCTAATAGCCATTTGGCTACTAACTATGAATAAGATTCATTTCTCATATAACCTAGTTAAAGTAAGGACAATAGAACATAATTCATCCATCATACATATATCATGTCATCTTAAATTATAAACTAGGTTTGATTACTCAAAACTTACCTCGAACTTTTCTGAACAACTACGAGTCGACTATTTCGTCACTTTCACTTTCCTTTTATCCGAAATTGTCCCTCTATCCTCTTGAGCTTATTTGGAGCCTTAACTAGTTGAATGCGCTAAGCTCCATAAGTTTCTATTTTCTTTCTCAACTCACGGCAAGAAGAAGAAGAAATGGCCTAACATTGGTTTTTCCTCCAAATTTTCATAATATAATAATTCACTTTTATTTTATTCACATAATATGCATATATATTCACTAAAATACAAAATAAAAACAACCAAAACATCATTATTAGGTTGGTTGGCCGGCCACTAAAAGAAAAAATGAATTTTGACATGCAAGGCCATCATTTCACTTGCATGCACTTGTTAGTCATCACACATTTAACTAGCATACTTTCAAAGTTCTCAACTAAGTCCTTTTAAGTGCAATTCACATTTATAACTCTAAATTAAAACACCAAAAATGTCACACATGATTTGACACATATAATAGGCATCAAAATAAATATTAAATTATTCTTGTGACTTGGTTTTGTGGTCCCGAAACCACATTCCGACTAGGGTCAATTTAAGGCTGTCACAACTCTCCCCCACTTAAGAAATTTTGGTCCCCGAAAATCTTACCAGAGAATAAGTTAGGGTATTGTTCTTTCATAGAGTTCTCAAGCTCCCAAGTAGCTTCTTCCACCCCGTGTCTGACCCACAACACTTTCACTAACGAAATTCTCTTATTCCGCAACTCTTTAACCTCGTGTGCTAAAATACGAATTGGTTCCTCTTCATAACTCAAATCAGATCGAATCTCAATGTCAGATGGATTAATCACATGCGATGGGTCGGATCTATATCGTCAAAGCATCGAAACATGAAAAACATTGTGAATCTTTTCAAGTTCAGGAGGTAAAATCAATCGATATGCTACCGGACCAATCCATTCAGATATTTCATATGGCTTGATGAACCTCGGACTCAATTTACCCTTACGGCCGAATCTAAGCACCTTTTTCCATGGTGATACTTTAAGAAATACTTTGTCTCTGACCTGATACTCAATGTCTTTCCGCTTTAAATCCGTATACGACTTCTGGCGATCTGAAGCTGCCTTAAGACTATCACGGATCACTTTTACTTTCTGCTCGGCATCTTTAATCAAATCAACCCCGAAGATTTTACTTTCACTAAATTCAACCCAGAACAACGGTGTACGGCATTTATGACCGTACAAAGCCTCATAAGGTGCCATCTTAATGCTTGATTGAAAACTGTTCTTGTAAGCGAATTCAATCAAAGGCAAATACCGTTCCCATGAACCACTAAACTCAAGGATACAACATCTCAACATATCCTCGAGTATTCGAATTACTCGTTCTGACTGACCATCCGTCTGAGGATGAAACGCGGTGCTAAAATGTAGCTTGGTACCCAAAGAATCTTGTAGTTTCCTCCAAAATCGTGATGTAAATCTCGGGTCTCTATCTGATACAATAGAAATAGGCACCCCATGCAATCTGACAATCTGAGAAACATACAATTCGGCTAACTTATCAAGTGAGTAATCCGTACGTACGGGAATAAAGTGCGCTGATTTAGTTAATCTATCTACGACAACCCAAATCGCATCCTTCTTGCTCGATGTCAACGGTAGCCCAGATATAAAATCCATAGTAACTTTATCCCATTTCCACTCGGGTATCAAAATCGGTTGTAACAAACCCGAAGGCACCTGATGTTCCGCTTTTACTTGTTGGCATATCAGACACTTAGACACAAAATTTGAGATGTCTCATTTCATACCATGCCACCAATACTGACGTTTCAAGTCGTTGTACATTTTTATGCTACCCGAATGAACCGACATTCGGCTATTATGAGCTTCATTTAGAATCATTAAAACCAGCTCTGAATTTCTCGGAATACATACTCGACCTCTGAACCTCAAACAATCATTGTCATCAACTCGAAACTCAAAATCCACATTTAAATCACACTGAGCTCGCTTGGCAATTAAATTGTCATCGGCTTTCTGAGCTTCACAAACTTGCCGTAGTAACACTGGTTTTGCTTTTAATTCTGCTATCAACACGCAATTAGCGGATACAGATAAATGCACATTCATTACTCGTAAAGCAAACAATGATTTTCGGCTAAGAGCATCAGCAACAGCATTCGCCTTTCCCGGATGATAGTCAATGACAAGCTCATAATCCTTTAGCAATTCAAGCCAACGTCTTTGTCTCATATTCAAGTCTCTTTGAGTCATCAAGTATTTAAGGCTTTTATGGTCGGAATAGACATGACATTGCTCACCAAATAGGTAGTGACGCCAAATCTTCAAAGCAAACACAATAGCAGCTAATTCGAGATCGTGAGTCGGATAATTTTTCTCATGAGGCTTTAACTGTCTCAAAGCATACGCAACAACTCTGCCCTCTTGCATCAAAACACATCCCAAACCATTCAAAGACGCATCACTATAAACCACAAACTCTTTACCAGATTCAGGCTGAACTAATACTGGAACTTCCGTCAAAAGGGCTTTCAATTGGTCGAAACTTTTCTGGCATTTTTTAGACCATTCAAACTTAACATCTTTCTGCAATAGCTTCGTCAACGGAGTTGAAATCATTGAGAAGCCTTTCACAAACCGTCGATAGTACCCGGCAAGTCCCAAAAATCTCCGGACTTCTGAGACATTTCTAGGAGGCTTTCAATCAAGGATAGCTGAAATTTTGTTCGGATCGACTCGTATACCTGAAGCGGATACAATATGTCCCAGAAAGCTAACCTCGCGCAACCAGAACTTGCATTTACAGAATTTCGCATACAACTGATTATCACGCAAAATCTGAAGCACAAGTCTCAAATGCTCGGCATGCTCAAACTCATCGCGAGAATAAATCAAAATGTCATTGATAAACACAACCACAAATCGATCTAGATACTGCTTAAACACCTAATTCATCAGATCCATGAAAATCGCAGGGGCATTAGTGAGCCCAAACAGCATCACTAAAAACTCGTAGTGTCCATATCTCGTTCTGAAAGCAGTCTTGGATACATCTGAGTCTCTGACTCGCAACTGATAATAGCCAGATCGCAAATCAATCTTGGAGAACACAGAAGCTCTATTTAACTGATCAAATAGGTCGTCAATTCGAGGCAACGGATACTTATTCTTTATAGTCACCTTGTTCAGCTACCGATAGTCAATACACATTCTCATAGTTCCATCTTTCTTTTTCACGAACAAGACTGGTACACCCCAGGGTGAAAAACTCGGTCGTGCAAAACCTCTATCAGTCAACTCTTGCAACTGAGATTTCAACTCTTTCAACTCTGTCGGAGCCATACGATACGGAGCAATCGAAATCGGAGTTGTACTCAGAACTAACTCAATGCCGAATTCAACCTCTCTAACAGGCGGTAATCCCGGTAATTCTTCAAGAAACACATCCGGATACTTACAAACCACAGGTGCAGTTTCAAGCTTTTGTTCGGATATCTTGTTATCCAGCACATAAGCAAGATAAGCTTTACAGCCCTTTTTCATATACTTTCGAGCCAGAACAGAAGATATTACTACCGGTAATCCATTCAGATCAGTAGACTCGACCCAAATTATTTCATTATTCGAACACCGCAAATCAATAGTCTTTCACTTACAGTTCACAACAGCATCATGCACAGTCAACTAATCCATTCCAAGAATAATGTCGAATTCATCGAATGGAAAAAGCATCAAATCGGCCGAAAAACAGAAATCCCAAATCATAAGGGTACATTTCTTACACACTTTATCAACTAAAACACAACGACCCAAAGGATTGAATACTTGAATCAAAAACTCAGTAGACTCAATAGGGAGAGTCTTACTGGATGCTAAAGTTTCACATACATATGAATGAGTTGAACCGGGGTCAATCAAAGCAATCACATCAGTATCAAAGAGAGTGAAAGTACCGATAATAACATCTGGCGAAGAGGCATCCTCTCGTGCGCGTATAGCGTAAGCTCTAGCAGGAGCACGAGCCTCAGATTTGGTTGTAGCATCTTTAAACTTTCTCTGACCGCTGCTAACATTTCCCAGATTTCTAGGTGGTCTACCTCGTGCTGAAATAGTGCTCGGTTTCCCACTCTGATTCGTATTCTACTCAGACCATCTTGGGCATTCCTTGATAAAGTGGTTAGTTGATCCACACTTCTAGTAGGAACGGTCATGAAATCTACAACTCCCTGAATGCCATTTTCCACAATACTTGCACTCGGCCCTATCCCGACGATCGTTCCCAACACTGGCAACAGAAGTGGCTCGTGTACTCACAGGGGGTCGATCGCGATCTCGTCTGGAAAAACCCGAGGTAACATTAGGTCTGCCCGAATCGTCTGGAAATTTCTTCGATGATTGTTGAATAGACTTCCCCGAAGATCTCTTGCGGAACTCTCTGGCTCCGCTATCAGCCTTTCTCTTTTTAATTCCGAGCTCTTCGACCTTGCAAGCTCGCTCAACAAGTACAACGAACTGTTTGATTTCCAGAATGCCAACCAGTAATTTGATGTCTTCATTTAATCCGTCCTCGAAGCATTTACACATAATAGATTCGGATGATATACACTCACGAGCATATCGGCTGAGCCGTACGAATTCTCTCTCATATTCGGTCACTGACTTTCGGCCCTATTTAAGCTCAAGAAATTCCTTCTGTTTCTGGTCGATAAATCTCTTACTGATATACTTTTTACGGAATTCAGTTTGGAAAAACTCCCAGGTGACCCGCTCTCTCGGCACAACAGAAACCAATGTGTTCCACCAATAGTAGGCAGAATCACGTAATACAGAAACGGCACATTTCAAACATTCCTCAGGCATACATGATAATTCGTTGAACACTCGGATTGTATTATCGAGCCAAAACTCGACCCGCTCAACATCATCACTAACTGTAGCTCGGAACTCTTCAGCCCCATATTTTCTAATTTTGTCGATCGGGGGTTTACTCGACCTCAATGGATCGATCTCAGGAGGAGCCATAGGAGTCAGAAGCGGATTATTCGGGGGCAGAGGTTGTGGAACAGCCGGATTATTTCGAAGGAATTGAGCGAACCAATCACTCATCATAGCATAGAAATTCTGTCTCATGTCATCATCTCGATGACTGGTATTCGGCTGAGAGTCAATCGGCGCAGTCTCTTGCGCGGGAGCAGCCGCCACACTCTCAACATTTTCTGCTACGACTCGATCGGGATCAGGATTCACCACTATACGAAAAACACATTTCAAAAGTCAGAAATCACCACACTATCGTATTATCACAAAATGACATGTATAGCTATACTCACACGCGCTACGTTAGTTCGAGAATCTACTAAACCGTAGCTCTGATACCAATAAAATTAAAATGTAACACCCTATACCCCTGTCTGTCACTGGAATAGGGTTTCGACGTATTACTCAACTAAATTAAACTTACAAGAGTTCATAGATACATATCAGACATAGATTCATTTTAAATTCTATAACCGAATATACCAACCTGTAAAAAAGGTTCGATCAATACATCATATTTCATTCAAATTACTTTATAAGCATTTACCAAATTTCCACAATGTGACTACTAACAAAGAAACCTAATCAAATTCTTAGATAGCAAATCAACCATATTCGAACTTCAGTGCACATTTGTTACTATCCAAAACTTATGCTACATCATTCAACTAAACATGTATGATATACTTCTTTCGCTTACTTTACCATTTACTTTTGCAACAAAATAACAAGCCACATAAATTTCATCAACACATATACTCAAACTTAAAGATTTAGCAAGCCATTTTCACAGGGCTAAGATATTTACAACTCAAAATGTAATCCGATTCAAAAGAAGGGAGATTAGCCTATACATGCTATTGTTCCAAAATAACTATCGAATGTACCAAAATAACGACGATAGTATAGGTGATTTAAGCTTGAATCCCCGAGTCCGTAGCTTCAAAATGAGATCTATAAATCAGAGGAAACAAAGTAAACAGAGTAAGCATTTCTATGCTTAGTAAGTTTTAAGCAATGTAAACAGATAAAATTCAATTATAAATTGGTCGTTCGTATTTTCATTGTAATCTTCTTTTAGGTATATCACTCCTTGGCCGAATATACACACTCTCATAATACATAATAAGCAGATAAATTTTCACTTGAAAGTGAGCTCATATAAACATAGGTATATTACATAATTTCACATAACTTCTCACATTGACCAAATGCACTATAATCATAGAAACAGTCTTATTGTTTTACTCATATATGCATCATATAATAACCTTATGATTTAATCCAAATCAAGCTTACATATAAGCTCAGGATATATACGTGTCCAACTTTGCGCATTGAATGTATTTATTAACAATTGTTACTGTGAAGTCATATAATCTTATGCTTTACTCGAATCATCAGCGAGACTTTTAGCTCGGACAAAAATCTCCACACGAAGCCAGCGGATCTTATCCTAGACATAATCTCCACATAAATCAGCGGGTCTTAATCCCGGATATAATCTCCATATAAGTCAGCGGGTCTTAATCCCGGATATAATCTCCACATAAGTCAGCGAGTCTTAACCCGGACATAATCTCCAAGTTTCATGTACATTTAATCGCATATAATAACATGTCACATCAACTATCACAATTATAATTCATTTACCCCATTCGAATATAAGCAGATAATATACCCTCTAACTTCATGTCATAAACATCAATTGACTTTAAAAACATATATACCTCATTCATTTCACTTCCGGCCCTATAAGTAAACACATACGTGAATATATCCAAATTACTTTCTTAGCTTATTTCTCTAATAGCCATTTGGCTACTAACCATGAATAAGATTCATTTCTCATATAACCTTGTTAAAGTAAGGACAATAGAACATAATTCATCCATCATACATATATCATGTCATCTTAAATTATAAACTAGGTTTGATTACTCAAAACTTACCTCGAACTTTTCTGAACAACTACGAGTCGACTATTCCGTCACTTTCGCTTTCCCTTTATCCGAAATTGTCCCTCTATCCTCTTGAGCTTATTTGGAGCCTTAACTAGCCGAATGCGCTAAGCTCCATAAGTTTCTATTTTCTTTCTCAACTCACGGCAAGAAGAAGAAGAAATGGCCTAACACTGGTTTTTCCTCCAAATTTTCATAATATAATAATTCACTTTTATTTATTCACATAATATGCATATATATTCACTAAAATACAAAATAAAAACAACCAAAACATCATTATTAGGTTGGTTGGCTGGCCACTAAAAGAAAAAATGAATTTTGACATGCAAGGCCATCATTTCACTTGCATGCACTTGTTAGTCATCGCACATTTAACTAGCATACTTTCAAAGTTCTCAACTAAGTCCTTTTAAGTGTAATTCACATTTATAACTCTAAATTAAAACACCAAAAATGTCACACATGATTTGACACATATAATAGGCATCAAAATAAATATTAAATTATTCTTGTGACTCAGTTTTGTGGTCCCAAAACCACATTCCGACTAGGGTCAATTTAAGGCTATCACATGTCTAGCTAGTGTTGTTGTTGTTGTCTCATGATTTCTTCCTCCTTTTTCTTTACATATGCTTGATGTTGCTCTCGTTGCTGTCTTACCTCTTCATCTCTCCCTCTCAGACACATCTCTAAATCATGTATAATTTCTGTTAGCTCAGCTATGTCATCTAAGACATTCCTCTTTCCCTTGAACTATGCTGACATAGAGATTTTGCTTCTTTTTAGGCACCACCGGATATTTTTCGAAGGGGAATGGTTAAAAAAGGTTCTTGATTGCAAGCTCAAGGTTTGACCCCACTTGATTCATATCGCTTCCAATTTCTTCTAGAATCCCGATTCCTGAACTAAAGCTTCCACCCTGTTTAAACCAGCATAGTAGGTATGCATTGATCATACCCATATTGGCTCAAAACAATCAATAAGGAATAACTGGTGGCTCCCCATATGCCAATTAAGGGAACCCACAAATGACCACCGCATTCAATGAGTACCATGCTTCATATCATCCACGGAGCCCTCCATTCTATTTCTTGGTATGTCAATGTACTAAGGTTCTGAAACCACTCCTCAATCGATTGATTTGGAAGCCACTCACTTTCTAGAAATTCCTCTATAGGCCTGGTCAAAGGAACAAACACCTGACAAAAGCGCTTATAGAGGCACCTAAAATGGCTTTTCATCCATACGAACAAAAACTATGCGTATACTAAGAAACGTCTGTCTCTTTTCCTTTTGATAAAATTGAGTGAAATAATGGTTTCAGCTAAAACTGCTAGAGCAGGATTCGCCCCTTTTTTAATTTGAAATAGAAAATCAGCTAGCTCGACACTCACATATCCTAGAGCTTTTGGAAACACAATCAGCCCATATATGGCAAATACGAATAGTGCCAAATGTCTCTCACTACTGGCCTTTCCTATAGCATCCCTAATGTCGAACTAGCAAATGCTAGGACCATTTTTATCTTTTAGTCTTGTTTTCACCGTATCTATAGGTACTCCCATCATATTGGCTAAAGGTCCCCAAAAATTGACGTTCTGCTTCCAATATATCCTGACCGAGTCTCTAAAGTTATAATGGCAAATAGTAAAATATTCCTCAATAGTCGATACCAGATCTACTTCATTAAACGTAAAACACCTATAAGTGGGATCCCAAAAATGTACCATAGCCTTCAATAGGGCATCATCTAGTTTAATGAACAAAAGTTGTGCTACATTATCATACTTTCCTAGAAGCGCATTTTCGTAGCCTCGTCCCATGATTGCCATATTCTTTTTAACTCATCTTCACGATTCCTCCTACATCCTATGCGAACTATCTAAGGCAAGCTCGAGTTAAAATTAGCTATCTAGCAATCTCCTTCTCTACTCTGAGTATCCTCTGACATTCTCGCTATTATCCTTATATTTTCTACCCCATGCCAAACAACAGACTCTTCTCAAAATATGTTCATGTCGAATATAGATGTGACACTATGCCCCAGGTATTTAAATGATGCATGAATTATGCCATAGAGAGACACAGATACAAGAAAAACAAAGTCAGTAAAAAAAATAAAAGCAATAAATTCAAATGAAAGAAAATGTGAAATTGAATCATAAAGCATTGCAAAAAAATTCAAACACAAAACATACGAATAAATGCTCATGAGGTCCTATAAGGTATTATTACGAGAGGTAAGGTACGGTTCTTATGTCTAGGCTTCACATTTAAAATGGTCATTACATGCTAGCTTATAGCTGACTCTAATGCATGAAGAACCCAAGGCTTAAATATGACATTCATAGGGATGTGTTTCCCTTTAAAAAGAGTTGGCCCTTGGGTGGTAAGACTTCTATAGCCTACATGGTAGCATTTGCTACACAAACATCTATATCCATCTTAACCATGGAGTAGTCCTTAAACTTATGCGGTGAAATACTGCCACACGAAAGCCTAAGGCTACTCCTCCTAAATAGGATGGGCCTAGGTGTAGGACTGAAAGCAAGATGCAACATGAATTACAATTATAGCTACCCTACAACGGTAGACTCGACATACTCATTAATCAATTTCATTGATAAAAGAATAAACAAATGCTTTGACATTCATGTCCAAATAAGATAAGTAAATGAAATGAACAAATAAATCAATATTTAACACATATTCAACAATTTAAAACGACATTAGACAATTAAATAAATTAATGCACGAATAAATAAATCTAATATACACAAATACTGGAAAACCTAGCTCTGAGACCTAAGTAAGTCGACTCACTTAGGTTCCCTAGTGGAGTCGCCAAGCTATCATAATGTTGCCTACATAAGAGTACAGGAGCCTAGTAAGCAAAGCTAGACACAGAGGGTCTAAATTAACGTAGAGTCGCCACTAACCAATTAGGGCTAGGTTGGTTAGCCACCTATCGTCTAAAAATCTAGAATTAATAATATGAAAAAATCTTAAAAGTCTAGACTTGATCTCATCACCAAATTTCTGGTTTGGGAGTACAGTTACATGTGGGGAAGGTTATAGGACCCCCACAATGCCCCTACGTGGTCTTAAGAGTTAGATTTTTTTTATTTAAGCATATTAATGTCTTAATCTAGGCTAAAATCTTATGGAAATATTAAATAAAAACTCTAAAGGAAATGCCTCTGGTTTACTTGTAACTCGATTAAGATGTGTTCACCAAACTTATTTAATATGAAACTTAAATTAGAGATTTTTAGTTTTAACGGGAACCCTAAAGGATACCTAAATAATTATAATAAAATACCTTCAATTTCTAAAATTAATTCTATTTTAGAATTCTAGAAACACGTAGAAATTACCAATGAATAAAGAGAAATATTAAAACTCATCTACAACTTATTCGATCTTTTATTATTATTATTTAAAAGATTTAATTAATAATGTTGAACCTATCAAGATCTTACGAAAGTATCCTATGTCAGGTTTGTGATTTATCTTACTTTAAAATTCTTGATCTAAGGTTTAAATTCATCAAAATCCTAAAATAATATATCTTAAATAACATTTATTAGCTTTCTTAAAAAGTTTCTAAAATAAAATACTTTAGAAAGACCTACTCATGATTTACAATTCACCTACAAAAATCTTTAGTTTTAATATTGGATAAAGTCCTAAAGAATATTTACATATTAATTTAATATTCTAAAGAGGAATCCTATACGATATTTAAAATTAGTTTAAAACCCTAAAAAGATATCTTACATGTTATTTATAATTTTTCTAAGGTAAATGGTAGATAAGACCTTAAAGACTAACCTAAATTCAAATGTAAAAACCTTATGGTTTCATTAAAATGTAACACCTACTTAACTAACTTCATGTCAACAATTATAGGATGGAAAAATGACCTAAAGTTCCCCCTTTTAAAACAAATACTAATAAAATAGGAAAATTAATTAAATTGGCTAAAGTTAGAGAAAAGTTAAATCTCTTTCAAAAAGGGCAATAATAAAAAGAAAACTTAAATAAATGAAATAAATAAGACCTTGACATGATGATAATAATAACAACAATACACCTTATTCATAATACAATAAAAGAATCAAAGTAACATAAACAAATTATATTAAAATGTATGTAAGGGGAATGTGTAAAAAAAAACATAAATATAAATAGACATGAAAATAAATAAAGACGAAAGAAGAATAATTAAAAATTATACAAGTGTGAATAAATATCAAACATTAAAATAAAGTGCATAATTGACATTAAATATATAAGGTATAAATGCAAATGAAAAGGAAGATATAAGTGTAAATAATTTATTAAAGATGGAAACAAAATGACATAGCTTGATTTTGGGACCAAAAGATAAAAAATGTGGAAGACAGAGGACCGATGTAGCAATTAATTTGCTTTTACTTTTTAAATTTCGGATTAAATCAAAGGTTTGAATAAACAAAAAGGTTACAGGTGTAAATAGGCCAGAGAGTGAGGGTAGTGCTGCAAAAAATGGGTATTTTTTGTAAATTTAAAAAGTAAGGAGTGGCAATAAATTACCCATTTTTGGCACCTATAAATGAAAAAAAACTATTCATTTTTTCATTTTAACCTCATTTTATTCAAAAAAAAAAAAAAAAAACCTCTTCCTCCTATTGTGTTGGCCATTGCTCCACCATTGGAGAGCCCAATATGTCTCCGACCTCTGGTGTTAGAGCCGCCACATATGGTGATTGGAAAATTTTTTTTTTTTTACAAAATCAAAGTTTTCTTTTAAAAAATATCACTACTTTTCTTAAAAATCAAAACTTTATTTCGAAATAGTTGAAAAAGATCAAAAATTTTTTTAAAAAATTTTAAACTTTTTCTTTAAAATGACTAAAAATAGATTTTTAATTTAAAAATCTAAACGTTCGGTTTTAAAAGAAATCACTATTTTTCTTAAAAATCAAAAATTTATTTCAAAATAGCTGAAAAAGATCAAAACTTTGCTTTAAGAATTTAAACTTTTCTTTTAATATGACTAAAAAACAGGTTTTTCTTTCAAAAATTTAAACTTTCTCTTTTTTTTAAAAAAAATCAAAACTTTTCTCAAGATCAAACTTTAAAAAAAACATTTATTTTAAGAATTGGAAGGGAAAAAAGGGGATTTTTGGGGCTCCTAGGGGCGGAGGACCGACGTTCTAGTAACGTCCCCTTCATCAAATCCAAACCCAATCCCTCAAGATATGTATATGGCAAAAGAAAAATGAAACTAGAATGCTTCTTGTTGTTTTTTTTTTTTTTTTTTTCCTTTTTGTTGAGAACAAAATATGAAAAACCTCCCTTTTTTTTCTTTCATTTCATTTCATTTATATATATTATTTTTTTAATCTTGTTTATTTGTAAAAAAAAAGATATTAATAATATTTAATAATAATAGTATTAGTAATGATAATAATAATAATAATTTGGGCCCTTAACAGGCCCAAGAAGGAAAGAAAAATAAAAGAAAAACAAAGGTATCAAATTGATCAAAATCGAGTAGGCTTCGAATAGCCAAAGAGAGAACAAAAATTTAAATGAGCCTCCTATTGGGCTCGAACAAAAATGAGTGTCTACAATATTGTAAGTTTCTTACAACGTTTTGTCTGGTTGATCATAATTGCTTTCACTATTGTCTTTATTTTCAAGGTCAATATCAAAAGGTGTTGTAATACCAGATATGACACTACCTATCTGAACATTAAAACTAACATAATTGCTAAAATGTTCGTCATCATCTACCTCTTCAATTTTAGAACCTTCATCATTCCAAGTGATAGTAAGGGATTTATTTTTCTTCTTAATAGTGTTGGCATACTCGGCTTGGATATGCCCAAAACATTCACATCCTTGACAATAAGTTCATTCTTCTTCTTCTTTTTTTTCTCGTTTTTCCCTTTTTAACATTGTATCTATTCCTCTTAAAATACTTGTGAAAGGTCTTACAGAAATTCTTTTAGAGAAGTGAATTTTTGTTCAAGGTCTTTTAAAGAAAGGGAAGAGCCTCCAACATCTTCGAAAGTGTTATTAACTTCGAATGCAACCCCTTTATCTTATTTTTATTTATTCTTTTAATTTTTTAGATTCATTATAAAAGTTCGAAGAGATCATGTACGACCTCTTCCAATGGAGTACTTCCTTGGGATTTTTGCTGGAAAAATTCCTCTAATTGATCCAATTGTTGTTGGTTTTGCTTTAATTTACATTGGAATTTTCACTCATGGTTGTTTTGTTCGATTGTATAGTCTACGAATCACAAGGAGTTTTGGCTAAATACTCGATTGTCCCTAATTGTCACTAATCTGTCTCTTCCAATGAAGTTATTGTTTTGTTTCTTCGTTGGTAAAGCTCTAGCATAAGCGATTTCTGGTTATCCATAATCTCTCATTGTTCGTATACTCCTTCCTTGTATACCACGTCTTCGTCCCATGGGTTCATCGAATCTCCATCCTTCTCGTACATATACTTGCTCAAATTTGGTGTGAGTTCGTTCGAACACTTGGGCTGCTTGTCTTTGTAATTACAACTCCATTGGTTTGTTGAATCTCCGTACAACTAGCTCGATTTGGATAGTTCGTACACTGACCTATAAAAGTCAATGTTTAAGATTAAATCTGATAATCGACAAGGTAAATAAAAATATTTAATTAACTATAAAAATTCAAAATAAAAATATTTAATTAACTACAAAAATTCAAAATAAAAATATTTAATTAACTACAAAAAATTCAAATAAAAATATTTAAGTATGTTAGAAAAAGTTAAAACACTATCTAGCTCATTTGTCTTTCAATTAATATTATTTTACAGTAATTAATCTATTAAAATTTTCACCATCGCAATCCTCGACAATGGCTCCAACAACTTGACTGCCTATAAACATGTTATCGTTTATAGTAAAATATCACACCAAAAATATATTGAATTTAATCAGTGGTGTCCGCAAGCATACGGGTCATAGTAAGGTTTACAATGAAACACTGGTAAGTATTTCAAGGATCGTACCCAAGGAATTGCAAATTGGAGAAAAAATTATTAAATTAATTATAGAAAATAATTTTTAATCTAATCGAGTCACAAATTAGTAATGCGAATCCAAATTAATATTTTAATTAAACTAATTAAATTAACTAACCTAAATTAACCTAATGAACTTTCCTATTCCTAGTGTCAATAATGTGAACCTCTAACTTATGATTGATCACCAACATTTCACCTTGTCTTAGCATCATAAATTCCTATTTTTTGTCTTTCAAATATAACTCGCCGACATATTTTTTTCTAGAACTTATAGACTAGAAAAAAGTCCAAGTGATCCAGTTCAACAGGCACATGTCAAGTAACTGACAACTACCATTGATACTCCTCCTCTTTCAAGAGGGACACAACACAAGTAACATACTCGTATAGAGAGCATTCAAGTTGTTGCAATATCGATCAGTAGATTCAAGCCAAGCCTTGACTAACAAAGAATCCACACCTTTCAACCCTTCAAATTCAGTTGCCTCGTATTTACGTAACTCTTTTATCAGAGCCCGCCAAGTTGCGACTATCAGTACGACTTGCTGAACAACATCTGCCACTTGTTGAAGAAATTTTGCAATGGTACGGAGAAAATTATCGTTATCTTGACCTTTTAGCTATAAAATAGATAAATTTTAGCTATCATCATTTCTCGATTTCTTGGACATTTTAGCCATAAAGCAGATAAATTTTATAATCAGCATCTAGATATTGACTCAGACTTGACTCAACTTGGCAAATACCTCTAGACTCAATTTTAAGCTCGATTTAGTCTGAGAATCAGCTAAACCTATAGCTTTCATACCACTAAATGTAACACCCCATTACCCGACCAATCGCCAAGTCTGAGCTACAAGGTGCCACATTCATTACCGAAGAAACTACAATAAAAAAATTCAATTGAACTTCATTATACATTTAAATACATGTAAACCATGTGTATTAGTCAATACATAATCATTTTTGGGTCTTATACGAGCTTACGAAAGCTCTTTTGTTAACCTGAGGTTGATATAGATTAAATTGTAAAGATTACAAATTTTTAAGTTGATGATGCGACTTCGGGGATTTCCTCGTCACGACGTAACTCACTGATTATGTTTCGCCATGACCTAGGGCTACGTCAACATAACGTAAACCCTAAGCTGTTTCTCATCACGACGTAAGGGGTTCGTCATCGTGACGTGAAAAACTATTACTTCAAAAATAAGCTTGTTACAAGTTTGGGTGACCTGAAATCATGCATATTCCATTCCCTTACAACTAATTTAACAACTTATCAAGTACAAACAAACCAAATTATGCATAAACATTAGCCATTAAATTATATTCAAAACATTATAACACAAATTGACCATCTATAGACTTTGAACAACTAAAGCTTAGGTACATGCCCTTAGATCAAAATAAGAGAACTATACAAACTATTTTGAGTCAATGGATGTGGTTTGGATGCTGACTTCACTTTTTCGAAGCTTTGAGAATAGCTACACATGTGTACGGAGTAAACAAACCGTACGCTAAACAATAGGGCTCAGTGATACTTTCGTGATTCAAGATATAAGAACATAACAACATTGTTACAGCATAATACATATGAACTATTAGTCTATCAATGTGTAACTTATAATATAAAGTTTTGCCAAGTCATTATCATATAAAGTTATGCATACACTAATTGACATATCAACCTTGTGACAGCCTAAATTTGACCCTAATCAGAATGGTGGTTTCGAGACCACGAATCCGAGTCAGTGGAAAGTTTAAATATCATTTTCTGCATCTTGAATATGTGTACTATTGTATGCTAAAGTTTTGTAATTTAATTTTGAAGTTTAAATGCTTGATTACCATGAAGGGATTAAACTGCATCAAATTTAATTATAGCATGCTAATATAGAAATATTAAATTGACGTGTCTTTCTAGTGTTGAGGATTTAAATGACAATTATACCATTTATTTCATGCTTTGGACGGTTAAATATGGAATTTAAGGTGAAAATTTTAGTGGATTAAGAGTGTGATGTACTTAGATTGTAAATACACCTTTTTGTCATGTGAATGTCGAATCTGTCCATGATATATGTGATGTTTTAGTTAAATTAAAAAGGGTAATTTAGTAAACTAATAAAGCATCATGTTATAATGGAAATAAGAAAAAAATGAACATGCATGTAGTCTTTCTAAGTCCGGTCAAAAGAGAAAAGAAAATAAAAGAGGAAGCTTTGGCTTTGGAGGTTCAGTCACTTGCAATTTTAAATTCAAGGTGATTTTCATCTTCATTCTTGTTAAATTTGATGTATTTAAGATCCTTGTTTAACCCTTTTCAAAGCCCATGTTGTAATTTTGAAATTTGGTTGAGGAATTTATATTCGGTCATGGAGGAAATTAGAGAGAAATTATGTTTGAGGTTTAGAAATGAAAAACAAGTGGTAGTTGAACAAATTTTTGTATGAACATGTATTGGGACTTTTAGTATATAGAGTCAAATTTGGTTAATTGTTTAACGTGAGTGGAGAATAGATGAATTTTGTGATAGATTTTAGAAAATTAAATACAAATGTTAGTTTAATATCATTATGTTGTGATTTTATATGATTTGAGCTTATATAGAGCTAATTTGTAAATGAGTGATTTTTGTGGCTAAATCTCTAAATAAATGATATAAGAGAACCTAAATGAGAAAGGGGCATATTCGGCTAAATCATGACTTAAGTAAATTATTATAGATTATGTTTTATGAATTTTTGGATCAAATTGTTAAAGAGTATTTTGTAAGGGACAATAGTATAAATTACATGTTATATGATTCTTTTTGTGCATGAAAAATAAGTTGGCTAAGTGATTAAGTAAATTCAACTTGTGTTAATTAAGCTCAAGAGCAAAAAGGACCAAACTCGGATCGGGGAAAGTCAAGGCTGGTTAAGTAGTCGAGCTGGTCGTACATTGCTAACCGAGGTAAGTTCTTAAGTGATTAAACTCAATTTCTTATATTTAAAGATTTGATAAACATAATGAAATTGAATGTGTGATTATATATATAGTTAATTGCCGAATGATGATAATATTAGTTGATATGATCTAATTATGTGTTAATTGTGCCGTGTGTGACTTGAGAATTGAGTTAACTTGGCTAAGGAGTGAATTGTGTCGAACGTGACTAGCATGATTGAATTAAAAATAGACTTAGTAATGCAATGTGCGGAAAGGGTGTTTGAATGAATGATTTGAGCCGAATGTGGCTAGAGTGTTTGAGTTTAAATAGATAGATTGAAACAAAGTGCTGAATGTGTTTCAAATGAAAGGAATGGTTAGTTTTGATTTATATTAAAATGGTTAAGCATGACTCATAGTGTGCGTAATCTTAGAAATGAATTATGAAGTGAATGGTTGTGTTATAATTCAAGTTATAAACCTAGCAGGCCTAGTGTCGGTGTGAGATTTCAGGCTAAAAGCCTAGCAGGTATTGTACCGTTGTGTTATAATTCAGGTTATAAACCTAGCAGGCCTAGTGCTGGTGTGAGATTTCAGGCTAAAAGCCTAGCAGGTATTGTACCATTGTATTAAAATCAAGTTAACACCTAGCAGGCTATGTGCCGGTGTGATATTTTGAGACTCTAGATTGATGGGCTATTAAGATGGTTAAAATGAGTGAAAAGCTATGTACAAGTTAAATTACTGTTAACTCGAAATAATGTACGCATATGTTTTGGTAAGAGATATATCGTATGTGTTATGTGTTTGAATGATAGATATAATTTGAATGAGATTGAACGATATTGAAATTCGAGAAGATATAGTATGAACATGTGATTACATAGCATAGTGTTCGGCCATTTATGGCATAAGTATAAATATTTTTGGTTTATTTGAGGTAAGGTAAACATATATTGGATTGGTATATTTTGATTGTTTATGAGCTTACATTGAATTGATTTATTCGGTTGAGTATGAAGATATAATAAAATTGTATATTCGGCCAAGATGGCTAAATTGAATTAAAGTAGAAAGTAAATGGTACTTTTCAGCTAAGGTGAAATAAAATGGTTAGTTAATTGAATGGTTTAGATTGCTTAAGTCTTACTAAGCTTATGATGGCTTAGTTTGAATGTTTTGTCTCTTTGTTTTATAGACCGCCGAATCCGGCTACAAGCTCAGGGATCGTCAGACGACTCATCACACTATCTACCATTTTTTTGGTATTTTGATGTTCTAAATTTGGCTTATGGCATGTATAGGTTAGACTTTGTAAAAAGTTACATTTTTGTATATGTTTATATAAGCCATGCGAAAATGGCTAATTATGATACTAAGTTTGGTGTTTATGCTTTTGGTTTAATAGATGAACGCTTGGTTGTGTTTATAAATGCTTGAGGTGAACGAGATTTAAATATGGTTAGATTGTTTTAATGGTGTTGATCATGACATGTATAATTCTAGCTATATATTTTAGGTTGATTTAAGTAAGATGTATGTTAATTTTATATGCAATTTACCGTAAGCCTTAAATACTTCCATGTGCAAAAGTATAGTGTTTTAAAGGATAGAATTCAATTGGAAATGAAATGGTGATAGATTTGCATACATTCGGTTAAACAAATAGAAATTTACCAAATGAATAGTAACACTTAATAAGATGTATATTCGGTTTAAGATTTAGTTTCTCATTCATGCACATATACATGTATTGAATGATGATGTTTGGCTTGTTTTATTCTTGTATAAACACATGATTGACGAACATAGATACGGTCAATACGGGATAATTGATACTTTTGTATTGGAATTTTTGTGATATTGTTTATGGCTATTATTCGATATGAAATGAGTTGTAAAGAGACTAGGTTATTTATATGTTTAACATTTGCTTGATTTAAGAGATTCTTTCATATGTATGTGAAATATTCAATTGTGACATTGGTCTCGTAATGCCTCATAACCCATTTCAGCAACGGATAAGGGTTAGGGGTGTTACAAACCTATTTAAGCATTCATCATTTTTAACCAATTCCATTATATGTTACTTACCTTTCAAATGGACGTTTTGTGCTTATACTTAATTAAGATTTCAATACCTATGCATATATAACGTTAGCATTTCAAACAAGTTCATGATGAATCTATTTTACTTACCGTTCAAATACCTTTTAGAATTTATACACAATCAATAATTAACGCCAACATGTACATGTCAGTAGCATTACTTCCATCAAATTTTTATGAACAATTCAATTCACTTACCTTATACTTAACATTCAATTCGTTTCTAGAATCTACCAACTCATTCACATTTGTTTTGGCCCCTTAGGGCTCATTTTCACTTGTTTTGCATAATAAGCTACATACTATCTTCATCACAATTCATATACGATCTTATTCAATTCTTTAGCATCATACCAATTCATTTCAGTATAAGTTATCAAACTTATTATCAATAACCCCTATTAATCTAACTTGGACTCAGACGAATACACGTATCATCCAACCAACTCACCAGATTAGCACCAAAATGCATTATCAGATAAATCGAAGTAAGGGAAATCAGCACGTAAAATGCATACTAGTGCACAAAGCGCATCCTGGCATATGAAGCGTATCTTGGCACACGAAGTGCATCCTGGTGCATAAGCGCATACACCCATACACAATCCAATCCTATGACATGTCAACTATATCCTACTTATCCTAACTTATTAATAGGGTACTAATGTTTAATTTCATATACAATTCAATACATATACCATTTTCTAGTCATATTCATATCACAATTCAAATCATCATATATATAAATGTTTTCCATATCATACCATCTATTTCTACTCAATTTCCATTCCATATATCACAATTCAAGTATTACATGTCACTTTCCATTTTATTCATTTTAGTCTCATATAACGATGTTCCATATCAAATTCAATCAAAACATTTAAAATTATCACAATAGACTCACCTTAATGACTTATCAATCAATAAACATGCATATACAATCAAATATTTCTATATTGAATCATAAAAGTACAAACCAAGGTTTCATGCATCACTCATCAACGATTTTCATTTTTCCTTTCCCTCCTGGCTATTTGGTATTGTCTTTAACTACAAATAATCACAAAATGTATCATATAGTCAATTTCCAGCCAATTTAGAATCAAATGCTAAATTACACAGATTTTGCAATTTATTCAATTTAGTCCCTTAAACTAGGACAAGCATAACTTTCAATTGAGGGCCTCGGATTAGAATCCGATTTAGTCCTATCAAAATTTTATAACATTGTTTTCATTTTATTCAATTTAGTCCCTAATGTACGAAGCTAACAATTAAGCTTTACAATTTAGTCCTTTTCATATACTAAGCTTAATTCATAACAATTTCACACAAATTTGATTCAATTTTCAACAATTGAAACTTTTAAAAACTTTAACAATTTTACAAATTAGTACATGGGCTAGATAAATCAAGCTCTCATGACCTCAAATATATAAAAAAAAAATTGAAAAATGGCTAGGAACTGACTTGGAATTAAAGGCTGAATGCTTCAAGCTTCTAAAAATATTGTTTTTTTCTTAGATTTGCTACTTTGGTCAGTTAGAGAAGATGAATTATTCTCTCTCCTTCCACTAAGTTCCTTTTTATTTGAATAATTAAGCTTTACTTAATTTAATATAACCTTTAATTAATCATTTCTTATAATTTTAACTAAAATTAATTAATTTAATCAACAATTATCAATACCATCTACTAAAATTTGTTTAATAATTGTTTATTAACCATTTTTTCCCTTTGGATAATTGTAATTTAAGTCCCCTAGCCTTTTCCTAATTAAAAATCTATAGCGATTAAACTTTTACAATTTAGTCCCTAAGCCTTAGTTACTCACAATTTCGACTAAATCGCTTATCTAGATTTCAATTCATATATACACTAACTCTATAAATATCCTTATTTAATATTTACGGACTCAGTTTACAGAAACGAGGTCCTGGCATCGTATTTTTAGATACCACTAGCAACTGGATTGTTACAAGAAGTGGAAACATGGGGTGTCTTTGACGAGCTAACTCAGGCATGGAACCTTGGCCTCCACTGAATAATGATGGAGATGGATAATCTTAAATTGTTAAAGCTGCTTAGGATTGAATGTGATAGTATGGTGCTAAGAAAGGTTGTCCGAGCCATTAAGGAATTGATCAGAATATGTTGGGAGGTGCAACTACTCCACACATATAAAGAGGGAAACTGACTTGCTAATGCCATGGATGCCATAACATTTGATAAACTGGTTGGCCTTTATGCCTTCCTTGACCCACTGAAATCTATTTAGCAAGTTTTGTAGAATGACAAGATGCAACGGATTTTGCCCAGATTAATTACTGTTTGAAAGGAAGTTGGATAGTACTTGAGGTTTTGTCTTCTATATATAAAAACCAAATTCACATAAGTATTTTAATCAATATAAAATATTTAGAATAACTAATGATATTATAAAAGTTAACGTACCAAATTATGCAAGAAATTAAAATGTAAATATTAAATCTCAAATTTAGTTATAGTATAAGGACCAAAACTAAAATGACCATTATTATATAATTTCAAAAAAGGTAAGAAGATTAGAATTAAAAATTAATCAGAACCTTATAATTTTAAAAAAAAAAAAAGAAATATAGTGGATAACTGTCATGAAGGAAGGCCTAAATATAAAAATCAAAATTAAATATTTGATGATTATTATTATATAATCACAGAAAAAAAAATATTATCTTATAATTTCAAAATAATATGTCAAGAATATAATCCATTAAACTGGAATAGTAATATACAAAAAAAAATTTAGAGATAGGAAATTTACAATATTTTACTTATATTGTTATATTGATGATTTTATGTGATATGTTATCTAATTTTTTGTTTTTTTTAAATAATTTAAAAAAATTATATTTATCCAATATAAAAATAAATTGGTGTATTTATTTCTTTAAAGGTGTGTAATTGAATTAAAAATTAAGTTTTATGTATACATTTGAATCACAATTAAAGTTTCATATATATAATTGAACCAAACCAAAATTCATATATAATTTTAAGATTTATCCCTCATAAATATGATACAATTTAAAAAATGTATTAAATATTTAGATTTATATATAAAGTAAATTGTTAATTTATTAAAATTTATATAAATATGCAGTGCTATTGTGACATCAAATAATAAGAATAAGAATTGTCTAATGGTCTCAAAATTATTCATGTTAGATATACTAACAAATGGTTGAGTGTAATGATAAGTTATATTACACTTTCAAGAGAAAAGCGTTCAAGAGAAAAGCGTAGCTTCAAATCTTGAAAACAACATTATTAGGAAAAATAGCTATGAATACCAAATATAAACTGTAAAATGACCATTTATAATGTAAAAAAATAAAATAAATATTCAAATGTGAATATAAATACATTACCATAGATATAAACATAGAATATCAATGAAAAAAAAACTGATAATGTTTAAAAAAAGGATTTATAAACTTAGAATGACATTTTTTTCTGATTTGAAAAACATCGCAAAAATATGAAAGAAGCCCAAAAAATCCAATAGGCTTCAAAGAAGAGAATATTTTTAGTTGTAACGATGAAAAAGAATTCAAATATTCTTTTAACCGTTTACTAACGGATAGAAAGCAACAAAAAGATTTTGTTAAAGTGTAAAATAATAAAATTCAGAATGTCATGAAATAATTGAAACAACATTTGTCACTAAAAAGTGACAAAGGGTGTTTATTCTCATATAGAATCTTCTAAATAAATAATATTAACATGTATTAGATACAAATTTGCGACACTCTTTCAAATCTAAAATCAAGTAACAAAGAACAAATATAAATACATAATCTAGAAAAGGTATTGTTTCAACACCACCAATTAGGGACGTGCAAAAAATTACCGAATCAAAAAAATTTTTTTTTATTTTATTTGATTTTCGATTTAATCAATTTTTATATTTTGTTAAATTGATTTATTCGATCAATTTTTGATTTTAACATTTTAAACCGAATAAACTAATTAAAACCATAACTATAAAAGCATAAATCATTTACATACCAAAATTCAAATTTAAACCCTAAACTAAAATAGCCATTAAAACTTAATATTGTTAAAAGCACAAACCCATTAAACTCAAACCTCATAATATTCAAAACCCAAATTGATTTTTATGATATTACTTTTATTTTTTATCATTTAAGAGATATATATATATAGAGATAAAGCTAATGGTAGCAAAAGTAAAGATATGTTGGTTATGTAAAATAAATAAATATTTTTTGAGTTTATTAAAAATTGTTTCATTTGAATATTAATAATGAATTTGAAATAAAAATAAAATTAAATTGATACCATATAGTAAACTGAATAAAGAAGACAATAGTATGAAAAAAATTAAAATAAATAAAAGTATAAATGCCTCAATTAAAATTTTTTCCCAACTCAAAATTAATATCAAAAACCAAATAATCTTTTTCAGTTCGATTTATTTGGTTTTACTCCTTAAGCCGATCCGATTTATTCAATTTAAGTGATTAATTCGAATTTTGCTATAATAATAATAATAATAATAAACCGAACCAACTAAATGCACACTCTTCCACCAACTAGAAACTTAATAAGTAGGGATTCGGAAACTCAAAATGAATTATCAAAGCGCAGCCGATCCAACCATTGCTTCTTACTAATCTTATTGTCTGCAAACCATAGTTTTCTAGAGTCACAGCACAAGCCTGTAAAGCATAGCTTCCGACAGTTATAAACAAGAAAACATTGCCATCTTTCAGCAAAGCACACCCCAATATGATACATAACTTCCCTTTTAAAGGGATCTCCGTTCAGTTCTGGTGAGGAATATTATACAAAGCTATTCACATTCTAGCAATTCAGGGTATCGTTTTCACATACTAGTGCCTCGGCAGTGCTTTCACTTCTCCACCCCACGGAATTCACTGCAATTGGTTCCCTGATCAGAGAATGCATCCACAAGCTTTGGGAAAAGCTTGGCTAGCATGATTTTGAACCCAGTAGAACTTTTTTTAAGATTTACATTGTGCCCATTTTTGCCACATTCAAGAGCAAATCCTACAGGCGCTCCTTCCATGTATGCTTTGCAAGCGGACAGAATAGTTTTGGCACGTCTACTAAAGTGCTCCTTGACAAGTGCCTCAAAATGCTGCACCAGTAGAGCAAAAGGCATTCAATCAAGAGATGGCATCAGCATTCCATGTAACATTTAGGTGGTAATCAAAGCTGATTATCATTAACTCCATTAATTCAACAAATGCAAATGATGGTGCTGGGAAATTGTTTAAAATGTGGAATTTTACCTTGGGTGGATTCCGGAGTATATAAAGCATAGACTGGCAGGTTACGAGGAAAGCATTTTCGTTGTAGCTCACCGAGTTTGTTTCCCCCTCGGCTCTTCCTAACTGTTTATCATATCCGGCCTCATTGAAGTATGGCTTCTCATTAAGCACAAGAGCCTGGAGTGACAGAAGAACTTGAAGAATTGTGGATTTTCCCGAATTCCATACTTCAGTTTCTGAACCTGCCCACGTATTTAGAAGGCTTAAACAAACCTTCCCTGATTCATATAAGTTGGGATTTAGGCGGAGGCCTCCTGAACAGTAGTGCACCAACTGCAAAATTTTGACAAACATAAAAACCACGATGTTCCATTTACATATATTAACATTTTCATAGTTGACATAAACACCCGTATTTTTTCAGGTATCAGTTTCTGCAGACCATGAATTCAAAATTCTTAACTTTCTAGCATCTGAAGAGATATGAATCAAAAAGGGTAGTATTTTCTTGGCATTATAAACACATTCCAAAAGCAGCAACTACTAGCCGATTGATTCTTTAAGTAGTAACAAAGCTGGAAGTAGAGCTTACTGGTGGTTCATATGGGTAGTCTGAAGGAAGAGAAATGTCAAAAAAGAACAACCCGTCATGGTAGGGTGTGCCAGGAGCACCAACAAGGGCTGCTCGTAGTAAATTGATCCTTTCCTCGCATACACGGACATAGATGGTTTCTGCGAAGGCCAAACATAGTCTCATGAGAAAATAGCAACTGCCTTCAAAATTTAAGCAATGGTAACCAACAAAATGAAGGCAGTGTTAACACTTTAAATCATTATGAAGAGTAAGATAAAGTGCTAACCAGGAAGGTTTTTCTCTAGAATACTCCATTCTTGTTGAACCTTCTTCAACCAACTTCTTTTCACCTAGATATAGGCACAATGATAAAAACTAAAATGATTATCTGGATGGTTTGGGCAACTCAAATGGTACGTTTAGGAGTCATTTAATCATATTTCGAACCTGAGACACAGCCAACACCTTACGTTCACCGAGAAAGTGATGATCTGAACAGTCACTAACCATATCAAACTGCCTGAATTGATCTGAAGTTTCAAAGGGTTTAGGCATCATACTAACTTTGTTTTCTTCAATCTCTTCAACTTCCTGCCTTATGTTTGTCATTTCAAATATCTGCAACTCACTCATATCTTGTTCAGCACAGTGATGGCAAGTTTCAGCCACCTCTTTCTCAAAGAGAATGTCATATTCTTTTGCATTGCGAGAAATACAACCAGATGAGTCTTGGCTTATCAGTGAATTGGGACCAAGAGATCCAAGAATGCTAGAAGCAATGCTTGTAAAATATCCAATAGCAGCTTGAGGACGGAAGAAAGAAGTAGGTAACAATGAGAATTTCTCAACACTTTCAATAGCACCGTTTAAATTCAACAACTCCTGCGAATCAAATCAAAGTGTTTACTTAGTTTAGTAAGGGACATAGTACAAGATTTTTCATGTATTTGGGTGTACATCCACAAACAATAAATGTGAACATACAGATTGACAGAAAACTTGAGCTCAAAAAATGCAAATGAAAATGAGGGAGAGAGTTGGATTTACCTTTCCTTTGTGGCTATCAGACTGCTTCTCATCCATAAACATCTCTTGATTATAAGCCTCAGTATTTTCTTCAAAGAGAACAGGAGTTGTTGCTGAATCTTCATATTTATCAATACGGTAAATTTCATATGGTGCAACCTGTGACAAAGTTTATCGATAAATCCAAAGGATGATAGATTAGCAACTGCTAATCGATGAGCTACAACAAGAATACAGTCAACATAAATGAGTTTCAAGTCCATGGATTCAGATGAAAGATTTAATACTAAATTCAAACTGCAGCATCTGAATCCTGAAACTAGGAATATCATCTTAATTTTAAATATGTATGCATATAATTTAAATAATGGAATAAGGACAAATAAGATTCAAACCTTTGTTGTAATACCAGAAGCCCACTTCACCTCCACATCACCTTCATTAAACCCAGTTACAATGCCGATACAGGATAGACAATATGTACTGGGATCCTTGTACTGATCCAGATTCAAGTTTCTGCCTTTCAAAACAGCTTCTGTGCCAAAACCATTTTCAGAGATTTTGACACATTTATCAGCTTGATCACCATACTGGTTCTGAACCACCTTCTTGAACACGATATCCCCAAAACAGTAAGAGTAGTCTGGGTGCTCAACAAGTTCATAAGCACTAGCAGTTTCCTCCACCTGCTTCCCATCAAAACCATTTACTTGATTCACAGCTATAGTTCTCCACTGTACCTTAACTGTGCGTTCTTTTGCATCCATACCACACACCACACCCCATCTTTGACTATTGCCTATGGTTCCCTTTTCCAGGACAAATTGATGAGGCCAAAATTCGTGCGTATTCGTGATGCCGACAGGAAGTAAAGTCTTTGAATCTAATCCTAAACCACAAGTACCATCTTGCCACACAACATCAACCATGGTCCTTGTCTTAATGATGGTAAAGATCTCTTCCAATCTTGAATCTGGGTTTCCACTGTTAAATCCTTTATCTTGTTTCCACGAATCCCTAGTTATATGCTGAGTTGATGCGTGGAGAATCTCTTCAGTAGTCCCCCTGAAGTCAGCCAAGGAAAGCATACACCAGTCACCAAGCTGCCAATTTGCATGAGAAAAACATGACAACAAAGTCAAGTCTTTTGCCTTTTGCAAACAAGGAGGAGAGGCACTCGATTCATGATCAATGTGAACACAGGAAATCCAATCAACATAGACAAAACCCACATCCACACCTGAAATGGTTCCTTCATCCTGATTTCCCCTCCAGGTACCACATAACCATCTAGTTGACCTAGAAACCTTTGAAGGCACAACCCTTACTCTTTGTCCTGGATAATATCGATATTGTGGGTCATCAATTAAGTTGGGAGAAACAGGCACAAGCTTCTCATGATCCACAGCAGTGACCTCACACTTAGATCCATCATCAAAGATGATAGAGACACGGTCAACCAGCTTAACCACCCGTCCTATCCAATTTGCATTAACCACAATATCTCCAACTGAAATGCAATGGAGCTTCGAAAGTTGTTTTGAATTTATATTTTTTACAATTTTCCCATGAACATTCTCCAGATTCACAAACATGTTTATTTTGGTTACTCTGCCCATCTGCCCACATGGATCTGTTATAGAGCGGACAATGTCCCCATGAAGAAATCCCCTCTCAAATGAGAGGAACTCATCTATTTTACCAATACTTTCCTCCAAACTCGACAGAATGGTACAAGCCTGACCGCCATACAGAAAGTCAACTTCTTCGTGTTCACTACTGCCACTTTCACTAAAACTTTCCCAGTCTGAATCAGTGAGAAAATCCATTGTTTCAGCACCTATGACAAGATGTATTTTAAACTTAGTGGAACATAAATAACATATGAAGAGAGTTATAATTCAGCAGAAGAGAGAGAGAGAGAGATGCAGTTAAGCACTTTCAGGCAAGATTCTGACCTCAGAATAAAAAATATAATGTCTGATTTAACTTTTGCTTTCAAAGTTTAGAACAAGATAGCACATGCACCTGCAGCATGCATGGAAGTTTTAGTTTAAAACAGATATGCAATGTGAAACAAATCATCATGTATTTCACCTAATTACAGCAACTGAACTGTTAGTTGATTTTTTTGTACTGATACTATAACGAAATAGAAATAGATAAAAGAGTAAAGATATATACCAGTAACTCCACTCCTGTCTGAGAAAATAGAAGCTTCCAAGATATGCTGGTCCCACTTAATCATAAGCTCTCAAATCATAATAGATATTGTCATAAAGATGGTAAGTCCATAGTCAATCCTGAAGGAGGATACAGCCAAGGATTTTTATTTTTTTATTTTTGCTAAGGCAATACAGCCAAGGATATAACTAAAATTTTCAGTTGCGAATTGCGGGGTATTTATCTTCCAGTTGATTCAACTATTTGAAAGAGATAGTGAGTAAAATATCCTGAAGAGGATATTTTGACTCTAATGCCAAAGGAGATTTGCCCGAAAGGGACGACGGAGCCAACGAAGGACTCTAATGCCAAAGGAGATTTGCCGAAATGGACAAAGTTTATACTGGAAGAAACTTCCAAAGAAGATTCCTCACAGAGGTAATAGGAGTAAAACTTGGCAGGTGCCTTATTTGAAGCCGAGAGTTGATTTACTAGTATGAAAGAAGATCCCTCCAGAAAGAGCTGCAAATGATGATAATAAACACTGTTCTAGTAAATTCACCTGACTGACGTGAACTGTAGAAATTTTTCCCAAAAGAAGATTTGCCACCGAAGCTTAAACTTCACAAATCTGAAAGACTTGTTTGTTTCTAACAAAATCTATGATGCTATGCACCAGATTATAAAGCTGAAGTTTCTATTTTTTTTTTCCCTACAACACAACAGGATCTGTCTCATAAAGAGTTGGACTAAAGTGGATGAACAAATCAAACTCTTTCAACCAAGACAACCGTCTGTGAAAAGTTGCCTATCAAGAAATTTATCTGAAAGATGGCTTTTCCTTGTCGAAACTCCCAACTCCTCTAAGCCATTTAAGATTTCCATGAAACCTTCACGATAACAACAATAACCACTCCTAAGATTCTTTGATATAAAGGAATTATAAAAGAAGCATCATTCAGTTCCAATAATCACATATTTATCTTTTCGTGAAAAAACAAAGGTTCTTGTCTTAATACAAGACACACAAGAGTTTAATAACAACATACAAAGGTGGACTGAAGAGACAATTAAATCTTATTACAGTTTACATAAAAAGGAATAGCAATTATACCTACGTATAATATTCATCACTGAGATGGACTAATTCATTAAAAGAAATATAATTTCGGACATGATTACGGCCTAACTAAAATCTTCGAAACAACTTTAGAAAGTATTCAACATACTCTATCCTTCAATTACATTACTCAATAAAAATCCCATTTATTTTCCAAGTTCGCTACTTTAACAAAGTTTTCTTTGCATACAAATTTAAAAATCCAAAATCCAAATAAAAACATATATATTTTAGTTTACTTACATGTCAAATAAAATATAAACCTAAACAAGAAGCTCGAATTCCAAAAAGAAAATTCCAGTTCTAAGAGATATACAAGCTTTCTATAAAAGACAAAAATCCAAGAAACAAACAGATTGAAAGAGTTACCATTACGAAGGAAAGAAAATAAAATAATAAAAAATTAGAAAAACTTACCGCTTGCCGCTTCTAAATACGAGTAGAGCCATGAACCCGAATGAAAGAAACGCGACAAATCATACACCGATACAGCCAGTCAACTCAAACTCAGAAAACGACTTCTAATTTTCTTTTTCTCTCTCGACTGTCTTTCCTCGCCGTATCTTTCACTTTCTAACAGGTCCAAACAATATAAACAGAATTTTAAAATTTAAAAAAAAAAAAAAAAGAGACTAAGAAATTCAGAGAGGTTCGTCTTCTCTCTGAATACCAACAATCAGGACGCCATACAGTAACAAACAGTAACAGTTCCTTCTCTTTCCCTCTCAAAAACGCGTTTAGGGTTTTCGTTGGAAAGAGCTATGGAAGGTTGAAGGAAAAAGTTTTAATGGTGCTTTGCTTTGCCCATTCATTCCACATTCGAAGGAGAAAACATTTTGGTTTATTATTTATGGAAATTAATACAGAAAAAAGAAAAGAAAAGAAAAGAGAATATACAGTGGAATCTGGATTATGCTGTACTTTCGCATAACCAAATCTTAGTTATAATTTAAAATGACAATGCTACCCCTTGTGTTTCAAATTTCACAATCAACCCCTTATAACCCATTAATTATTTACTAGAGCTTACGTGGTGGCAGCTGGCAAGTGGCAACACGAAAAACCTGCCAGTCTCTCTCTCCCATTTTCTTCCTAATTACATAGTATATTGGAAGTAACCTTAAAATATCGTTGTTGTTATTTTAGTTATTTTAAAATATTTGTTGTTAACTTGTCGCTATTGTTAAAAAATTTATTAATAATTTATTCCCTTTAAATATTTTCAAGTTAATTTTTTAAATCCCTATCAAAAACTCATAGTAAACCTAGTTTTTGATATACTTTCGTCACCATCTTCCCCTACTATCACCTCAATTTCCTCCTCCAATCTAGACACTGATATAAATGTCTTAATTACTATGTTTTCTCATTTATTTATTTCCCAAATAGTTTAGTTGTACCATTTTTTTCAAATGCACCATAATTTATAAAAAGATGATAACTCTTCACTAAGAAATTATATGTATTAAGGTTTTTTTTTTAAATACAAAGCCATTTAAAACCCAAACATTGAAACCCCACAATAGTTGCATTCCAATTAAATCAAACCAAAAAAATAAAAAGTAATAATATGTACAACTTTTTGTTAACCCGAACACTAAAACCATGACAAATTTTTCCTGTTCGAGTGAAAGACGATGGAGCGGAGACGACGACAATGTCATAGAGGGCAGAGTTATAGTAAATCAATGTATTTTTCTTTGCCTAAACATAAAAAGTTAAAACTTTCTGGGTATAGCAATGGTGTTAGCTGAAATTTTGTAATTTTTAAAATGATTAAAAGAATAGTTTTCTTTTTTTTTTGTAGGTCCAATCAACAAGCCGTTAAGGGTTTAATGGTTGAGTATCATTTTGGTCAATTTTTCTAACAGCAGTGATAAAAAAAATTTAAAGTGGTCAAAATAGAAACAGCCTTATTTTAGGGTGATCTCAAGTGTAGTTTACTCTAGTTTTTAAATTGAAAATTTCTATTTTATTTTACAAAAAAAAATACTATTAAAATATTCAAAAATCATAAATTAGTCTATTTTTATTATAGATTTTATATTTTATTATATTAGATATGTTATTTTTTTAAGTATTAAATCTTTTAAAAAATGTTTGTTATCTAGCATGTTTTATCCGCTCTCATCGTAGCACATTTTTTTTAGTTTTCTGGTTTGGGGTTCTTTTAAGGTTTTTCCTCGAAAGTTTCACTTGATCTAGGTTTGTGGCTTGGATCCTGTTTTATTAATAAAAACATATATGGGGTTTTTTTTTTTTGTTTTTATTCTTGGGGGTGTTTTTTTGGAGTTCTATTGATTGTTTGACGTAATTGTAATGGAGGACCAAATGGCTAGGTTACGTATTTTTGATGGAAATGAAGAGGAAGTCATGCAATTTGGGGGTTGTTAGGGGGAACGAATAAGTTGTATGATTGTTGCTTGGTTGGAACTTTTCTTACGGCAAACGTGGTTCACTTTCAAGCCATGCATAATATGCTTGCGAATCTGTGGCATACTCCAACGGGTATCGAAATTTCATATTTGGGGGCCAAGTGATTTTTATTTCATCTTTTTCATAGGGTTGATATTGAAAGAGTGATTAAAAGGGCTCTTTGGACCTTTAATAATTATTTGTTGATTTTTCATAAGATGCAAGATATGGAGGACCCGATGATAGTCCCATTGTTCTATGTACTTTTTTAGGTTCAAGCACATGATTTGCCCCCCAGGGTTTTATTTTAAGGCAGTGACTAAACAGTAGGGTGACTTTATTGGAGAATTTTTCGAATATGATTGTAATCAATTAAAAAGGGGAACCCAAGTTTTTATACACGTAGGAGATATTATTGATGTATGTTCCCATTTATGAAGAATGAAGAAGTTTTACGTTTCCCTAATTATTTCTCCTATGCTTGTTTTAAGTATGAAAAGCTTATTTTGTTTTATTTCCTGTGTGGCTGTTTGGGATACAATGATAGTTTCTGTTCGATCAAATTGCATATGGATGTTGAAGGATTGGATTTGGAGTGGGATATATCTTTAAGGGCTCAGCCACCAAGGAGGGCAGTTGTGGAGGAGAGTATATGTCTTAGAAATATCCAAGTTCAAGCTTTGGATTTGGAAATGTTCAACAATATGAATAAAGTTCTGAGGGTGAATTTGGATGGTAAAAAAAGGTGGTTTTTCGGAGCGAATGGGATGTAGGTGAGGGTCGAGTACAAGATCTAATGATTCATGATCTAGAGGAAATCCCGGTTGGAACAATAGATGAAAAGAAGAGGCAAATGAGGAATGTTTTCTTTGGAAAAGTTTCTGAGATTTTGGATTCTGAGGAGAAAGAGAGTGAAGGTTATCTAGCTTACCAAAAAACTTTATCGACGACCGCTAGGGGGCAGGTCGACCGACAACTATGAAAATAATTTGTTGGAATGTTCATGGGTTGGAAAGCCCACGAGGAATAAGAAGGCTGCAAAAGGATTTGAAGCTTCACAATCCCTATGTTGTCTTCTTTATGGAGAAAGAATTAGACTCAACAATAATGGAAAAGGTGCGCCGAAGGGGTGGCTTTCTGAGTGGCATTAACATGGCAGTAAAAGGTACAGGGGGTTTAAGTTTGGGGTGGGAATCTAATATTAATGTTTCTTTGAAAAGTTATTATAGCAATTATGTGGATGTGGTTTTGAAAGGACCTAAAGATAAAGTACATTGGAGATTGACTGATTGTTATGGTTCGCTAGATTTGAGATATTATGATGATTCTTGGTGCCTTCTTCATTATCTGGGGCGTGATCAAAGCTTGCTGTGGTTGGTTTGTGGGGATTTCAATGAGATCCTTTATTCTTTTGAAAAGAAAGGGGGGCTAAAAGAGATGATAGGAGGATGGACGATTTTTAAAAGGTTCTTTGGGATTATCATTTAAAGGATTTGGGTTTTGATGGACCATGGTTTACTTGGGAGAGGGGAAATTTTGAGCATAATAATATTAGGAAAAGGTTGGATAGAGGCGCACCAACTTTGGCATGGTGGGAAAAATTGCCAAATTTTATTTTGCAACATTTACTTCATTCATTTTTTGACCATTGTCCACTGTTGATTTAAACAGATAAGGATCAGAGGCGTTCCAAATGTTTTGGTTTTCACTTTGAGGCTTTCTAGATACTTGAAAAGTTATGTGAGGTTAAGGTTAGTAGGCTTTGGGAAGGTAGTAGTAGGATGGTGCCTCAATGCCTCGAGAGGGCCAGTTTTAGTTGAAAAGGTAGGCGACTAGGCTTCGGAGTGAGAAGGGGAGATAGGAGGGGATATTGTGGGGAATAGAGATGATGATAACATTCTAAAATTGCTAAACAGTAGAATTGATCTAAATCTAGATTTAAAAAATGAAGAGTTGTATTAGGAGCAAAGGGCGTATGTTAATTGGCTTCAAAAAGGCGACCAAAATACGAGCTTTTTCAACGTTATGCGACTCAAAAAAATGTATGAATAAGGTGAAAAGTTTGGATAGGGGCGATGGGAAATTCATGAGTGATGAAAGAGTGGTAAAAAATATTGCGAAGAATTATTTTATGGATCTATTTACGTCTCAATGTTGGAACAATGCTGACCATGTAATACCCCGAAAATTACTACAGTAAGAAAGTAAGATATTATCCTCGATATAGTAAAATAAGGAAATAAAATGATAAAAAGAGAAATTTTGAGTTACGTCAACATTGGGAAGTATATTATGATATATTAATTCAAGAAAGGACTAAATCGCAAAAGTGAGAAAAGTTTTGTGGCTCAAGAGTAAATACTCAAAATTTGAAGGGTTAAAGTATAAATATGAAAAAGTTGAAGGACCAATAATGCAAATATTTTAAGGGTGGAATGATTTAGAAACTCAGGAAAATGGATGAATTAGGACGAAATTGAATAAGTGAAAAAGTATGAGGGGTTAAATCACAATTTTACCAAAATAAATGATGAGTTAATGGAGGAATTTTGAAGAATCATAAGGGGTAAAATGGCCATTTAGCAAGGAAGATAATTTTGAAGAGTAATGATGATGTTGGTGATATTTTAAAATAAATAAATAAATAAATATTAGTTTATTAATATTTTGATTTGATTTTTAATTATATTATTATATTATTATTTTATTTAGTATATAAGGAAAGAAAGATGGAGAATTCTCTTCATCTTTCTATGCTACCAATGTGAGAAGAGAAAAGAAAGAAAGAACTTTTCTTTTCTTTACAATTTGGTCCTTTTACCAAAAATTCACCATTTTCACTTAGAAATCAAAAGAATTTCCATAGCTACCAAGAGAGAAAAATAATAAGGAGACTATGGGGAGCTAGAATATCAAAGTTAGATTCAAGAAATAAAAGCTGGAGGAGAGAGAAAATCAAGTTAAAGACTGAAATCAATAGGACAAGGTAAGAACATCAAGATTTCAATATATTTTTAAGTTTGATATTATTGAAAAAGCATGAAAATGATGTTAAAGTAGAGTTTTCTTATATAAGGTTCTATGTTCTTAATACGTTAGTGAAGAGAAATAAGATGAAGTGATGGGAAATATTGTAGAGAAAAGGAGGGTGTTATAAACTTGATTATCAACATTTTGCACCAAAACAATTTTGGATAGCATTAGTAGTCTGACTTTGAAAATTCACCAAAAATTGTAGAAATTGAATTAGAGGTTAATTAAAGTATTAAATTAAATCTTATTGAGTCTAGTTTTACATAGAAGAAATATTGTAAGCAAAAGAATTTCATATTATGATATATATGAATTTTTGTGAGACAAGGTCAAATTGATTTCGAGTTCCCCTATTCTAACTTTGGAAAATCATCAAAAATTGTAAAAAAAAATTATTAGGGGTTTAAATTTATATGTTTAAATTAATGAGTCTATTTTCAAGAGAAATAAATGGAAACATCATCCAAATCCTATACTAAAAGATAATTAATTTTTAGTAAAGAAAGGTTGAAGCTGTCAAACAGCAGAATAGGGATAAATTTGAAGATTTTATTGTACTTATTAGCTAAATTATAAATTTTAAAATTTTTATGGTAGAAATATATTTTAGTCTAGTTTCAAAAACATCAAGTGGATCTTAATTTAGAATTCTTTAGCTCAATATATAAATAATTTAGTGACTATGACTCAAGTAGACAGCTTTGATATGAACATATAAGCATGTTATATACTAAAAGCTAAAGATTCTAACAAATATATATACATTAAGGATGTGGAATAGAGAGGAGGAGGAAAATATATATGAATATTCAGCTAGCATGGGTTTACATTAAAAATGGTTAATTTGCATGTTTTAGGCTCAAAGACTAAATTGAATAAAAGTAAAATTTAAAGCGTAATTTTGTAAAAATAACCAAATTTCATGAAATGAATTTTTTTACTGTCTAAATTAAAGAAATTATTAATATTTAGTGGGTTTAGTGCATTAATTTTGTTGTATGATGATATTATAAAGTAATTTTGTTAAATATTGATGTTAGTATCAAATTGTGAAAATAGTTAAAATATTAGGGTTTGGTATTAAAATTCTATTTTATTAAGGTCTATATGATAGCCTAGAAATAATTGAGAAAAATTAGTTGATTTGATAGATTAACTAGTCAAGGGACTAAATTGTAAAAGTTGTAAAAGCTAGGGTGATTGTATAAATTTGAAAAAAAATTGAAGGGTATAAACTATTAAATGAATTGGAACTGAAATATATGCCAATGAATGAGTAATTTTATATGTTAGATGAATATTTCGTAGATACTCGTGAAAAAGGAAAAATAGTGGAATAGTCCCTAAACTCCTATAATTATTACAATTCAATTTAGGCAAGTTTGTACGGTTAAACTGTAATGTTTAATTATTAGCTTGATGAATGTTATTATGTATTTATTCATATTTATTGTTGAAAATAAAATTATTGTTAAATTATGAAATTGAATTAAATGATCAAAATGAGTGGAACACAAGATTGAGTATAATCGTTCTGTGGCAAAGGATGAATTGACGATAAATGCAAAGGTTAAATTGACGGTAAATGCAAAGGATGAATTGATGGCAAATTACCCAAGTAAAATCGAGGTTCAGTATTTGTTGCAAACTTTCATGTTTATTTTCCGATTAGCTCTCACAAGCTTTTGTTTAACTCATATGAGTTTTTGTTTAACCCTTATGGGTTTCTGTTCAGCTCTTGTGAGCTTTCGTTCAAGCCTTACGGGTTTCTGTTTAGCACTTATGTGCTTCTGTGTAGCCTTCGGGCTTCTGAAAACGATGTACTCATATCCGTAAGTCGTTTTTCGAATGATAAGTTATCGGGAGTTGTCTTAGATGATATATGTATATAAAGAAACAGTAAAAGAATGATATGCATCATGAAATGTATGTATATATATATATATATCAATATCTTGATATGTTGATACATGGAAATTATGTAAGTTGAGATGAGTAATAAATTCAAGGGTGACATGTTAAGATAATAAGGTTATAGATGTTGAAATTATATGAAATATGATCAAGTATGCTAACAAGTTTTGTTGTTTGATTCTTAGGAAAATGCCAAACTACTGGTTGAATGGTAATATGTTTAATTATAAGATGCATTGAAATGGTAAGTGCTCAAACAAAAATATGCTTGTGTTCATGAAAGAATGGTAAGGTTTAAGTTATGCAATTTCTTATGAAATGAGTTATCATGTGATTAATTCGAAAAAGGTATATGTTTAAATGCACTAGCTAGTAGCTATGGTTGAATGGTATGCTTATGACTAGTGTGTTATGTATATGGAATGAATGTGGAAAATAAATAAACATAAATGAAAATAAAGAAATTTTGGAAGAGTTAAAGTTGTTTAAAATCCTACTATGCTAGGAATAAGTATAGGTGATACTGCAGATTTATTCTCTTAGTGAGTTGTTAAATATAGCTTCATGAGTATTATGGTATAAATATTGGATTATTCTTGATATGTATAAATTTCATATTTGAAAAGAAGTATTATGATTAAAGTTTATACGAGCTTACTAAGCATTCATTACTTATGTATTTGTTTTCCTTTATTTTATAGATTATTGGAAGCTCGATTAGGTTGGAAGCTTGTCGGAGTTGTATCACACTATCCATCGGTTCTATTAGTACTTTCGAAGGTTCTGATTTTGGTTATAATGGCATGTATAAGTATTTTGTTTAATGATGGCCTATATGTAATTTGTTGAGTTTAGCCACTTATTTTGACTTGTTTTGGATGTCTAATTATGTCTCGTAAAATGGCCTATTTTTATCCACACGGGTGTGTGTCTCAACTGTGTGTGACACACGACCAGGTGACACGACCTTGTGTGACACACGGCCAGGGTCTCTTGTATCTAAAATTTGCACAAAACAGAATGTTCACACTGCCTAGCACACGAGCATGTGACTTGGCCGTTTAACCCAAGTCAGTATACTCACACGAGCACGGACACGGGCCAAGACACGGCCATGTGTCCTTATTTCAAATACCCACACTGTAACAACCTATTTTTAGTTAAATCAGAATAGTGGTTTCATCAGAGCTATACGAGGTAAGTTTGTATAATCAGAATTGAGTATTTATGTACTTATTTGAAGTGTATGTTTGTAAATCGAGAAAATGAATTATATGATTATTGAATGCCTAAATGATGAAGTCTGAATAATACCGAGCCCCCTTTGAACCTTAGGAATTCGTAAGATACAAGTGATATGTCACTAGGGTTACCATTTGGTAGAGATTCTTGCATGTGTTGCGGACTCACCTCAGCTCGTATGAGCTTACCGATATTTCAACTCGTAAGAGCTTACCGTTTCTTAGCTCATTAGATCTTACTGTTATCTCAGCTCAGGAGGAGCTTACTGTTTATAACTCGAAAAAGCATATATGTACAAGAATTGACGGATTACCTATTAGTACACTTCGTGTGTACTACCCGTGTTTCTATCAATATTCTAGTTGGTTCAACAGGTATAAATCTACTACGGGTTATATGATTTGATATGAAATAGCACAAGAGTTATAAGATTTACATGAAATCGATGTTATATGATATATATTGAAGTATGAAATGGATGATGTATGTATATGGAATTTGAATTATTGTGGTATTCATCTATAAAATTTGATGATTATATGCACTTACATGGCTAATCTATTGTTGAATACATGTGTTTAGGCATTTGACAAAATGGTTGGATTATACTATGTTTATTTGCTTCAATTGTGAAATACATGGTAAGTTTAATTCTATATTATACGAGCTTACTAAGTTTTAAAGCTTACTCTGTTTATTTTCTATGTTAATAGTGATTCGAAGGGTCGCTCGATTTGGAAGTCATCAAAGATCACATCACACTATCCAGCTATTGTTTTAGTACTATTAAACTTGTACATTTGGTTATATGGCATGTATAGGAGTTATGGTCATTTTGATATAAAGTTAGTTATGTATTTAGCCATTTGAATTGGCTAAAAATGATAAATGCTTTGCTTATGTATAAATTATGCAAATGGTCATTTTGTTATATGGTTGATAATTGCTATGTGATTTTGTTGTGAATGGGAAATTGTTATGCAATTGAATGGTTAAGTGTAATACTTGTGTCTTATGGATGTTGATATTGGTATAGCATGGTTTAAGGCTTGAATAAGGTTAGTTTGAATGCCTATTTTTTGTTGTGAATGTATGTTTTTGGATTGTGTAGGTTGGTACCAAATTGGATGAGAAATGTGGCTTGTGAACTAGCCTATTTTCATCCACACGGGCATGTTTCTCAGCCGTGTGTGACACACGGTCAAGTAACACCTTCGTGTGTCCCCTGTAGTATTTAATGAAAACAAGCCAGTGAGTTATAAGGGCTAGTCACATGAGCATGTTGTTGGCCGTGTGACACAAGTCAGAAAGTTACACGGGGTTGGACACGGTTTGGGACATGACCATGTGATTCCATTTCGAATGTCCACATGGTCTAATACATGATTTAGGCCTAGTAGGCTCATATTAGGGACAATGTGAATGTATTTGATTGATAATTGTTTGAAAATGAAAAATGTATGTGAAATGTATGATTATTTATGTAATAAGTCCGGTAATGCTCTGAAACCCTATTTCGATAACGAATACAGGTTAGGGGTGTTACATTTGTTGGTATCAGAGCTACAGATTAGTCGATTCTAAGACTAACGTAGCTTATGTGAGTCTAGCTATACATGCCATATTTAACCTGTGATAGTGTGATATCTCTTGATAATTTCTAAATTATGTTTTCATATAGTAATGGATTCCAATCGAGCTGACTCCGATGATGTTAAAAGTAATATGCCAACTTCTGTTCATGGAGCTGCGCCATCTGAATTGAGACATGTATCTGAGGGTCATGTAGGAGAGGCCAAAAAAGCCTTCTTCCAAATGATAAACGAATGGTTTTCTGAGTATGTTCGAACGAATCCGGCTACTCAACAACCTTCACCCCATCTATTCCCCAACCAATTCCCGTAGCTTCTCATTGCAACCTATACGTGTGAATAAACGGCCAGTTGATAAAATTTGAAAAGTATGGGCTTGAAGAGTTTAGAGCTACTGTTGATGATGGGGAGAAAGCTGAGTTTTGGCTTAAGAATACTATTCGGATATTTGATGATTGTCCTGTACACCCGTAGAATGTGTTAAATGCACTGTATCTCTCCTGAAAGGTGCTGCATACCAATAGTGGAATACTTTGACATCTGTGGTACTGAGAGAACGTGTTACCTGGGATTTCTTTCAGACTGAATTCAGAAAGAAGTATATAAGCCAACGATTTATTGATCAAAAGTGTAAAAAGTTTCTGCAGTTGAAATAAGGTCGTATGACCGTATTAGAATATGAAAAACAATTTGTAAGACGGAGCAAGTACGCTTGAGAATGTGTTTCCACTGAAGAAATTATGTGTAAACGATTCGAAGACGGGTTGAATGAAGATATTAAGCTTTTAGTCGAGATTCTTAAATTAAAAAAGTTTTTTGTGTTAGTTTACAGAGCTTGCAAAGTTGAAGAGCTTAGCTGAGAAAAGATAAAAGTCGATTCCAAGGCTAGAGATTCAAGAAAGAGGTTTACGAGAAAGTCTCATCAGTCAGTATCTAAGAATTTCAAAGAACATCACTACCGTCATGATGTTTCTATGAGGAATTCTAGTCGACACAGGGATGCGAGGCACTTCATTCCTGAAACCCAAGTTACGTCTGTAACTAGTGCGGGTAGTGTTAGAAATGTTAAACCCGAGTGTAAACATTGTAACAAGCCATATTATGGTGAATGTTGGGTGAAGAGCGGAGCATGTTTTAGATGTGAATCCCTTGATCACTATCTCAGAGATTGTCTAGAGAAGTCTGTAAATGAAAAAGCTCAAACAGCGAAACCGAATAATACAGCTGCTAGAGGTAGACCATCCCAAAACACTGGAAATACGAGTGGTAATCGAGTGCTACGAGAGATTCTACAGTGAGATTCGAGGCACGAGCACTAGCCAGAGCTTATGCCATTCGTGCACATAAAGATGCATCATCACCAGATGTTATCACTGGTACTTTCTCTCTTTATGACACTGAGATAGTTGCATTGATTGATCCTGGATCGACTCATTCATATGTCTGTATGAATTTAGTGTCTAGTAAAAGTTTACCTGTTGAGTCTACCAAATTTGTGATTAAAGTATCGAACCCCTTAGGCAAATATGTCCTAGTTGATAAAGTTTGCAAGAATTGTCCTTTACTAACTCGGGGTTACTGTTTTCTGACTGATTTGATGCTTTTTTCGTTTGATGAGTTGGATGTGATTTTGGGTATGGATTGGTTGACTTTGCATGATGCTATTGTGAATTGTAGACAAAAGATTATTGAATTGAAATGTCAAAATAGTGAGATTCTATGAATTGAATCTGATGATTAGAGTGGGTTGCCTATAGTGATATCATTGATGTTAGCTTAGAAATATGTGAAGAAAGGATATGAAGCTTACCTTTCTTATGTACTGGATATAAAAGTGTCTGAATCAAAGATTGAATCAGTACCAGTTCTTTATGAATATCTGGATGTGTTTCCAAAAGAGCTACCTGGGTTACCACCAATCAGAGAGGTCAAGTTTGCTATTGAGTTAGTACCGGGAACTTCATCGATATCGATTACTCCGTATAGAATGGCTCCGATAGAGTTGAAAGCCCAGTTACAAAAGTTAACAAATAGAGGTTGTGTAACACCCCAAACCCGGCCCAGACGTTACGGCCAAGTCTGGTTTGTCACATTGAAGTGTTTTTCAAAAACCATGTTTTCATTGAAAACCCTTCTTAGTGTTTAGAAACTTATTCCGTTAAACTTGTATAAAACCTCAGCTTGTGTTTGTTTATTTTTCAAAACGTGGTTCGTTAAAATAATCATTCCCTTTTTAAACATTGTTAATAACACTGTAAAATTTTATGGAAAAATTGTGAAAGCTTATAAACTTTTATAGGTTGTGGAAAACATGTTATTTTTAAAATAGTTTAAGTATCGGAAAACCAGACCTTCTTTGTAAATGGCTTAAAGTGAATGGATATTATGCACCAAGTAGGATTCCAAAAAAGAGGAGGTGAGTCAATTAGACTACTTAAGTACCAAGCTCTCCCTAGATCCAATCCTACACATGCACATATTCATTGTCACACTTGAACCTTATGACTTGTCCACGAACAACAAATTAGGTTTAAGTCTATTTAAAATATTTATTTATGAAAACGTTTACGTTGCGAAAGCTTTGCTCTATTATCGTGATATTTTGGAAAACAAGTAACTTTTATAAAAGCGCCTTAAAGCTATCTGATTTCAACACGATTTAAACAATATCATACTTAAGCTAAAAACAAATTAAATAATTAGAGTGACCTTATTACAAACCCAAATTAAAAATAAGACGATTAAAATAAATAACAAAATAAATAACTTAATTAAACCAGATATACAGTCTTCGTGGCCACTCTGCATCCTTCCCAGCTCCAAGTCCACCAGTCTAGGGCTCACCTACGAGGATGGAAGAAAAAGGGGGTGAGTTTGGAAAACTCAGTATGCAAAGAATCCCATCCAAAGGCCAAATCATCTCAAGCCCACTGGGCCTAAGCCCTAACCAGTCACAGTAATAACTGGGCCGAAGCCCTATTCAAATAACAGTAAACTGGGCCTTAGCCCTTTTTAAGATATTATTATGGCCCATAGGCTCAATTCAGTAGTAGAACAATCATATCGATGCATGAATGCAAAACCTATATCAGTATGTGGGGAAGCTACTCAACCCACCCAACCGCTACTCTCCACCCGTACCGGCTAAACTCTCCATGTGGGGAAAACTACTCAACCCACCCAACTGCTACTCTCCACGTTGGTAGCATAGCTGCATAATCAGATAGTGTGGCTGAGCCACCAGAACGGTAAACTAGGGCAAAGCCCCTTTTTCAGTAAACTGAGGCAAAGCCTCTTTTCAGTACTTCCTCCATCAAATAATCCCAGTCCTATACAACAGATAATCATGTCATGGCATACAGTGAACAAAAATAGTAAAACATGCATTTCAGTCAAATTTAGCCCTAAGGGTATAACGGTCATTTGCACTTAGGGGTAAAATAGTAATTTCTACCCATAAGGGGTATTTCAGTATTTATGGCAGTTTCTAGGGTTTCTTGCACATTTTAATCAGTAATAGTCTAACTTTTATCGCAGTAGTTTATTTAGTACATTTTAGCAGATTATAATCATTGGGCCCTAAAACCCTTAATGGGCCCTACAGTGCCAATTAGCTAATTTAGCCCATCTAGTCCAAATTTTACAATCAATTTACCAGTTTTAGCAGCTCTAGACCTACGGTCTACCAGTACACATTTATTGCCTCTTCTAACCCATATGGGCACGTAAGCCCGTTGGGCCCAGTTTCAGCCCATCAAGGCCCAATTTACTGAAGTGCACGAAATTGCACATTCAACTAACTTACCACTCGCGATTACGGATCCAATGATTCCCAAACGACTTATGAGCGTTCGCACACTCACAAGCCCACGAAATGCCGAAATTTCAGCATTTCGACTTTTGCCGAATTGAACTACAAGAGGGTGCTCGATACACACCTGATTTGCGACGACTGGTAACGAGATCTCCCACGATATCCTACAATCAATTACTAGACACATCAGATCCAAAATACAATGACAATCTCCATAATTCTACTTACCATAATCGGTCATCACCACCTAAGGCCCTTGAGATCTTACATTTGCCGAAACTAGTGACTAGATCTAGATCTAGTCGTTCTAAAGGTCCAAGCCTCTTATGCTCCTTGCTAGATCGCTCCTTCCACAACAAGTACACATAAAACCAATTAAAATAACTGTCTTTACCTATCATCACATTCGACAGCCTCCCTAAAGAGTTTAGGGATTTCGGCTTTTCTTAAATTCAAAGGTAACGAGTAGATCTGAGATGTCGAGTACTTACCACAGGTTTTCCTTAATCAAGGCGATTCTTCTACTCATATTTGATGCAGATCTAGCCCCTAAACACTAGCAGAATTCGAATCTTAGAGATCTAAGGATTCGGCTATATATCCCTAAAAACTATGGTGTTTTCAGCTTTTTAAATGGTGAAAGAAGATATGATTTGAGGCTATGGTTGGAGGGGTGTTTGTCGACAGAGACTAAGGGTTTGGAGAGCATGAAATTCGGCTACAAGTGAGGAAAAACAAAGGGGGTTCGACTATAGGCAAATCAGCATAGGAAGCAACCTTTCGGGATTTTGGCTTTTAGTAGTTGATGAGTTTGAGAAGAAAAGAGTGGCAATTTCGGTTTCTGAAGAGAAGAAAATGAAATATGAGGGAGGAAGAGAAGTGATTTCAGCTAGAGAGGAAAAGAAAAAGAAAGAATGGAAGAGAGGAGAAGAGAAGGAAGAATTCTGCACTTAGGAGAGGTAACTTTGCATTTTCAGCTTTTTGCAACACTGAGAAGAGAATAGAGTGAAAGTGAAGGCTCTAGGTGCCTAACCCTAATTCGGCAAGACAAAAAAGAAAATAAAGCTTGCCCTAATGGGCATTTAAACCAATGGTCCAATCCCCCTAAGGCCCTAGCCGAATGCTACCTAAGCTCTATCACATGCCCGACACATGCATAAAAATAAAAGTACCATCTGCTTACCTTGTGACTTGAACTTTGGCCCTTAAACTCAGTCCACATGCCATTTTTTTAGGAACTTAGTGGCGCCACCTTTCCACTTTACCAAGGCCCTCTTTGTGTCTTTATTTACTAACTTTTTCTTAAAGGCACACTTAACCAAGTCCCTCTCACTTAAAATCCAAGTTGATTTTTCTGTCGGGTTTTAACTTAGGCTTGGGCCTTCTAAAGGCCTACTAACATACTTAAACATAATTTCAATAATTAGAACACCAAAATTCCAAAATTTCACCAAAATCAACAAAATCCTGAAAATCAGGCCGTTACACAAACCCAATACTTCTAGGCCCAAATTTAAGGTGTTACAACTCTACCCCCTTAAAGAAATTTCGTCCTCGAAATTTCCAAATAATAAGATAGTCGCGCATCAACTACTCTACTACGCTACCGCTGCGCACTCTTATCTAAATAATTTAGTACGACCGAGAACATCTAATTACCGAAGTAAATAAACATTATCACTTACGCATACAATTCGTATCCAAACATCACACACCTAACTAGAATAAGCTTGGCAATCTAGAGCTCGATGTTCCAGGGACCCGCATCTAAAGCATGCTCTTTTCTCCCTATGACATTCACCCGGATGATGTCTGTTGTAGTTCTTGTAGGTCGGAAAGTTTGGTTGTGCCCTAACATGTTTCACAGAATGAGAGTTTGTCCTCTGTGAACTAGGATCCTTCCTTTTCTTACACTCCAAGCACCCTGCTTGAAGCGTTTCCCTAATTTCCTTAACCTTGGTCTCCAAGGCTTCCTCTACCACTTTCCTTACTAACTTGACCACTGCCTCAGTACCAAGCTCCGAGTTACCGCTACCCGAAGTTGGCAGGCTTTGCTTCCCCTCAGAATCCATATCAAAACTTTACATTACCAGTATACATATCAAATAACTACAAAGATCTCAATTCAAGTATTTTAGTATTTTATTCACAAATTTTATGCTGAGATAGTTTTTCAAAGTTTTTATTTTACAGAATCATAGCCTAGGTACAGTCTTAGTCTTCTAGGGTTTCATTTTCCTATAGTCTCAGTCTTATAGTTTCAGTTCTACCCTATCTACAGTATCATAGTAAGGTCTCAGTACTATCTATAGTAATATTACAGTACAGTACAGTATAAGAGAAGTAATACTTAAAGACTTGGTGCCAGGGATTCAGTGTGCCACTTCTTCAGATACCAGATTTCAGAAAACTCGAAAAGATTTAAGCTTTTCAAAATCAAACCTTTAAAACATGTATATTTTGAAGAAAACAAGTTTGAAAAAAAGGTTTTTCTGAATTTTTCAGGAACCGATTTCCAAAATACCCTTCTTGGGCCTAAATTTTAAGAATTTTTGAAAACATTTTTGGACCCGATCCACAGTCGAGTTGTTGCAACCGAGCTCTGATACCACTAAATGTAACACCCCAAACCTAGCCCAGACGTTACGGCCAAGTCTGGTGTGTCACATTGAAGTGTTTTTCAAAAACCATGTTTTCATTGAAAACCCTTCTTAGTGTTTAGAAACTTCTACCGTTAAACTTGTATAAAATCTCAGCTTGTGTTTGTTTATTTTTTAAAATATGGTTCGTTAAAATAATCATTCCCTTTTTAAACATTGTTAATAACACTGTAAAATTTTATGGAAAAATTGTGAAAGCTTATAAACCTTTGTAGGTTGCGGAAAACATGTTATTTTTAAAACAGTTTAAGTATCGGAAAACTAGACCTTCTTTGTAAATGGCTTAAAGTGAATGGATATTATGCACCAGGTAGGATTCCAGAAAAGAGGAGGTGAGTCAATTAGACTGCTTAAGTACCAAGCTTTCCCTGGATCCAATCCTACACATGCACACATCCATTGTCACACTTTAACCTTATGACTTGTCCACGAACAACAAATTAGGTTTAAGTCTATTTAAAATATTTATTTATTAAAACGTTTACGTTGTGGAAGCTTTACTCTGTTATCGTGATATTTTGGAAAATAAGTAACTTTTATAAAAGCGCCTTAGAGCTATCTGATTTCAACACGATTTCAATAATATCATACTTAAGCTAAAAACAAATTAAATAATTAGAGCGGCCTTATTACGAACCCAAATTAAAAATAAGACGATTAAAATAAATAACAAAATAAATAACTTAATTAAACTAGATATACAGTCTTCGTGGCCACTCTGAATCCTTCCCAGCTCCAAGTCCACCAGTCTAGGGCTCACCTGCGAGGATGGAAGAAAAAGGGGGTGAGTTTGGAAAACTCAGTGTGCAAAGAATCCCATCCAAATCCCAAATCAGCTCAAGCCCACTGGGCCTAAGCCCTAACCAGTCACAGCAATAACTGGACCGAAGCCTTATTAAGATAATAGTAAATTAGGCCTTAGCCCTTTTTCAGATATTAATACGGCTCATAGGCTCAATTCAGTAGCAGAATAGTAATATCGATACGTGAATACAAAACCCATATCAGTATGTAGGAAGCTACTCAACCCACCCAACCGCTACTCTCCACCCGTACCGGCCAAACTCTCCATTTAGGGAAAACTACTCAACCCACCCAACCGCTACTCTCCACGGTGGCAGCATAACTGCATAATCAGATAGTGTGGCCGAGCCACCAGAACGGTAAACTAGGGCAAAGCCCCTTTTTTAGTAAACTGAGGCAAAGCCTCTTTTTAGTACTTCCTCCATCAAATAATCCCAGTCCCATGCAACAGATAATCATGTCATGGCATACAGTGAACAGAAACAGTAAAACATGCATTTCAGTCAAATTTAGCCCTAGGGGTATAACAGTCATTTGCACCTAGGGGTAAAATAGTAATTTTCATCCATAAGGGGTATTTCAGTACTTATGGCAGTTTCTAGCGTTTCTTGCACATTTTAATCAGTAATAGTCTAACTTTTATCGCAGTAGTTTATTTAGTACATTTTAGCAGATTATAGTCATTGGGCCCTAATACCCCTAATGGGCCTTACAGTGCCAATTAGCTAATTTAGCCAATCTAGTCCAAATTTTACGATCAATTTACCAGTTTTAGCAGTTCTAGACCTACGGTCTACCAGTACGCATTTATTGCCTATTTTTACCCATATGGGCCTGTAAGCCCGTTGGGCCCAATTTTAGCCCATCAAGGCCCAATTTATCGAAGTGCACGAAATTGCACATTCAACTAACTTACCACTCACGATTACGGATCCAATGATTCCCAAATGACTTATGAGCGTTCGCACGCTCACGAGCCCAAGAAATGCCAAAATTTTGGCATTTCGGCTTTTGCCGAATTGAACTACAAGAGGGTGTTCGATACACACCTGATTTGCGATGACTCCTAACGAGATCTCCCACGATATCCTATAATCAATTACTAGAAACATCAGATCCAAAATACAATGAAAATCTCCATAATTCTACTTACCATAATCGGCCATCACCACCTAAGGCCCTTGAGATCTTACCTTTGCCGAAACTAGTGACTAGATCTAGATCTAGTCGTTCCAAAGGTCCAAGCCTCTTATGCTCCTTGCTAGATCGCCCATTCTATAACAAGTACACATAAAACTAATTAAAATAACTGTCTTTACCTATCATCACATTCGACAGCCTCTCTAAAGAGTTTAGGGATTTCGGTTTTTCTTAAATTCAAAGGTAACGAGTAGATCTAAGATGTCGAGTACTTACCACAGGTTTTCCTTAATCAAGGCGATTCTTCTACTCAGATCTGATGTAGATCTAGCCCCTAAACACTAGCAGAATTTGAATCTTAGAGATCTAAAGATTCAGCTATATATCCCTAAAAACTATGGTTTTTTTGGCTTTTTAAGTGGTGAAAGAAGATATGATTTGAGGCTATGGTTGGAGGGGTGTTTGTCGACAGAGGCGAAGGGTTTAGAGAGTATGAAATTCGGCTACAAGTAAGAAAATACAATGGGGGTTCGACTATAGGCAAATCAGCACAGGAAGCAACCTTTTAGGATTTTAGCTTTTAGTAGTTGATGAGTTTGAGAAGAAAAGAGTGGCAATTTCAGTTTCTAAAGAGAAGAAAATGAAAGATGAGGGAGGAGGAGTGGTGATTTCAGCTAGAGAGGAAAAGAAAAAGAAAGAATGGAAGAGAGGAGAAGAGAAGGAAGAATTCGGCACTTAGGAGAGCTAACTTTGCATTTTCGATTTTTTGCAACACTGAGAAGAGAATAGAGTGAAAGTGAAGGCTCTAGGTAGCTAACCCTAATTCGACAAGACAAAAAAAAAATAAAGCTTGCCCTAATGGGCATTTAAACCAACAGCCCAATCCCCCTAAGGCCCTAGCCGAATGCTGCCTAAGCTCTATCACATGTCCGGCACATGCATAAAAATAAAAGTGCCATCTGCTTACCTTGCGACTTGAACTCTGGCCCTTAAACTCAGTCCACACGCCACTTTTTTAGGAACTTAGTGGCGCCACTATTCCACTTTACCAAGGCCCTCTTTGTGTCTCAACTTACTAACTTTTTCTTAAAGGCCAACTTAACCAAGTCCCTTTTACTTAAAATCCAAGTTGATTTTTCTGTCGGGCTTTAACTTAGGCTTGGGCCTTCTAAAGGCCTACTAATATACTTAAACATAATTTCAATAATCAGAACACCAAAATTCCAAAATTTTACCAAAATCACAAAAATCCCGAAAAATCCCGAAAATCAGGTCATTACACAAGCCCAATACTTTTGGGCCGTATTCAGGGTGTTACAGGTTTTGCACGACCTAGTTTTTTGCCCTAGGGTGCACCAGTTCTGTTTGTAAAGAAGAAAGATGGAGCGATGAGAATGTGTATCGATTACCAACAGCTCAATAAAGTGACAATTAAGAATAAGTATCCTCTACCAAGAATCGATGATTTATTTGATCAGTTGAAAGGAGCAACAGTGTTTTCAAAGATTGATTTGAGATCTGGTTATTATCATTTGCGAGTTAAGGACTCGGATGAACCAAAAACTGCATTTAGAACCATGTACAAGCGTTATGAATTTCTTGTTATGCCATTCAGATTAACTAACACTCCTGCAGTTTTTATGGACTTGATGAATAGAATTTTTAGACCGTAGCTCGACAGATTTGTTATTGTGTTTATTGATGACATTCTGATCCATTCCCGAGACGGATTTGAACATGCCAAGCATTTGAGGATTGTATTGCAAACTCTAAGAGATAAGAAACTGTTTGCTAAATTTAGTAAGTGCGAGTTTTAGCTCTGAGAAGTTGGATTTTTGGGACACATTGTTTCAGCAGAAAGCATCAGAGTTGATTTGAGTAAGATTTCAGCAATTATTTACTGGAAACCACCGAGAAACGTATTTGAAGTCACAAGCTTTCTGGGATTAGCTGGCTATTATCGATGTTATGTAAAAGGATTCTCGATGATTGCTATACCGATGACTCAATTGCTACAGAAAGATGTGAAGTTTGAATGGTCTGAGAAATGCCAGCAGAGTTTTGAAAAGTTTAAATCACTGTTAACTAAAGCACTAGTTTTAATTCAACTTGAGTCAGGTAAAGAGTTTGTGATTTTTAATGACGCGTCATTGAACGGTTTGGGATGTGTTTTGATGCAAGAAGGCAAAGTGATAGCTTATGCTTCCAGATAATTGAAACCGTATGAAATGAATTATCTAACACACAAATTAGAGTTGGCCGCTATTGTTTTTGCATTAAAAATTTGTTGACATCATTTATTCAGTGAGAAGTGCCATATCTTTGCTGATCACAAGAGTTTGAAGTATATAATGACTCAGAAAGATTTGAATTTGTGACAATGAAGATGGCTCGAGTTGTTAAAAGATGATGAGATTATCATTCAGGGAAAACGAATGTAGTCGCGGATGCTCTGAGTAGAAAGTCTTTGTTTGCTTAGCGGGTAATGAATACGCAGTTGACCTTGTCTGATGATGGATCAATATTGGCTGAGTTGAGAGCTAAATTGATGTTTATTCAGCAAATCTGTGAAGCTAAAAAATGTGATAGTGAATTGCAAACTAAAAGAGTTCATTGTGAGTCGACTCTTGATTCATAGTTTCAGATTGGAAATGATGAATGTTTAATGTTTAGAGGTAGAATATGTGCACCAAAAAATTTCGAGCTTATTCAGAAAATTCTACATGAAGCATACAGTGGTTGTTGTACAATGATTTGAAATAGTTGTACTGGTGATCAGGTATAAAACGAGACATTTCAGAGTTTGTATCGAGATGCTTGGTTTGTCAGCAAGTCAAAGCTGAACATTAAGTGCCTTCGGAACTATTACAGCTTGTGATAATACCAGAGTGGAAATGGGATAAAGTTACAATGGATTTTGTATTTGGACTACCCCTATCTCCAAAAAAGAAAGATGCCATCTGGGTTATTCTGTATAAGATTATCTCCAAAACTATGGTTAACCATTTTCAAAAGGTGTTTAATTGGTGTATTAATGAAGTGCAACGTGTTTTTGCCCCTGATAGATGAATCACAGATAATATTTTGCTTGCTTATGAAATTTTAGAAGTTTTTAAGTAGAAAAGATATGGGAAAAGGGTTAGTTCACACTCAACTTAGATATGAGCAAAGCATATGATAGGGTGGAATGGGGTTTCTTGAAATAGATGGTTTTGACGTTGGGTTTTGCGAAAGGTTGGGTGGACTTTATTTATAATTGTGTAAGTATTGTTTCATATTCTCTAATTATAAATGGAGAGGTGGGTGATAATTTTTCCCCGAGAAGGGGGCTTCGTCAGGGGAACTCATTAAGCCCATATTTGTTCTTAATTTGCAGTGAGGGGCATTCTTCCTTAATGTGTATGGCTAGTCAAGATTGTTTGGTAGAGCGTGCAAAAATTTGTAGGGCAGTCTCAGTGGTTTCTCACCTTTTATTTGATGATGATTGTAAACTCTTCGGGGGGCTATAGTAAGTGAGGCTATGAATTTGAAAGGGATCCTAAATAAGTATGGGGAGGCTTCGAGTCAGTGTGTAAATTACGAAAACTCTGCCATATATTTTAGCTAAAATGTTGGAGAAGAAATATGACAAAAATTTCAAGAAGTTTGGGGTTTGGGTTTCTGTTGATCTTGAGAGATATTTGGGCTTACCGAATATGGTTGGCCGAAGTAGAAATAGAGCATTCCAGGGGCTAAAGGATAGGATGAGAAGTTGCATAAACAGTTGGTGTATGAGAATATTATCCCAATGAGGAAAAGAAGTGTTTAAAAAAAGTGTTCTTCATGCTGTTCCTCTTACTTCCAACCTCATTATGTAGGGAGTTAGAGCAAGTTATCTCTTGATTTTGGTGGTAGAAATTTGGGGGGAAACGAGGAATTCATTGGTGTGAATGGTCAAAATATGTACTTCAAAGGATTATGGAGGCATTGGTTTTCACAATCTTAGTCAATTCAATATTTCCTTACTTTCCAAGCAGGGATGGCGTTTAGAGTTCATTATTAACTAGATCGTTGAAGGCAAAGTATTTTTAGAATATAGATTTCTTGAGAGTTGGTCATAGAGCTTACCATTCGTATACCTGGAAAAACATCTTGTCTGTAAAGGTTTGCTTTGAAGGGCACCGAAGGAGCTTACAGAACTTAAGGCTCAACTTCAGGAGTTGTTGGATCGTGGTTTCACTCGTCCTAGTGTGTCTCCATGGGGAGAACTAGTTCTGTTTGTTAAGAAGAAGGATGGGACCATGAGGATGTGTATCAATTACCGACAGCTGAATAAGCTAACAGTGAAAAATAAGTATCCACCTTCGAGGATCGATGACTTATTTGACCAGTTTCAAGGGGCATCTATATTTTCAAAGATTGATCTTCGTTCTGGGTATCATCAGTTGAGGGTTAAGGAAGTTGATGTACATAAGACTGCATTTAGGACTCGCTATGGACATTACGAGTTCCTAGTTATGCCTTTTGGACTGACAAATGCTCCAGCGGCATTTATGGATATGATGAATCGAGTATTTCAGCCGTATCTAGATCAGTTCATCGTAGTTTTCATCGATGATATTTTGGTATATTCTAAGATCGAGGATGATCATGACGAATATTTGAGAGTTATGCTTCAGACTCTCCGTGAAAAATAGCTCTATGTTAAGTTCAACAAGTGTGAGTTCTGGCTACGTGAAGTGACCTTTCTAGGGCACGAAGTTTCTATTGAGGGGATCCGAGTCGATCCTAATAAGATTGAGGCTGTGTTGAATTGGAAACAACCCAAGAATATGTCTGAAATTCGTAGTTTTCTGGGTCTGAGGGGTTATTACCGTCGTTTTGTAGAAGGATTGTCTTTGATTGTAGTGCCTCTGACTAAGCTTCTACGTAAGGGCGTCTCGTTTTTCTAGACTGATACAAAGCAATTGAGCTTGGAGAAGCTCAAATCTGTTTTGACACAGGCTCCTGTTCTGATACAGCTTGAATCTGGCAAGGAGTTTGTGGTACAGAGTGATGCATCACATGTCGGTTTAGGATGTGTGCTAATGCAAGATGGAAAAGTTGTGGGTTATATGTCCTGTCAGCTTAAGACACATGAGGCAAACTATTCGACGCATGATCTCGAGTTGGCTGTAGTAGTGTTTGCGTTAAAAATCTAGAGGCATTATCTGTGTGGTGATAGGTTTATTATCTACACTGATCACAAGAGCCTCAAGTATCTCCTTACTTAGAAGAAGCTGAACCTTAGGCAACATTGCTGGATTGAGCTACTTAAAGATTATGACTGCACCATCGAGTATCATCCTGGTAAAGCTAATGTGGTGGCTAATGCTCTAAGTCATAAAATGATGACTAATTTGAGGGCGATGTTTGCCCACCTTAGTTTGTTAGTTTGTTTGATGATGGGAGCCTGCTAACTGAACTACAGGTTAGCTAACTTGGATTGATCAGATTCAAGAAAAGCAGTTGGGAGATGAATCACTGGGTCGTCGATTTCGTCGGGTTGAGAGTCGCAGCACTTCAGATTTTGGTCTGAATAATAATGGTGTTTTGTATTTCCGAGGTCAGATTTGTGTGTCGAATGATACTAATTTGAGACAGTCGATTTTGAGAGAGGCGTATAGTAATCCTTATATTATGCATCCCGACAGTAATAAGATGTATCGTGATTTTCGTGAGATGTACTGGTGGTCGGGGTTGAAGCATGAGGTAACGGATTTCATCGCTCGTTGTTTGATGTGTCAGCAAGTTACGGTTGAGCATCAGTTACCTTTGGGTTTGTTACAGCCGGTTAAGATTCCCCTATAGAAGTAGGAACGAGTAACAATGGACTTCATTAGTGGGTTGCCCTTGACACCCATTAAGAAGGATTCTGTTTGGGTCATCGTGGATCGATTGACCAAGTCTACTCACTTCATTCCGGTTTGAACTGATTATTCTCTGCAGAAGCTAGCAAAATTGTACATTTCTGATATAGTACGATTGCACGGGGTTCCGGTCTCGATTATTTCCGATAGAGATCCTCGGTTCACTTCTCGATTCTAGAAGAAATTGCACGAGGCTTTGGGTTCAAGGTTAAACTTTAATGCTGCATTCCATCCTCAGACCGATGGTCAATCTAAGAGGGTGATTTAGATAGTGGAGGATATGATACGGAGTTGTGTGATTACTTTTCGAGGTAGTTGGGAGTATTATCTACCGTTATCTGAGTTCGCCTACAATAACAGCTTCCAGGCTAGTATTCAGATGGCACCCTACGAGGCTCTATATGGCCGTAAGTGTCGCACTCCACTGTGTTGGATAGAGTTGGGTGAACGTCAAGTTTTGGGTCCTGAGCTAGTTTCTAAGACCAAAGATAAGGTTAGATTGAGTCAGGATTGTCTGAAAGTGACTTTTGATAGGCATAAATCTTATGCACATTTGAAGAGGCATGAAATTGAGTACTCCGTGGAGGACTTTGTATTTCTTAAGGTTTCTCCATGGAAGAAGATTCTGAGATTCGGTCGTAAGGGCAAGCTGAGCCCTAGGTTTAGTAGGCCATCGGATTTTAAAACGAGTGGGACCGATTACTTCCCAGTTGGAGCTACCTCCAGAGTTGGATTGTATTCACGATGTATTCCATGTTTCGATGTTGAGACACTACCAGTTTAATCTATCACTCATAGTCTCCGTTGAGGATATTGAAGTTAGACCGAATGTTGACCTTTGAGGAGGAGCTGACTCATGTTCTAGTGCGAGGCGTTAAGGTTCTGAGGAGGAAGTCTATTCCATTAGTGAAGGTTCTGTAGCGGAATCATAATACTGAGGAGGCCACATGGGAACCTGAGGACTCAATGCTTCAGCAATATCCTCATATGTTCTGATCAGGTAAATTTCGAGGTCGAAATTTCTTTTAGGGGGTAGAGTTGTAACGCTCCAAAATTTTTGTTTATGTTTCTGTAATTATTTGACACAATTGTCTGTCTACTTTTTGATGGTTAAGTGTTCTAGGTGTGTGCGAGAGGTCCCTAGTTCAAGCCTTACCTTGGGTAGATTTTGGTATTTTTCTAATTAAAGCTTTATCCTTGTTCAATGGGCTTAAGTTTAATTGTTTGTATAACCATATTAGAATGAGCCTGTTAGTTCAAGTGGTTAGGTGGAGTGTTAGTTTGCTGGAGGTCCTGTGTTCGAGTATTTGCGCAAGCGTGGATGCTAACATTTTTTCTCAATCTGTTAAGAGAGTTTGAGTTGTACTGGAAATCTAAGTAAACGATGGTTGCGATTATGGAGGTAGTGGAATTTGGGTTGAATTAGTTTCTCCAAAAATCTCTCTTGGAAAATCGACGTCTCTCTCTCTTCCACTTCTTTTTTCCTTTTCTTTATTTTCCCATTTTATACTTCGTTTTCTTTTTCCTCTTTTGCTTTTTGGTGGCTGAAACTCTACCGAAATTCCATCTTTCATTTTCATTTCTCAGTTCGTCAGTGTTCTTAGGTATTCCAGTAAGTTAGTTAGCGAGATTGTTATGTTTGATTAAGTATATTGTGATTGATGATGTTCGTTTGTGTTTGGAAAAGGTTAAAGGGCTGGAGTTTTTCCAATCAGCGTCATGGTGGTGTCAAAATATCAGTGCTCAATCGAAGGTAAGGATTTTTGATGGATTATTGATTGCCTGTCTCATTATGATTTTGATTGAGTATCGTTTTAAGTGACTATATTAGCATTATTGGTCAATTATAAGTTCTAGTATTGTGTGTTTACTACAAAAATGAAACAGGTGTGTACTTAAAACGCAGAAAAATGGGAATCGGCAAAAGCCAAAAAACCTCATTGTCGATGCTAGACGATCGTGTAGTAGGCCGTGTGCGACGACATGATCGTGTGATTAACGAAGGCCAGGCCGTGTGATGGCCAGAATATGGCCGTGTGAGCCACATGTGCTAGGCCAAATTGGGCGTGCAGGCTACACGAGCATGTGGGCCCACACGGGCATTCCACATGGGTGTGTAGGTTTCTAGGCCAGGCCGTGTGAACCACACGGGCAAGGCCAATTTGGGTGTGTCGGCCACACGGGCGTGTGGGCCCACACGGGCGTATGGGTCAATCTATCTGAATTTTTCCCTAGGTTTGCACGGGTCATCCCAAACGACTGTGGGCCTACTACAGGGTCAGTAAGGGCTAGATAAACTCTATTATGTATGATATGATAACCTAATAGACTGAGACTCTGTACTGATCATCGTAGTTTTATGCATGTCTAATTATTGTTCTGTATGCCTATCTGCTATTTGATCATTAGCATGTTAAATATGCATATCTATATCTATTTCTGTTTCTGTTTCTGTTAATAGGGTGGGATGATGTATATTGAAAGAAGTGTTCTGAAAGACAATTTATGCCTATTATTTGGCAGCATGGCTGCATTATATCTGATATGTGCCGCATCGGTACTATATGGCGTGTATGGCTGGGTGGGTATTTTAAACCCTACATGGTGTGTAGGGATGGTTGAAGATGGTGTATAGAGGGAGGGGGTAGGATTTTTTATTTTTGACTTGCATATCTGTATATGTATCTGTAATGGGCTTAGGCCCGAATCTGTATCTGTATCTGTAATGGGCTTGAGCCTAAATTTGTATCTGTCTGATGTTTAATAATCTATATGATTGCATGCTTAATTCTGTTGGGTTACACACTGAGTTGATGTAAACTCACCCCTTTCTTTGTTTGGTCTGTACAGGTAATCCACAGACTTAGGCAGATTGGAGCAACAGACTCAGTGGTGACCACTTTACCATTAACTGTTAAATTTACTTAATTTCAGTTTTATTTAAGATTTGGTTTTTAATTGAGAGTTGTAATTTTCGGGACTCTCTGGACTGTAAGGACTTTTAACTATTGGTTTGATTTCGTTATTTGTCTTATGCATGCTTTACCAAATGTTTACTCTGAAATCGACGGTTTTCTAAAACAAAGGTTTTCTATAAGTTGAACTGTTTTTACTTAAAAACCACGGTTTTCGAAAGCTTCCGCAATAAGATATGTTCAAGGAAAATCGAATAATTGATTAAATGTTTTTGAACTAATTAAAAGCAAAGAATAGCTAATAAACTAAAACGGTTTTGTTGAGTTAACTCCGTTTTCAAAATCCATTCCATGTAATATTACCGGATTCGACCATAATGTCTAGGCTGAGTTTGGGGTGTTACAATTTGGGTATTTAAGCATTGTATAAAAAAATTTAATTTATATTAAGAAACTTCTTTTATTTTAAATAAAATATTTCTTTAAATTAGATATTTACCTAATACGAAAATAAAATTAAAAAAATTAATGACTTATTTCATTGAAGTAGAAATATAAATAATTAAAGGTAATTTTTATTATTTTAACTTCAAAATATTAATGATTTATAAATATTTGAAATCTTTAATTATAGACAATATTAGTTTTTTATCTGTATGATACATGCTGTAGATGTATATATCAATTAAAATATTTTAAATTTTTAATAATTTTTAAAATTTAATTAATAATGTAAAAATATGTAACAATTATTTCAAAAAAATTATTTTTACAATTTTTTAATTTTTAAATAATATGTTTTACATCCGGTAAAAATATTGTAAAAATCTATTTTAATATTGTATACTATAATTTTTTTTAAAAATTTAAATAGTGTATAATTTTTTTTTAAACTTTATAATAATAACAATATATTTAGAAAATTATGGTTATTTAATTGTTTATGCGAACAAAACTTGAAAGAAAAAAAAATATTTATCGTTGTTATAAAATAAATAGACAAAGAGTAAAGAACAAAGAAAATATTGGAAGAAATAGATAATGTATTTTATTAATCAATGGGGATATTTACAAAGCTTCTTCAAAGTTTCTATTTAAAGGCATAGAAGTATAAATGAAGTAGAGCTTTACTTCTAATAAACTATTAGAATTTAAAGTATATCAAAACTTATCTTGATCTTGATGGACATCCATTTAATAAGATATTCATAACACTCCTCATTGGATGTCCATTGGTAGATAATGTGCCTCGTTAAAACTTTACTAAGATAAAAACCCTGTGAGAAAAAAGCTCCTAGTGAAGGAAAAAGAGTAGACATATCTATAATACGCATAATATGCTGCCTCATTAAAAACATTACCAGGAAAATCCAATGGGACAAAACCTCGGTTAAGGGAAAAAGAGTACAACGCGTATTTACTCCCCTTCACGAAAACATCAAATGCATTCTCATATTTTACGTATTCAATCTTGAATACTAGTATATCCAATGACTATTTGAATATATTTGTTAAGCATTTATATCACCATTCTTTTGAAAGTCATGAGTGAGGGAAAATTTTGAAGAAATATATTTTTATCTCTTCAGGAGTTCCAACAATAATCATAGTAAATTTTAATCATGATTCTTCTATAAAATTACAAATAGGTTTTTTGGATCATTTTATTATCCTCCTTCAACTACTATTTACCACATACGTTAAAATCATTGCACTTCATATAAATGAACAATTTCCCGAGAATTTCAATATGCTTCTACCATCTTAAATCCTTCAAGAATTTTAATATAAACTTTACTATAGAGTGGTTCATAAAAGTTTGTAACAACAACCATTAAACGCAAGTTAAAAATCTTTTATGAATTGTCAAAATAATATATCTAAAGGTTATTGCATCCACCACAAAAGAATATTATATCTTTTCATAATCAATACCAAGACTTAGCGAAAAACTTCATATTTTTATTCCACTTTTTCAAAACTACTTCATTTGCACCCTTATTGGCTTTATACCTTTAGATATTTGGACTACTGGTCCAAAAACTCCACAAATTTAGTTGTACTTGAGTTGCGTCTTTCTATTTTGATCAATTTATTTCATATCTATATTTCTCAATAGATTTATTCATGATCTTCTTTTTATTTCATTATTTCAATAATAATATTGTATGCAAGATCATTGTTGACCACTTTTATTATTCAGTTCCACATTTTCTCGAATTGACATAATTTATCGAGATCTCTTATTTTCATTATTTTAAAATTCAGTTTTAGGTACCTAAATATCTTCTAGAGTTTTACTTATTAGTTATGTCTTAGGTCTCTTCTGGAGCACCTACCTTTACTATATGACTATCTAGAAGAATTTTCATCTTTGGAACCGGTCAATCTATTACTTATTCTAATTGATTGTTCGACTGAGACTTTGATTTAAATTAAAATATTAACTTGGTTTTTCTCATTAAGTTTGTAAATACATCTAACAGTTAACTTGTAATAAGTTATCCTTGTTGAACTTCTGCTTCAAATTACTCTCCCCCTAACTCATTACAAGTTATTATTTCTCTCTCCCTAATGTTAGGAAAATTATCGAATCAAAATTCTAATCACAAATCATGTCATAATTGAATCTCCAATACATTCAAAATATCTAATAATACAAAAAGACTTAGAATTAATATATATTCCCAACTTTCTTTGACGATTCACTCATTTGTGTGTATTGTGGGGAGCAATTGGAACATAAACGCACATACAAAAATTCAAAGATGAGTAATATTTAACTCTTGATCAAAAACCAATTGTAATGGGGAGTATTTATAACTTATTGGCTTGATGTGTACAACACGTAAATCAACATGATCTCATGTTGAAATAGGAAATTTAGTTATCATAAGTAATGGTTTAGACATTAATTAGAGGCGTTCAATTAATAATTTCTCTAAACCATTATGCGCATAAATAACAAACTTTTACAAAGTATTTCAAACTCAATCCATAAATGACTAAGATATAAACTCATCAGTATTAGCAAGATGAATTGTCTTAATTGCATGATCTGAAATTAATTATTTAAATAAACAATCTTGCAAACGACAGGTTGCAAGTTGATAACACATATGTTATTATTTTGTAGGCAAGTTGATAACACATATGTTATTATTTTGTAGATGCATCTACCAAAATCATATAATATCAAAATCATCCACATGGTGAATGAATGGGCCCATATTCATTTTAGAAATGTAAGACATTAAATCTCAACTTTAGCTAGTGAGTTTCTAAAAAGCAATTTCATTAAAAAGAAACAACAAATGAGAATTTTTTAAATTAAAGAATCTTCTAGTTTTTTAATGAATGTCCATATGAATTCTCAATTAATTTTTACATTATATATGATCCAAGATGGTTTAATTCTTCGTAAACTTTCGGTTCACTTTAACATGCATTTCAATTTTACTAATAATGTCAATATAAATTGTGACAAATTGATTCAAAAGACTTTTAAAACCCTTTTAACAAGAGTTTTGCATAATCAGTTAACTACCAAGAATAACTGGCTAGTTCATGTATAGAAACAAGTGTAATGCCCCAAATTTTAAATTTATGTTCTGATAAAATATGTCACAAAATATATGTCTGCTTCAGTGGTTAAGTGTTTTGGGTCTGTGTGTGAGGTCCTGAGTTCAAGCCACAACTTGGGTAAATTTTGGTATTTTTATTAATAAAGCCTTACCCTTGGTTAATAGGCTTGTAAGTATTTGTTTGTCAAAGCATATCAGAATGGGCTTGCTGGTCTGGTGGTTAAGTGGAGTGTTGGTGTGAGGGAGGTCATGGGTTCAAATCTCTAGGATGGCCAAGGTTGTATTTTTGCTCCTGGGTTCAGCTAGAGTTTGTGTTTTACTGGAAATCTAAATAGTGGGTTAGTGGGGAGAATTATGGGGAGTGATTAGGGGGGTTATTAGATTTTCTTAGTCTTTTTGTTTCATTTGCAAATTCGGCATCTCCCTTCCCTCTCCCCAAAATTCTAACATTCTATCATTTTTCCTTCCTTTCGATTCTCTGCTGCTTTTTCACTCGTTATTTTTAATTCTTTTCCATCTCCTTTTCGGTAACCATTGGACTGTAATCGTACGGTAAGTCTTGGTTTTGTAGGTTTTATGTTTTTATGCTAAGTTTTTATTGAGGTTGTTTTGTTTCTGGTGATCGGCAGAAACAGACCGTAAGGATTAAGGCTTCTCTTATATTGTTTCGTAGCAAATCGATTTGAAGTTACAGTAAGTGTTCATCGCTCAAGGGGTAAGTAGTTTGAATTCGAGAGTTGTGATTAATCGTAAGTAGGACTAATTGTGGTTCTTGGATTGTTTAATATTTCAATTTGGAGTGCTCGGAGTTCAGTTTAGGCTTCAATCGAAACCAGATGTGTACCTGAAAACACAAAAAATAAGAATCGGTGAAAGCTGAAAGTGAAACTGTCGATGCCACACAAGCGTGTGGTTGCCCGTGTGGTAGGTCGTGTAGCTGTACACGACCATGTGATTGACGAGGCCAGGCCATGTGCCTATGACACCACCGTGTGATGGCCGGCAAGGCCGTGTGCAAGACACAGGCTTGACCAATTGGGCCGTGTGGGCCACACGGGCGTATGGAATTCTAGGCTAGGCCGTGTGATCCACACGACCAAAGCCAATTTGGGTCGTATAGGCCACACGGGCATGTGGGCCAACATGGACAAACCACATGGGTGTGCGAGCCCATTCTTCTGGAAATTCTGTAAAGTTGCACGGGTCACCCAAGTCGACTGTGACCTATCATAGGGTCGGTAGGCACAACTTAGACCCCTAATTGCTTGATCTGATTATGTGATATATGAAATGAGCATGTTACACTTAGCATGTATATCTGACTAATTGTATAATCTGATAAATTGCACTATAGCAAGTCACATTTATATGTTGCATTGCATCGGGGTTGGGTTGATGTGTATGGAGGAAGTATTCTAAAAGGCTCTTAAGCTTGATATCTAGCAGCTCAGTTGCAATTATCTAATTATGTGCCGCATTTTGGTACAACGTAGTGTGTTGGGATGGGTGGGTCGATTTTATCCCCACATGGTGTGTTGGGTTGGATGGAGTTGGTGTACAGGGCTGGTGGGTAGGTTTTTGATATTCTATCTGCATCTGTATCTGATTAGGCTAAGGCCGTAGTTTATATCTGATTATGCTTCTGAATGGGCTAAGTCCTGAACTGATTCTGTAATGGGCTTCAACCCCAGACTGTTTATTTCTGACACCTAATGTGTATTTTGTATGTGTGATTTCTGTGGGGATCACACACTGAGTTTGCAAATACTCACCCTTTTCTGTTTAATCTATGAAGGTAATCCCTAAACTTGACGGATCGGTGCAGCAGAGGACCCGGCGGTGGCCACTCGTAAAATTTTGGACTAATTTTCACTGTTTTTCTGATTTGGTTATTTATGTGAGGTTTTTTATGTAATTTTTGGGACTTCAGTCTTTTGGTTTTAATTTGGCTTTTAAACTGTTGATGATTTATTTTTAATTTTTGACAAGCATGATGAAAACTTGGTTTAACTAAAAACGCACGATTTTCCACGAAAGTAAGGTTTCAGAAGTAATTACGGTTTACATAAATGAACTGGTTTCAAAAAGCTTGCATATAAATGATATGTTTTAAGGCAAATTAATTAGTACATGTTTTCCCAAACTAAATAGAAGTTAAAAACTAGAATGGTTTAGATCTATCAATGTGTTTTCAAATCCCATTGCATGTGACATTGCTAGATTCGGCCATAATGTCCAGGCTGGGTTTGGGGTGTTATAACAAGTCTATACTAAATATATCAATAAATGTCACATCTTAAACATAAAAATACGATATTATGAAAACTAGCAATTTTCTTTTCATAACCGTCATCATAAATATGCATGAAATTTAATTCAAAATCAAACTATTCAAGCTCATAAAAATTTTCATTTACAATTGCTCATGTTATTTCTCTAAATAATTAACACATAGAATAATATAAAACGTATGAACTACTGCCTTTAACAATTGTTTGAACTAAATCAAATCTGAATAACCATAAAATCCATTGGTTTATTAACACAAATTTTCATACTAGATATGTTTTAATCAAATATATTATTTAATTAGAAAACCTACTATAGAAACATAAATAAATCAGTTAACATTCATTTTCATGAACAAATGAGATAGTTAAAACAATATATAACTCATGTAATCAAAACTTCAAAAGAAGACAATCTCAAATATTTAAAACATTTATCAAGTTGATTTAATATTTAAAGATGTACCTTTTTTTTGCGTTGAGTCTTGACGATTTTATCAAGAAATAAGAAAATTAAACTCCAGTAGTAGACTTTAATCCAATCAAAATATATTAATAGCAAACTTTGAGAATGGATCTTATTTTCTAAGTGAACAACAGGTAGATAACCAATGACTTTTCATACATATTTTCTCTCTTGCAAGTTCTCATCTGTAACACCCTAAATTTGTTATTTCAGCTTTTAATAAAATTTCACATAAATGTGTATCTGTTTCAGTGGTTAGGTGTTCTGGGTATGTTTGAGAGGTCTTAGGTTCAAGCCCTACCTTTGGCTAATTTTGGTTATTTTTGGATATAATATCTTTTATCAATAGGTTTATATTTAATTGTTTGTGAAGACATATCAGAATGAGCCTACTAGTTCAACTGGTAAGGGTGTTGGAATGTTGAAGGTCTTATATTCGAATCCCTGTGCGAGCGGAGGAAATTAATTTTTGCTCTACTAATTGATAAAGTTTTAGTCGTGTAGGAACTCTGAGAGAGGGGGGTTAGTGGGAGCAAAATGTAGGATATGCGAGTTACCAGAATTATCCTAATTCATTTGTTTTTCCAAAATTTCAGATTTCTCTCAGGCAAAGGAAAAAATTGACGTTTGCTTCTCTCTTTTCCCCTTCTACTGAATTTTTGTTCTTTCTTCACCCTCTCCTTTCACTTTCTTTTTCAAAATCGTTTCTTTTTTGTGCAACGTCGGGCTGCGCGCATTTAATAAGTTTTTGGTTTTGTTAAATCTTAACACTATTGTGGCTAATGGTTAAAGAGATGTTTCATTCGGTGTTTAGGAGTTAATCAAGGGGCTAAAGATCATCCATCAATGATTTAGGTGTTTGGAATTCCTGTTCTTGATCAAAGGTTCTAGAGTACTTGTGGTTGCAGAAGCAGCAAAAATGAACCAGGTGTGTACCCGAAACGCAGAAAATGAGGCTTCAATTAAAGCCGAAAAACCTCACTGTCAATGCCACACAGTCGTGTGTTTGGTAGGTTGTGTGCGATGACACCACGTTGTGACAAACGAAGGCTAGGACGTGTGCAAGACACGACATGTGGTGGTTAGGTGTGGCCGTGTGAGACACACAGGCTAGACCAAATAGGGCCGTGTGGGCCACACGGGTATGTGAGTCTACGCGGACGTGTGGAATTTTGGGCCAGGCCGTGTGATCCACATAGCTAAGGCCAATCTGAGTATGTAGGCCATACGGGCGTGTAGGTCTACACAGGCAAGCCACACGGACATGTAGGCCCATTTATCTAAAATTTTTCATAGGGGTTACACGGATTGTCTTAAACCATTGCTGGCCTACAGTAGGGTCGGTAAGGGCTAAATAAACCCTAAACTATAGGATTTGACTGATTGATATTCTAAACTGATTAGAACACTGATGCATTTATTTAACTGTTCTTTATGCCTACTGTTATCTGATTAATAGCATGATGAGCATGTTATACAGCATATCTTTACTGTTTCTATTTCTGATATTGGGGTGGGATGATGATCATTGGAGGAAATGTTCTGAAAGGTGTTTACACATATTATCTGCTAGCTCAGCTACAATATATCTAATATGTGCCGCATTCGGTACAACTTGGTGTGTAAGGCTAGGTGGGTGCTTTAAACCCGACATGGTGTGTAGGGATGGTGAAGATGGTATGTAGAGGCTGGGGGTAGGATTTTTGATTTCTGATTCTGTCTGCATATCTGTATCTATATCTGAAATGGGCTTAGTCCCGAATCTGCATCTGTATCTGTAATGGGCTTAGGCCTAAGACTGTATTTGACTGATATATGTTATTCTGTATGTGTGCATGCTTAATTCTGTGGGGTTACACACTAGGTTTACGTAAACTTACCCCTTTTCTATTTAATCTGTACAGGTAATCCCCAGACTTAGGTGGATCGATACAGTGGAGGACTCGACGGTAACCATATGTCATGATTTCAGTTTTGGTTTTACTTTGGTTTTATTTCATTTTTGGGTATTTTGATGTAATTTTGGACTTTCCAAAGTGTTTACTTAATTTGGGGTGTTTATGCATTTTATGATTTTATAATTGCAAAACTCAAAATTTTACCAAAAGCAATGTTTTTCTAAAATCACAAATGGTTTTAATTAAATACAATGGTTTCTAAATTTTCTGCTATAATTTATGTTTTAACAATCAACTAAATTACTAACGTTACTGAAACCAAATGAGAAGTAATGTTTGTTTTATTTTACTTAAATTAACGCTTTACCCAAACTATGCGATTTTCCAATATCTAATCCATGTGACATCGTCAGATTCGGCAATAACGTCAAGGCTGAGTTTGGGTTACATTTAGTGGTATCAGAGTCAAGTTGCAAAACTAGGCTGTGAATTTTGGGTTCCAAAAATTTTGATTGTAAAGAAATTGTTTTTAAATGATTTGAAATAATCTAGAATATGTATATGGTACACCGAGTTTCCGTCGCCGATCCTATAAGTTTTTTGTATTTTGATAAAACTATTTTGAAACAGTAGATAGTTATTTTTGAAACACTATAGTTAGTACCCTTTAAATTGTAGTGAAACTGATAGAGACTGTGATTTATGAAAATAACTCTGAACTTCTGATACTTCTTTACATAAAACATCTGTTAATAAATACTGAACCTGAAATTGATGCATAAAATTGTTAATGTAGATAATCCGTATTAGACAATGAGTGCACGAGGTATCCATAGATGTGGTACTCAAGGCCGTAGTAGAGGCCATAGGGGGCTTCGAGCTGAGTCTTCCTCATCTCTGGGTAGTATGCCAAACTTGGATACTAGTGAGACACCAGTATCGCCTGCTACTGAGATTGGATCTCAAAACCATACGGCTGGGGATGGCACATTGTCCCAGGCCATGTTGAGAATTTTAGAGAGGGTTGCTGGGCCCAACACTGGATCTAGGGGTCGAGGGTTGGTAACAGAACGACTCCAGTCCAATAGAGCTGAACTATTTAGGGGTGTCACTAGAGTCGCCCTTAATGTGGCCGAGTACTAGTTGGAGGCCACCGAGAGGATTATGGATGATCTAGACTGTACCCCTGAATAGAAATTGAAGGGTGTAGTTTCTTTGCTTCACGATGAAGTATATCAGTGGTGGCTAACGGTTAAAGAGGACACTCGGCCTGAACGTCTGACTTGGGAGTTCTTCAAGACTTTATCATAAGGGAAATATGTGGGAGAGAGCTATGTGGATACTCGTAGGCGTGAGTTTCTGAATCTCACGCAAGGTGACCAATCTATGGCTGAGTATGAGGCCGAATTCCTGAGGTTGAGCCGCTATACTCAAGGTATGGTGGCATTTGAATATAAGAGGTGTATCAGATTTGAGGATGTGTTAAGAGATAATCTGAGGGTCTTGATTGCTCCGTAGAGAGAGTGCGAGTTTTCTATTTTGGTTGAGAAGGTGAAGATCGTTGAGGATGTTAAGCACGCTGAGTGTCAAAATAGGGACCGTGAGAGAGGAAAGAATAAGAGGGATTCAGAGTCCTCGATTTCTGTACAGAGGCCTGAGAAAAAGGCCAGATTTGATGGGCCAGTCAGAATTGGGGCTCTTGTTGCCTCCTATTGGGTTACAGCCTTCTGGAGACTGTGGCTGATACCATCCGGACAAATTTTGGCAGAGGACTGGGGCATGTTTGATATGTGGGTCCTTAGAGCACCGTATTCGAGAATGTCCGCAGAGGGCTGATCAAGTACAGGCTCCAGGATCAGGTATTGCGCAGGCTCCGAGAGTAGTTCAGCAGCCACCTAGGGTCATGGACAGGCTAGGGGTGGTAATGGTTTGGGCTGAGGGCAGAGAGCACCGAGCAGAGGTGCTGGACAAATAGAGGCAAGGCAGCCTGCTTTGGTTTATGCTACACGTCACCGAGTGGACAGAGATGCTCCTGACATCATCATTGGTATGTTCTTTATCTTTGATGTATCGTACATTACTTTAATATATATTGGATCTACTTATTCCTATATTTCCTGCTCTATTTCTGAAAATCTGGAGTTATCGGTTAAGAGTACTTCTAGTGTAGTCACAGTATTAAGTCCATTAGGGCAATCTATTTGGGTTAGCAAACTATATAGAGATGTTCCGTTAAAGGTTCAAGGGACGATTTTTCTGGCTAATTTGATGGAGCTTTTGTTTGGAGAGTTTGACTTGATTCTGGGAATGGACTGGTTGGTCAAGCATCGGGTAAGTCTGGATTGTGCGACTGAGAGGGTCGTTTGAGAACTGCGGAGCATAATAAGGTGGTTATGATTGGAGAGCATTAGGATCACCTATCTTGTAATATCCCGAAAATTTCTATCCTTGATATAGTAAAATAAAGAAATAAAGAAATAAAAAGAGAAATTTTGGGCTATATCAACAAAATCTATGTAGGAAGTGATTATGATGTATTAATCCAAGAAAGGACTAAATCGTAAAAGTGAGAAAAGTTTTGTGGCCCAAGAGTAAATACTTAAAATTTGAGGGGTTAAAGTGTAAATATGGAAAAATTGAAGGACCAATAGTGGAAATATTTTAAGGATGGAATAATCTAGAAACTAAGGAAAATGGATGAATTAGGACCAAATTGAATAGGAGAAAGAATTATAAGGGACTAAATCGTAATATTACCAAATTAAGTGATGACTCAAGGATGAAATTTTAAAAGATCATGAAGGGCAAAATGGTCAATTAGAAGGAGAGAGAAATCTAGAAGGTAATGATGGTGTGATGATTTTTATAATTATTTAATAAGATAAATATTACTTTATTAATATTTTAATAAGATATTTTATTATTTTATTATTTTATTTAGTATATGTGTGTGTGTGTGTGTGTGTGGAAAAGAAAGGAACAACATACCATCCACCTTCCATGCACCCAACGTATGGAGAAAAAAAAGGAAGAAAGAAACTTTCATTTCTTTACAATTTGGTCCTTCCACCAAAAATTCACCATTTTCACCTAGAAATCAAAAGAATTTCCATAGCTACCAGAGGAGAAAAATGTTAAGGAGGCTATGATGAGTTAGAATATCAAGTTGGATTCAAGAAATAGAAGCTGAAGGAGAGAGAAAGTGAAGTTAAAGTTTGGAAACAATAAAACAAGGTAAGAACATCAAGATTTCCATGTATTTTTAAGTTTAATATTATTGAAAAAGTATGTAAATGATGTTAATGTAGAGTTTCCTTATATATGATTCTATGTTCTTGATATGGTAGTGAAGAGAAAATAAGATAAAGTGATGGGAAATGGTGTAGAGAAAGAAAATAAGGGTGATATAAACTTAATAATTAATATCTTGCACTAAAATAGTTTTGGACAGCAGCAGTAAGCTAAATTTGAAAAATCACCAAAAATGGTAGAAACTGAATTAGAAGTTGAGTAAGATATGGAATTAAAGCTTGTTGAGTCTATTTTCATATAAAAGAAACAGAACAAGAAATGAATTATGTATTCTGAGATATTTATATTTTTGTAAGACTAGTTCAGAATGATTTCGGGATCCTCTATTTTGATTTTGGAAAATTACCAAAAAATGTATAAAAATAATTAGGGACTTAAATTTATGTGTTTGAAATCCTTAATGAGTCTATTTTCAAGAGAAATAATCGGGAACATCATCCGATCCCGTACGAGGAGATAATTAAATTTTAATGAAGAAAGTTCGGAACAGTTATACAGCAGAATAGGGGTAACTTTAAAGAATAAACTGTACTTATTGGATAAACCAAAAATTTTGAAAATTTAATGGTAAGAAGATATGTGAGTTTGGTTTCAGGGAAAATTAACGGATCTTAATTTGGATTTCTGTAGCTCAAGATATAAATAATTTAGTGACTATGATGCAGGTGGACAGCTTGAATGTTCACATATAAGTAAATAGTGAAATTATTGATAATGTTACTTATAAGCATAATATATAAATTAAGGATGTGGAATGGAGAGGAGGAGGAGGAAAATATGTATGAATATTCAGTTAGCATGGCTAATTTGTATGTTTTAGGCTCATGGACTAAATTGAAGAAAAGTAAAACTTTATGGGTAATTTTGTAAAAATGTTAGAAATGATTAAATTACATGAAATGGATTATTATATTATTTAAATTAAAAATTTTAAATGAAAACTGTTAATTTAGTTCGAGATCGAGGGAAAACATGTTTTAAGGATTAAATTGAAAAGTGTTGAAATTATGGAAAATTTTGATATTTTATAGAATTTATGGGCTCTCATTAATATGTATGATGACAACGACTGGAAATAAGGATTAAATCGCAAGAATTTATTTTTCTGAGCCTAAGGGTAAAATCGTCATTAATTAAAAGTTTGAGGGCCAAATGGTAATTTTGCCTAGAGCATTAATTGAATGTATTAGAATATGGAATGAATGAAAACAATGGTCAAATTTATTTATAAAGATCCCAACGACTCAAATGCGAGACTCGAACGTGAAAAAGAAAAGATATCGGATTAATAAATTTATAAACACGAACAAGCAACGAGGTAAGTTCGTGTAACTTGAATTGTATTTTTAAACACTTGAAATATGTGGTTATGTGATGAAATATGATTTGAATGATCAATGCATAATAATTGATGAAATATTGATAATACTCGATATAAAAAGAAAGTAAATCCTGGTTGAATGGAATGGATTTCAATGGATCATTGGAAAAGGAATTGACGGTAAAAAGGATCTAGCCCGGACGGGTGATCCTATCCTGATGTAGCCCTCCCGAAGAATACAAGAAAAAGGATTAAGCTCGAAAGGGTAATCCTAATATTAAACCTCCCGAAGAATATATGGGGAATGAGGTTCGCGGGAGTGTGCTAGTGGCTCTCCCGAAGAATATATGTGTATAGGCCCTCTCGAAGAATATATGTGTATAGGCTCTCCCGAAGAATACATGGGAGCTGAGGTTCGCGGAAGTGTGCCAAGAATTGAGGTTCGCCGGAGAGTGAGGTTCGCGGGAGTGTGCTCACTGAAATGTAATGTGTAAGACCATGGTTGAAAGATACCATGGCAACAAATTGAGAAAATGAATAAGACCATGGTTGAAAGATACCATGGCAATGAATAAGACCATGGTTGAAAGATACCATGGCAACACATGCATATGAATTGACGGACCCGGAATTGTACACTAAAAGTGTACTCCTGTATGAATTGACGGTTAATGAGATTGTACACCAGGAGTGTACTATTGGATATCCATCAAAATTTCGAGAAATTCAACGGGATAAATATAGAAGATGGTAAACACATAGCTAAAAAGGGTAAATGTGAATTGATGGATTACGGATTTGCATATTTTAAGTATACTATATGATTTTAACTATCGATATTCCGATAAATTCAGTAGATAAGAATCCTGACCAGAAAAGGAAATATGTATATAAAAAGATTTGTACATATATTCCTGAAGTACATGAAAAAAAAATGAAAAAAAATGAATGAAAAATGACAATGATACTGGATATATGGAAATATAAGATGATGATATTTGTACATGGAATTTATTGATGAATATATGCATCCATGATTATAGATTCGTATACTTTAATAATATTAATTGTATGACGATGAAATTTCGAATGACTTAATGACTAAAGCCCTGACATGGAAATAATTTGAGCACGAAACAATAATCACGAAATTGAACTTGAAATACACGAAAACGATATTTATTCGATATTTTAAAAATATGACATGGAAAATACATGTATATGAAACTTACCTGATAATTATGCATGTTCAAGATTATGAATTGTCCCGGAATAAATATATACAAAATTCATGAAAACAATGATACATGAAATTTTGGTATAATGAATGATTTATGTTTTGAAGAAATGGCAAGAGAATAGTATGTATCATATTATATGAATATGTGGCTATCTTTAATATGCTGATACATGAAAATTGGGTAAGCCGTAATAAGTAATAATCTAAAGTATGATATGTTGATACAATGAGTTTATCGATTCTAAAATTATATGAAGTATATTCAAGTATACTAATGACTGTTGTTGTTGACGCTTAGACAAGTGCCAAGCTATTGGTTAAATGGTAATATGTTTATTATCTGATACGTCGAAAGGTAAATGATCAAATGACAATATACATGTGTTTATAGAAGAGTGGTAAAATTTAAGTTGTACAATTTCTTATAAAATGAGTTATCATGTGATAAAAAAAAAGTTCTATAAACTCCAGTAATACCTCGTAACCCTATTCCAATGATGGATACGGGTTGGGGTGTTACATATCTAATGTGATCTCCACCCTCATGGTTAAAAACTTGGTTCGAAAGGGGTGTGATACGTACTTGGCCTACATTAGTGTTTCTACTTCTGGAGACCCTTCTATCGAGGATATCCAAACTGTAAGGGATTTTTTAGACGTCTTTCCTAAGGAGTTACTGGGATTACCCCCGAATTGGAAAGTGGAGTTTGGGATTGAGCTTATTCCAGGTACAGCTCTGGTGTCTACTCGTTCTCTATCGGATGGCACTGAAGGAGCTTACAGAGCTTAAAGCCTAAATTCAATAGTTGTTGGATTGTGGTTTCATCCGTCCCAGTGTGTCTCCATGGTAAGCACAGGTTCTGTTCGTTAAGAAGAAGGATGGGACCATGAGGATGTGCATAGACTATCGACAATTGAACAAGCTGACCATTAAAAATAAGTACATACTTCTGTCTTCGTTCTGGGTATCATCAGTTGGGAGTTAAGGAAGCTAATGTGCATAAGGAGACATTTAGGACTCGTTATAGGCATTACGAGTTCTTAGTGATGCCTTTTGGGTCGACAAATGCTCTGGCAGCGTTTATAGATCTGATAAACTGAGTGTTTTAACCATATCTAAATTAGTTCGTCGTGGTCTTTATCGATGATATTCTGGTATACTCGAAGACTGAGGATGAACATGATGAACATGTTAAAGTAATACTTCAAACATTACGTGAAAAGCAGCTCTACGCAAAATTCATCAAGTGTGAGTTCTAGCTACGTGAAGTGACCTTTCTAGGGCATGTAGTTTCTGTTAAGAGGATCCGAGTTCATCCTAAGAAGATTAAGGCTGTGCTAGATTAGAAATAGCTTAAGAACGTGTCTGAAATCCGTATTTTTCTGGGTTTAGTGGGTTACTATCAGCTTTTTATGGAAGGACTCGCTTTGATTGCAGCTCTGTTGACTAAGCTTCTGTGTAAGGGAGTCCCTTTTACCTGGTCTGATGTGTAACAATCAAGCTTTGAAAATCTAAAGTATGTTCTGACAAAGGCTCCCATTTTGATACAACCTGAATTTAGAAAGGAGTTCATGGTTTTTAGTGATGCATAGTATGCGGGTTTGGGTTGCGTTTTGATGCAGGATGGTAAGGTTGTGGCCTATACTTCTCGTCAGCTTAAGATGCATTAGGGGAACTATCCGACACATGATCTCGAGTTGGCCACAATCGTATTTACATTAAAAATCTGTAGACACTACCTGTACGATGAGAGGTGTATTATCTAAACTGATCATAAGATCCTCAAGTATCTCCTTACTCAGAAGGAGTTAAATCTTAGGCAACATCGTTGGGTTGAGTTGCTTAAAGATTATGACTGTACCATTGAGTACCATCTTGGCAAGGCCAATGTAGTGGCTAATGCCTTGAGCCAAAAGGTGATGTCTGATTTGATAGCAATGTTTGCTCGACTTAGTCTATTTGATGACGGGAGTTTGTTGGCTGAGCTGCAAGCCAGGCTGACTTAGATTGACCAGATTTGTGTTAAGAAGTTAAGGGATGAGTCATTGGGTTTGCGGTTCTATCAGGTAGAGAGTGGCAGCACTTCGAATTTTGGTTTGAACAGTGATGGGTTACTTTATTTCTGTGGTCAGATTTGTGTGCTGACTGATATGAAACTGAGGCAATTAATTCTGAGGGAGGCGCATAGTATCCCTTATGCTATGCACCCCGGTGGGAATAAGATGTATCGTGATCTCCGTGAGTTGTATTGGTGGTTGGGGTCAAAGCGTGAGGCTACAGATTTCGTTACTCGTTGTCTGATGTGTCAGCAAGTTAAGGTTGACCATCAGTTACCTTTGGGTTTGCTATAGCTGGTTAAGATCCTCTTATGGAAATGAGAATGAGTAATGATGGACTTCGTTAGTAAGTTACCCTTGACACCCACTAAGAAGGATTTTGTTTAGGTCATCATGGATTGATTGACCAAGGATGCTCACTGCATTCTGGCTCGGATAGACTTTCCTCTTCAGAAGTTGGCGAAGCTATATATATTTGAGATAGTAAGACTGCATAGGGTACCTGTCTCGATTGTTTCTGATAGGGATCATCACTTCACGTCTTGATTCTGGAAAAAGTTACACGAGGCTCTGGGTTCGAGATTGGACTTCAGTACTGCGTTCTATTCTCAGACCGATGGTTAATCTGAAAGGGTGATTCAAATACTAAAGAATATGTTACGGGGTTGTGTTATTGATTTCCGAGGCAGTTGGGAGGATTATCTGCCGCTAGCAGAGTTCACCTATAATAACAGTTTCTAGTCTAGCATTCAGATGGCACCTTACGAAGCTCTGTAATGCCCCAAATTTTTGTTTTTCGGCTTTTGTGAATTTGTGGCATCAAAATTGTCTGAATGTGTTTCTACATTAATTTGGAACAATTAATGGTCTGCTTAAGTGGATATGTGCTCTGGGTGTGTTGAGGAAGTCCCAAGTTTGAGCTAGGACTTGGGAAAATTTTTGGCTTTTTAATGAATAAAGCCTTAACCTTGGTTAATAGGCTTCAAAGAATTTAGTTGTAAAAGCATATTAGAATGGGCCTGCTGTGTTCGAAGTGCAGTGTGGGCATTATTTTTGTGCTAATGTCGTGTGGGACTTTGAACTGGAGTGAAACACTTAGTGTTTAAGTTGGTTAGGTTTGATGGAGTGATTTGGGGGATTAGAGTTACCTGATAATTTATTTTTGCAAAAAAATTGAGTTCCCTCTTCTTTCCAAATAGCCTTCTGCCGTTTTCCCAAAAATTCCCTCCCTATCACCGAATTTTTATCATTCTTTGCTACTGTTTCTCTCGTTTTTCCCATTTTTGTCTTTATTTCATTTTTCGTTCCAGTAGCAACGGTTGGTCTACGTTTTCAATAAGTTTTTATGCAACGATCTTGAGCACTGCTTTGATGAAGTGACTAAGTAATGTTTTACTGCTGTTTAGGAGAAGGTTCTTAAGGCTGGAAATCACGTTTCGCTGGTTTGAATCGGAGTTGTACTCGATTTTAGTAGTGGTAAGTCAATTTTACGATTTCAGGATTAAGTGTTGAGACTCAATTATGGGGTTTCTAAAGGCTAAATATTTTGGTTTTAGGTTCTGGGTGTGCTCGAGAGTGCTTAGGCATCAAAAATGATACAGGTGTGTACTCCAATTGCACAGAAATTGCGTTTCAGCAAAAGCCAAAACTAAAATTGTCGACACCACAAGGGTGTGTGGACTGCCTGTGTGGAGGCCGTGTGGCGAGACATGGCCGTGTGATCGACGAACCAGGTTATGTGCGCTTGACACGGGCACGACAGACACGGCAGTATGAGGCTGGGTAGGCCGTGTGTGAGGCACGGGCTAGGCTAATTGGGCCATGTGGGCCACACGGGCGTGTGGGCCCATACAGGTGAACCACACGGATGTGTATGATTTTGGGCTAGGCCATGTGGAAGTCCAATTTAGGCCGTGTGGGCCCACACGGGCATGCCACATGGGCGTGTAAGCCCATTTTACTGAAATGTTCTGTAAGGTTGCACAGGTCACCCAAGTCGAGTGTGACCTGTTATAGGGTCAGTAAGGTTATCTTAGACCCCTTTACTGAAATCTGATATTGTGATGCATGAGGTAGCATGTTACTATTAGCATGTGTATTCATCTGATTTTGTATATCTGTACTGTTTTAGAATTTTGTATGATCTATTTATTTGCATGATAGCATGCCACATTTGTATGATGCATTACATTGGGTGGGATTATTGTTGTGAAGTGAAGGAAGACTGTAAGGCTATTAGCCCGATATCTGACAGCTCTGCTGCATATTTATGATATGTGCCGTGATACGGTACGATTTGGTGTGTAGGGTTAGATGGGTTGATTTTATCCTCATACTTGGTGTGTAGGGCTGGGTGGGTCGATTTTATCCCCACATGGTGTGTAAGGTTGGACGGAGATGCTGCGCAGGGTTGGTGGGCACGTTTTATGTCTAATTTGTTATGCATTCTGTGTCTATATGGGCTAACACCCAATTATATCTTATTCTGATCTGGGTGGGCCAAGGCCCACACTGCTTCTGTTAAGGACTTAGGCCTGATTTACGACTGTGATCTGTATTTGTTATCTGTCTGTTTGCATGCTTTACTGTGGGGATGTACATACTAACTTTGTGAAAACTACCCCTTTATGTATTTGTCTGTTAGGTAATCCCCAGCAGTAGATGGATCGGTGCAACCGAGGGCTCGATGGTGACCACTGCTAGATACTTATTGGACTTTATAGTTTTCACTAGTTATTTACTATTTTATCGTTTTTGAGTATTTTGGGATTTTTATGTAATTTTGGAGTTGGACTTCTTTTGACTTAAATTGGGTTTTTAGATTTTTGTTATGGACTTTTGAAACTGCAAACACCTCTTGTGCGTTTTTCTAAAAATTAACTAAGAGCTTTCATGTAAAAGAAATGGGTTTTAGAAAATAAGTTAATCACAGTTTTCTATCTTAAGTAAAGATAATAATCTGAACGAACTTTTACTTCCGAATTGGTTTATAGAACACTCTCATGTGACACTACCAAATTTGGCTATAACGTCTAGGTCGAGTTTGAGGTGTTACAGCTCTGTGTGGACGTAAGTGTCGCACTCCCCTATGTTGGACTGATTAGGTAAACATTGAGTTTTGGGTCCTGAGTTAGTTTCTGAGACTGAGGATAAGGTTAAACTAATTCGGGATCGTCTCAAAGCAACTTCTGATAGGTAGAAATCCTATACGGATCTGAAGAGGTGAGAGATTGAGTACTCTGTGGGGAACTTTGTGTTTCTTAAGGTTTCTCCATGGAAGAAGATTCTGAGGTTCGGCCGTAAGGGCAAGCTAAGCCCTAGGTTTATTGGGCCATATCAGATTCTGAAATGTGTGGGACCAGTCGCTTATCAGTTGGAGCTACCTTCAGAGTTGGATCGTATTCACGATGTATTCCACGTTTCGATGTTGACACACTACTGTCTGATCCATTTCACATCGTCTCCGTGGAGGATATCGAAGTTAGCCGGATTTAACCTTTGAGGAGGAGCCGGTTCAGATTCTGGATCGATACGTTAAGATTCTGAGGAGGAAGTCCATTCCACTAGTGAAAATACTGTGGCAGAATCATAGCACTGAAGAGGCCATGTGAGAACCTGAGGACTCAATACATTAGCAGTATCCTCATATGTTCTGATTAGGTAAATTTTGGGGTCGAAATTTCTTTTAGGGGGTAGAGTTGTAATGCTCCAAATTTGTTATTTCAACTTTTGGTAAAAATTTGACACAACTGTATATCTACTTCAGTGGTTAGGTGTTTTGGGTATGTCTGAGAGGTCTTGGGTTTAAGCCTTACCTTGGGCTAATTTTTGTTATTTTTGGATATAGACCCTATCTTTGACCAATAGGCTTATATTTAATTGTTACATATCATAATGAGCGTGCTGGTTCAAGTGGTAAGGGTGTTAGAGTGCTAGAGGTATTATGTTCGAATCCCTGCGCAAGCAGGGGAAATTAATTTTTGCTCTGCTGACTGATAGAGTTTCAATCGTGTATGAAGTCTGAGAGAGAGGGGTTAGTGGGAGCAAAATGTAGGATATGGGAGTTACCAGAATTATACTAATTCATTTATTTTTCCAAATTTTCAGATTTCTCTCAAGTGGAGAAAAAAATTGATATTTGCTTCTCCCCTTTTCCCCTTCTGCCGAATTTTTATTCTTTCTTCACCCTCTTCTTTCATTTTCTTTTTCAAAATCATTTCTTTTTTGTGCAACGTTGAGCTGTGCGCGTTCAGTAAGTTTTTGGTTTTTGTTAAATCTTAACGTTATTTTAGCTAGTGGTTAAAGAGGGGTTTCATTTGGTGTTTAGGAGTTAATCAAGGGGCTGAAGATTGTCCATCGACGATTTAGGTATGTGGAATTCTTGTTCTTGATCAAAGGTTCTAGAGTACTTGTGGTTGTAGAAGCAGCGAACACTAACTAGGTGTGTACCCAAAACGCAGAAAACGAGGCTTTGACAAAAGTCGAAAACCTCATTGTCAATGCCACACGGGCGTGTGGTCGCCCATGTGGTAGGCCGTGTGTGATGACACGGTCGTGTGACTGATGAAGGCTAGGCCGTGTGTGAAACACGGTCATGTGGTGGATGGTTGTGGCCATGTGAGACACACGAGTTTAGACAAAATAGGGCCGTGTGGGCCACATGGATGTGTGAGTCCACACGAGTAGTCTACATAGGCATAGGGAATTAGATCACACGACCAAGGCCAATCTGGGCGTGTGGGCCTACACGGGCATGTGGGGCCATTTATTTGAAATTTTCCCTAGAGGTTGCACAGGTCATCCTAAACGACTGTGGGCCTACGGTAGGGTCAGTAAAGGCTAAATAGACCCTAAACTATAGGATCTGACTGATTGATATTCTAAACTGAGTAGGACACTGATGCATGTCTGTTAACTATTCTGTATGCCTACTGTTATCTGATTAATAGCATGATAAGTATATTATACTGCATATCTTTACTATTTTTGTTTCTAATATTAGGGTGAGATGAGATCATTGGAGGAAGTGTTCTAAAAGGCGTTTACGCCTATTATCTAGCTACTCAGCTGCAATATATCTAATATGTGCCGCATTTGGTACAACCTAGTGTGTAGGGCTGGGTGGGTGCTTTAAACCCCACATGATGTATAGGGATGATCAAGATGGTGTGTAGAGGCTAGAGGTAGAATATCTAATTTCTAATTCTATCTGCATATCTATATCTGTATCTGAAATAGCCTTAGGCCTGAATCTTCATCTGAATCTGTAATGGGCGTAGGCCCAAGACTGTATCTGACTGATATCTGTTATTTTGTATGTGTGCATGCTTAATTCTGTGGGGTTACACACTGAGTTTATGTAAACTCACCCATTTTCTGTTTAATCTGTACAGGTAATCCTTAGACTTAGGCAGATCGATGCAGTGGAAGACTCTATGGTGACTGCATGCCATAATTTCAGGTTTGGTTTTACTTTGGTTTTATTTCATTTCTGGGTATTTTGATGTAATTTTGGACTTTCCGAAGTGTTTACTTAATTTGGAGTTTTTATGCGTTTTATGATTTTATAACTGAAAAACTCGAAATTTTACCAAAAGCAATGTTTTTCTAAAATCATGAATGGTTTTAATTAAATACAATGGTTTCTAAAGCTTTCGCTATAATTTATGTTTTAACAATCAACTAAATTACTAACGTTACTAAAACCAAATGATAAGTAATGTTTGTTTTATTTTACTTAAATTAACGCTTTACCCAAACTACACGGTTTTCCAATATCCAATCCATGTGACATCGTCAGATTCGACCATAACATCTAGGCCGGGTTTAGGGGTGTTACATCATCAATAATATTTTTCCACATAATCTTAATTGAGATGATGACAAAAGAAGATCACAAAAATAGTCACGATAAATTCAATTTATAACAAGAGTAATAAATTTAAATCAATAATCCAATCTTCTTTTGATTAATATGAAATATAATTTTTTCTCCATTCACAATCCCAATATGATATCAATTATAATATATATATTTTAAAACTACTGCATTAACCATAATAAAATTTTTGATTTTTAAATATTAATATATTAGCTCTTCTCGAGCTTTCAACTAAATTTATACTATCAAATATTGGAATAATATTTGTTTGTTTCAGTACCAAATAAGATAAATATTTTATATATGTAATGATAGAATTCATTACTACATTCTCATATAATTCCTCAAATAATACTAATAGAAACAAAATATTTGGGCATATGCTACATATGTGGCCAATAATCTTTCATATCACATTGATAACAGATGTTATCTTTACCCTTTGAAGAGTTATCTCGAAAACTCGCATTATTCTCTTATTTATTACTATGTGTCCACTTTTAGTGGTCCATGATTATATCTTTTATTTTCTTTATGTTTGCATTCACTTCAGGAAATGTAACAAATCTGGTAGGACAGACTTCTAAATGCCTCCATTGATTCTTTATTTCAGAATCACCATCGCAAAACATGCGTAGATTCCAAATAAAAATATATCTATTCATATTGTCACGATTAGTCTCTAATTATAAAAAAAGAAAACATGATATAATAAATAAATCGTAATAAAATATACCTGAGATTCTTTAATATCATTATTATCACCCCGACTATTATCACGAGCACTATTACAAGTTGTAAAACAACTTTGTTTTTGTAATAACATTTATAATCTAATAGTAAAAAAATTATTTAATAAACAAAATCAAAATTTTCGTGTATGATACTTGAAAGTTATCTGATACACATTGTACCAAATTTTAAAACCACATATATGTTATAAAATCTTGTGATGCTCTAATCAAATATATACAATTCAGTTTTAAAAGATATAATACAATAGTTTCAAGCATATTTAATAACAATAATTTAATCATAAAAAAATTTAATCATCCAAATATCATACATATTAGAATTTAATAAAATAATCTTAGTATTAAAGAAACCTTAAAGTAATAATTTTTTTCATAAAATGATTTTACCAAAAACCAATTAACAAAGGAGAAAAACATACCACGTAAGGATTATATAAATTTATTTGCATAATAATTACCCCATAATATGCAAGCCTCAATTGAAGATTGAAATAATAGTAGCTTTAGAAGGTAATTGACAACAACTTGAGTAGCAAATTTGAGTGGTCAACTATTGCATTAGTTGTTACTTGAAATGGGTAAGACTTAGTGAAAGGGAAAAAAATTTTGTGGCTTATAGAGAAATATAATTAAAAGAGAATCGTGTTGATAATGTGTTATAAAATAAATAGAAAAAGAGTAAAGAACAAAGAAAATATGGGAAGCAATAGAGAATAGGGGTGAACAAAACTCGATTCGACTCAAAAAAATAAAAAAATTGAATTTTGAGTTAAACGAATTGAGTTATTTGAATTAGTTGAGTCAACTCGAATTTTTTTCGAATTTCGAGTTCGAATCGAGTTTTGTTTTTGAATTTGAATAACTCGAATCATTTGAATAAACCGAATATCAAACTATAATAGTTTACATTTTACCCGAAACTCCCAAACATCTTTACTTTCCCCCAAAACTTTTACTACTTTCCACTTTCCCCCCAAAACTTTTACTCCCCTCCCATCTTACTCCCTTCTACCCCATACCCATTCCCCCCCCCCCCCAATTTTTTTTTAATATTTTCCCCCAAAATTTTACTCCTTCAACCCCCAAAACTTTTTATTTCCCCCCTAACTTCTACTTCTCACCTTTTACCCCCAAATCAAAAATTAAAATCATCCAAAAGAAAATCCCTAAACTTAAATAGTATTAAATTTATCTATATCTACTATTTATATTATTAAATTAAATTTTACATTTTGTACTATTTATATTATTGAATTATTTAATCATATTGAATCTTTATAAATTTTTGTTAAAATTGAATTATTTATGATGCCATAAAATATTCGTGTTAAAATTTTATGTTGGTATCAATTTCACATTTTATCTTTAAGATAACACTTATTAAAAAACAAACATATTTTTTACATTTAATATATTTTTTAATTTCAAAATATATAGTGACAAGAATAAGAAGATAATTGAAACAACTAAGCAAGTAATGAAGCTAACCTATATGAAAGATTAATAAATAAATTATGGGGGGATGAAAGTTAATAACAAATTTGATTACAGTGGGTGATAGTGATTACAAGGATCCAAAATAATTTTTTTTAATTTAACTCAAACAAATATATTCAATTCAAATTCCATCTCACTCGACTCGATTCGAGAAAATTTCAAATCTAGTTAGGATGATAAAATAGGATTCGTCAACTCGATTAACTCAAAATTTTTTCGTTCAATTCGATCGAACGCTCACCCCTAATAGAGAATGTATTTTATTGATCAACGGGGATATTTACAAAGCTTCTCCAAAGTCTCTATTTATAGGCATAAGAAGTATAAATGAAGTAGAGATCTACTTCTAATGACTACTAGAATTTAAAGTATACCAAAACATATCTTGATCTTGATGGACATCCACTTAATAAGATATTCATAACAATCGTTATTTTTGTTATTATTTTATCCTTCATTCTAATAATAACAATACTTATAAAGTTATGGTTATTATTATAAAACTAAAATAATTATAGTATGAACAAAAGAGAAAAGTAGACACAAAATTTAAAGAATAATTCTATTTTTACTTGGAATACCAAAAAGCTTATACATGTTCTCTATTTATAAGGCCTCAATCACCATAGGTTACAAACATATAATAAAGATAATTAAGGTACCTTATAAATTTTTAGGGGTTAGAAGAGTTACAAGAAAATAAATTCTCAGAGGTTATGGGAGATTTATGGACACCCATTTTACAACACTTTCATTGGATGTCCATCAATGAAAATGAACCTCATTAAAACCTTACTAGGGAACACCTTGAGGAATAAAAACCTAATGAAGGAAAAAGAGTACACAATCTCCTATTGTAACATGCCTCGTTAAAAAGCTTTACTAGGAAAACCTAATGAGACAAAATCTTAATTAAAGGAAAAGTATACAACATGTGTTAAATTCCCCCTAAGCGTAACATCACAATATATCTTTCAGTCGATACATTCCAATCTTGTATACTAATCTTTCAAACATTGTGGTTGGCAATGCCTCGGGAAAATGATCAACCAAATCATCACTCGAGCGAATTTGTGGAACTTTATATAATCTTTCTTATCAAGATCATGAGTAAATAATAATTTGGTGAAATATATTTTGTTGTGTCACCTTTGATGTAACTACCCTTCCATTTAGTTATACATATTGCATTATCTTTGTATATAATAGTTGACATCTTTTCTTACGGAGGCAAATCACATATCTTCTGAATATGTTAGGTCAACAACCTTAGCCAAACACACTCTCAGCTTACTTCATGCATTACAATTATTTCTACATTATTTGAAAAGGCAACAACTAATGTTTGTTTTGTTGAATGCCATATTATGACAGTACCTCCATGTGTAAATAAATATCTCGTTTGAGACCAACTTTTATGTGGATCCAATAAATATCCAGCATCGACATAGCCAAATAATAAAACTTGAATCACTTAAATAAAATAACCTTATTTCAACAGTTCCTTTGATATATTTAAATACATGTTTAATCCTATCCAAATGTCTATATATTGGAGAAGAATTAAATCTTACTAACAAGCTTAAAACGAATGTCATATCAAGTCAAGTTTGTTTGCAAGATACATCAATGCCCCTATGGCACTTAGATATGGTACTTCAGGACCAAGAAACTCTTTATCATTTTTGCAAGGACAAAATGGGTCTTTATTTACATATAATGATCTTATAACCATGGGGTACTCAATGGATGCGCCTTATCCATAAATTTTATTTAAGATCTTTTCTGTATAAGCTAACTGATGGATTTCCATTCTTTAAATGCTTAATCTACAGGCTGAGATAGAACTTTGTTTCTCCAAGATCTTTTATCTCAAATTCTTTCCTTAAAATTTATCATATTTTGAAGTGCTTTTGTAACACCCCATACCCAACCCAATCATCGAGTCCGAGCTACAATATGCCACATCCGTTGCCAAGGGACTACAATTAATTTCTATACGATACACATCACAATTCATATAACTTATGAGTATATAATAACACTATTAACTAAATTCAATAAATACTAATTTTATACTTAAGTTCATATAAACATAAAGATATACTAACAGTGACTCAACTAGATAGGTACATGCCAAACAATTTAAAAACGCAAATACACCAACATTGTTGAGTCCAGGATCTTCTCTGGATGCTGAAGCCGAATATATTTGCAAAAGAATCATTTCTCATTTTCATTTTCATTTCCATTTCCATTTTAAGAAAACCACATTCACTTCCAAATGATTCCATTTCTCCATTTCAGATAAAATCGTACTCATTTCTGAATGTTTTCCATTTCTCTATTTCTATTCATTCTGTTCATTTTCGATTCAACACACAATTCATTTCTAATTTCAACGAGCTAGTGGAAGGACCTATGGGGCATATTTAATTAAGGATAGAATGATTTATAATTAAGTTTCAACTTTTTGCCTAATAATTATAAACTCATTTAGTCACGAAGTTATTCCACTATAGTATCGTGACTGATCTCTCCTTAACGACATACCATTACAAAAGCAACTACTCAGTGCTCGTCCAATGACCTCGTCATAAGTGTGTTACCCTCATAGGATATCCTTGATCTCTTTGGGATAATATGTACTCTCCCAATATGATCCTACTTAATCTCATGGTAACCATTACATCTTCCTTCATGAAAAGTCAATCACTATCAAATAGAGATCAAGTCATTCATCACAAAGATGAACGACCTATGGCCACGTTTACTTTTCATCAACCTTGTAATGCCAGTGAGAGAATATCATTTAACCATGTCTCGGGCTATGAATTCCACTATTGTGAATAAAGCTACGTACTGTAGAAGTCATACACCTAATGCGCCAGCTTTTGGTTCATTATCTATTCGAACTCAGGCTTTTACTTACATCTAAATGTACGAGTTATGCATATATAGTCCATATCCACTCAAGAGTTAGGTATGCTGCACTATGAACATCACAAGTGAATAAGTTTATAAATTGATTTAGGATCTATTCTTCTTGGGTCCTATCCGATGTACTGTCAGTCCAGTTAGTCACATATCTGTCTTTATCTTCTAGGAGTCATTCGCTACGATGTCCAAGACAAAGCATCTTTCCAATTGGATTTGATAGACGGCATATTAGTCTTTTAATTAGTTTGCTCATTCCTGATTAGACTAAGGGCATATTTACGTTTGTCTACTAATACAATTTGTCTTTCATACTATGATCCAACCACGTAATATTACTTAGTATTAGTTTAAAGAATAGACAACCAATAAGCAATATTGCTTCTTTTTTTCCTTACAAAAACCATTTGAGGATAATAATGCAAAATATATTAATTATAATTTATTTTATTAATCAATCTATTCAAAAAATATTACAAGTGTATATTGACGAAAATACTACACTTAGGGCACCAAATCCAACATCTCATAGGGCAAAAATTGTCTCCATGGCCAAGAAATTTGCAAATGAAGCAAAACAAAGTTAATTTTTTATATTGGAATCGAGCATAAATGTGATTTAAGGACGATGACGTTATAATCTTCTTTTGGCGTTTTAAGGGTTTTCGAACATCAACCTTAACCCAAATATGCATATAACTTCTATAGCCTCGATTTAATTACTTTGAATCATAATAAAAAATTTCCCCAATGAAGTTCCCAAATTGTTTTGCAACACTTTCAGAAAATAAACTTGTTGGGGGATCATGAATTTGTAGCAAAAAGTATGTAAAAAGCAAAGGTACCTGTAACAGATCTTCTTCATCTTCCAAACGATGGAAAACCAATAAGTGATTATTGAAAGTCCACAGAGCACAATTTATAACTCAATTAGTTTTTAATTGATGATAGAACTTGAATAAAAATCTTTTCTCTCCCAAATGAGAAATATGAACGCCTTCTAAAGGGTGCCATAAATTCGCCATTGTATTCCTCATTGCTAGAAAATGGACAACACTTGTTGTAAGGAAACACCCAATAAGACTATATTTGTAACATCTCGGGATAGGGCCTAGAAGTTTGGGCCAAGCGAACCGTTATGATCTATTAAGGTCCGAGGTTGATAGGTTAATAGTTAAGGACTGAATTGCAAAAAGGGTAAAAGTAAGAATATTTGAACAATTATTTGACCAAATAGTTGAGGAAATAGTTTCCTTCCTTGGTTTGAAACAGAGACATGTACGTAGGACTTCTTCTGTCATTAAGAGACTTTATGTTCTAAACTACCCTAGTTACTTAAGAATTTAAACCCTTCTATCAGCCAAACCTTTATAAAATTCTTTCTCTCTGTTTCCTGTCGAGTTTCTGCAAATAGAAAACTAAGCTCATTTTTTGTAAAGATTCAAGGTAAGACTTTATTTCTCTATTGGGTTAGACTTTTAAAAGTAAATGTAGAACTTTTAGGAAAGTTCACAGTAGAGGAAATTAGGTTCGCCAAAATATTAGTATGTATGAACCTATGCTCGCTTATGTTTATGTATGAGCTTTATAGTGCTTCGAATGATTGTGATTTATGTATGTTTTCTGAAGTTACCAACCTGACAGAGTTGTCTACAAGCAGAGACAAGGGAAATGCGAAGCTTATATAAAGCCTCCAACGAATTGGTGAGTGTTCAAGGATCGCCACTTGTATGTGCGAACCCTAGTGTTAATCAAGAGTTTGGGGCTTTATCCTAAATTCTAAGAGTAAGTCTTCTCCAAACTCTGTATTGTGACTGTGTTTAAAAATGTGTTTTCTTTGTATTGTGAGCTAGTTACAAACAACATTTTGCAAGTCCCTCATGATTTGCAAGCTCTATGTTTAAGTAAATATTTTGACTCTATAATCTTTTGTGACCGTTGGATATAATCGCATGCCATAAGATTGTGAGTACTCAATTTTGTGTTTTGTTATTTGGGCAAGAGATCTAGGACAAGTTAGGAGAAAAAGGGAATGACGAGCTAAGCTCCATTCAATGGGATATGCTTGTGTGATGGAGAGTGTTAGATTAATGCTACACTTATGTGATATGCCAAACTCTTTGAGTCAAAGTAAGGAATCATAAAGAGATCCATTTATCCAACAAAAAAAGAACATGTGAATAAGATTGTGTTTTTCCAAAATGTTATGTTTTCCTATTTTAAGTTAATTGGCAGTAGGTACTCGCAAACCAGGCTTTGTGTAAATATGGTGAACCCAGTTCACAGAACAATAACTCTGATAAAGCCTTATTTAACTTATGTTTTTGTGCATCCTATGTGGTTTTGGTGAACACTGTAGACAACTAGATCGGACTGTGCGTCATGGTGAAACCAGCGATCCAGGCGAGGCATAGACACTGAATAGGTGGTACAAATGAACTCTAGACTTAAAGGTAATGTAAGACTCCATTAGTGCATAAAGATATCTCTCTCAGTTGACTTCGCTGATTGCTCTAAGGCTTAGGTTTTTTCATGTTTTTTTTATTTCAAGCTTGTGAACTGATAAAACTATATATATAAACCTGAACGTTAAGCATGTTAATTTCTTTTAGGTATGAATATAATTCAAAACCATGTTTGATGTTTTCTTAATTTACGATTTCATGTCTAAGTATTTAATTTCTAACCAGAACGTTTGCCATAAGTTAGAGTATGAAATAATCAAAACTGAATAATTTACACAAAGTTCGCCAAAGTTGTTGTGAAGTGACAAAGTTGTCGATGTGCAAAGTGCGAACCCTTAATAAGTTACGATATGCAAAATAGGAGAGACCCTGTGATACAAGTTCGCAAAATCTAAACGTAAAAGGGATAGTTCGCGAGACCTACCCTGTGTAATGAGACTTATTCCGCGAAGACTAGAATCCGTGAATTGTGTAAGTTGCGAGCCTTAGAAATAAGTTATTGTGTATTAACAGCCTTCCACATGTTTACACATGTACGTATGAGTTTCCTTTTGTTGACATGTCTTCTGATACAACATGCGAACCCCTTTGCCTGTAAGAGGTAAGCATTGTGAGTTAAAATCTCAAAGCTCGCATGTTATTTTATTCACATGGTATGATGGTGTGCTGAAGGTTCAGTTGGAATTGAAACAAAGAGTCATGCCGCTAGCTAACGTAAAATTTTGGGTTAGGATCAGACTGTCCCGACTGGATTTAGGGTGTTACCATATTCATATATTGGCTTTTGCAAATTTGGTCCTCCATTAAACATCCATGCTTCATCTTCACTGTCCTTTAAATTCAGATTTACCATTTCTTTATCCATGTATCCAAGGGCACAAGAAGACAAACTATAACTTTTGTAAAATAAAAGAACATGCTGAAACAAGCCAAAACAATAGGAACAAAAGAGAAACCAAAAAGAAGAAAAATTCGTGTCACTAAGAACAAACAAAATAGAGAGAAAAGAGTGCCATTACGGCAGACAAAAAAATAATTAGTTACACTGATTTGGGATAAAAAAGAAGTCGAAATAATGGTTTTTTTTTTAATTTTATGCCTCCCTCATTTTTAGTAAAAGTAAATTCCTAGAAATAGATGAAAGGATAAAACATAGAAAGTCAAGCAAAATCTTTTACTTTTAAAAATAAATCTAATTTAATCCTAATTCTTTTAAAGATATATTTTAATAAATAAAAATAAATAATCCTAAATTTTAAATGTTTTGTATTGATTCCTACAGATTGGATCAAAAACAATTCTTGAATGAGGTATTCAACTCCAGCGATGAATCGAAAAAGAAATCTTTATCGGCTCTACCTCCTATTTTTTATGAAGAAAATGAATCTTTTTAGTGAAGGGTCAGAAAAAAATGGCTCTAGATCTCCTGCGGGAATGATTTGAAAGATCCAAAACAAAAAGTAGTGGTATTTGCTAGCAACAACATAATGGAGGCAGTCAATCAAAATAGATTGATCCTAAATCTGATTCAAATCTAATTAACTCGAGCTTTCATGTCAAATTTTGTATACAATCCACATATTAACTTATTTTTTTTAACCCATTGGACAATCATTATACTTACATAAAAAAATATCTTTTAAATGCCGATTTTAATAAAATTAATATACAAAATTAATTAAAAATATATATCAATTAGTATTGAGAAAAAACCACTAATGACGATAATGGTAACTATTCAAGCAAGGGGAGGATAAGAACGAGACATAGGGTCTTCCCTTTTTATTTTTCAAGAGAAAAAGAAGTAGAGTAAATTAGAAAGTAGGGTAAAAAGTAATTGAAGAAGAAGTTGTAAGCATTAAATGAAAGAAATAAAAAATAATAAACATATTCAAATTTGAATGGGAAAAAGTCAGTCGATGAAGTGTCATATTCTCATTGTTTTTAATATGTATTTGATTATGGGATAATTTCATATTAACCCTCCTAAATATAAAAATTTGTATTTTAGAGAACTTTTCTTTTCTTTTTTAATTTTTATCTTGATTTTAATAATTATTTTATTTCTTGTTATGTCATTAACTTCAATTTTATCGTTTTTCAATTTCAATTGACTTTTAGTTTAAATTTTAACTATAATATTAATTTTGACATTGATTTGAATTTTGGGTGAATTAAATTTTCATTATATAATTGTGCTAAAATTCCATTTTAATTTGAATTTCATGTTAATTATTATTAGGGTATTATATTTTAGTTTAAGGTGTAATATTGCATGTTGTTAATTTAAATATATTTACCTCTTATTTTAACTAATATTGCTTTTGTAACTTTTACTTTTTAAAAAAAAATATATAACCCATTTAAAAAATAATTATAATATTTTTCAAATATGTTAAGCTTCATAACTAATAGTGGTATTTAAAAATTTTCAACTAAATTAGATAATAATTAGGCTAAAAATGGGATCCTAAAACATATAAGAGTATTTAAGTACTTTTAATTAATTCAAATTTATAAATAAATAGATTAAATTTAACAAAATTAAAAATTTTAAAACTTGAATATGATTATTCATGTAATACAATAAATTATAATTTATTTGAGATAATAAATTATAATTTTTTTAAACAATATAATTAAAACTATTTTAAAACAACCTTAAAAATTAATTACTTTAAAATTATAAAGCATACAATAATTATAAGAATAAAATAACTGTTGTAAAATAGATATCTATATAAATTCCATAACTCTCAAGAATGCATTTTCTTGTAACTCTTATAATTCCTAAGAATTTATAGGGTACCTTAATTATTTTTATTATATGTTTGCAACTTATGGTGATTGAGGTCTTATAAATAGAGGACATATATAAACTTTTTGGTATTCCAAGTAAAAGTAGAATTATCCTTTCATTTTTGTGTATACTCTTCTCTCTTGCTCATATTATAATTCTTTTAGTTTTGTAATATGTTATCAACACGATCTTTCTTAGAGTGATAGTTTCTTTTATCGACGATCAAATTTATCCTCTATGATTTCCAAGATCTTAAATAGCAAGATGCGAAGTTTTGGTTAACTTATTTTATTTTTATGTTCTTGAGGATGGTGAAAGATTTGGTACCATTATCTATATGAAATCGGGAAATAAGATCAACTCTCAAAGTTTACTATTGATAAATTTTGATTGAATTCAAGGTTTCCTACTAAAGTTTAATTTGCTTAATTCTTGATAAAATCATCAAGGCTCAACGTTGAACAAGAAAGTTACATCAAGTTAATTAGATCTCCATCATTACATTTTTTTTCTCAACCATAACATATTTAAATATTAAATTGACTTGATATAAAAATTTGAGATAGTCCTCTTTTTAAGTTTTAATTTTATGAGTTACTTATTGTTTTAAGCATCTTATTTGTTCATGAAAATGAATATTAGTTGACTTATTTATGTAGCTATAGTAGGTTTTATAATTAAATAATATATTTAACAAAAACATTTTTAGGATGCAAATTTGTGTTGATAAACCAATGAAATTTTTGAGTTTATGATTGTTCAGATTTCAAAATCAATGGATTTTTTTTTTATTTTTTAAATTTGATTTTGTTCAAATATAGATTAGATTACATTCCTCTAATGCCTCGTCTTAATTTGGTTATGGAATTTGAAAATTTTCAATACTCATACAGGCGTAGTTCTAAGAACAATTTTTTAGAAATGTCTAAATTGATTTTTGAATTGATTCTAATATAGAACTGCAAGTTTAATTGTTGTCATTTTTTATGCTTGAATTATTTTAGTTGAAAACATTTTCATAAACTTACAAATGAGAATTATTATATTAATTTGGCCATTCGCACTTTTATGGACCTCATTTGTATTAACCGATTGTTATTTGATAATAAGCATAAAAAAACCTTGTGTGGTTTGATTTTGCAAATGCCTTATATTTTTCCTACTATATAGCCTTGAGAAACTTATTACTTTTATAGAGCTATTAAAGGTAGTTCATACGCTTTATATTATTTCATTTGTTAATTATGTAGAGAAATGTCATGAGAAATTGTAAATGGAAAAGTTTTATGAACATGGACAATTGGATTTTGAGTTGAATTTTACGCTTGTTTTTTAAGGTGGTTATGAAAAAATTTGCTAGTTCTTGCATTATGTCTGATTTTGATGCTTAAGACGTGACTTTTATTCAAACATTTTATTTAGGTTTGTCTCTATACATGACCTAGTTAGCTATTCGTGGTAATTAATTGATTATACAAAACAATTGTGATAAAATTTATGAAAATATGAGTTGCATACTTTTATTTGATATCTTTTGAAGTTTGGATTTTTCTGACATATTAATTATTGTTACTTTTATTTGGGACTTCCACGGGCTTTTCAAATGAGTTCGCCAAGGATAACCTGAGGAAGAGTTAGTTGTCAGGTACTGCCCAACTCATTGGGGACATCACAGAAGAATAATAACAATGGGGAAAAATCATATAGGTTCATTATGCGAGGAAAAAATTGAAAGGAATTTGGAGTTTGCATATTAGCCAAATCTCCCAAGCAAGATGTTTGATGAGGAAGATTGAAAAGAGGGTTTTACCTCATATAAAGGTTCAAGCACGAGTTGAATCGTAAGGACACAATAAGGGTAACGCGGTAAGAATCTATCGATTGGGTCGAATAATCCTATAGATCACCATTATAGTACGAACAATGCTAGGTGCTAAATACAATAAGAAGTTTGTGGTGCTCCTAACGAATTAAAGGGAGTTTGAAATTTTTCATTTCATTTATTGTCCCTTGAACTAGAGAATTTGTATGACATTACTGAATGAAATATCACTAAGTTCGCTGACCTTATGTTTGAAGTGTATGATTGCAGGGCTAATGGTGGACTCGAAAATCGTGATGGGAATCAAGCCAATCATAGCGAGGCCCTATGAATGGTAGTAGTTGTTTAATGTATATAGAGGGGTGAGACACCCCTTACCCAAGTTTATCACCTTACCCGAGCACAAGGCATTATTGAACAATATCACCGTCTTTCATACATAGTTGAACCAAAAATTTTCGTTCTAATTTAAAACTTATTCATAATATATCATACAACCCTTAAAATGGGTTTACGAGGACCAAAACATGGTTGGGGAGTGGTCCGAGACCAAACTGAGAACTTAGAAAAATTTTGGAAAATTTGACCTAATACAGGGTACACGCCCGTGGGAGACAGGGGCATGCCCGTATGGGTAGGCCGTGTGGTCACACATGCCCGTGTCCCCTACCCGTGTTGAATTATTGAAAAATTATTTTTTCATTTCGAACCTACAGGGCCTTTCACACGGCGGAGCACACGCCCGTGTCCTTCACACGACCTCGACACGCCTGTGTGCCCTCCCTGTGTGAAAAACTGAGACATTTTGTTTGTGACGTTAGCATGCCATTTTGGTCACATGGCCATGGGACACGCCCGTGTGACCAGGCCGTCTGACGTCTTCAAACTTTGAAAATCCCACGCAAAATTCACACGCCTTACACACATGGCCATGGGGGCCGGCCGTGTGGCCCTAAGTTAGGCTATTTTCCAAGCCATACTTTGCCCCAAAACACATGCTATAACTACTACTTTTAACACCACATAACAAACACATCTTTAGTCATCAAAATGACTACATTTACTCATCTACCACCTAATTCAATTTAAACACACACAAACACGCTAAGTATTTCATGAACTTCCTCATAAGGATAGATAACAAAATATCATCATCAATGGCTAAATCATTTAGCCTTGGTTTCAAAATGACTTACCCTATTACATTACCACAACATAACCAAACCAACATACACCTACAACATCACTAAGTTTCTATACATGCCATAGTCTAAGAGTTCATTTTTGCTATACCAAAAGATATTGTCGATAATGTGGGTGGTCCTCTGACTTGATCCAATCCTGAGCTGGCTTGATTGAATCTATAAAACAAGGGAAAAGAGAAAAGAGTAAGCTTCAAAAGCTTAGTAAGTCTATATGTAAATAATTATCATTATAGCAACATTTATCCATACCAAGGTCTATCTCTCACACACCAACTTACCACCTAAACTTACCAACATTTTCACACAAATCATGCACATTATTTTTACCCACTTAAGTCTACATGCACCCTTGCATCCATATGCATTTTCCCACAATTACACTTGCCCAAAGGTAAACACCTACACACACAAGTCATACTACCACACCAAGTCTCTTTAGTAAGTATTCCCGTTGAACTTTTCGAATTAACATTTGATACTCGGTGGATTTTCCATTCATGATTCCACCAACACATAAGCCCGGCTCTCGAGTACACATGGTGATCACTTTATCACCCATGTGACCTAGCCATTTAATCTCGTAGCGCTCGTGTGCACATGGTGAAAGTCACTTTATCACCCATGTGACTTAGCTACATAGGACAACGCTCTCATGTACACAAGATGAAGTTCACTTTATCACCCATGTGACATAACCATTAAGTCCCATAATCCTCATTTGCACATGGTGAAGGTCACTTTATCACATATGTGGCTTAACCATTGAGCTCCATAGCCCTCGAGTCTACATGGTGAAGATCACTTTATCACACATGTGACCAAACCATATTTTATCCGTATCACCTGTTATTTCGAAGGTTCAACCAGGAACTCTCATTTCTAACACATTCAACATCATAGAAGATTTTCAATATCAACATTTCATAATATCCATTAGAATTATTAATGTACGAATAAAACGGGCACATTACTTACATATAAACTTACCTCAACAACAAAAAGCGGTAATGTACAACTTAATTCGAGACCTTGCCCTGGCCCCGATCAAGGCTGATTCCTCGATCTTCTCGATCTATAATGACACCTTTAACTTATTTAATGCACACATTACTCAATTGGACACAAAATCATCCTATGGAAACTTTTGCCATTTTACCTCTAATTTTGTAAATTTTTACAACTAAGTTCTTAGGCTCGTAAATTGAAATGTATTAATTCCTTTGGTTACCCAAGCCTAGCCGAATATCCATGGCACCCAAAACGGCCTACATTTCTCACAAATTCATACTTTTACCCTTCAATTTATTAACTTTGCAATTTGGTCCTTTTTAGGGACTTTTATGAAAAATCACCTAGTAAACATAGTTTACCACACCCTAAACCTTCATTTTCCACCATTAGACATCAAAATACTTGTATGTCATACATGGGTAAAATTTTAAACATCAACCCTAGCTTAAAATAATGGTAGAAATAGCTAGAGCAAGTTACGAAGATTCTAAAAATACGAAGGGAATTAAAAACGGGGCTTGAATGTACCTTGAACCAAGCTTGAAAGTGACCAAAACCCTAACTATAGAAGGCTTCTAATTTTTGGTACCAAGGAGGAAGATGGACACTCAATTTTGATTTCTTTTCCCATTTTATTTCTTTTATTAACTAATGACCAAAATGCCCTTCATTAATAACCTTTAGTATTCCACCCTTCCTTAGGCATTTTTGTCCAACTAAGTTAAAAAGGGGCTAATTACCATATAAGGACCTCTAATTTCAAAACCTAATTCAATCAAGTACCTTATGAAATAAAACCCATATTTTTCACCTATTGCAATTTAGTCCAACATACCAAATTGGATATGCAACCAATAAAATTCACATACCAAAATTTCACATATTTATCCAAACACCCAATAAACATCAAAACTAAATTGAAATAATATTTTAAACCTCAGATTCATGGTTTCGAAACCACTTTCCCGTTTAGCCCCTAATTCGGGCTGTTACAAGGGGTACATTTGGAGGTCACACATCAGGGATTTCTTAAGTATAATTGTATCCAAGTCATAAATCTTATTAAGTTGTAATAATTTTCCAAGTTTCTTAAGCTGAGATAGCAGCACGAACATAGTACATGTATGGATTAATAATTATTTTAATGTTTAAATTGGGATGTCGTTATTACTTATGAAAAATTAGTATTGGTTAATGGTGCTACAATTTAGTGGTATGTATATAACCTAGCTAAGGTTGCAAATAATCAGTTAGGGACTTATTAAGATACTAGGGAAATTTTAGCACTCAATATCCGGATTCGGTAGATGGGTCAGGTATGGGGTGTTACATTCACAACTCTTTTTATTTGGGATCGCCAAATTGCAGCTACTGATGCAGCTTATTGAGCAACTTCTGCAACTCTCTAGAATACATCTGCTATTGTGTGGAGTAGATCCTTATCACCTTGACCCTTATAGTGAGGTCTATTAACTGTATTTCTATGTCAAGAATCGGCTTAATCAATACTGTGTGTCTCAATTCCTACTTTATTCTCACCCTTAACAGGGTGGTCACTGCTGTTAACTTCTTCTTTAACAACATTTCTCAATTAGTCTATCATTATTAGCAATATAACAGACCACTTCATAATTAGCATCCAAATCTAGACTCAGACTTAACTCAACCTTGGCATGTACCTCTAGGCTCAATTCCAAGCTCGATTTAACCTGAGAATTAGCTAAACCTATAGCTTTGATACCATAGGATGCCACATCCATTGCCATACAACTATGATCAATTATACACAATGAAACTATTTACACATGTAGACAAGTATATTACATATTCCTAATATGTTACATAATTGTTTCTGGGTCTTATACAAGTTTATGAAAGCTTTTATGCTAATTCGAGGTCGAATTAAGACCAAAACGTAAAGTTTACAAAATATCAAGTTGACGTCACAACTTTGGGGTTACTCGTCGTGATGCAACTTATTGACTTCATCTCGTTGTGACATTATGGGTTTATCGTTGCGACATGACCTCTGTTTTCAAATGGTCCAAAAGGTAGCAATTTGTAATACATAAACAAAACAATTCAATGCTTCCATTCACCTTTCGAGCCAAAGATACATCTTCAATAGGTTCAATTCTAAATTTTAACACATTATATACATGTGCATTACATCAAATTCATCTTTTCAAATCAAACACATAATGAAATTTCATAATACTAACCATTTAATCACTTGGTAGTAATTCACTTACATGCAAAAATTGTTACATCTATTTATCCAATTCATAGTTATATCCCATTCTCAAACATGAAAATTAACCATTTGGCCATAGCAAATTTACCATTTCTCACTTTACATATCAACAAAATCTCATACTATGCTAAATTGAATCAAACTTAGGTACATGTCATATTAAACAAAAAGGGACTATACAAGCATTTTCAAGTCGAAAACCATCGATTGGATGCTGAAATCATCTCTCAAAACTTTGAGTTTCACTTATACTTATGCACAGAATGAAAAAACCGTACGCTGAGCGATAATTCTCAATGGCACTTCTATGATTCAAGTCAATATAACACAAGTATTATTCATATGAATATAACCAATTCATGTAACACCCCAGGCCTAAACCGATCATCAGGTTTAGGTACTAGGTGGTACAAAGACTTGAATAATTGGTAAACATATCTAAATCAAACTCATTTCATTCTTCACTATTTAATATACACATTAAACTATACTACCATATACATATCCCAAAGTTACTACCTTATAACCCTATTAAAAATTTTTGAAGTTAAACATTATAAATTTCAATGACTTTAACTAAACCCCTGAGGCGTAACCTTTAGGAGTGCCCTCTATACGCATGTTGCAACTACCACTCTGTTTTTCTTTAATTTGGCGAAGTCTTGTAACACCCCGGATTTTGGGCTTAGAAGTTGTGAGGTTATGGGTAGGGTCAGTGAGGAGGTTGTGTTGTTATGTTTAGTTGCTCATTTTAGTGACAAAATGGGCCTACTAGTCTAGTGGTTGGATGTGTGTTAGCTTACCTCTAAGTTCTAAGTTCGAGTCCTTGTGTGTACTTTCTGAATGAATTATTTAGTTTTATTTTGTTACTTATTTTATTTGATTTTATTTTATTTTGTTGTTTTAACTTTTATTTTTATTTTTGGCTTTCTTTTTCACGTTCTCTTCTCTTCTCTCTTTCTTGGTTTTTCTTTTTGGCTCTTTTCTTTTTCTCTGAAAACTGTTTCTGCCTACGGTCTTAGAAGAACTTCGTTTGGTCATCGAGTCAACTTCTGGGTATCTGTGAACGTAAATCAGGTGTGGGTTTCGTATATCTTATTTTTTATTTGCAAACTTTAATTTGATTCTATAAAAGTCAACAATTTGTGTTGGAGTGTTCGCAAATATGTTACTTTTGTTGTGTACTGTTATTTTATGCTTAGAACCTGCTAGTTTTGGTATAGTATCGAACTATCGAGGGTCGGGTAGTGCTTCATGGCTGGAAGCACATTTTTTAGGACTATTTTAGGGTGGTTTCATGATCACACAAGCATCCACACGGGCGTGTGTCAATTTACACGGCCATGTGCTCTTGGGAATTAGGGTTCCAGGTAAAATTTGGGTGCCACACGGCCTGGCCACATGGTCATGTGGCTAATTTAAGGATTTTGTCAATTTACATACGGCCGTACCTCCAGGGTACATGGGCATGTGAGGTTGGGAATTAGGGATTTAGGGATTTAGTGCCACACAGCTTGGCTACACGGTCGTGTGGCTAATTTGGGGATTTAGGAATCCCACACAGGCATCTGTTTTGGACACACAGCCGTGCCTGGTGGGACACACGGGTGTGTAAGACCCTCACACGGTTGTAACTGTCCTGCACTCTATTTTAGCAAATTTGGACAGTGAGTTACATGGCCCGTTCACACAACCATCTCTCAAGTCTACATGGGAGTGTGCCTCTACCACACGGCCGTGTGCCACCCTCTACACGGGCATTTTGACCATTATACGGCCTAGGTTATTCCACACGGCTAGAACACACGGGCGTGTGGTCTTATATCACCAAATTTTTCTCTATTAAAGCTTGATCGGGACTTTGGGTGTTCCGACTGTTAGCGAGGTCTTAGCAAGGGTGAGCAGGACTTTGGTTCGGCCTGGACTGGTGTGTTGTACAGATATACCTCTGGTTAAGTAGATTGTACGATTTTTTCTTGAGGTTACTCTGCAATTGATACTGAATCTGGGAAAATGAATGTACACATTTCTAATTTTAGATGACTGGATTGTGAGTGTTTGTGTATTGTGTGCATTCTGTGACTACATGAGAATTCTGTAACCGATTGACTGGATGTGAGTCTTTGTGTCTGAAATCTTGTATTCTGATTCTATACGCTTGTTTACATACATACATTTACATAAGACATTTTGGGTGGGATTACGAAGAGAAGGGAGACTGATTCTGATCTGATCTGGCAGTTCAACTGTAACTTGTCTATGTAGCAAATTTCTGCACTACACTATGTAGCATATATGTCAGCATTATTGCGTATTTTTATCTGATCCTGCAGTTTATCTGCAACTTACCAGTATAGTGGTTTTCCGCACTGCATTGTACCGCATATATGTTAGTTTTGCTGCGTATCATTACAATCTAATTTGACAGTTTAACTACATATTGATAAGCCATCGCTGCCGGGCAACCTAGGGTGGCGGGTCATTGTTGCTTGGTAACCCAGGATGATTCTATATGCTGTGTAGGGTTGGATGGGCCTACGAGGTCCTATGTGGTGTGTTTTGGTTGGATGAGCTTAAATAGCTCTTAAGGGGTGTGATCAGGGATTGAGAGGTGTGTTGGCTGGATAGGTGGGTTTCATTACTCGATTGCATTTCATGCACGTCTGTTTAAGTGTACTGGGTAAAAGATTATCTGACTGTATTATGTTTGTCTAAATAGTATTCGTGCTGAGTCTTAGTGTGATTTGGTGTGCTTGAATGTCATGTTCTGTTGGGGGTGCAAGTTCCAAGTTCTTTTTGATTCAGTGAATATCTGTAAATCTGATGTGATATTGAATTGAATTCTATGAACTATTTTCAATTTTGGTTCGGACTCACATTGAGCTCATGTAGCTCACCCCCTTTGTCTCCTTTTTATGTACACTTTTGAATTCTGACGTTCAACTCAGTATGCAGAGGCCTCGGACAGTCTTGGTGAAAAATAAATTAACAGTTTGTATTTTCAGTTCCTATTTTGTTAATCAGTTTTTGAACTATAAGGTTTTGTAAACACTGTGGGACAAGTTCAGATTCAAATTTTCAATTGTACATTTTACTTGGTACATTTATCAAACTTAACTATAACTTTTCTTATTGGAAGCTAACGTTTAATTGTTTTTGGTTTGTTAAGCTTTAAAATGTTGTAGTGGAATTGAGACAATATGTTTAATAAAATTGTTCTACGATCACTCCGGTGATCAATGCAACATTTGAAATTCGGTCTAAACTTCTAGGCTAGATTTAGATTGTTACAAGTCTGGCACAACCCTTCACTCGATCCTCAAGTGAAAACTTTATCCTACAGTTAAGTAGACCAGTTGTAAGTTTAATAGAACTTAGTGAGATTCTGCATAACAATCATATAGAAAAATTCAAAACTTCAAGAACGAAATTCTAGAAAGAAATTTCAAATCCCTGGTCATCTTCTCTTGTTTGGCAACTTTGGATATGAAACCCAATGTTTGGCATGGGTTATCTAAAATTTACTTCATTGGGTTTTGGATTCTTATCTTCCCTTGTTTCTAGCGTATTGCCCGTCCTAAGTTAGTCACTGGCGGACTCCTTCTTCTGTCAACCTGAGTGACTTAACCTCCTAAGTGAACTTAACTGCCTCTAGTTATCCCTTATCCGTAGACCCTTAGGTTCCACTCAATATTCTAATATAACCTTTGTTACATTTTTATTTGCCAAATATCCACAGCCTTGTACCCACGAGTTCTTTATAACTTGACATTGTAATTCCTACTAAAGGTTTTACCTGGTTCTTTCAGCCTTTGAGTTCATTCTGTTTGGCAATTTTTACCTATCACCATCGTCGAGTTATTACACCTTATAATTCTCGTGTTCACCACCCCGATGGATTCTTTATGATGTTATAGTTGAGCTATGGTCTTATACTCTTTTATCCCATATTTACTATCCTAACAGACGTTCCCTTATTTATTGACCCGGTGAACTACCCCGTGTTTATTGTCCCGACAGACTATACTAGTTGTTATAGTCGAGCTATGGTCTTTCACATTAGATCTTTTTTTGTGTGTCCCCCTGTAAGACCCTTATTGTTGTCGCGATGTCACCCCATAGAGCCTGCTGAAAGTCATCCCAGTATTGCTCTATGGAACCTAGTAAATATTGTCACGATGCCATCTCGAAGGACCTATTTCACATTTCACCTTGATGCTAGAACACCGAATTGGCCCCTCTGTAATGCCCGGAGCTTCGCATTGGGGTTTGGTCCCAGCAATCCAGATGGCGAAATCTTAACGAAATTCTAATTTCTCGATTCCTCCGCCCATTCCTTCATTATGTCTTTCCTAACATTGATGCTCGAACACTACAGTGTCCCCTCAGCAAAGCCCAGAGCTTCGTACATCATGGTTTGCACTTAATAATATTGTATGATAGTATCTAATAGAATCACCATTTTTCCCATCCTAATTTCATCTAATCTCATCAGTCATTTTCCTCACACCGAGAATACCAAACAAATTATCATTATATATTCGACATGCCAGCAACTAATTATCAACCTTTTATTATTAAACAATCAGCAAACAACTGGCAAGCTCACACAAAAATTTGCACATGCATAGCCTACTCTTTCTTCAAGCAGGTACACACCATAATCTTAGGCAACCTTTGTACACATAACGTGATGCTAGTAAATCACCGAACAAAATCTATCATCTAGAAGGTAACATACAGAAACTCACATTACTTTCTTATGATTAATAGTTTAGCTCGTCCAAATGTCAAAGCCTCTTCTTGGAAACTAAGCATAAAAAAATTTATCGGTTATCTTGAAGGCATTCAAACCTTAAAAACCCAGAGTTCACAATTATACAAAAGCTTTGAAAGTTCTTACTTTACTTCTTTCTCCAATCCACAAGTACAGGGAGGTAAAGAAGCTTACTAGTTCCTCAATTTATCTATTGCCAGACTTCAATTCACGTGATTGCTACGACATGCAGAGTTTCCTTCAGCTGTATCCCTTCTTCTTCAGAGCGTCCAAAGAAGATGATGCTTTTGGAGAAAGGAAAGATTGGTGAACAAAATTAAGAAGAATTTTGTTTCCATCCACACCTATATATATACCCTATTGGTACAGTCTTCATAGACCATTACAATCACTCAATCTTAATTATTTTGTCTCCCACTATGGAACCAACTAATTCTAATCTAACTAAATCAGAATCGAAATCTAACCTTTTTCAACCAGCTACTTAAGTTTCTAAATATCTCATTAGAACCCGTAAATTTTTATTTCTATACAATTAGCTCCCTAACTCTTCCTTAAGTTTGGGTCCTTAAGAGAACTAGGTGTGACAATTCAAGTTCAATCTTTAGCCATATTACAAATACATACATGCCAAAAGATTCCATTATCATATGAAATATGTAACGCCCCGAATTTTGGGCCTAGATAAATTGGGCTTTGGGCTTTGGGTCTCATAAAAAATTTTTTAGTAAGTAAGAAAATGACAAATGGCATGTTGGCTTTAAAGGTTTAATAAATTTGAAGTGTCTAAGGGTGTTGGAGAAGTTATGGGTTCGACCTTTGAGGTGAAGGAATTTTAATTTAATAATTAAAGGAACCTTGATGGCAAGTAGCTTGGCTTTTAAATAAATAGAGATAAAATAGGACACAAGCAAGGCTGTGGTGTAGTGGATAAGTGACGCCACTTAGGGTGTAGAGAGGCGGCGTTAGTGGCAAGCAAGGGGATCCTAGGTTCAGGTGCTGGCTTGGTATTTTTAGGAATTTTATTTTTACCTTCTAGATGGTTGGTAGTGGCATGGAACTGGACTATAAGAGAAGTGATGAGAAGAGAAATTTTTGGAAGGGATTGAGGAGCTTATCGTGAAGAAAAGTTAGGAGATGGGGATAGAAGAAGTGGTGGAGCCGAATTGGCAATTAAGGGAAGGCAATTTTGGCTAATATATATATAGGTGCCAATTTTGGGGTTCTATGCTAATGTCAAATTCTTTCTTCTTATTTTACCGAAAACTACTTTTCTCTCCAAGTACCCAAAAGCCGAAAAACCCTTATTCTTTCCCTTTAAGTTTATGCCGATTTCTTCCCTTCCTTTCTCATTAAACTCTTCTCTTTCTTGCTCCTAGTTCACCTTCTCTAAGTCAAATACTTTGTTGGCCGAACCTTCTCTGTGCCGCACTACTCCTCTTTTGGGCCGATTGCTTCTTGGGTAAGTGTTCTTGATCTTAGTTGGTCGAATGGTCATAGTTAAAGGAAATGGGGACTTGTGTTGGATACAAGTCACCTGTTATTCTAGTTTTAATAGTTAAGATTGGTGCAGATCTAGAAGTTGATCGTGGTTAATGATTAAAGAAGGGGGCTGTTAAGACTTGTCGCGCAAGGTAAGGGAATGGTGAGGTTTCAGTTTTGGTAAAGATATGTATTAAGCATGCAATTAATTGAAGGGTGATATTGGTTGTAGGTTTGAGAGATAAGGAAATCGCAACACACTTTATTACCAGGTGTGTACAATACACTACACACACAATAGATTGACAAATCCCGAAAAGCCAAAAAGTCGAAATGCCGAAAAGCTAAAAATTTGGCTACTGTAGTCCTGCTAGTGCTCGAATACTCGTACAAAGGTATTTGATATGTTAACAAAGGCCCATGAGCGGCCTCATGGACTTGGGTCATGTTTTGGCTAATCGAGCTAGAATGGGCCAAATGGGCCAAGGGGCTTGTGGGCCCAAGCTAGCAAAAATTGATATGTTGATAATAAGTGATGAGTTGATAAAGTGGTTGAATGGTTTGGAAATGTGATTGGGCCTAATGGGCCATATAAATGTGATTGGGCCTAATGGGCCACATAAGAATGTGATTGGGCCTAATGGGCCATATAAGTGTGATTGGGCCGGATGGGTTATATGAATGAAAGAAAGCATGCAGGCATATTAGGGTTTTATAATGGACTTTTAGGCCTAGTTTCTAATGAATCCTCAAGCGCATAAAACTTAATTAATTAATCAAGAACCTCTATGGACAAGTCATAAGGTTAGAGTGTGGCAACGGGCATATGTATGTCTAGGATTGGATCTAGGGAGAGCTTGGTACTTAAGCGGTCTTAATGACTCACCTCCTCTTCTCTGGAATCCTACCTAGTGCACAGTGTTTGTTCACTTTAGCCAAGGAGGACTTGTTGATGGGCCAAAGTTCGTAATTAAGACCCATACGTTAGTAAATTACTGAAATACCCCAGTAGGGTAGAATTACTGAAATACCCCTGTAGGGTAGAATTACTAAAATACCCTTGTGTGTTATAAGTATGACTTATGTATACTATATGCTATATGTTGCACTCATGTGTTATGATTTTTCATGTAGGTGAGATTATGATTGGAGGAAGTGTATATGAGGGTCACACAGTCGCTTGATGGCTGTGAATCCAACGAAGGCTTTTAAGCCACGAGCAGCTTTGCTACAACGTTCGGTAGTACCGCAACCGGCGCTACCCTTAATGTGTATCGGATGGGTAGGTCGATATAGTTATCCCCACAGAATGTGATTTGGTTGGACAAAGATGTTGTGTATTGGTTGGATGGGGTGAGAGTTGCATAACTGCATAATTGCATAATTGCATTATTACATACATGATTGCCCTAAATGTTGTGCTACTATTGTATTGGGCTTACGCCCAAGATAACTTGTGTTGCGTGATTATATATGTTGTTGCTGAAGGATTGTACACACTGAGTTTCGAAACTCATTCCCTCTTTTATTTTTCTCAGGTGAACCTCAGTAAGCGGTTCGACGGATGGAGGGACTCAGAAGTGGCCAACTAGCAAGACGATTTAGACATGTTTTTCTTATGAATTTCTAGTATTTTAACTATTTCAGTCCGGATTGTAGTAAGGCCTTTTCTCTGGTTGTTATTATTCATTATGTTGCTTTAAGTCTGGAACATGGATTTATTCGTTTTAAACACATTTTAAGTTTTTTTTTCTGAAACCACTTGTTATTTTTTTAATAAAGCTTCCGCAGTTAAAGAAACTTTTTCCAAAGTAACTTTTAACATGAAATAAAATAAAAATGACTTTTGAATATACTTCATTGTAAAAGAAAATACAAACTGGGTTTTACTTAAAAATTTTTTAGAAGGGTTTTTCAATGAAAACAAGGTTTTTGATAAAACATTTCAATGTGACACACTGGATTCAACCATAATGTCCAGGTCGAGTTTGGGGTGTTACATAATATGTATAGATTCATCTTGTACATCAAGTCATTTGATATTAACATTTAAACTTATCATATTAAACCATTCAAAATTTTAATTGAATTGTTTAAATCATACCAATTGTCAAATAGCTATATTTATTCCATTCAAACATTCAAAACTACTTGTATATCGACCATGTAAATCACTAACATTAAACTATTTAATTTTCATGTTCAAACAAAACCATTTAATCATTTAAATTGCCATTTAAAACTTTTATTAGAGTTTATTGGTTCATTCGTATTCAACTCGGGCCCCAGGGTTTGGTTTTAAATAGATTACATAATCTTTTATATACATTCATATCACATTAAATATATGCACTCATATAATTCCATGTTGTCACATCAATTCATATACTAATATCAATCACAACTTCATACCATTTCAATTCAAAACATATATTATAATAGTTGTCGAAATTTGGTTTATTTCATTTTCCAATTTCAAGTTTTGATTTCAATGTTTCACCCAATGGAACCCTAGTGAAACAGAATCAGATAGACGAATGAACCACACCACACCAGATAGCACGTAAGAGCTTAAACTACAACACACCAAGGCACCGAAGTGCAAAGCCCATAGGCATCAAATGTATAAACATTTTTAAATACATCCCTCTACCACACCAAAGTCTTCATAGAGATATAATACTCGATGATACGCAACAGATGTTGGATCTCAATATAACCTATAATAATCTTCGTACAATCATATATCTCGTACAAATGCACATATGTTCTATTTGCTTGTCAATCATATCGTAACCTTATATTAAGTTCATAATGGCATAAATATTCATTTTTACATTATCATACCTATAATTACTTTTGTCTGCATATCCATACTCTGTAATTATTTACTTTTACCTGTCATACCCTATATTTAATCACATTTGCATCTTCATACCTTGTACACTGTTTTATCACATAACAATCATTTATTTCATTTTAGTTCAACTCAATCCAATTCATATATATTCAATTTCATAATCACATTTCAGTTCATCATCAATATACAATATAGTATATCATATAGCATATTTCAATCAATTCTTATATTACAAACTATGTTCCACTAAATCATACTACTTTTCATTTTATTTAATTCAGTCCACTATCTTGATATTCAAAATTAATCACAAACCAATTCACATGGAAATTATATACTCACCTTGATATTCAATCATGCAATTAACATGAATATATAAACAAATAAATTGATCTCAAATCATAAAAGTATTAAGCAAAATCTCACGTCACTCGTCGACGACACTCGCTTTTCCTATCCCTTTCGATGGCCCAGCGTCATTTTTCACTACGACTGATAATTCAATAAATAAAAAATATTAGAATCCATTCAATTCACATGCAAATACAAAGCCACACATATTTTTCATTTGATTTAATTTAGTCCCTGAACTCGGGATAAGCATATCTTTTGATTCTTAGCTTTGGATAAAAATCGAACTTCACTTACTTTCATTAGGGACCTTATACTTTCTATTTCTAACATAATTTAATGTCAGGCTTTACATTTATTCAATTTGGTCTCTAATGTAACAAAGTTTACAAAAAAGCTAAATTAACTTTACAATCTAGTCTTTTCTCATAATCTAATATTAATATTCATCCAATCCAAGCTTAATTCATCAATTTCTTAATAATGACAACTTTCTAAAACTTTAACAATTGATTAAATTGGTACATGGGCCAGCAAAACCAAACTCATATGATTATAAATCTATAAAAATTATAAGAAAATGACTTGAATTTCATACCTAATTATATGGTTGAATATTCAAGGTTTTGAAAACTTTCTCCAAGCTTTTTCTATGGTGGAGGATGATAAATGGGAAGAAGATGACAAAATTCCACTATCTTTTCATATTTATACTTCAATTAGATGTTAATTAACCTTGTTTAATTAATTAAATTATGGTTTACTTAACATGATTTAACTTTTAATCACAGTTAGTGGAGTTTCCATAATCATCCACTATTACTTATTTAAAAATGGCTTAATTACCATTTTAGACTTTTGATTAATTGTTGTTTAGGTTCAAGTCTTTTGTTAATTAAAACTCTATAGAGATTGGAATTTTACAATTTAGTCCCTGAACCTTAATTAACTATTTTTTGGGCTAAATTTTTCGACCATGCTTCGATATATTTTCATATTAGCTCTATAAATATTCTTATTTTATATTTACGGACTTGGTTTACAAAAATGGGGTTTTGAAATTACATTTTTCAACACCATTGAAATTTAAGTTGTTACAAGCTACTTAATCAGTGCTCATACAATTATCTTATCATAAGTATATTACTGTCATAAGATATCTTTAATTTCTTTGGGATAAATTTATTCTCTCTATATGATTCTATTTTATCTTATGGAAACCATTACATCTTCCTTCATGAAAAGTCAATTATTATTAAATAGTAATCAAGTCATTTATTACAAAGACAAATGACCCATGGTCACTTTTACTTTTCATTTATTATGTATTGTTGATCAGGATATTTTACCCTTTAGTCAGGCTATGAAGTCCATTATCGTGAATAATGCTACAAACTGCAGAAGTCGTATACCCAACACACCAACTTTTTGTTCCCTATCTATTTGAACTTAAGCTTTTACTTACATTAAAGTGTACGAGTCACGCATACATAGTCCGCCATCCATTCAGGATTTAGTTATGCCACACTATGAACGTCACAGGTGAATAAATATATAAACAAATTCAGGATCTATTCGACTTGGGTCTTGTTCGATGTACTGTCAGTCCAGTCATGTAACGGCCTATTTTCAGTAATGTCGGAACAGTGGTTTCGTGACCAAAAATTTGAGCTAAAATAAAATTTATTTTAATATTATTACATGGTCTATATTATGATAGGAAGGTTGCATGAAAATACTGATATGAAAATTTTACTGATTTAGTGAATTACTAGAGAAAGAACCTAATTGCATAAAATGTAGATGTTGAGTACTAGACGCTAAAAGGATCAAATAGCTATTAAATTCAAAACTACAGGTCCTTATATGGTAAATAGACCATCAATCAAAAGATGAGAAAATATCTAGCGTGATTCATCCATGGAATTTGGGAAAAAGAAAATGACTAAATTGGAAATAAGGAAAAATAAAAGATGATAATTAATTACATGGAAATATCATTATATTTTATCATCTTCATCCCCAAAATTTGATGGAAACCCTAGGAGAGAGAGAAGAAACTTTCTTGGCTTAAATTGGTAAGTTGCTAGTTTTTAGTCATTTTTATATTTTTGGAATCAGGATAACTTGCTCTCTCTATTTTGAGGATTAAATTGAAAAGTTAGCAAAGTATGAAAATTATTCCATGGATGAATATGTTGGAAATTGAAAGTTTATGGTAGAAAATGAAAGGTTGTTAGTAAGTAAACAACTTTTACAAAGTGAAATTGAGTGAAATTGTGAAAAAGGGGCTAAATTGTAAAATGGTAAAATTCAAGGAAAAATTCTGATTTTTGTGAAAAATAAGTGCTATAAATGTTACTTATAGAATTCGGCTAGGCTTGGATAGAGGATTAAATTGTATGAATTTTATTTTCAGAGCCTAGGGACGAAATCAAAATTAATGAAAAGTTTAAGGGCAAAATGGTAATTTTGCCTAGAGCATAAATTGAATAAAATGAGATATGAATTGAATGAAATTGATGATTTAATTCATTTATATAGATCTAGAGAACTCAAATTCAAAGTTAGATCGAGGAAAAGAAAAAATATCGGATTAGTAGAAGTCAAACACGAACAATCGTTGAGGTAAGTTCGTGTAACTTGAATTTGATTTTTGGAATACTTGAAAATGCATGTTTATATGATATGAATGTTCAATGCATGGAAAAGAGATAAATTGGTGAACAACACTTGATAAAAAGGGAAAATAAATTCCGGTTGAATAAAAAAGAATTCGATGGATCAATGAAAAAAGGATATTATGTGATGTGGAAAGGATTTAGCCCGGACGGGTAATCCTAAAATAAGCCCTCCCGATGTATATGATATGGAATGGATTTTGCTCGAACGGGTAATCCAGAGTAAAGCTCTAAAGAGTATTTGTCACTGAAAGGATTTAGCTTGGACTGGTAATCCTAACAAAACTTTTTGAGTTTATATTACAAGGGATTTAGCCTGGATTGGTAATCCCGCTATATGAAATGAGACTCAGGAGTGTGCTCTCTGATATGAGTAAATGTGAAGTGATGATTAATGGATTTGTACACTATAGATGTACTACTGAGTATCCATCGAAATTCTGATAAATTCAACGGGATAAACAGGGAAATGGAAAATGGAACATGAATGACTTTGTCATGAAAGGTATAAGTGACATGGAAATGGCAAATATAAGGAAATCATGGAATTGATGAGCTCATCAGTTATTCATTTATATGTTGAAATTACATGATATCCTTGAACTAACTTAAAGTGTTAAGAATGTGTATGATAGGGAAATATTCTACTGTTTGGATATATATATGTTTGATCTAGTTAATGGATATATTTGGTAAGTTAAATTCCTATTACATGAACTTACTAAGCACTACGTGCTTACTCTGTTTTATTTTCCCTATTTTATAGTGCTCGGAAGGTCGGAGATAGGTCAGAGCTTGGTCACACTATCAATCTACACATTTTGGTACATGAAAATATTCTATTTTGTAGTAATGGCATGTATAGGCTAAAAATACCAATGTTGATGTTGAAAGGGATGGATGTAAACCTAGCCATTGGTATGGCTAGTGTTAACTTGTTTTTGAGTATGTTTATAAAGTAAATGATGGATTTCATGTATGATGAAATGGTTCAAATTGATAGATTATACATGTAAGATTATGAGGTAAGTTTTGTACCAAATATGCATGTGGAAATATGGCTTAGTATCTGATGAAATTGATTGGAATTCATATATAAATGGTTTGGTTGGTATTAGAATGATTTGGTGCAGGTATGAGATGAAAATGGGTGAGAAATGAGGCTTGGTTATAGCCTTATTTTGTCTGCACGAGTATACACACAAGCGTGTGTCTAGACCGTGTGTTTTGTGTCAAGGCCGTGTGTCCCCTGCATCCTAGAATTTGAAAAAATAGAATGCTCATAATTGAGCACATAGGCAGAGACACAAGCATGTGTCTCAGCCGTGTGAGACACACGATCTAGAACATGGGCATGTCTCCTGGCCGTGTGAAATCTGCACCTATTTTTGAAAATTTGAATTAACCAAACGACCTAGCACATGGGCGTGTGACTTGGCCATGTGACATCAATTTGTTCATGAGTTATAAGTCAAAGAGTTACACGGGTAAAAGACATGGGCGTGTGAACCCACACAGCCCGACCACACGGGCGTGTAACTCATCATAGAGAGAAAAATTTTGAGATTTTGTGAAAAATTTCCTATGATTTTGATTTAGTCCAGGATCGATCCTAATACATGTTTTGGGCCTCGAAAGCCCATACAAGGGACCTTAAAGATTATTTCGGATAATGAATAGTAAATGACTTGATTAATCAGAAAATGTTCTGTACACTCCGGTAATGCCTCATAACCCTTCTCCGGCGATGGATATGGGTTAGAGGTGTTACAAGTTAGTCACATCTATATTTCTATCTTCTAGGAGTCATTTGTTCCAATGCTCAAGACAAAGAATCTCTCTAATTGGACTTGATAAATGACATATTAGTCTTTCAATCAACTTGTTTATTTCTGATTAGACTATGAACGTGTTTGGATTATCTACTAACATAATTTTTCTTTTTTTATTATGATCCAACTCGTAGTTGTTCCCGAATTTCAACTAAACTATCTTCTCTGCTATTCTCGTACCACGATATGCTTCGAGTGTGGGCTCGAACCAATTGAATTAAAACACAGAAATAGAATTTTTTTCTTTTATTTAGGAAAAAAAATGGAAATTCTCTCATTTTAATAGAAACTAGTAGAATTGTTATTCCAGAAAATTATATTGGATAGTTGAGAATAAATTCTTTCTATTTTTCAACTAAGTAACAACCTCTCAAAGTTGTCTCAATAGCTCTATCAATGTTATCTATATATAAGAAGAGAAGGTAGAACTCTTGTTGAGTTGTAGTGGTTTATTTCCAATAGAAAAAAAACTTCCTACTTAAAATAGGAGTGGGGTGGATGGAAAACCCTAGTATTCCTACTAAGATTGCTGCCCCATTCATGTTATATGAGGGGTTTTGGGCCTCTTTCACATTAGGTCTAATTACAAGTACTTCTTGGGCCTTTTGACCCAGTATTCTGTAATATGATCCAACTTGATTTGGTTTTTTTTTTTATTTCCAAAAGTGAACTTTAATATTCTATAGTAAACAATTTTCCCATCCCTATTTTACCATTAGTAAAATTTTGACGATTTTACCCTTAGTAAAATTTTGAGAAAATATGTTTAACATTTCACAACTCAACATGTTCACTATGACCGAATGGTTTATTTTTATTTTCGGGCTTCAAAACAACTCAAAAACATAAACTTACTCTTCTGATCATTTTTAAGTAATCCATAGAGAATTGCAAATGAATCATTTCCATTTCCTTTTTCATTTTCATTTTTTGGAAACCTACATTCCAAATGATTTCATTTTTCCATTTCAAAAAAAATCATAATCATTCCTGGATATTTCCCATTTTTTTCCTATTCATTCTGTTCATTTTTATTCAAACACATAATTCATTTCTGGTTTCAACGAGCTAGCGGAGAGATAATTAGACATATGTAATTAGGGCTCAAATGATTTATAATTAATTTTTGTCTTTTGGCCTATTAATTTTAAACTCATTAGTCACGAAGTCATTCCACTGTAGTATCGTGATTGAGCTCTCCCTAACGACATACCATTACAAAAGCAACTACTTAGTACTTGTCCAATGGCATAAACATAAGTGTGTTACCCTCATAGGATATCCTTGATCTCTTTGGGATAATATTTGCTTTCCTAATATGATCATATTTTATCTCATGGTAACTATTACATCTTCCTTCGTGAAAAGTCAATCACTATCAAATAATGATCAAGTCATTTATCACAAAGACGAACAACCTGTGACCACATTTACTTTTCATCAACCATGTAATGCCTATGAGAGGATATCATTTATCCATGTCTCGGGCTATGAATTTCACTATTGTGAATGACGCTACATACTACAAAAGTCTTACACCCAACGCACCAGCTTTTGATTTCTTCTTTATTTGAACTCAAGCTTTTACTTACATCAAAGTGTATGAGCCACGCATACATAGTCCGCCATCCACTCAGGATTTAGGTATGCCACACTATGAACGTCACAAGTGAATAAATCTATAAATAGATTCTGGTCTATTTTGCTTGGGCTTGTCCGATGTACTGTCAATCCAATCAGTCACATCAATGTCTCTATCTTCTAGGAGGCATTCATTCCGATGCCCAAGATAAGACATCTCTCCAATTGGACTTGATAGACAGCATATTAGTCTTTCAATAGGCTTACTCATTTCTGATTAGACTAAGGACATGTTTAAGTTCATCTACTAATACAAGCTATCTTTCTTTATTACGACTCAACCACGTAATGCTGCTAAATATTAGTTAAACAATAGACAACCAGTGACAACATTTGCTTCCATTTTACTTTAAAACAATGTGAGGACAATATACAAAGTATTATTGTAGTTCAAGAATATTTTTATTAACCAAGTTGTTCGAAAATTTACAGGTGTACTTAGACGAAAATACTACACCTAAGGCACCAGATCCAATAGTAATATCAATTAATATTAGTTAAACGTTAGATCATCAATGAGCCAATATTTGCTTCCATTTTGCTTTGCATGAAAAATCATTGAGGACATTATACGAAGAATATTAATGTAAACAATGAATTATTTTATTGACCAATAGATTATTTTATTAACCAATCTGATTGAAAAATATAAGTATGCAAAACGAATATACTACACCTAGGGCACCAGATCCAACAGTCTCCCACTTGCCCCAGTGAAGTAGATGAGTCATTTTTCACATTCTCATGCCCTTTACATGTTTCTCAAAACTCCTAGCTTTAAAGTTTTTGTAAACGGGTCCACAAGGTTGTCCTTTGATGCAACTTTGACTATATCCACTATTTAGTCTACTATTGTCTCTCTTATGATGTGATACTTTTTATTAGTGTGTTTCGTCCTCTTGTGGTTTCTGGTTTCCTTGGTGTTAGCTATTGTCGCACTATTATCACAATACAATGTGATAACTTTTTCCATACCAGGAATGACTTCAAGATCCTTAAGGAACTTTCAAAGTCATATTACTTCTTTTGTTGCCTTAGAAGCAATCACATATTTAGCTTCCATAGTAAAGTCAGCAGTACCACTTTGCTTGACACTTTTCCATATTACGGACCCATTGCCTAAGACAAAGACATATCCTGGTTTTGATTTCCTCGAATCCCAACACATTTGAAAGTTAGAATCGATATAGTTGATAAGAGTAAGATCTCCTCTGGAATACACAAGCATATAATCCCTCGTTCTCCGTAAATACTTGAGTGTATGCTTAACTTATATAAGATAGAAGTAGATGTGACTGGCTTGACTAACGGTACATAGGATATGACCTAAGTAGAATAAATCTTAAATTCGTTTATGAATTCATTCACTTCTGATGTTCATAGCGTGGCATATCTTAATCTTGAGTGGCTGATGGATATGCATGCGTGACTCATATACTTGGATGAAATAAAAGCCTAAGTTCAAATAGATAATGAACCAAAAGCTGGTGCGTCAAGTACGTGACTTTTGCATGATGTTACATCATTCCACAATAGTGAAATTCATAGCCCAATAAAGGGTAAATGATATCCTCTAATCAACATTACATGATAGATGAAAAGTAACGTGACCTCGGGTCATTTGTCTTAGTGATAAATGATTTAATTACTAATTGATAATAATTAACTTTTCATGAAGGAAGATGAAATGGTTACCATAAAATAAAATAAGATCATATTAGGAGAACAAATTTATCACAAAGAGATTAAAGATATCCTATGAGGGTAACATACATATGATAAGTTCATTGGACAAGTACTTATTAAGTAGCTTTTATAATAATATTTAATAAGAGAGAGCTTAGTCATGATACTTTAGTAGAATGACATCATGACTAAATAATGTTGTAATTAGTAGGCGAAGAGTCGAAACTTAATTACAAATTATTTGAGTCCTATTTATATATGTCCAATTGGTCCCCCCCCCGGCTAGCTCAAGATAACCAGAAACAAATTGCATATAGAACCTACAATATGAATTGAATGAAAATGATGGAGAGAAATAGATCGCATGTATCACTATATGTAGTTAATGCATTTTCTCAATAAGTACAAAAGATGCAAAAGATAACTTAGAAATTAATTTTAGTTCTTCGAATTGTTATTTGATTAATTATAATTAAATAATTGAAGTTTGAAGTAAGAATTAAATTAACAAGTCGTCATGGATATGTTGAATAAAGCAATTAAATATATTTTTTCTTATAGATTCTAATACGATAAAGTTGTCATAACTTTAACGGAATTAGCATTGAGTTAAGAAAATAATTTAATTAATAAATTAATTTAGTTAATTAAATTAAATTAAATTTATTGATTAAATAAATGATATTTTCGGAAATAGAAAATAAATATTGGATAAAAATCTAGATAATACATATAATTGGACCCAATATATGAAAGGTCCAATAAAGTCATATTACATGCAAGGGGAAGCAACCTTGGTATTTCCCTATGGGTGCCCTTATTTCTACCTAGAATAGAAGTTGTATTTTCTATTAAAATATTATTATTTAATTAAATTTTATTCAAACAAAACTCTTGTACTGATTTTCTATAAATAGGAATTATGTGTTAAGTTTTACACAACACATTATTTACGTCGTTATTCTATTATAAAATAGTGGCAATTTATTTTACAAAATAAATTTTATTTTTTGGGACAAAGACATAATTTCTGTTAAAGAGAGAATTAACTTTTCTACTGAAAGTTAATAAAAGTTTTCATTTTGTGACATTGGTTCGTGATTCTTTGAGGCAACACTCAAAGTAATTTGTGGTTCGAGAATAATAGAGAAGGTCATTTATTAAAAAATTGAGATGGACTTAACCACCTCGTACAAAGCATACATATAATTTTGGTTAAAATTTATTACCATAAATATCACAAAAGGTTTGGTTTTAAGAAAAAAAATTTAAACTTCCACTATGCCTAAAAACATTGTTTTCTAAACCAATTTTTCCAACATAAAAACTATAGGTTGAGCGGAAAAATATACTAGTTATTCATATTTTGAGCGTCGCTACTCTATTAGAAAATAGTAGCAATTTATTTAGAGAATAATTTATATTTTCTTGAGTGCTCAAGTTTTTTGTTTCTTATAGAGAGAATTAATTTTCTTAGTAAAAATTAATTAAAGTTTATATGTGCATTCGATTCTTAAAATGAGAGCTCACATTCTAAATAAGTCAGGATCTAGGCCACTTCGCTCAAAACATATGTCCTAATTCGATGTAGGATTTATTATTATAAATACCACAAAATTTAATTTAAAAAAAAACTTCCAAAAATATTTTCTTAATTGATATTTTCAACACTCCCCAAATATAGATCACTACCAATTCTAGCTTCACTTTGCTACTCTAAATTTGTAGTGTAAACAGCATTTAACCTTGTATCAACATATTAAATTCATAATAATCTTACTTTTTTAAAAATAATAATAGTATAAGAATATGCTGAGTATATCTGCAAAATATATAAAATAAATACAGCTTAGTATCTGCTTTTGGTACTGAAACAACATGCCAGCATTTGGTTTGATTTAAGTAGGTTAGTGGGTGTGGAAGAGTTATTGTTTCTTGATGCACTTCCATGATTTAACTTAAACAAACTTTGGGGTTTTGTTTTTCCTTTTTCATTATTAAATCAGATGGAAAAATATAACGTGTATATTATAATATATTATATCAATACATCCATACAACACGGTAGTTTCTGTTTATTTACAAGGACCAAATCTAACTAAATACAAACTCTCCTGTTCTTTTAATTTTATTTTAAAATTTTAATCATTTTATTTTTTTAGATTTTAAATTTTTTTATTAAATTTGTTGTTATTATATTTTTAAATAAAAAAAAAAACTTACTTGACAACCATATAATTAAAAAAATGGTATTGTAATAAATCTAAATTTAATAAAATTACATTAACAATTGAATTTATATTTTTTTTAAAGTAAAGAGATTAAATTCTTTAAAATAAAAATATAATGACTAAATTCTAAATTTACTGAAAAAATAAGGGCTTATACAATATTTATTTTAACCTTCTTTAAATGTTTTTATTATATAAATCAATGTCACTTTTTTTTTTTGTATTTCTATATTCATTTTACGGTTTGTTGAGTAATTTTCCATCGTATCTCATTAGAGGAGACAATTGAATATTTATATACATAGTTATTGTTCATTGAATTGACGTTCTTAGTAGACTCTATACATGCTGGACACATGTATTGCTCTGGGCTGCCTGTTGGACACTCCTTGGGCATATGCGAGCCGAGACCGTGAGCTCACTTTGCGAACACCCCCTGACGTGTGCAAGCTAAGTTCACGAGCACCCCTTGTGAGCTTTATAAGTAGGCTTGTAAATATCCATTTAGTGTGCCCTAACCGGGTTACAGATAGAGAACCCAGACCTTATGTGATTTTCAAATTAGTGATCATAAATACATAACATAATTCAAGTTAAAATTCATAATTGTCATCTTTAAAATTTTAACATGCGTCACTACTTAATAAAATCTCTTTTATTTGAGCACAAGAGGATTTTGACAAAACTAGAGGCTGATATGAGATGTGAAAGCAATTGGGTTTTTTTTTTTTAATTTATTTTTGTTTAACTTGGTAACTATAAACCAAAATGAAAGGGCAATAATAGCATTTTATGTCATTTTGTAGGGTATAAATTAACTTAAAACTTTTTTTAAAAGACAAGCACTAACTAAATTGTCTAGTTGGAAAGCCAAATACAATGACTAAAAATATTATGCTGAAAATGACAAGTTCCTAATCGTCTCTTTCTTTTCTCCCTTTGTCCCATTACTATATTTTATATAATTTCTTTTTTTCCCTTTCTTGGTGGACAACAATTTGCCTCTTGTTGTTTTGTTGCACTTTTGGCTGCCAGCCCTAAAATGCAATCCTAAATTCATTGGAATCACATTCAATTTTAATTAAAATTTTTGAATGACCTAAATCCTCCTTTGGGCTTCCACATTTCTTCCTCTTAATCTTACTTCTTCTTCTTCTTTTTTCTTAAATTTGAGGTTAATGATTTTGGAGTTGGAATATTTGTGAAATAAATACATAAATAGTTTTATATAATTAAGGTGTTTTTTATTTTCATGAAAATTGTTTTTTTTTTCAAATATTTAATTTTTTGTTCACTAGATTGAATACTGGTTAGTATATTAATATTATTTTTATCAAATTAAAAGTGGAAGTTTGAAATGATGCACATCATGTCTCCAAAATATATCTTTTCATAGGTCAAATTGCATCAACACATTATTTTGTCAACTTTACTACCGAATGCTTTTAATTCATGCGGCTGTTATTTGGTACTATTGTGTATAGTGATTTGGTTGTCCGTACATGGATATATATTCAATATTAATTTTTATGTCCATATTCTTATTTAAACATCTTCTCAGGGGATTTTTGAATGAATTACTCCTAAAGTTTTGCAATTTACGTTGGTATTTTTCATATTCAAGGTTCAATAATTTTATTTTTAAAATTTAAACCTATATTTTCTCATTAAAAATATAATATATTAGTTGCAAGTTATTGAATTTGAACGTTAGCGTTAAGTGTCAAACGCCCATACAAGTATGCTCAATTCTTTTTCAGATTTATAATGTATTTTTAAAAAAATTCTTAAAGAATATTCCACACCTATGTTTGAATATGAGAGAAATACGAGTATTTAAAAAAATAAAAAGTAAAGATCGAAGCTACATGGTTTACTTCACCACCAATAACCAAATCCTGGCGGAGACCCTAAGCAGTAAGCACACCATTAGATACTGCAAATAATAATTCAAGTTGCATCTACTAAAAGGGGCAAGAGCAAATTGGAAAAGATATGGAATCCTCTTCTTTGCTTTTCTACTATTAATGTGTGTGTGCATTCATGATTCATGAACATGTATTGGTCATGTTTATTCAAATGTAATGAAGCAATGGAAGTGGATCCATTAAAAAAAATCTTTTCTTTTCTAGAGAAAATATGATAGAATAAATCAACAGAAATAATAAGGAATTTGGTGTTCTTTTATGTAAAATTTTAATTTCGAGTTTTGTGAAGGAAAAAAATAAATGTTGATATTCCCGTTTGAAGTTAAAACTTAGTTCCAAAGTAATCGAAATTCAATGTAAATTTCGAATACCAAAGTAGTAAAGAAAAATGAACTTTTGAGCAATGCCAAGTTGCAAGAAGAGGCTGACCAAGGTTGGCCAAAGTAGGTGAATAATGTTTGATCATCAACCACTGAATTGGTTATAGTGCTGTGAAACTCAACAAAACCTAATAAAACATGGCGGATTGTTGTTATTCAAACAATACTGCTCTTTCCAGGAAAGAATATATATATATATATATGTGTGTGCGCTCGCAATCAAGTTTGTTATGGAAATATATACAAGCCAATTGACCAATAATTGCACTTAGACCTCTTAGGAATAGAAAACAACGAAAGGGATCTACTGAAAAAGGTTTATGTTATTTGAATATGTATTTAGTAGATGATATCATTATACTCATATCTAAAACTGTATTAAAAATAAGTGTCAAATGTAATATTTCAAAAAAAAAAAAAAAGATAGGAGAGTTTTAACTTTAACATAGAGATAATTACTAGATTGAAAAAGTAAGGGGAAATATCTATTTTACTAAAAAGAAAAGAAAAAAAAGGGGGAGGAATAAAACGTTAAACAACGTTGGAATATGTTTTTTTATGAACCAAGTAAAATAAAATAATATGTAAAATAAATTGGAATGAAGACATATATATATATATATATATGGGGTCAAGAACAGCTCAAGAATGTAATGAAGTGGAGAAATTATCTTCCATCAACATTTACTCATATTTAAAACCCAAAGTGGAAGCAGCTCATACTGCCTTTTTGAACAGTGGCAAAGCTTATTTGTAGTATAATATATAGAGGTATAGGTGGCAAGTGGCAATTGGCAATTGACAATGAAAAGGGTTTCCACTTAAAAGTCACATATATTACAAATTAATTCCATGGCCACCTGCGACCACTAATAAAGCAAAGTAGTAATGATCATTATAAAGAAAAACATAGGCATTAGGATTTAAGTTTTCAATTGGAGCATAACAGGAGAAGAGAGAAGAAATTTCATGAAGGTGGAAAGTGAGGGGGGCCATCCCACTTTGAGGTTGTCCAAAAGTTCCTGTTGTCTTTTAACAATTATCATGCTTCATATCTATAAATCTGTTCATTTTCTTGGCTTTTTCAAACTGTTTGTTCATTGCCCTTGCTTTTATTACCAAAATGAATATATACATAAACAATATTTTAAGATATAGATTATTATTATTATTACTATCATTATTATTATTATTATTATAGTATAACAATTCAGATTGGAGTATTAAACCCGATTTGTTAAAAACTAACTCACCTAACTGAACAGGTAACTTGACTCTAAGTCATAAATGGCCTTGGTAGTGTAGAAATTTACGAAAGTGAAGGTTTTTCATGATCCTAATCAAAACTATAAGACTTTAAGTCAGCCATTAACGGAATATGAAGACGGTTGTTGGGCTACTTCCATTGAATCAATGGAGTCAACTATGCATACGAATAAGAACATAGGATGCAGACAGGATGCTCAGTCACTGTCTCTATCCATATGTTCCAAAATACCCTAAGACGTGTCTTCAAGCGAAACACCTCAGAAACACCATTCGAACAAGAAACTAGCAATCCTGTTAACAATGTAATAGAACATGAAAGCAGAACTGTAATTAAGTGGCACACCCTTGATTTCAATCTCTTCCGATACCTGCCTCATTCGCCTATTCAAAAGAATCGCTTTATGAGAGCTTTATCCAAAAGCTTTACACAGATTGCTGTTGGTCCTGATAGTGTTTAGCATAACTTCAATATGTTTCAACATATATCTAAAGGTGCCTCAAAAGCAAGCAACAAGCAATTGCCAATAAGAACTTCCAAACATGATTAACGAAATAAAAGACACTATGGGGCCACAATAATGGTTCAGGCCTTTTTATATATGGTGCAGCAGTGCCATGGACCATGTACCTTTTTTCTAAACAAAGAGGTCATAGCAGCGTTCTGACTGTTGAATCTCACACTAATTGAATTGCATTTTTTAAAGATTATTTACATCAATTGACTAAATTAAGTTCCAAAATCATACTCTTTTTTGTTCATACTCGATAGTATTAGACCCAGCACCGGGCCTCTCAACATGGGCCTCTGCTAGCAGCTTGTGCCTTTAGATGGAAAAAAATACCGCGCCAAAGACCCCTACAAAGTTGAAACAGAGAACACTCATCCTGCTAATTGCTATTGCAACAAATGTTATCATTACATCCCACTCAACAACCCCAATTTCAAGCTATATTACTCCAATTGTTCATTTTCTTGAGGCACCCGTGTCTTAACATTTGTGACCAATGAATGTCCCAACATAGGCATGGTCATATAATCTTCCAAGGACCCTCCAAATACTTGGGAATCTTTAAAACATAATGTACATACTCCTGTTGGACATGTCCGACGCAACAAATTTCAGGTAACATAGGTTTCAAGTAAATCCAAGAGATTCAAAGAAATTTTTTTAAAAGAAAAAATTGTAGGAAATAATTAATCATTGTTCAGAAAAAAAACTTTCTGTCAACTAAAAGTTAGCGAACTTACTGGGCTACTTGCTACACAGAAAGGAAGAAGAAATACAATAGCAGAAAATTTTAGAATGGGGCATATTTCTTTTCTCACTTGGTGCAGAAAAGCAAAGGTGAAGAAATCCAATGCTTCACAGGACATCCAAAAAATGTACATCGATCAAATGAAGAATGGGGAGTACAATCATCACTAGTATAAAGATCGCATTACCTCGAGACTCAAAACACAAGCAGCCATTATTTTGCAAAACAAAGCCATGGGGAGAAAATCTCTCTTAAGCTGTAGCAGCAATCTTCTCTGGCTTCTTAACAGCTGCCTTTAGTGGCTTCCCATCAGCTTTGATTTCTGGTTTTTCAATTCCTTGTATATCCGTTATTCTCAACTTAGTCAGTTCCTGAAACACAACAACAACAATCGAGAAATGTTATGAGATGGACAAACAAACTATAATGGTTTAGGTAATGGTCATTGACAAACCTGTCGATGTCCTTTGGTTCGACGGTAATTCTTTCGTCTCTTTTTCTTAAAAATAATCACCTTAGCATCTAATGCCTAACAGAAAAAAAAAATTAAAAATATATATAAATTTAGGTGAACAATATAAAGAGTCAATGATTAAAATAACAAATGCATGCTCCTGTAGTTATTGTTTGTAGCATGTCCTTCATTTAATGCTCATTGTTTATAAATGATCCAGGTAGCAGAATGAAGCTGAGGAAAATGTAGTCCAATTTCTTCACTTGTCTACCCCCGTTGCCTATAAAAAAGGAAAATATTTTTCTCGGGATACAAGGGTAAGTTGCCTTTTCCAATTTAGGTAATGGGATGTCACTAAAAATGCAATATGCAATTAAGAGAGAGAAAGATCAGAGTGAAGCTTACATGCTCCTCGACAACGGCATGAACAGCTGCATCTGGGAGTATAGGCCTACCGATAATTGTTTGTGTAGGTGATCCCAGTAAGAGAACCTTGTTCAATATCAACTGCAATGTACAGCCATAGAAGCATGAGGATTCAATTAAATAGGAGGGGAAAAGGAGCAACAAACATGGATAAGTGCACGTAGTATTTTCACAAAACATATGATAAAGAATCAAATCATCCAAGGCTAGCAGAACTCTCAGCAAATTTGATTGCTGAATTGAGAAGTACGGAGGAAAAGAAAACTGCCAATTGTTAATTGAAAAACACAAGCCTTTTTTTACTAAAGCCAATCAAATATTTCATAAACATGATAACTTCTCGACAAGCTCTCATTCTGTACCATTAAGAAAAAATTACATCTGAACCGCTCTCTTAGATTTAACATAAACATGATGATAAAGAGCATTTACAAAACTGCACCTATCATTGATTCATTTCTCGAAATATCAGACTATTTGAGATTTCTCTCTAACCCTCTAAGATTTCTTGGATACGTTTTCTTCCAAAGTTGTACCAGGCAAATATTATTAACACGACACGGGTCCTATTAAAAATGCAAGCAACTTCCCTATTTAAAAATAAATAAATAGCCTGCAACATTGACCCGTTGTTTAAAAGTTGATGATTTCTTTTAATGAAAGAAACTACTTAAATGAGTCAAAACTCAAAAATTCAGTAATCTTTATTAGCAAACAAATATAACAAAGGAATTCATCCAAGAAAATAACACTGATTACCTTTGATAAAATACTTGCTTGTAAAGTTGTAATTCAATTAGATGAGACTCTTCAATGCATTATCTTATTAAACAACAATATAATATTCATTGACGTAATGTCATCATCAAGCCATTAAAATCCTCCCCAAAAATTGCATCAATAGACAATTAAAAGTTGGCATGAAAATAGAGCCGCTATAAACTTACAATGAGCAGAACAAAAAAACTGCAAATTACCTTGTCATTAACTTCGCAGAATTTCAAACTCTCCGTGAAAATTGAATCCCCGTTGCTCACCTTAAACTGATGTGATCCAACCTTTTTTTTTTCAAAAAAAAAAGATTATTAATAATGTTCCAAATTTTCGGTTGTTGAAGATGAAACCAAAACCAAAAATTGAATACCTGAACCACTGCGAAAACTGGCTCATAGTCTTTGAATACCCGGTCGGACCGCTGGAGCGGCCCCACCACTTTGTATCCAATAGCAGCGGCCTCAGCTTCCTTCTCCTCAGGTGAGTAGTCTCTAACCATATCCGACTCCATCTCATCGCTCTCCTCTTCTCCATCGCTGCTCTCTTCCATCTCGGCTTCGTTCTCGCTGTCGTCGCTTTTTCTGGATGAGAAGTGACGAACGTAGGACCAGGGGGTAAACCATGAGGGTTCCAAATTGGAAGTCGTTATCACCGGATTTGGTTTCGGGGTTAAGGCCTTGACGATGGAGAGTGGCGGTGACTTCTTCAAAGAAATGAGAGCCGTGGCGTGGAGGAGAGCTGAGTGGAGGCACCGTCGATGAGCCATTGAAAACTTGGCGCTGTTTTGTTTTAGAGTTCAGGCGATGGCTCGCTAGGGTTTAGCACTTCGGCTAGATGAAAATCGGGGTTTTAGATTTTCATTTCTTTTTTTTTCAGAAAAAAAAAAAGAGTACCCAATAATATTTGGGTATGTAAGGAAATTAATTTCTTGAACTCAAATTATTTTTTAAAGAGTTACCACACAACATTCCTAAATTGATACTAGATTGTATGCCCCCACAACACCGGGGATTTAAATAATTAATTGAAAATAATATTTTAATTATAGAAAATAATTGTCAATTAAAATAGCTTTCAAAAATTTTGTCAATTGAAATATTATTTTATATCTTCCATGAAAATAAATTTGGAATTACGTTAAGATAAATTAGTAAAAGTATTAGATAATTTGAAATTAAAATTATTATATGATACATTATTCAGAGTGTAGATAAATCATTTCATAATATAATTTAAAAATAAAATAATAAATAAAGTAATAAAATATATTTATATGTATACCATTAATATGTAAATCATATACGTAATTCTTGAAAAATATCAAATTATGTCAAAAATTAAATATAGAGATAAAGTCTTAAATTTGAATGTAGTATAAAGATTAAAACTATAATTTGACCATTATTTTGTGATAAAAAGTAAAAGCATCAAAATTAAAATTAGACCATCATCTTATAATGAAAAAAGATCGGCCCTCGAAGTATCATCAAAATATATTAAAACTTAAATATAAAGATCAAACCTTAATTTTAAGTATAATTTAAATATCAAAAATTAAAATTTAACCAATATTTTATAAATTAAAAAAAATTTACAGTGATCGTAATTACAATTGAATCATTCTTTTATAATGTAAAAAAGCAGGACACGTCTCCTGTTGAAATGCCCTAAAGCCTTTCTTTCATATTTAGTTTATAGATATAAATTTAAATTTTGAGCATATTCTAAAGACTAAATTTAAAATTATAACATTTTTAAAGCTTTGTTTTCTTGGCAAATGTTAAAAGAAGAAATAGTTTGTCTATAAAAATGGTCATTTTTGTTTGATTTAGATTACATTTTAATCACTTATATTTGAAATGTTACGTTTTAGTCACTTACGTTATCGTTTGGTTATGAAATGGCCACTCTACCGTTAAATTTTGTTACCTCCCTAACAGTGGTCCTACGTGGCAAAATTCAAAATCATTTTAATAATTAATTATTATACATTACTATTTTTATATTTTACCCTAAAATTTATTATTATACTTCGATTGATTCAACATTTTTGTTTGATTGAATTATTTATTGAATTTCAGACTTAAATTTTTTGAATAATTTGAAAAAAAATTAAAAAAATAATATTTTTATAATTTTATTTTAGTAATTAAAATAATTAATTATTAAAATGGTTTTATTTCATTAAAAAGCAAACTTTTTAAATTTCTTAATTTATTAAAAATTCTATTCTAATTCTTTCTTAATAAATTTTTATGTTTGAGAGAATTTTTTTTTTCAATTTTGTTTTAAGAACATCTAAACACTCTAAAAATTGATTTTAAAAATTCAAAGTCAAACTAGCAAAATTCTATTAATATCAAAGTTTTATTGTAAATTTTATTTGCATAAAGTAAAGTAACAAATTTGCCTGTATTTTAAAAGCATAATAGCATATTAACCAAAAAAAATTTGGTTATTAACCCCTTTTTTTCTTTATCAAAAGTAGTACTATAACACTTTTTACTTGGTCCGATGACCAACACATATAAGTGATGTTGCACTGACATTTTCTTTGTTTATACAATTTTTTGTTTCTTTTGGTTAAAAAAAAGTTCTTAATAACCTAAATATGAGCAAAGTCATTTACAATAGAATAGTTACCATAACAATTCCTCTCATACTCTAGGCAAGTAGCTACAACACTTGAAGGGTTGTCCAAACACGCAATCCATGTAAATTGTCTCATCCAAGTTTAGCCATCAAATCAACAATATTGTTGAGGTCTCTTTTAATATGCTTGAAAGCAAGTTGCTAGTGTTGATTGCACATAATTTAAATTTGCCTAACTTTTGCAACATCATTCGTCGATGCATGATTGATGTAAATAATGTGAATTAGAAGTGTGTTATTCCCCTTTTGACTTTGGACACATGGCAACATAGTGAGCCACTTGAGAAGTGTCCAAAAGCAACTTTCCATTCTCCATTGCCTGGTAGTCATCGGATGACCTACATCCCAAATGGCCTACCTTCATTCAACCCTCGATTTCTTCAAAAAGTTTCTAGTCACCTACTTTCGAAGATAAGTCATTCACCCTTGTGAATGGTCTACATGCTCCATTTAGAAAAGCTTTCTCCATTCGTCTTTGTGAAGAGGCCACCCATTTCTCAAAACACCCACTTATCTAACGTGAACAATCCTCTTAGTGTAAGCATGCCCTTTAGGCCACCAAACCATACCTAAATGTAACAACCAGGTACCACATTCAAAAGGAATGACAGAATGAGTCCCATCACGTACATCCCCCTATAATAGCTCAATTTTAATGGTGTCAAAACAGCGATTTTGAAACCCTATTTTCATGGTTTGAGTTCATAAATATTAATATTTAATATTTACGATGCTAGTTTTAAAGTTTATTAAAGCTTGGTCTAATAATTTTTTTAAATTGATAATTAATTGAGGTATAAGGGCTAAATTGTAAAAGTTTACCGCTATAGATTTTTAATTGATCAAAGAACCAATTGAGCAATTAGACCACTTACAAATGGTCAAACAGTAGTGGAGGATGATAAAAATCCTCTAAATTTGGCTAATCATGCTTAAGGTTTAATTAATTAATGGTTAATAAATTAATCTTAATTAATTAAGTTCAATTTAAGCATATAAGTTAAAATAATTAAAGAAAAACAAAGCATTTTCATTCACCTTCTTCTCCATCACCGAAATAAGAAAGAAAAATAGGGTTTCTAGCAATTCAAATTTCAATCCCACAAATTGGTAAGATTTCAAGTCCTTTTCTTATAATTTTTATGTTTTTGAGGTCATAAGAGCTTGATTTAGCTAGCCTATGTATCAATCTGCAAAACTATTAAAGTTTCTAAAAGTTTTCATTGATGGTTTCTTAAAGAAATTCATATTAAATTGTTATATTTTAAGCTTAGAAGTGAAAAAGGACTAGATTGTAAAGTTTTTATTGCTAATTTTTTAACATAGGGACTAAAGTGTAATTATTGATAGTGGAGGGTCCTAAAAGGATTTAATTTAGATTGGTTTTGAAATTGAAGTACAAATTTGAAAGTTATAGCAATTTTGATTTTAAGGACTAAATTGAATAAAATGTAAAATTTTAGAGGCATTTCAAAAATGAAATTAAATCAATTCATGCATATTATGGAATGATATAAAAGTGTTTGATGTTGATAAATTAAATTGAATAATTGTATAGATTGGGAATTGAACCAAACAGAGGATAATCAAGAAAAAGATAAAATTGTTGATTAGTCCTTGAAGATCTAGTTGTTTGTTGTTTTGACCAAGTAAGTTCATATGGTATGATTGTATTTAAATTTTTATTTGTTCAAATTATGAATAGGTGTATGGTTGGTTGTAATTTGAATTGTTTGTGATTTGGTACAAAATGTGATATATGGACTAAATTATAAAGAAATGGTTATATGTGTGCCCGAGTGAATGTAATAAGGGATAGGATATGATTAGCATGCCAATAGGGTTATATGTACACTTGTACGGGCAAATTGATTGTATGGAGATTGTAACACCCCAAACTCGGCCCAGACATTATGGCCAAGTCCGGTGTGTACATCACCTACAACTAACCATATTACCTAGTTACTAAGATTAGAATGAGCTTTGCAAAACTGATATTTAAGTCTTAAGAGAAATTCCTGGTTTATTGATGAACGTCCTATTCAATACTAGTTATTAAGAGATTTATGATAAAACTTAACTTTGTTACTCGTTTGAAACGTGTGATGAGATTTTGAAAACACCCAATTAATTTTAAGAAAACTTGCGTAACTATATTCAAAAGAATTAAAGTAGTGTATGATTAAGTAATTTAAAAACCCAAAATAAAAATAATTAGAGCGGCCTTATTACAAACCCAAAACCATAATAAACATAATTTAAAAATAAATACGGAAATAAAATGAGTTAAAATAGAACTTAATTAAATAACTACAGCCTATGTGGCCACTCTGAATCCCTCCAGCTCCAAATCCACCAGTCTAGGGCTCACCTGCATGGATGGAAGGAAAAGGGGTGAGTTTGGAAAACTCAGTGTGTAAAGAAAGCCCATCCAGAGCCCAAATCAGCTCAAGCCCACTGGGCCTAAGCCCTAACCAATCTCAGTAATAACTGGGCCGAAGCCCTATTCAGATACAGTAGACTGGGCCTTAGCCCTTCTCAATCAACAGTACGGCCCATAGGCCCATTTCAGTAACAGATCAATAAATATACATGTATGAATGCAAACCCAAAACCCAGCCTATGTCCATCCGCTACACTCTACCCGTACCAGCCCTACACTCCATATGGGGAAACAACTCAACCCACCCAACCGCTACACTCCACAGTCGCAGCATCGCTGCTCAGATAATGTGGCCACTAACAGTAATACGAGGCAGAGCCTCTTTCAGTAAACAGTATAGGGCAAAGCCCCTTTTAGTAATCAGTACGAGGCAAAGCCTCTTTCAGTAATCGTGGCAATGCCACTTGCACTTCCTTCATCAATAATCCCTGTCCCATGCAACAGATAATCATGACATGGCATACAGTAAACAGAAATAGTAAAACATGCATTTCAGTCAAATTTAGCCCTAGGGGTATAACGGTAATTTTACACCTAGGGGTAAAACTATAATTTCTCGTCCCTAAGGGTATTTTAGTAATTTTATCAGTTTTTAGGGTTTTTATGCATATTTCAGTCTCTAAAAATCTAACTTTCATCTCAGTAGTTATTTACCTCATGTTAACAGTTTTCAGTTATTGGGCCCTAAAACCCTTAATGGGCCCTACAGTGTTATTTAGCTACTTAAGCCCGTTTAGCCCAAATCCTAAGTCTAACTTAACAGCCTTAACCAACGGAATATCAGAACACACTTACCGGTTACTTTTTCCCCATATGGGCCCCTAAGCCCATTGGGCCCAATTTCAGCCCATCGAGGCCCAAATTTACCGAAGTGCACGGAATTACGCACTTAACCATCTTACCACTTGCGATTACAGATCCAATGATTTCCAATCGACTTACGAGCGTTCGCATGCTCACAAGCCCACGAAATGCCAGAATTTCGGCATTTCAGCTTTTCGACTTTTGCCAATTTGAACTACAAGAGGGTGTTCGATACACACCTGATTTGTGACGACTGCTAACGAGATCTCCCACGATATCCTACAATCAATTACTAGACACATTAGATCCAAAATATAATGACAATCTCCATAATTCTACTTACCATAATCGGCCATCACCACCTAAGGCCCTTGTGATCTTACCTTTGCCGAAACTAGTGACTAGGTCTAGATCTAATCATTCCAAAGATCCAAGCCTCTTATGCTCCTTGCTAGATCGCCCCACAGGTTTTCCTTAATCAAAGCGATTCTTCTACTCAGATCTGATGCAGATCTAGCCCTTAAACACTAGCAGAATTCGAATCTTAGAGATCTAAGGATTCAGCTATATATCCCTAAAAACTATGGTGTTTTTGGCTTTTTAATTGGTGAAAGAATATATGATTTGAGGCTATGGTTGGAGGGGTGTTTGTCGACAGAGCCTAAGGGTTTGGAGAGTATGAAATTTGGCTACAAGTGAGGAAAAAAAAAGGGGGTTCGGCTATAGGCAAATCGGCACAGGAAGTAACCTTTTGGGATTTCGGCTTTTAGTAGTTGATGAGTTTGAGAAGAAAAGAGTGACAATTTCGGTTTCTGAAGGGAAGAAAATGAAAGATGAGGGAGGAGGAGAGGTGATTTCGACTAGAGAGGAAAAGAAAAAGAAAAGAATGGAAGAGAAGAGAAGAGAAGGAGGAGTTCGGCACTTAGGAGATCTAACTTTGCATTTTCGGTTTTTTGCAACACTGAGAAGAGGATAGAATGAAAGTGAAGGCTCTAGGTGGCTAACCCTAATTCGGTAAGACAAAAAGAAAATAAAGCTTGCCCTAATGGCCATTCAAACCAATGCCCCTAATGCCCTAGCCGAATGCTACCTAAGCCCTATCACATACCTGGCACATGCACACAAAAACAAAAGTATCAACACGCTTACCTTGTGACTTGAACTCTAGCCCTCAAACTCAGTCCACATGCCACTTTTTTAGGAACTTAGTGGCGCCACCTTGCCACTTTACCAAGGCCCTCTTTGTGTCTTTATTTACTAACTTTTTCTTAAAGGCACACTTAACCAAGTCGCTTTCATTTAAAATCCAAGTTGATTTTTCTGTCAGGTTTTAACTTAGGCTTGGGCCTTCTAAAGGCCTACTAACACACTTAAACATAATTTCAATAATCAGAACACCAAAATTCCAAAATTTCCCCAAAAATCACAAAACCCAAAAAAATCCCAAAAATCAGGGCGTTACCTGGGCCGAGCCTAGGACTTTTCCCACACTATAAATCCTTTTTAATCTATTTAAAAACTAAACTAAATATGAAACTAATAATAATAATAATAATTTAATTTAATAATTTTTTTCTTATTAAAACATCTAAATTATTCAGGCCGTTTTCTATCCGAACCCAGACTCAAGGCCCAATACTTCTAGGCCCAAATTTAGGGTGTTACAGAGATCATTACATATTATATCGTAATCTAGAATTTGTTATGGATCACTAAGGGTACATTTGGTTCACTGTAATGGAATAGGGCTGTAATTGAATAGAGCTGTAATTGAATAAAGTTGTAATCAGTAATTCAACTGTTTGGTTGAATGGAATGAAATAGAACTGTAATAGTATTCTTGTTTGGTTGAATGGAATGATGTTGTAATAGCATAAGAAAAAAACTAAAATAACCAGAATACCCTTAGCAGAATTTTTGTTAGGTAGATGATTATTGTTATTGTTATTAATTTATAATAGGATTATTATTAAATATAATTTAATAATAAATAATAAATAATTTAATCATACTTTAATATAATTATTATTAAATATAATTTAATAAAGATAATAATATATAATTTAATAACATTCTTAATATAATTATTATTAAAATATGAATGAATAAAAATCATAATATATAATATTAGAAAAATAATAAATAACTATTTTATTATTTTTAAAATGTAATGCATATTTAATGTGTTAGAATATCATTAGCGAAACAAATAATTTAATTATCTTCTATAAATTAATCTTCCTATAAATTAATCTCAATTTTATGGTTTCATCTAAAGTTTCATTTGGACTATAATAACTTGTGTCATTATCTTCCTATAAGTTAATCCCAAATTTATAGTTTCAACTAAAGTTTTATTTGTTATTTACATAATTCTTTATATAATTTTTTTTTATCTGTGTTATAATCTAAAATTGATAAATTGTATTAAATATTAAATTTTTATTAAAAAGAAAAAGGCACAAAGCTCCGAAAAAAAAGTGTATCTTTTTATTTTTCTATTTGTCCGTTGGTATTAAGATCACTGAAGCATCGAAAAGAAAAGACACAAATATTTTATTTCTATATATTCAACACTCGAAATCTTGTCAAGTTGCAATATCTCCTCTGTTTCCAAAGAGACCAACTAGGGACAATCTGCAATCATGATAAAATGATGTTAAAACTTAACCTATATTGCGGTAAAGATTCCAACTCTTTCTAACCAGAGATTTCAATTTATTGAGTTTGCGAATCTCAACAATGCATTCTCTACTAAAAATCAAATTTATTGAGTTACTCGGCCTTGCCTTTGCTAGTTTACCTGTTATTAGTAATTTAATAGAAAGGCAAGGTTAGAACATCCAAGAAAAGAAAATCATTGTTTAAGGTAATTAAAACGAATACTATTGCTAGCAGCAGGTTAACATCCTTCCTTACATCACTTTAATCTGACAGAACAAAATATAACTACATTTGGCGAATATGATTGTTAATTTGTTAAATAACCAGCGCTGGCCAGTATGTCTGAATATGTTATTCCCCCTCCCCTTCCCTACTTTTTTCTCAGATTAAAACCGTTTGCCATTGATTCAGATTAAAAAGAATATGGTTCATCATCATGGGCTTAACTGAGACAAAGAAACACAGATTAGGGAAAACAAAATAGTTAACGGGTGAAAGGCTTACTATCTGATATGAACAAAGAAGCTAATTTATCAGCTGCTTTTAGAGTTGAACCTAGTTGCTGTAATCTTGCACTAGTTGCTGAAGAAGCAAAGGAACAATTCTATCCAGTAGAGCTTGTATCATTCTGTATTAATAACAGTAGAGCTTGTTCATCCTGTTGAGCCAACATGCTTTTAGTGTAAGAACTAAGCTACTCCAGGCAAGCCAAAAGTATCTGCAAGGAATATCAATGGGATATTAATAGGCATATAACTTAAGTTTGACATAAAACTAGAATATAAGAAAGTGAAGTTGAAATAAAACTGACACTAGCATAAGGATACTTCTTTACTTTTCACTCGCTCTCCCAAAATGGAAAACCTAAGGCTTTGCTTGGTTGTAGAAATCTAAAAGAAAACAACAAACGGGACCATGTTTCCAACAAAGCACATCATTATTTTCATTTGATACTAGTATCCTTTGAATGCAAAAATGGAGATTAACCCATTAAGATAATACTGTACCTAAAAAATGACAGGCTAGCTATTTTTCCTCCAGAAGAACTTTCGTGCAATAAAAAAATGATGACAACTCTTCTTACTTTGCCAAACCAAAGCCCTGCCATCTTATTCTACCAAATTTTTCAAGTAGAAAAATATACCTTCAAACAAGTGAAAAAGCATCTTCTCAGACTAACAAAACAGAACTGTATGATTATTAGTTATGTTATTGATTAGGATATAAGAAACTTTTGATTATCCAGTTAGAAGATTCAGTATCTTAAGTTCTTTTTGGAAGTAATAATGATCACCAAATGAATAAACAATATGCCTCTGAAGAGCATCCTTCACTCCATCACTAGATTTCCTCATAAATCGAAGAAGCAGTCGTTTAATGGTATTCAAGCATAAGAGCCAAGAGTCTATAAAAGATACATGATAACAACAAATATATTATCATTTAGCAACACATAATAATTTCCAAACACGAGTATTTTAACAAATAACTTATATAAAACATAAAATCAGCTGCCAAGAATTTCCATTCAAATACAGTAAATAAAAAGACAACTGCATTATTAATTATAGGCTGATCTGATGAGCTATAAGCTCAACTAGGACAGTCACAACTCATAAGTCATACCAGCATAGTTATCTTCTATTCTTGTTCGCTATTTTATTTGTTTGTTATTATTATTAACTACAGATGCATGTAACTATAAGTTCTTTCTAGCAACAGAAAACTGGAATATTTGATTCACTACACATGCCAAAAAGGAATTAAAACTTAAATAGCAAAAATATAGAACCTCATATAGTTGCACGCTCTTGGACTCACTAAAGGCATCATAAAAAGGCTTGCTCCAAGAATCGACCATAGCCTAACAAGGAAAATGAGTTAAAATGCATCATCAACAACAATAACCAGAAAAAAGAGAAAACAAAAGTTAGCAACCAACAACATCTTTTGCTTCTCATGTTTTTGTTATTTTCATGATTGCAATTTAGTGCTAACTCCTCTATTGCCATGGAGTCGCTGATATGCCTCTTATCATAATTTTAAAGCAATGCACTATCTATTCAAAATTATCTTATCATGATAAAAATGGAAGATTTATAACATCACTAAGAAATACATAAATTTAAACAAAAAAAAAAACATAGAAAAAGGAAACCGTACCTAATAGTTTGCTCTAAATGATAGACAGACTAAAGATGCTTCAGGGATAGCCAACTTGCTAGCATCAACGCCATTTGCATAAAAAACAATCGGCAACTTTGATTTTCTACCATCAGAATATATAACATCCACGGCAGGAAACTTCCTTGCTGCAATTCCAGGAATTAGAATCTTATTTGCCAGTGCAATTTGGCAAAAAAAAACTAACAATTAAAATGTTTACAGAAAGTAACATTAATTTTACTCAGAAATCAGTTGCAATTCAACTAATTTGAATAGATTTGCAAATGATATACCCTATATGTATATAAAAAGAACAAATCAGTTAATACCTTACCACCGTATTGTTTTAGCTCAGACATATCATCAAAATATCCTCTATTCAATTCATTAGCACTGCCCTAAATCAAATTAAAACAATTATTCATATTAAATTTCATGGGAAAAAAAGCACGTAACAAAATTTCAATAAACAAACAAAGCTTAAACTTACAGTCTTGCTCGTTCTTTCTCGATTTTTTCCTTACTTGCAAGTTGCACAAACAAACAAAAAGTTAAAAAGAACTATAACTTAAAAAATCAAATATTTTAGTGTTAAAAATGGGGAAATAGAGGAATTGTCTTGTAAATATTGAAGAAGCGAATGGATGATTTTGAAGAGAAATGTTGAGGAGGTGAAAGGGAAATCTTTGGGTCTCCTTAAACACTATTGAGAGAAAGAAAAAGAAAGTAGAAAAAAGAGGGCAGAAAAATTAGAAGAGAGGAATATGGAAGAAACGAAAGGAGAAAATGTTTTACCTGATGCTGGGATGAAGGATTGTCCGTCCATTTTTTTCAGGTGAGAAAATGGGAGAGGGCAAAGTGGGGAGCGTGAAGGTCTCCTTAAACACCAAATGAGTAATCGGTGGTGAAGAAATAGAATAGAAAACAAACATTTCACCGCATAGTCCTGTAATGGAATAAGCCCGTAATAGGGCATTTGATAATGACTCGCGAAATTAAGTAATGAAATTTATAAAACTGATCACACCAAAACTAACTAATATCACGATGTTAAAGGCAAGCGTACCTATCGAACAGTAGTATAGTTTAGTGGCAAGATCGAGTTATCATACCTAAGGGAACTAAAAGTACTAATACTTACTTCCTTTCTATTATCTAGCCTAAAAATAAAAGAGGTTTGGTTGAAACTAATTCTAAAACTAACTAAAAGTGCACAAAAAGTAAATTGGGGAAAACTTTAGGGAAAAGCTGATTGATATCAGCAATACTTAAGGGAGAATCCACCTAGACTTCACTTGTTATTAGTTCTTGAGCTAGACGATTTATTCACTTGACTTGATCCGTGGAGATCTCTAATTTATGCTAAACCCTCCGTCGAGGCGAAGAGCAGCTAGGCCTAGGTTGCTACCTAAAGTTCCTTTATTAATTAACACTCTAGGTTGTATTAATTCGATCTATGGTTCCCCATATTAGGTTTGACCCTAATCCAGCAGATTTATGTCGCCCTATATCTAGGGTTGCATGCAACTCCGCTTAATTATGGTAGATCTACTCTTATCACAGGGACTTTTGCTCCTCTACTTTTCACATCTGTTTCTTGAATTAATACCTAGGCTTATTAACACAAGAATTAAGCACACATAATTAAGAACAACTCAAGTATTTATCATATAACTCAAGAATAAATAATAACAAGATTCGTCTTAGGTTTCATCCCCCTCCAGTATTTGAGGGGTTTAGTTCATAATAAAGAAAGAAAACATCTCAGAAGAATTAAGATAACAAAACATAAAGAACCCGAAAACCCCTGAAGGAATTTAGGGAGATCCTCTGTCTTGATGTAGAATTCTGGCTTCTGGGATGAATCAATCGGCTTCCCTTGGAGTAATCCATTGCTTTCACTCTTTGTGTTGGCAGAAATATGGCACTCTTTCCTGAGAGAAAAGAGTATTCCCTTAGCGAGAAATAAGCACACCCTTAGAGTTGCCTCCTAGGGTTTTTATATAGAGCTTTGGGGTAGCCTTTCTTAGTCCTAAGCATCCCAATTCGAGTGAAATTCCTATTCCTCATGACTAGAACAGGCCCGTGTGCCACGCCCATGTACTTTGATAAGAGGCAGTGTGAGATTCTGTCGATTGGGGCATGGCCGTGTGGCCTGGCCGTGCTTGTCGGGGCTGGACCATGTGGACTTTGTGTGGCACGGCCTTGTGCCACGGTCGTGTGGTGACTTCTTGGGCCGTGCCAATTACATATTTTGGCCCATTTTCTTCGTTTTTGGTTTATTTTCCGTTCTTTTCTCTTCCCTATGCTCTTCTGAGTATAAGATATGAAAAAGAAAGATTAAAAGCACCAATTCTCACTAAATTGATAATAATTCATCCAAAATATAGGCTAAACATGAGGTAAAAATATGTATAATTTAGCGTTTATCAGCATTCCATTGAATCAAACATGTGTTTAGGGTGGCCCACGAATAGGATTGTAATGGCTGTACCATTATATTGAACCAAACATGTTGTTAGTATTATAGTCTCTACGGATACCCTAGTGTGGTGGAGGGATGTATTGTTATACGATTATATGAATGATTTCCTATGGGCTTTACACTTTGATGCCTTGGTATGGTGTAGTTACTATTCAGACGAGCAATTTGATGTGGTGTAGTTACCTGTCCATCTGAATCTGTTCACTAGAGTTCATCGGGCTAAATGATTAATGAAAAGTGATAAATTGAAATGAAATGGTATGAGCTTGATATGCAAATGGCTAAATGTTGGATTGATTATGAGAATGGTATTGAAATATGGGTTTTAATTGAATTGAAATGTTATATGTTTGAATTACTATATGATATGGTTATAAGTTAAACTTACCTTATTGTTATGTGAATTGCCATGTTTAGGAAAACTTGCCAAGCTAAATAACTTGTTGTGTTTAGTTGTAAGCTAAGGTAAGCTTTTGTTTAATGCCTATGAACTTACTAAGCATGCAATATGCTTACCTCATTTGTTTTCCCTTTCCCTTATAGATCACCTTGCGGAACGCATTAGGCCATATAAACTCAAAGCTCACATTATCCCATTGTCGAATTAGTATATTTCAATAGAGTACTTATTTGGGATTTTTTCTGGAAAAATCCCTTTAATTGATCCAACTATTGTTGGATTCTCCTTGACTTAGCCTGGAATTCTCTCTCATGGCTTTCTTGTTCGGACATATAGTTATACGAATCACTAGGAATTTCGGTAAGGTATTAGGATGTCCGTAAAGGTAGCTCATGTATCTCTTCCATTGTTTCATTTCTTCGTTGAAGTAGTTCTTGCATAAGCGATATTTGGTTTGCCATGATCTCCCATTGATCATATACTCCCTCCTCGTATACTTCGTCTTCATCCTATAGGTTCGTCAAATTTCCATCCCTCTCGTATGTATACTTGCTCGACTTAGGTGGAAGTTCGTTTGAATACTCGGGCTGCTGATCTTTGAAATCATAACTCCATTAGCTTGTTAGGTCCATACAACCAACTCGATTTGGATTTTTCATATACGAACCTATAAAAATCAATGTTCATGATTAAATTTGATAATTGACAAGGTAAATAAAAATATTTAATTAACTACAAAAATTCAAAATAGAAATATTTAATTATATACAAAAAAAAAATTAGAACACTATCTAGTTCGTTCGTCTTTCGATTACTATTATTTTTATAGTAATCAATCTAATAAAAATTTCACCGTCGCAATCCCCAACAATAGCCTAACAACTTGACCGCCTATAAACGTGTTATCGTTTATAGTATAAATATCACACCAAAAATATATATAATTAAATCAGCAATGTCCACAAGCGTATGAGTCAAATTGTAATATAGTATTGTGTTACAACGAAAAACTTGTAAGTATTTCGAGGATCGTACCCAAAGGATTGTAGATTGGAGAAATTATTATTAAATTAATTACAAAAAATAATTATTAATCTAATCGAGTTATGAACTAGTAGTGTTAATACAAATTAAAATATTAATTAAACTAATTAAATTAATTAACCTAATGGAATTTCCTATTCCTAGTGTCGACAATGCGAGCATCTAGCCTATGATTGATTAAATCCCTAATTATCTAATTAAATAATTAATTATCCTAGATTGAGTTATTTATCACCCTTAGTAAGAATACCCTTTTAGTCTCATCTACACTAAGGAGTACCACCTAAGTCACCTTTTCGGTCTCTTCCTAGGCATACAAATACCTTCCCGATCTCTCCGCTTGGCAAAAGTTATACACAATAGGATAACCTTCCAATCTCACTTGTCTAGAGATTCTATCAGGGGCGCCACCCCCTAATATACTAGGTACTCTTGAATAAACAACCAATTTCAGATAAATAATTACTTAATAAATAAATTAGTTTATTAATCGAATTATGTGAGATATGAGTAAAGCATAACAATCTATTCTAATATTTATACAACGATTAATTGGAGAAATCAATGAAATATAAATAAAAGAATATAATAGAAAAGATCATGAATATATATTGAAGCGCGAATCCAGAGCAATCTCTGCTCGCAATTGCCTTCACATTAGAAAAGAAAAGTTTCAACTAAACGAACATGAAAAGAAAATACCAAGAAAACTGAATAAGAAAAATTGTTTGTCTAAGTCTGCACACCAATTTCGGTGACCCTAAGTTACTTATATAGGCAATGGGCTACTTGGTGACCATTCAATGCTAGATACATTTAGATACCAATTAATGCAATATCTTGATAAATGCTAGGGGTCCAAATATAGAAATATCCCAAAAGTGTCATACAAGGAATCAACCACATTTTGGCCTGCCATCGTTGCATTGTCATGACGTGGGAAGACTCCTCGTCACGACATCGCTACCGTGAATTTTCTCCCACAATTGTCATGTTGTCGTGACAAGAGGAAACTCCTTGTCATGGCGTTGAGTGTTTTTCTGGCCTTCATAGCTTTATTGTTCTATCAAGCTTCCTTGTCTTTTGGCCCGATGATTATTCCTTGTATTCTTGGACCTGAATTGGCATCCTACACACTTAAGTAACCTATTAGTCACTTATGAGGCCTGAGTTGACCTTACGGGTCATTGAAATAGCAAAAAATACGTGAAAACACTTATTTTATTAATATTTTATTCCTAACCTACTAATACTAAAAATGTAATAATTAATTACAAAAGTACTAGAAAACAAGCTTGTCAAGTGCAGAAATGACCTAAAATAACTACTACATTTGATATCAGGTCAAGCATAAAATGTGTTAATTCACTTATTAAAACGAATAACTAAAACTAAGTAAAAATATGGGGAACAAACATTCAAATTGCTCGAAAATAAGCTCATTATGTGTAATGGATAGCCTAAATTGACATATCAAATTACGACAGATCAATTTGATAATAGTATGTTATATGAATTGATGATGAAATGAAACGAGACTATGATATATGAATAGTTGATGCCCATGTTGTTGGAAAAACAAGTTTGGAAAACGCAACGGAAAATAAATTTAGGGAAAAACAAGAGTTTTAAATTTTTTTTCCAGAATAAGATCTTGGTTGTAATATATAAAGTAATAAACACTTAATAAAATTGTATCTTTTTGATTCGTCTAGGATGAGTGCTTCGACCAAGGAGTCTTCTCTGCTATCCTCAAGCTCACGTTTGCCGAGTGTGGGCTCGCTTCAAATTACAAAATTTTCCACTAGTCAACCACCGATGACCAACTGCCACCAACCACCAGGACACCACCGTCGCAGCCACCAGTACCGTCGCATCCGGTGATACAGGTGCGACACCCTTAGGGCACCCCGAGCCAATTCTGCTGTTGCTGATTCGATCCGGGTTAGTGACGACTCGACAGGTCCGGTCTAGCCACCGGTCAAATTGTCAGCATGGTTTGACCAATTTTTGGGTCTTGGTCTCAATTTTGGGCTCGGAACCCAATTTACGATCTCAGGTCCTATTTTCAAGTTCAATTACCCATTAGGCCAATTGTCTGACTTGAAAATTAACTTCCAAAAAATATCATATTAATTTTAATTGATTTGATTAATTTAATTTTACTTGTTCAAAATTAAAATTTCCAGAAATTACTTAGATTTTCCAAATTAATTTTTCAAGAAAAATTTTTAATCAAATTCTCTAGTTGAACAATTATTACGGCCACCTAATTTAATTCCAAATCGAATAAATCAACTCAATTAAATTATTCCCAAAGTCGTAGAATTTTCTTCTGATTTAAATGCAGTCCAATCAAGCTTTTGTTGAGCTAGACATATACAATTAGGCTTTAGTGATTGCAATTATATCCAGAAGCATTATTCCGATAATTTGCAATTACTTAATAATGGAGTTAATCCAAAAAAAGTACCATGATTGAAAACTCCTTATTGTATACTCTTTACGAAAGCAATTCATATAACTACTTTATCCAATGACCTCATTAAGTGTGTGTTGCCCTCATATGATATCCTTGATTCCTTTGAGTTAAATTCGTTTACTCAATACAATCCTATTTTATCTCATTATCACCATTATGTCTTCTTAATAATTAATATGATCACTGTCAGCAAATGACTATGATAAATTGCTCGTTCAAGAATAAGCAACCCATGACCATATTCCATATTTATCGATCCACCCAATGTCAATGAGAGGACACCATCAACTTTTTAACTGAACTATGAATTACATTGTTGCTAGTAAAGCCATGCCATACACAAGTCATACACCTAACATATCGGTTATGAGCTCGATCATCTTTAGAGCAAACCTCCGCTTATATCAAAGCACATGAGTTCCATACGCATGGTCAGTGACTAACTCAAGATTTAGGTGAATCACACCATGAATGTCATAAGTGAATTAATTCACAAACAGATTCAAAATTAATTCATCTTGGGTCCAATCTAATGTATTATTCTACCAATAAATGCATCTATGTCTCTACTCGTGGAGTCAATTGCTCCCATAGCCAAGACTAATTATCTCCTCAATTGGAATTATAGACGACATAATAACCCTTCTTAGTATTTGAATCAAAAGCTCACTTTGATTCTTTTATGGGATTACGAACTCATTTAGATTATCTATTAAAGTAAGTCGTCTTTCTTGCAATGTAAACATTCTTACAATGCCACTTATCTTCAGTTTAAACTTAGACAGTCAATAAGCTAATATTTGCTTGTCACAATTTTGTTATGCATGCAAAATATAAAAGACATAAATAAAAAAGAAATGATAGTGAAATGTGAAATTAACTTTATTTATTTATTCATCGTTCAAATAAATATAAAACAATTACATGTTTACTACAATATAGACACATTTCCCAACAATCTCCCACTTGCCCTAGTGAAGTAAATGTATCATGTTTCAAATTCCTATATCCTTGACGTGTTTGTTAAAACTCCTAGTTACAAGAGTCTTAGTAAACGGATCCATAAGGTTATTTTTAGAAGCTACTTTCATCACATCTAAAATTCCTTCGGCTACTGCCTTTCGTATCAAGTGATACTTCTGACTAATATGTTTTGTCCTCTTGTGACTTCTCATTTCTTTGGTATCAGTTATTGCAGCACTGTTATCACAATACAGTGTTATAGCTTTTTTTATACTAGGAATAACTTTAAGCTCGGTTAATAACTTTCGAAGCCAAATTGCTTCTTTCATTGCTTCAGAAACAACCACATACTCGGCCTCCATAGTAAAGTCAGCGGTGCAAGTTTGTTTTACACTTTTCCATACTATGGCTCCACGGCCTAGAACAAATACATTTCTTGATGTCAATTTCCTTGAATCTTTACAGGTTTCAAAGTCTGAGTCTATGTATCCAATAAGAGTAAGGTCCTCCATAGAAGACACAAACATATAATCCCTAATTCTTTTAATATACCTTAATATATGCTTTATAGCTTGCCAATGCCTGAGACCTAGATTCACTTGATATTGACTAACCATTCCTACAGCAAAACAAATATATAGACGCGTGCAAATCATTGCATACATAAGGCTTCCAACTACTGAAGCATATGAAACCTTAATTATATGCTCTCTTTCTTTCGTTGTCTTAAGACAATAATCTAAATAAAGATGAAAACCTAATGCAGTTGGCTGAACGCTCGGCTTTGCATGGGTCATTGCAAAATGTTATAATACTTTATCGATGTATAAAGCTTGAGGTAATGCTATCGTTTTATTCTTTCGATCCCTAAGGATTCAAATTCCAAGAATATAACTAGCTTCACCCAAGCCCTTTATGCTAAACTGTTGAGCTAACCACAGTTTAACCGATGACAATTCTCCTACATTGTTTTTTATAGCTAGAATATCATCGACATACAAAATGAGGAAGACCACCTTTTTGTCTTTTATACGCTTATAAACACAAGGTTTATCAGTGTTTTGCTCAAATCTGAAAGTCTTGATTGTTTGATCAAATCTTTTATTCCATGAGCGAGACACCTGCTTAAGTCCATAAATGGATCTTAGCAGTTTACAAACTTTTTCCTCATTTCCTATGAGAACATAACCAATAGGTTGAGTCATGTAAATGGTCTCATTAAGATAGCCATTCAAGAATGCTATCTTGACATCCATTTGCCAGATCTCGTAATTAAGAGCAGCGGCAATGGATAATAGTGTAATAACTCGATAGTCAAGGGTGACGGAAAGTGTAGTTTTGGGACTTCATTTCCATAAATCGAACCCGCAAATATTTACAGAGTTAGTTTAGTAGTGAATTAAATTTTGGATAAGTAATTTTTATGAAATTAGGAACTATTAAGGTATAAAGACTAAATTGTGTAAGAGTTAAAAGTTGAATTATAGATTAAAATTAATTAAAAGGGACGAAAGTGGTAATTACACCACTAATTAAATGTGATGGATGGTGGTGGGATTGATTGTCATAATCTTTATTAACTAAATTATAAGGTATAATAATAATAGTAGTAGTTAGTAGTAATAAATAAAACCAAAAACCATTCCTCTATTTTATTTTTGCATGCAAATAGAATAGGAAAAGAAGAAAAGAAGGAACCCATGACTTAGGGACCTTGAGTTCAAGCTCAAAATTGGTTAGTGCAATTCAGTCCTTTTCTTGTAATTTTTACATTTTTGGAATCTCAGTACTTAGAACTAACCGACCCATGTTATAATCTTAGTATTGTTCAAGATTAAAGATGTTACCATTGTTGATTAGTTAGAATTTTAGGGATTAAATTGATAGATTTTTAAGTTAGAAGTGGAAAAGGACTAAATAGTGAAGATAATTGTTGATTTTGAGTAGTAAGGACTAAATTGTGAAAAACTCAAAATTAAGGGGTATAATTGAAAATAGAGAGATAAATTTAGCTTAGATTGAAATTAGTATAAAAATTTGAGATTAAATATGGAGATTAAAAATAGTCTCGGTTTAGAGACTAAATTGAAGATTAAGAAAATATGGTATAAAATTTGAAATTTAATAAAAGTTGAGTTGTGTATTTTTAATCTATTTTAATTATTTTATTCCGTAGCGAATGTCATTCCAGAGTCCTCTAGTAAGAAGGGGAAAGACAAAGTCGACGTTGAGTAGCTCAAAATATACGATTTGTGTTTCTATAATCCGAATTAAGTTATAAATTTTTGCATTTTATTTGGATTGCTCATGGTAAGTAGTTGAGGTGAGATTTCTTATTCAAATTGAGTTGATTAAAATTAATGGAAAAATCATGAGGATTTAATAGTACATATTTGAAAAATATATGTATTTTTATGAATGTTGAAATGAATATATGTATGGAGAAAATGTGATTGCTATCAAAATTGAATATATGTTTATGTGATAATATACATATATGAAATTGAGACATTGATTGTATTGAAAAGTGAATGAAACCCTATCAATTATTTTGGGTTAGGTTGGATATAGATGACATGCCATAGGATAGGAAAAGTTTAGAGATTTCTTCGAATTTGAGTCGATGACACGCTGGGTGTCAATTTACTTTGGTTTAACCAATGAGACACTAGGTATCAATGTATTATAGTGCTGGGCGCAGTTGTTACTTTGAAATTATCCGATGAGGCATTGGGTGTCAAACTGGTGTGTTGGTTGGATCCATGTATCCGTTCGAGTCGGAGTCATGTTAATAGGGAAATAAATATGAATTATGAAATTTATATATGTGAAATGGATTAGAATGCAATGAAATCTTGGTTTGAGCCATGAATATAGATTAACTATGTTCCATTTGAATATGGATCAATAATGTGGTTTGGTTTGGTTTGTGCCATTTCATGATTAAAATATCAAATGATTTATTAGAGACAATTGACAAAACAAGAGTTGTGAAGTGAAACATGTATTAGAAACCAAAATGGAAATTGGGCATTGTATAATTGAAAACACCATGTATCAATGTTGTACAAATGTGTAAGATAACATAGAATTACCATGGAAATTTCATGTTTAATATGATTGAAATTTTTGGTTGAGTGTTTATGTGATTATATCTTGTTTATTTTATGTTCGAATTATAGAAATACCATTGAGTTATACTCAGCATACGGTTTGTTTCTGTGAGCAGGTTAGGTACTTTTCAATTTATCGTTGACTCAACATCCAACAATAATCCTAGACTCAAGCATGGCAATGTTTTATTTTGTAATGGCATGAACCTAGGAGGTCTTTTGGTTGATGCTGTTTTGTTAATGTGATGTTATTTTGAGTCCATATTTAATAGTATTTATGTGTTTATATAGTTGTGGTTAAATCCATGTTTTGGTATATTAGCCAAGCTAATGTTTTGCATGTGTTTTAGTTTTAAGCTTGGTAGCCGAAATAGCTAAAATATTAGTTCAATTATGGCAATTTAGTATGAATGATAGTCTGGATGATTGATGCCTTACTAATATGTTTGTAATTATAAAATGTGGTACTAATGAGGGTACATTGGTTAGGCATTAAAGATAGATGTTTTGGTTTGTTTTAAGCATGATTAATTGTGTTTTGAGTAGGTTAAATCGTTGGTAAATGAGTTGCTTAGTGTTCAAGTAAGCATGATTTGGTAAACTTGAGTTTTAAGGTACATTTAGGCATACACAGCCTGAAACACGGTCTGTCACACGGCCATCGACACGGCCGTATGACCTAAGTTAGTAAGTTACACAAGTAGAGACACGGGCTGGGACACGGCTGTGTGTCTCAAGTCAGTAAGTTACACAGGTAGAGACACGGGTTTGGACACAACCGTTTGTCCCAACTTCGAAAGCCACATGGCTGTGTGACCCCTATTTCTAAGTTTTTTTAAATTTTTCCTAAACTTTCAGAATTATTTCAAATTGGCCCCTATCTATTTTTAGACTAATTTTAAGGTTTCGTAAACTTGTATTAAGGATTGTAAGAGTATTTTTACTCTAATTTTGAATGAAATAGCAAACCTAAACTAGGTGAAGTAGGTCATTCTACTCATATCATCGAAGGTAGTAGTCAGAGTATAGTTCAATACTTTAATACTAATAATTTGAATAGTCTTATTATGTATCCAACTTCTAGCTTTCAAGAGAGGATAAATAGTGATAAGAGTATAGAAAGTGGAAGGCAAAGTTTAGCATTGCATAGCATATCTCATTACTCTATTGTATAAGATAATAATTTGGAAGTGTTAGATTAGCATGTTCTGCTTTCTGTATAATATGAATGTTAATAGTTAGCTTGCACATTTTGATTATGTTGAAATTAAATGTTCTGATCGATTAATAATGCCTTTAACACTAATTTGACGACAGATGTGGGTTAAGGGTGTTACAAAGAGTATGCAAATAGACTTGAGCATGTCTACCAGAGAAAAGGTCTTATCGTAATCGATGTCTTCTTTCTGTGTGTAACTTTTCCCTACAAGTCCAGCTTTGTGTGTTTTCACTTTCCCTTCCACATTTCTCTTGTTCTTGTATATCCACTTACACCATATGGGTTTAATCCCAATCAGTAAGTTTACAAGTTCCCACACCGTATTGGATTTCATAGAATCTATCTCGACATCCATGGCATATTTCGAAAGCTTGGAATCAATGTCCTACATAGCTTTCTCATAAGTGAGTGTATCATCATCCTCATGATTGGCTTCTGTATTATAAATACTACCATTATAGATGAAGTAGTTCGGTTTCTTAGAAACTTTCCCGCTACGACGGATACCCCGATGTTGTTGATCGTTTGCAGGTTTTTCTACTACTTTTTTGAGAATTAAACTTGGTGATTGTTCTACCACTCCTGAAGGTTCCTCGAGTACCACTTTACTTCAAGGCTTAAAGTTATCCATGTAGCTTTCCTCGAGGAAAGTAGCATGAGTTGAAACTTTAATTGTATTATCCTTCAGATTGTAGAATAATCCTCCATTTGTTCCTTTTGGATATCCTACAAACATACACAATTATGTCCGTGCATCCAACTTCTTTGCATTCTTATCCAGAACGTGCGCTGGACAACCCTATATTCTAAAGTGATTTAGAGCAGGTTTTTTTCCATACCACAGTTCATAAGGTGTCTTACAAGCAAACTTGGTTGCATATCATTCAGTATATAGCAAATCGTTTGTATTGTATATCCCCAAAAGGAAGTAGAAAGTCGTGAATAGCTTAACATTGAACTAACCATGTCAAGCAAGGTTTTATTCATTCTCTCAGCTACGTCATTCTGCTGTGGAGTGCCCGGCGCAATCAATTGGGATAAAATCTCATTCTTAATGAGATATCATAAGAATTCATCAGACAAAAATTCCCTACCTCGGTGATACTGAAGATTCTTTTTGGATAAATCTAATTACTTTTCCACTTCCGCACGAAACTCTTGAAATTTATCAAAGGTTTTGCTTTTGCAGTGCATTAGATACAAATATCTATGTCGAGAATAGTCATCGATAAAAGTCACGTAATAATCGTAACTTCCTCTGGCACTAATGCTCATGGCCACATACATCAGTGTGCACAAGTTCTAAAGGTTGGTTGGCCCTTGTACCTTTCACATTAAAAGACCTCTTAGTCATTTTACCTTCCAAGCAAGATTCACATTGTGGAAGACTAACTTTCTTAAGCATACTTAACAGACCATCTTTCACGAGTCTAGTGATTCTTTCTTAGTTAATATGACCAAGTCTTAAATGTCATAGGCACCCCTCATTAGAGTGAGAAGTTTTAAGCTTTTTATTCAATATTTCAGTTTGAAGCATCAAGTAGTTATTTGGTTTGATAAAGTAGAGATTGTTTTCCATCCATCCATTACAGATTAAAGAACAATTTATGTGAATAAAAATCCCTTTATTGAATGTTCTGGTATTATCATATAAAAATAAACATGTTACAGAAATTAAATTCCTCTTAAAATGAGGTACGTGAAACGTGTTTTTTAAATTAATCTTCCTAAAATTATCAAAGTGTAAAATAACTTCTCCAACTGCTTTGGCTGAAACATAGCTCTCGTCTTTCGTCCGCAAGGAGAGGCTCCAGTCACCCAGACTTCTCGTTTCACTGAACTCCTGTAAAGAAATACATACATGGTTAGTGGCTCCAGAATCAATAACCCAATTGTCAATTGATTCTTCCATTAAGCAAGCTTCAACCATAAAAGGTTCCATACATTTTTCGTTTTTGGCTAGGTAATCCAAATACTCCTTGCCATTTGATTTGAAAAGCCCTTTTCTATTGCAGAAGAAACATTTGATCTTTTTAGGATCTTATGACTTATTAGCCTTCTTCCTATCCACACGAGGTGGAATCGAAGACTTAGTCAGTTTTTTCTTTCCCTTAGTTTTTTGTTTCCTCTTAGAAGATGAGGGGCCTACAACTAAATTTGCCTCAAGTTTCTCCTGAACTAGCTTACCGCCATTCAGCATCAACTCATAGGATTGTAATTCCTTCATGAGCTGAGTCAAGGTAAGCTCATTGTTCACTAAGCTGTAAGCGGCCCTAAAACCAGCAAACTCCTTGGTTAAGGATTTGAACACTATTTCAATTTGTATGTTCACGTCTAGTTCAACCCCATTATCCTCCACTTTTGCAAAGAATCCCATAAGCTTAATCATATGTTCTTTAATCGAAGAGCCAATTTTCTATTGAGAATTCATCAAATTTGTAATAGCAGATTGTCGAGCCAATGTGACTTGGCCTCTGAGCAAATCCTTCAACTTTGTCATGATCTCTTTAGCAATATGAAAATTCTCGTGTTGCGTTTGCAACATACTACTCATGCTCACTAACATATAACATTGAGAAATCGAGTTAGAATCTCTCGAATGATTTCTCATTTTGGATTGAGCTTCAGGAGGGCACATTTCGTTAAGAACGAATTTGTGTTTCTTATAGCTGAGAACTATCAGCAAGTTCCGTTTCCATTCTTGAAAGTTATGCCCATTTAATGTATTCTCAATAAAAATGGTAATAAGAAAAGTAGAAGACATATTTGAACTGAAAAAATAAATATTTCACTAATTACTATCTTTGTATTAAGTAAATATTTTTCATTTCAGCAACATATCAAGAATCTAGTATGATGTATGAGTCTTGTATTAAAACCTTGAAAAAAAATTCGTTGCTACGATCATTCTCACACCCATCAACCATGTTGCCTTGGGGTCCCATGATTAACTAGCAAGAACATGGATTACATCCAATCAGTTTGTGAATCTTAATTCTCAAGACTCCATACGAACTAACAATCGTTTAACATTTAGCCATCATCTTTAGTTTAAATATCATTTCTTAGGAAATTATTTAATAAGAGATGATCTTAAGTATGTAACCATTGACTCAAAACCCATCATGAACATGCTCCCATTTGTGAGTCATCTTAATCTCTCTAAAAATCGTGCATCACTAGTTGTGTAACATCCCGAAATAGGTCCTAAACAGAACAGTGGTTGCCAAACCAAGAATCCTAGATAGAAAAGTTTATTCTTATAAATTTTTATGATTTACTGAGTGATTAGATGCATGTGTTAGAATATTGATAGAAAATTTCATGAATTGCATGTTTAATTTGCCTATTAGGGCTTAATTGCAAAAGTTGATAAATATGAGTTCTAGATAGGAAATGATTAAATTGAAGAGCATAATTGAAGTAGAGGTCCTTAAATGGTAATTAGACCATTAGGTTTTCATGGAAAAAAATGGACATACATAGATAAAAATAACCAAAGTTTTAATGAAGGGCATTTTAGTCATTTGGTAATTAAAAAGATTAAAAAGGGAAAAAGATGGGAAAATGTTATCATCTACTTCATTAGGCCGAATGTCAAGTGTTCTTCATAGCTAGGGTTTGTTTCAAGCTTCCAAGCTCTATAGTAAGTGATTCCAAGGCCCGTTTTTAATGTTCTTTACGTTTTTGGAGTCCCGGTAACTTGATTTAGCTTATTCTAGCAATAATTTAACCTAGGGTTCATATTTGGAAAAAATACCCAGGTGAAATGTATTTTTTTTTTGATGTTTTATGATAGAAATGAGGTTTTAAATTATGTTAAACAACTTATGCTACTCGGTTTTAAGTAAAAACGAGTAAAACGACATAATCGATAAAAATACCTAATGTTCATAAGTATATGTTAGAGTGAGAATTTGATGTTGCCATTAAGGTAAAATGATCAGCATGTCATAAAACATAAGAATTAGGGTATAGTTTAATTTGCGAGCTTTGGGGCAAAAGGGTAAATATGCAAAAGTTTAGGGGCAAAATTATAATTTTGTCAAAGTTAGAGTTAAGCACTGTTTTGATAAATGTGAGTATTAAATAAGCTAAACTTGCTAATTATAGATCAAGAAGAATGAAATTTGGGGATAGACCGAGGAAAGAAAAAGGTAGAAGATTAAGTTGTCAAATTTATCGTATTTTACTCCGAGGTAAGTTTATAGTAAATAAATGTAATATTTAAATATTTTATATTAATTTTGTTAATTTCCAGCATATATACATTTATGTTATGAGAATATTGAAGTTGAATCAAAGATGAGGTAATAGAGAAAAAGTATCAGAAAGCCCGTTTGAACCTTAGAAATGTATGGGATACGGAATTTTATGACATTTTGGGTTGAGATAGTTGAGGAACATCCCATGTAAATCCATATCAGACATATGGCTTTGGCAGGTTGAGACAGTTGAGGAACATCCCATGTAAGTCCATATCAGATATATGGCTTTGGCAGGACAGGGAACATCCTATGTAAGACCATGCCTAGAGTATGTTATTGGCAGGCTATTATCAAGCAGGAAAACCCAAGTATCCTGAGTATTCCAAATGGTTCATTGGGCTAATATACAGGCTATGTTACAAGAAATTTTAGGTAAATGAATGATAAACAGGAAAGTTAAAGAGTAAGTGGAGAAGTAAAATAAAGATGTTGTTAGTTGATGGTATAATATGAGTATATTTATACTTGGTAAATGTTGTCATTTATTTATTTGTAAACTTACTAAGCATTGTAGCTTACTCTTTTTCCTTTCTCTCTTTTATAGTGTAGTTAAGCCAATTCGGGGATCATAAGGACGTCGGAGTTCGTCTCACACTATCAAAGGCTATCTCGGTATTTTGAAATTTGAAATGTTTTGAGTTATGGCATGTATAGGGACTTGGTCATTTTGTGTGTATGTCCTTATGATACGATTAAAGAATGGCATGTGAATACTTGATAGCGATTAGCTATTGAATGGCTAATTAAGCACATGATTTGATGTTACGTATGCCTAAATGATAGTTTATGCAAAGAAATTATGAAAGAGCAAAACTTGGCCATGAAACAATTTTAGAATAGTAGCAATGGCATGAATTTGAAAAATCACTAAAAACTGTAGAAATGGAATTAAATGGTGAATAAGATACATAATTAAAGCTTATTGAGTCTATTTTCATAGGAAGGAAACAGAGCAAGCAAAGGAAGTCTATATTCTGAGATATTTAAATTCTTGTGAGATTGGTTTAGAGGGATTTTGTGATCCCCTGTTCTAATTTTAGAAATTCACTAAAAATTGTAAAAAAATAATTATGAGTCATAATTTATATGTATAGATTCCTTAGTGAGTCTGTTTTCATTAAAAAGAAGCAGAAACACTATATGAAAACTGTACTAAGAGATAATTAATTTTTAGTGAGGAGTGGTCAGAACCATTGGACTGTGAAATAGGGGAACCTTTAACTAATAAACAGTACTAATTGGCCAAACCAAAAATTCTGGAAAAATTATTAAGAAGATATATGAGTCTAGTTTCAAGAAAAATTTACGGATTTAAATTTCAAGTTTCGTAACTCGAGTTATAATTAATTTAGTGATTGTTACGTAGGTGGACAGTTTTATTATGAACAGTGAAATAAATTGTTTTAATTTGTGTAAATAATCGTAAAATTTTCAATGTTCCCGGTTTGGTCCTGAACCATTCCAATTGCATGTTTAGGGCCTCGATGGCCCATTTTAGGGCTATATTGGATGAATGTGAAGGAATTAATTTTAAAAGTAAATTTTTATGCCTCGAACTAGTGAGGTAAGTCTGGTAACGCCTCGTGCTCGACTCCGGCGACGGTCTCGGGTAAGTGTTGTTACATTTATTGGTATAAGAGTAAGAGTTTAGTCAATTCTCGGAATATTCAATATGAGTAAGAGTCTAGCTATACATGCCATACTTATATATTGATAGTGTGACGACTCTTGACGATTTTAAAATGCTTTTCTTTTATAGTTATGGATCCCGAACGAATTGGTGCAGATGATGTAGAAAGTAATGCACCCACTCTCGTAGAATGGACGGTGCCACCAGATAGTAGTGAAAGGCCCGTTGCAATTAGTTAGGGAGAAAGAGCTCGAGAAGCCTTCGTCCAAGCTATGAATGAATGGTTTGTCGAGTTTATTTGTACGTATCTGGCTGTTAGACCTCCACCCCCTCATGATCCTCAAACTACCCATGTAGCTTTCCCAGTCATAGATACAGTCAGAAGAGAGAAGCAACCAGTTGATAAAATTAGAAAACGATGGACCGAAGAGTTTTGGGCTACTAAAGATGATGATGCAGAGAAAGCTGAATTTTGGCTCGAGAATACTATCAGATTTTTTGATGAGTTGTTTTGCACACTGGAAGAGTGTATAAAGTGTGTGATGTCACTTCTTAGAAATTCAGCTTACCATTGGTGGAAGATACTTGTGTTAGTAGTACCGAAAGAAAGAGTTACCTGGGATTTCTTTCAGGAAGAGTTCCATAAGAAGTATATCAGTCAGAGGTTCATCGACCAGAAAAGAAAAGAATTCCTTGAACTAAAGCAGGGTAAAATGACAATAACTGAGTATGAGCGCAAATATGTCAGACTCAGCAATTATACTAGAGAGTGTGTGTCAACTGAAGCTATTATGTGCAAGAGATTTGAAGATGGGCTCAATGATGATATTTGACTGTCTGTTGGTGTTCTAGAGATAAAAGAGTTTGTTGTTTTAGTTGACAAAGCCTGTAAGGCAGAGGAGTTTCTGAAAGAAAAAGAAAAAGACTAAGTTAGGATTGAGACACAAGATACAAAGAAAAGACAGATGAGTAGATCGTTTCAGTCTACATCCAAGAGGCCTAGAGAGTTCTCTACTAGATCAATTTTTTTAGCTGGGTATTCGAGCAGAAACAGAGATAACAGAAATATAGGTTTGAAATCTCAGACTACCTCGATTGCGAGTATAGGTAGTGTCCGACCGGGCAGACCAGAGGTCTACGGTGCAGTAAACATCATTTTGGCCAGTATCGAGCAGATGAGAGTGGTTGTTACAAGTATGGTGCTCCAGATCATTTTATGTGAGAGTGTCCAAAAATGGTTAAAAAATAAGAATTACAAAATGTTAGGTCCGGGAATGTTCCAGTTCGAGGTAGACCATAAAGAGATCTGGGAATAGGGGCAGGTAATAGAGGTGTGTCTAGAGATTCAGTAGTGAGACCAGATTTTAAAGCACCTTTAAGGACCTATGCCATCCGTGCTCATGAAGAGGCATACTCCCCCGACGTAATTATGGGTACATTTTCTCTTCATGATGTTAATGTTATTACTTTGATTGATCCGAGTTTGACGCATTCCTATGTTTACATGAAATTGATGCCTAGTATGAACATGTCTATAGAGCCTACGGGGTTTGTGATTAAAGTATCGAATCCATTGGGTCAGTATGTATTAGTAGACAAAGTATGTAAAAATTGCCCTTTGATGATTAGAGGTTATAGTTTTCCAGCCGATCTCATGCTATTGCCATTTGATGAGTTTGATGTGATTCTTGGTATGGATTGGTTGACTACACATGATGTGATAGTGAATTGTGGAAAGACATTCATTGAGTTGAAATGTAAAAATGGTGAAATTCTTCGGGTTAATTCAGATGAGTCAGATAGTTCAATTGCCATGATTTCTGTTATGTCTACTTAGAAATGCTTGAGGAAAAGATATGAAGCTTATCTTGCTTTTGTGTTGAATACTAAAGATCAAGAGTTGAAAATTGAATCAGTGCCTGTGGTATGTGAGTTTCCTGGTGTGTTTCCAGAAGAACTACTAGGTTTGCCTCCTAACAGAGAAGTTGAGTTTGGTATTGAGTTGGTTCCAGGTACAACACTCATTTCTATTGCTTCTTATAGAATGGCTCCAATGGAATTGAAAGAATTGAAAGTTCAGTTGCAGGAATTAACAAATAAAGGTTTTGCAAGACCTAGTTGTTCACCATGGGGTGCACCAGTACTCTTTGTGAAAAAGAAAGATGGTTCGATGACATTGTGCATTGATTATCGACAGCTTAACAAGGTAACTATTAAGAACAGGTATCCACTGCCTAGAATTGATGATTTGTTTGATCAATTGAAGGGAGCTACTATGTTCTTCAAGATAGATTTGAGATTCGGATATTATCAGTTGCGAGTTAAAGAGTCAGATGTTCCGAAGACTGCTTTCTAGACTAAGTATGGCCATTATGAGTTCCTTGTGATGCCATTTGTCTTAACTAATGCTATTATCATTTTCATGGACTTAATGAACCGAATTTTCAGACCTTACTTGGATAAATTTGTAGTTTTATTCATTGATGATATCTTGATTTATTCTCATGATGAGACTGAGCATTCAAAGCATCTGAAAACAGTTTTACAGACTTTGAGAGATAAACAGCTTTATGCCAAGTTTAGCAAAAGTGAGTTTTGGTTACGGGAAGTCAGTTTTCTTGGACATATAGTCTCAGGTGAAGGTATTACAGTTGATCCGAGCAAGATTGCAGCCACTGTTGATTGGAAGCCTCCTAGAAATGTATCAGAGGTCAAAAGTTTTCTTGGTCTCGCCGGTTATTATAGACGATTTGTAGAGGGATTTTCCATGATAGCTACCCATTGACAAGATTTCTATAGAAAGATGTCAAGTTTGAATGGACTGAAAAGTGTCAACAGAGTTTCGACAAGTTAAAGGCATTGTTTACTGAAGCTCCTGTCTTAGTACAACTAGAACCGGGATAAGAGTTTGTGATTTACAGTGATGCGTCCTTGAATGGACTAAGCTGTGTACTTATGCAGGAAGGAAAGATGAGAAAAATTATCAGACACGTGATTTAGAACTAGCTGCCATTGTATTTGCGTTGAAAATTGGAGACATCACTTGTATGGTGAGAAATGTCAAATATTTACTGATCATAAAAGTTTGAAATACTTGATGACCCAGAAAGATTTGAACTTGATACAAAGAAGATGGTTAGAGTTGATTAAAGACTATGAACTAGTGATCGATTATCACCCGGGTAAGGCAAACGTAGTTGCTGATGCTTTGAATAGAAAATCTTTATTTGCATTAAGAGCTTTGAACACTAGTTTAACCTTATTAGATGATGGTTCTATCTTAGCTGAATTAAGAGCTAAGCCAATTTTTCTTGAAGAAATTTGTGAAGTTCAGAAAGATGACAGTGAATTGCAAGCTAAAAGAGCTCAGTGTGAGTCGGGTATAGAGTCAGATTTTCAGATTAGTTTTGACGATTGTTTGATGTTTAGAAATCAGATATGTGTACCAAAGAATGATGAGCTTATTCCAAGCTTATGCATGAATGTGAATATTCTTAAAACAAACAATTTTGATTCTCCATAGTTTTTCTTTTAAGGGAAAAACCGAAGAAGTGAATGCGAACCATGCACCAAGTAAGGTCCTAAGAAAGGGAGGTGAGTCAAATTTGACCACTTAAAAACCAAGTCTTTCCTAGCCAGAGCCAATCCTAGACATGCACCTTCTCATTTCCACACTTCTCATAGTTATCGAATAACCTAAAGAAGTGAATAGAACAATACAACACATGTATTTTCTCATTACCACACTTCTTATTTTTAATCGATCAACTGTGGATCATCTCATATATATATATATATATATATATCACAATTATAACATTACATAATATAAATATTATAAACAATTATAAAACATATATATAATAAGATATGTAATTAAAATAAAATTGTTAGCCAATGTTTCCATGGTTCTATTTCTAGAAAATAAATGGAAAAATAAAATTACATAAAATTTCACCACAAGGCATTTATTGGGTCTTCAACTGCCATCACATCTTTTTCTCGTCATGGATTGTTTTTGAAAAATTACATTTAAGTCCTATATTTGTTTCTGACTCACAAGAATTCTATCAATTTAAAAAAATAGCCCTACGTGGAAATGATATAATCCACGGTCTATTTCCTAAGAGCCACAACCTAGGCAAAAAATAATTATATAACAAATATATAATATCGCATCCATTCCCATATATAACTCAAAACATGCATAAGATCTAAAGAATGTCACTTTCTATGTAATCAAATCATTTAAGAAGAAGAGAAATTTGTTTTGATTATCTGTTTATACTTATCGATAGAACACAACTTGGCTGTAACAACTCGTTTTTTAGTGGTGTCAGAAACAGTAGTTCTAAGGCCACAAATCCGACGAGTAAGTTTGTAAATGTTATTATTTAATATTTGCGAGCCAATTATGGTATTAAAATAAATTTTGAATTGGCTATTTATGCTATTTGAATGAATAATTAGGTTCAACTGGTATGACCCTAAAGTTAAGTGGTTTTAGAAAATGAGGTATCAGGACCTCGTTTCTATAAATCGAGATGTAAATATTTTATTAAATATTTACAGAGTGATATTAAGGTTGTATTAAAGTTTCGTTAAGAAATTTTAATGTTTAGATAGTTAATTAATTGAAAATGACTAAATCGTAAAATATGTAAAAGTTGAATTCTATTAATTAAAAATATCAAATAGCTAAGAAAAGATAATTAAATGGACTAAAATAAAAAATATACCATACTATAAATTAGTAGGCGATTGGTGGTTAATTTTTGTTAGTTTATATGATATATTTTAAAGTTAATAAAGTAAATAATAAGTAATAAATAAGAAAAAAAAGAAAAGAAAAAAAACCTATTTATCTTATGTTCTTCTTCTTTGACAAGAGAAACTCCATTTTTGGAGCAAGGAGGTTCGGCCAAACTATCTACAATGCATGTGAGAGATTTTGAGGTCCATTTTTAATAATTTTTATGTTTTAGAAATTGTTGCAACTAAGTTTAGCTAACCCAAGGATTTAGAATTTTACCATGGATGGAATTGTGATGTTCTTGAAATTTTATGATAGATTATAAAGCTTGGTTGTTAAATATAAGTGTTTTGTTAGGTATTTTTTGATGATTTTCAAGTTTAGGGACTGATTTATGGAAAAGGAAAAATTAAAGGAAAATATTACAAATTGATGATAGGCTGTTATAAAACTACGTAAAAATCAGTTAGCATGAATTTTAATTAAAAATGGTTAAATTGCATGTTTTGGCCTTAGGGACTAAATTGTATAAAAAGTAAAATGTTGGGGAAAATTTTGTAAAAATGTCAAAAATGACTTAATTGCATAAAATGAATTGATTTTTCTGTTAGAATTAATGAATTGAATGGAATTATTATTTTAGATCAAGAATGAGTGGAAAATTGAGGAGAAGAGAAAATTACCAAATAACCATTGTACTTAGTCGTTGCTGCTATTTAGTCTGGTAAGTTCGTATGAACTGTAATCGCTTTTATGCTAGTGAAACTTAATGTTCATTATGTTGATTTGTTATAATCAAACCTATATATACATATCAATGCTATGATGAATTGCTGGGTATCGAATCCTGGTTGAACTTTAGGAAATCTTAAGATACAAATGACATGTCATTAGGGATTTCATGTTGCGGGTGCTAGTCTTGAATGTCTTAACAGTGATTGAGGTCTTGTATTTTTTGCAGATTCTCCACAGTTCGTGTGAGTAGCATCATGTAGCTTGTTTAAGCATTAATGTAAAGGAAAAGTTATGGTTATATGTAAAGGCACACTTCGTGTGAGCTTCATGAGTATCCGATGTCATTTTAGATGGTTTAACAGCTAAGAAAGGAATGGAACGGTGACTTAATGGAAAGGTTCATAAGTATATGAAAAGGTTGATGCTTATGTAATATATCTTATGAAATCTATTTATGTTATAAATGAGTTATATGATTGTTAATGAATCTACCAACATGTGAGCTTGATGATGCTTGAATAGACTTATGGTATTGGAAACGGTAAGTAAGCAAATAGAATGAATCATTATTGTATGGTAATGATGATGAATTAAATGTTATGTTTATACATGATTGATTTCATATGAATCATGATCAGATATACTAACGTGTGAGATTGATGGTGTTATATAAGCTTTTATTAGGTGTATAGAATTAGTAACGATTTGTACTTATTCTATAAATTTCATTATTGAAATGGTAGGTTATGTTCTAAGTTTATATGAGTTTACTAAGCATTCATTTTTTACCTAGTTATTTTCCTTTGTTTTTTAGATTATCGGAAGCTCGAATGGTTGGAAGCTTGTTGGAGATCTATCACATTATCCAATGGACAATTTGGTAGTTTTGAGTATTTTGACGAAGGTTTATAATAGCATGTATATGGTGCTTTGTAATGTTATTATGTTGTATGTGTTAATGGTGTTTTAACATGTATAAGCTTTGGAAAGCTATGTTGGTTTGGTACACTTTGATGCTTGACCAAGTTATGTGATTTTGATTACTTTAAGTGCTTGTTTATAAAGTTATCTTGGCATGATGATAATGACTTGAAAATGGTTACTTGTGACATGTTTGAGTCTATACTTGAATTAGGTTATCATGTATAGAAATGGCAATGTTAACATGTATAAGTCTTGTTTAGGTAAGTCATTTTGGTCACTTTTTGATAATGGATGTGTATGGCATTTTGGTACAATTTGTTAGCTTAAAAATGGTCAATTATGATGCGCTTTAGGTACATAATAGAACAATGCTCTTATGGTATGTCTTGAATGGTTTGGAAATGGTTAAATGTGGTATGTTTTAGTACCTAAATGGACTAGATTTATATGCATGAATTGAGTCATATGAACTTGTTTAGGTACTTGATGTTTGGATGCTAATTCTGGTGCCTTCAATGGCATATTGGTTAATTGAATTAGGGTCTTGGAAATGTCAAATATGTGTATGTTTAGATGATGTTTTGGTGCTTTGAAAGTATGCATAATTGGTTTAAATGTTTATGCATGAAGTGGTTTTGAAATGGCTTGATTTTAGGTAATTTTGGGTTCACACGGCCACAGGTGTGTGACTGAGCCGTGTGAGGCACACAGCCTGGCAAAACGGTCATGTGTCATCTGAGAACTTTCTTAGGGTTCAAGTTAGTGAATTACCCAGCCTAACACATGGCCTGGGACACAGACGTGTGACACGACCGTGTAACCCTACTTAGTGTGTTACACGGGTAAGGACACGGGTGATTCGCGTGATATGTAGTAATAAAATTCATAAAAACTGATCACACCAAAAACTAACTAATATCACGATTTTAAAGCAAGCGCACCTATCGAATAGTAGTATAGTTTAGCAGTAAGACCGAGTTATCGTACCCAAGGGAACCAAAAGTACTAGTACTCACTTCCTTTCTATTATCTAACCTAAAAGTAAAAGAGGTTTGTATGAAACTAATTCTAAAAGTAAACTAAGAATGCACAAAAAAGTAAATTAGGGAAAAAACTCTCGGGAAAGCTAATTGATATGGGCAATACTCAAGGGAGAATCCACCTAGACTTCACTTGTTATTAACTTCTTGAACTAGACGATTTCTTCACTTGACTTGATCCGTAGAGATCCCTAACCTATGTTAATACCTCCGCTAGGGATAAGAACAACTAATCCTAGGTTGTTTAACTAAGGTTTCTTTCTAGTTAACACCCCTAGTCTTGCATTAACTCGATCTATGGATCCCCCTATTAGGTTTGACCCTAATTCGGCAGATTTATGTCACCCTATGTCTAGGGTTGCATGCAACTCCGCTTAATTATGATAGATCTACTCTTAAAACAGGGACTTTTGCTCCTCTGCCTAAGCACATCAGCTTCTTGACTTAATACCTAGGATTATTAAACCAAGAATTAAGCACACATAATTAAGAACAATTCAAGTATTTATCATATAATTCAAGAATAAATAATAACAAGGTCTGTTTTAGGTTTCATCCCCCTCAAGTATTTGAGGGGTTTAGTTCATAATTAATAAAGAAAACATCTCAGAAGAAATAAGATAACAAAATATAAAGAACCCAAAAACCCCTGAAGGAATTTAGGGAGATCCTCTGTCTTGATATAGAATTCCAGCTTCTGGGATGAATCAATCGGCTTCCCTTAGAGTAATTCCTTGCTTTCACTCTTTGTGTTGGCAGAAATATGGCGGTCCTTTTGGGAGAAAAGAGTACACCCTTAGAGTTGCCTCCTAGGGTCTTTATATAGAGCTTTGGAATGCATTTCTTAGCCTCTAAGTATCAAAATCTGAGTGAAATTAAACTTCCTCACGATAGGGACACGTCCGTGTGCCACGCCCGTGTGGTTTCGACAAGAGGCCGTGTGGGCTTGTTGAGAGTGGCAGGGTCGTGTAGCCTGGTCGTGCTTATCGGGGCTGGGCCGTGTTGTTTCACACTTTGGCCCATTTTCCTCGTTTTTGGTCCGTTTTCCATTCTTTTCTCTTCCCTATGCTCTCTTGAGTATAAGACATGAAAAAGAAAGATTGAGAGCACCAATTCTCACAAAATTTCTAATAATACATCCAAAATATAGGCTAAACATGAGGTAAAAATATGTATAATTTATCGTTTATCAAATACCCCCACACTTAAGCCTTTGCTTGTCTTTAAGCAAAATCTGAATCCCTAATATAGAATCATTCTTCTCAACTTACAATCTTTATCAATAATGTTTCAAACTAATCCACAGGTAATCATACAATGATAATTCAATCAAAAGAACATTAAAGAATCAATCACTCTAAGTTGAGAATTTTATCATCAAAACATAAGTTTTCCCCCTTCTCCTAAGTAATTATCTCTCCATCTTAATTAACAGAAGTTGACATCCTCACTAAAGATTCACTCTATCCACTCGAAGTGTTTAGGGTTCAAAAATTAAGCACTCTCTAGTCAACCTGAAAAGCTATTTCCATAGGCTTGCACGAAAATCACATCTCCACCACTATAGATTGACATGATACATCGATCAAAAGGTCTTGTAATGGTTGTAACGGGGCTTGGTTAGGGGTGTTGTCACATGCTGCAAAAGGGGGTTAGAATCGAGATTGAACTGAAAAATTATCTAGCTAGAAAAATCTCTATCACTTGGAACATATTTCTAGGGCTAATTCCTATGATAATATCGTTTATGCCCTGGTAGTCTTAAAATAGAAATATGCAAAAAATTTTGAATTATTACATATTAAAACTGAATTTAACTGTATATACACACATAATTTTTTTAGGAACAATTCAAATAAAATAACTTGAATATTTACAACTTTTACAAACTGGAAAAGAGAATAAAGCTAGATAATAATTTGACTCAAATCTCGACAAAAATAGGGGTCAAAGTAATTGAATGAGATTCAACAAAAAATGGGTTATTGGTTAATAATTAGAAGGTAAGTCAAAAAATGGGTTGTTAGGCTCAACGGGGTTCACTAGGGGTTAATTTATGGAGGTAGGCCTTTGTGGAGTAAGTGGGTTAAATCCTAAGTGCCTTTATCATCTCGGTATATCAAATCAATGATGTGGTCTTGACGTGTATAATCAAAGCAAGTTCTAGAATAACAAATCAGCATTGACTCACTCAAAGCAATAATAAAAGTGAGCACGAAAGAATATATGCTCAAAAGGCACGAAATCTCACCAGAATTATGGCTTTTGATGTCAATCCTGTGAATTTCAAATCTCAAGATAATACTTAAAATCAAGGAAAATTACTTATGCAAAAAATGGGGTTCTCCAAAATTTCAACTTATCATGCTTGATTCCCTAATGTTTTAAAGTTTGAATAATCAATGTACAAGCACCTATATCTTAATTCTCAATATATCAATAAAAATCATAAATAAATCAGAATTAATTCCTAATAGGAGACCAAAGATAATGTAGAATTGAGAACAATGCAAAAAAAGAAAGAAAAAAATTCAGGGATTTCATAGATAATGTAAAGATTTAAAGTAAATTTCCCCCCCACACTTAAGATGTACATTGCCTTCAATGTACAAAGATACACAAATAGTAAGAGAAGCATAATATCATAAGATCGGGAGAGAATTGAAACTCCCTGAATTTAGGATGAATTTGTGAGAAAGATATTGGAAGAGTCGGCAGTTGTGGCAGGATGTTCCCATTTCCATATGAATGTGAGCTTGTAGAGCTCCTTTTTAAAACTGCGAAAATATTAATTAGTCGTGGTAATTTTGGATTAATAGAGATTATCCGTTAGGGATTGGCTGATATGAAAGATAGAAAATAAATAGCAGGAAAATAATAAACTAAGTTCTAAAAATACTAATACTCAAATGATAAAAATGATTAAACATAATAAAAATAAAAATAAAATAAAAAATAAAAAAGGAAACTAAAGTTAGAATTAAAGGAAAAAAAAATCAAAGTGAAAAACAAAAACTAAGATAAAAGTAAACATAAGAGGAATAGAAATATCTAATCCTCGGATGGATCACGCGGTGGTGGTGGTAGCGTGACGTGGAGATGCTGGCATATCTACTGTAAAGTCGCATCGATGTGATCGAAGCACTGGAAGTATTGTTGCTCGAACTGTGAAAAGCGCTCAGATAAGTCAGCATAGGAAGCTGCCGCATGAACTGGTCGACGGGGTGGTGGTGGCTCGGCTGGTGCATCCTCCTCCGGTGGTGGTGGTGGGACATCATCAGGAATGTCCGCTGGATTCTTGCCCTCCTGGATGAGGCGGTACTGAAAGAGGTTACCTCCTGGTTTCCGCTCGATCATCCTCATGTGGTGTATGATCTGGATGCCCTGAGGGGACATTTGGCCGATAAGTGTATAGGAAGATGTCTGGGCCGATGTGTTGAGGAGCCCAAAGTGACAGGCCAAGTGTGTAATGTACGGGCCCATGGATATGACGCCTTTACGGTGCTTCTCTGTCTGGTGCTGCATGTCGTACGCGATAAAGTAGGTGAGGTCGATGGGGTGCGCGTTCGCCATGCTCCATAAAAAATAAGCATCATGGGTGTTGACGACGCCTGTGCTCTCCCGTCTACCTGTCAAAGTATGTGCGAGAAGAGCATGAAGGTACCTCAACGGGCGGGGAAGAGCGGTCGCCTTCGTACGGCTAGGGTCGTAGGAGGGGTAGCCAGCGGCGATATGGCGCCAACAATCTACGAGTTTGAGGTGGATGCATCGGGAAAGCGTAGGAAAGTCTTCCTCTGCCATGAATTGCTCTGTGTAGAGGCCGAAAGCTGAGCCGAACTCTGGTATGCTAAGGTGGCGTACACGACCTCCTAATCGAAACTGTATCGTGCCGGGATCGTCGAACTGGCTCATGACGGTCTGAAGATGGAAGGTGGAGCAGAACTCTGGAGTGAGTTCAAGGTAAGTGGGCTCAATGATTTGGAAGAACTGCTCCCAAGGATCCGTCATCAGTAAGGCCTGAGTCTGTAAGGTCGACTTGCTCTAGCACATCCCAATCAATGCATCGTCCTGCGCTTAATGTACATTTCTTCAGTATCTGAAATAACTCCTCTTGGGAGTCCTGGGTAAATGAAATGCACGGGTGGCGAGTCTTGGAGGTAGGCCTCGATGATGAACCACCTAGCCCCTTTCGTTTCTTCGACGGTGGAGCAGCAGCTCTCTTTCCACGTGATGTCGACATAATGCCTAAATAACACGAGAAAATGGCATATAACATTCTAAATTATTTATTCTAGTGTAACTAATTCCATGCTTGAATCTAAATATATTCATAATATTTAAGATAAAATAAAATAAAACTAAAAATAAAATAGTAAAAATTTTAAATGAAAATGAGGAAATAGAACCAAATAGGAGATGTGCACGGTCGTGGGAGAGGTTTTGAACGGTCGTGGGGCACCTTTCACGGTAGGATGGTCTTGTGCGAGCGTGGTAATGTTTGGAGGATTGATGGCGGCGTTTATGGTGGTTGGGGAAGAAGAATTTTAGGTTTTGAGTGAAGGAGGAAATGAATAGTGGCCTCTTATTTATACTTTTTGGGTCACACGGGTATGGCACACGCCCGTGTGACTCAAATTTGGCCCGTGTTTTTCAAAATTCGGTGGTTTTGGCTCGCCTGAGTCGAGGCACATGCCCGTGTTGGCCATATCGCACTGCCGTTTGCAATCGTGTTCGTTTTTCACACAGTCGTGTGATTGGTCACACGGCCGTTTGTGATGAGGCTTCGCTTTTCACACGATCGTGTAGGTAGTCACACGGCCGTGTCTAAATTGACAGTGTTGGCCACAGCTTGGGGACACGGGCATGTGGAGTTGTGCAAGCCCGTGTCTAAGTTGAAAGGTTGCCACGGCCATGTCGCACGGCCATGGCGATTTGTCGACAGCCCGTGTTTTCGGAAAATTATGCTCTGTTCATACACGGCCTTAGGTACGCCCTTGTGCCAGGCCATGTGGTCCTAAATTCCTGCATTAAAAAAGGTTAGTTGCTCTATAAAAAGACTAAAATCAAAATAGAGGAAAAGTTACGAAGTTAGTGCTCGGGTTACCTCCTGAGAAATGCTTTTTTATAGTCTAAGCTCGACTCTGTTCGAGCTTTGTGTGTTCACGGTGGCTTGAAGAGCTGATACTCTTCCGTCCTGTTTTCAATTTCAATATCGAAATAATGTTTAAGTCGAGTGCGATTTACCTTGAAAGTGCCGAGTAACTCATGTTTTATCTCCACTGTTCCGTATGGAAAAGCTTTCATTACCGTGAAGTAAGGTGTATCATTTGGGTGTTCTTCTGAATTTGCAGTTCGAGGATTATCGTCCCTTAAAATTACATTACCTCCTATCTTGAACTGATTCATTTGTTCTTGAAGGTTATCTTGGTGAAGCTCTGGATTGATGTGGCATATTTTGGGTTTCTCACGATAGTTCAGCCACTCATCAAGTTCCTCGATCTGAAGCATTCGCTTTTCAGGTGCATCTCCTTTGGATGGACTTGTCTGTTGGTTTGTTGCTTTTATGTAGAGAGTATCCTGCACAGAAGGTTGAATGGTGAATTCAGTGTTTTTACAAGGACTCGAAACTTTATTCTCATCTGTAGTTTTAATTGAGTTATGAGCTTGTAAGATAATTTTATCATCACCTACTCGTAATGTGAGTTCACCTGTTTCTAAATCAATTTTTGTTCTAGCAGTTGCTAAAAATAGTCACCCTAAAATCAAGGGTACATTGCTATCCTCATCAATGTCTAAAATAACAAAGTCAACTGGGAATATAAATTTATCGATTTTGACAAGTACATCTTCAATTATTCCCTTAGGTGCCCTAATAGTTTTATCAGCTAGTTGAATGCTCATCTTGGTTTTCTTAGGGTTTCCGAGACCTAGTTGTTTAAACAATTTATAAGGCATGACATTTATGCTAGCCCCTAAATCAGCTAAAGCATTTTTTTCATCTAAGCTACCAAGTAAACAAGGGGTAGTGAAACTCCCTGGATCTTTTAGTTTAGTCGGCAGTTTATTCTGTAGAATAGCTGAGCAGACTGCATTTAATTCCACATGAGGTTTCTTATCTAGCTTCCACTTGTTTGTTAAGAGCTCTTTTAAGAATTTAACAGCGTTTGGCATCTGCAAAATTGCTTCAACAAATGGTAAGTTAATGTGTAATTTCTTTAAGAGTTTAAGAAACTTACCGAATTACTCATCTGTGCGGTCTTTCTTTAGTGCGTTTGGGTATGGGATACGAGGCTTGTGTTCTTTGATGTCTAGCTTGTTATTGCTTACCTCTACCTTACCTTTACTCACCTCAGGTTCCTCGCATAACTTTGGGTCGTCCTTGGTTAACGCCTCCTCATCTGTTGTATTTACGGCATGAAGTTGCTCTTTAGGATTGGTCTCAGTATTACTTGGAAGTCCACCTTGTGGCCTTTCTGATATTAACTTGGCGAGTTGACCAATTTGATTCTCAAGGCCCTTAATTGATGCTTGCTAGTTCTTTAATGCCGTTTCAGTGTTTTGAAAGTGGGTTTCAGACATGGCCATGAATTTGGTAAACATCTCTTCAAGATTGGGCTTTTTCTCCTGCTGTGGTGGTGGTTGCTGAAATCCCTGAGGGGGTTGTTGTCTTTGATTCCCTTGTCCTCCCCAAGAAAAATTGGGGTGGTTTCGCCAACCTGCATTATATGTGTTACTATGAGGATTATTTTGAGATCTAAAATTGTTACCCATATAATTGGCTTGTTCGGGTTCTGGCACATGGCCGTAGGATGAATAGTCTGGAGTGAACATATTTCCTTCAGTTGCGTCACACTGCATCACTGCTTGTGCCTGCGTAGAACCAACAAAATTATCAAACTTTTTATTTAAAAGTTCTACTTGGTTAGTAAGCATAGTGACAGCATCAATATTATAAACTCTTGCGACTTTTGTCGGCTTTGTCCGCATGACTTGCCACTGATAGTTATTCAACGGCATCTCTTCTATAAACTCATAAGCTACTTCTGGCATTTTATTGTTGATTGTTCCTCCTGCGGCTGCATTGATCATTTGCCTTGTTGATAGGTTCAAACCGTTGTGAAAGGTTTGAACTTGTAACCACAGGGGTAATCCATGATGAGGGCATCTTCTCAAAAGATCTTTGTATCTCTCCCAGGCATCGTAAAGTGTTTCTAAATCCATCTGCACAAAAGAAGAGATATCATTTCGTAATTTAGCTGTTTTAGCCGGAGGAAAATATTTATAACAGCCCTATTTTGACCTTAATTGGAAAAGTGGTTTCGAAACCACTAAACCGAGTCAGAAAAATTTTAAAAATATTAATTTCTATGTTTTATTATGTAAATTTCTATGTGTGAAAATTTGGTGCTTTAATTTTGTTATTTGGATATCAAATTATAAAAAGGAACTCAATTGATAAACCATAAAATTGTGATAGGTAAAAGTTGAAATGGCCAAATTGTACATGGATAGAAATTTAGAGGACTTGCATGTCAAATGGACCACTATGATTATAGTGGACGGTAATGATGGTGGAAAATTTGGCATTTTGTGTATTGTATATTAGAGAAATAATATTAAATAGTTTTATATTAGGAAACCATGAATTTAATAATAGAAAAAGGGTGATAAAAACAAAGTTACTCATCTTTGTCTTCCTTTTTTCTGCCGAAACTAAACAAGAAATTGAAGAAAGAACACTTAAGGCATTCGGCCAACTTGTTTTGGGGATTAAGCTCAAGAGCCAAGAGGAACAAATTCGGATCGAGGAAAAGAGAAATTGATTGAATAGCCGACCCGTAATTGTTCAGAAATACTCGAGGTAAGTTCTTAAGTGTTTGAACTTTGGAAATTTAAGAGTAAATTGTAATAAATCTGCTTAGGACAGCAGCAGTTATGTGATTTTAGAAAATCACCATAAATTGTTGGAGTTGAATTAGAGGCTGAATAAAATATGTAATTAAAGCTTAATGAGTCTAGTTTCTTATAAAAGAAACCGTGTAAGCAAAGGAATTGCTGATAATGAGATATTTAAAATGGTGTGGCACAGAGTCAAAAGGGCTTCGAGGGCCCCTGTTCTGTTTTTAGAAAATCATTATAAACGGTACAAAAATGATTATAAGATAAAATTTATATGCTTATACTCCTTAATGAGTCTAGTTTCAAACTAAATAAACGAGAACATATTTTGAATTCTGTACAATTAGAAATTTGATTCGTAGTGAAGAGTGGTCAGAATAGTCAAATAGTAAAATAGGGGAAACTTTAAGAAAAATCTGGTATTGATTGGCCAAACCAAAAATTCTAAAATTTTTTTGGATAGAATATATATGAGTCTATTTTTAGGGAAAATTAACGGCACTTGATTTGGAGTTTCGTAGCTCCAGTTACAAACAATTTAATTACTATTGCTCAGGAAGACAGCTTGTAGTGAAATTATGATTATGTTGTAAATATTGATAAAACTGTTTGAGTTGCTTATAAGCTATTGATTAAATATTAGTAATCAAAGTAACGAATCCATATTAAAGTGAGGTTATAAGCCGTAAATGACGAATATACCTAGTCAATTTTGTTATGATAAAATTGATGTACAAGATATGTATGTGTGGTGAGGCCGAAATAGCTAGTATTATATGTGTGCAAGTTATCCAAATGGCCTTTATGAAAATGTGTGCTATCTTTATTTGTATAGTAAGGCCGAATGGTTACTTAGAAATGTAATATGGCTGAGTGGTTATTTAAATGAAAGCAAAGTATGTGATGTATTAGCAAGTGATGATAAAAACATTATCTTATATATGTGCTTGTGTATATGGTGTGGCCAAATGGGCAAATGTGAAATGTACATATGTTTACGTGTATACAATGTGGCCAAATGATCAATTATGAAAAGTGTGTATTATTAGATATTTGATGAGGCCAAAGTTAGCAAAAATATATATATATATATATATTAAAAGAATTGTGCTGAGATTGTATCTGGGTTAGGGACCCGCTGGCTTCGTGCTGGGATTGTATCCGGGTTAGAGCTCTGCAGGCTTCGTGCTGGAACTGTATCTGGGTTTAAGGACCCGCACGCTTTGTGTTAATAACTTATCCGGGCTAAAAGTCTTGCCAGTGATTTGAGTAAAGTCTAAAAATATGAGACTTCGCGGTAATAATTACTAATAAATACGTACAATGCAATAAGTTGGCCAGGTATGTATCATGTACTCATATTTGAAATTTGATTTGGGTTGAATTGTAAGTGTATAAAGTGATGCAATTTTGAAAGAGTGTTAGAACTATAAATGTGATCGTGATACATTCGGTCTATGTGTGAATGCTATGTGAAAGTAATTTATTTAATCATGTTATATGAGTTTCGATTCAAATGAAATTATCATGTTAAATGAGTTACATTTGATAATATGTATTTGGCCAAAAGATAATATAACTAGAAAATGGCTTAAGTGAAAAGTTGAATGCTAAATTGTTGTTTGAGTTTAATTGTGCCAGGTACGTATTATGTACCAAATTGTGAATTTGATTGGGATAGAATCTTAATGTATGATATGATGCATAAGTAAATAAGTGAAAAAAAAACAAAAAATAAAATAAAATATATATATAATGATGGAACATTCGGCCAATGTGAGATATTATGTGCACATATGGAATTTTCTTTTTTCTATGATATATGAATACGAAGTTATTTGAAATTGTATGCAAAGTGTACATTGTGTGCTTGTGAATATTCAACTATTTTGGACATTATTATGAAAGTATATGTGGTAGCTATGTGATATTGTATATGAGATAAATGTCTTTAATTCATTAAAGTTACTTGTTTTACTTAAGACTTACTAAGCTTATGAAAGCTTACTCTGTTTGTTTGGTTTCTCTGTTTTATAGATTTTTAACTCCATCTACAAGCTCGGGGATCGTCAACACTTCGTCACACTATCTACTATTGTGGTAATCATGTGATTTGGACTTAGCTTGTGGCATGTATAGGATAGACTATAAGTAGAATGACATTTTGACTATTGTATATAAGCCATGCGAATATGGCATCCTATGGAAGTTTATTTATACAAGTTTTAAATTCGATCTTTGTTTGTGCCTATTATTTATATAAATAGTTGATTCTTTTATTTAAGAAAGGGTTCAAAATTTTACTGTTCTAATCTGTTTCCTAAGTTTCGGTAACGCCTCGTCCTATTCCGGCGACGGTTACGGGATAGGGGTGTTACAATATTTAAGTAAAAATTTTTCTGTCATCTGTTCCCATGTAGTGATTGAGCTTTGTGGTAAAGAATGTAACCACTGTTTGCCTTTATTTCTCAAAGAGAATGGAAATAGCCTTAGACGAATGGCATCATCAGAAACACCATTAATTTTAAAAGTATCACAAAGTTCCAAAAAGTTGGCTATGTGTGAATTTGGATCTTCATCCTGTAAACCATCAAACTGCACAAATTGCTGAATCATCTGAATAGTGTTAGGTTTTAATTCAAAATTATTAGCAGCAATGGCAAGTCTAATAATGCTAGTTTGAGTACCAGCCAAACTAGGTTTAGCATAATCATACATAGTACAAGGAGCATCATCTTAATTCATTGGTTGCGCGGCTATTGCAGGAGGTGGTGGAATGTTTTGATTTACTTCTATCTCTTCTGTAGGTTCTAGCTCTTGTTCTTGTCCTTGTTCTGGATAATGTAAGCTTCTTCTGATCTCTCTACGAGTTCTGCAAACTGTCACTTCTAAATCTTCGTCAAAGAGCAAAGGTCCTGCTGAGTTGTTTCTAGTCATAAACTAGAAATACCTAGAAGGAAAAAACAAAGAAAATTAAAATAAAATAAAAAATAAAAATAAAAATAAATAAAAACCGAAATTAAATAAATATAGTAATGGCTAAAGTAATAGAAATCGAGTTTTCGTAATATTTTAGCTCCTCGGCAATGGCGCCAAAAACTTGATATTGCGTGATATATAGTAATAAAATTTATAAAAACTGATCACACAAAAAACTAACTAATATCACGATTTTAAGGCAAGCGCACCTATCGAACAGTAGTATAGTTTAGTGGTAAGACCGAGTTATCGTACCCAAGGGAACCAAAAGTACTAGTACTTACTTCCTTTCTATTATCTAACCTAAAAGTAAAAGAGTTTTGTATGAAGCTAATTCTAAAATTAAACTAAGAATGTACAAAAAAGTAAATTGGGGAAAAAACTCTCAGGAAAGCTAATTGATATGGGCAATACTCAAGGGAGAATCCACCTAGACTTCACTTGTTATTAACTTCTTGAACTAGACGATTTCTTCACTTGACTTGATCCGTAGAGATCCCTAACCTATGTTAATACCTCCGTCAAAGATAAGAACAACTAATCCTAGGTTGTTTAACTAATGTTTCTTTCTAGTTAACACTCCTAGTGTTACATTAACTCGATCTATAGATCCTCCTATTAGGTTTGACCCTAATCCGGCAGATTTATGTCGCCCTATGTCTAGGGTTGCATGCAACTCCGCTTAATTATGGTAGATCTACTATTAAAACAGGGACTTTTGCTCCTCTGCCTAAGCACATCAGCTTCTTAACTTAATACCTAGGATTATTAAACCAAGAATTAAGCACACATAATTAAGAACAATTCAAGTATTTATCATATAATTCAAGAATAAATAATAACAATGTCTGTTTTAGGTTTCATCTCCCTCAAGTATTTGAGGGGTTTAGTTCATAATTAATAAAGAAAACATCTCAGAAGAAATAAGATAACAAAACATAAAGAACCCAAAAACCCCTGAAGGAATTTAGAGAGATCCTCTGTCTTGATGTAGAATTCCGGCTTCTGGGATGAATCAATCAGCTTCCCTTGGAGTAATTCCTTACTTTCACTCCTTGTGTTGGTAGAAATATGGCGCTCCTTTTGGGAGAAAAGAGTACACCCTTAGAGTTGCCTCCTAGGGTCTTTATATAGAGCTTTGGGATGCCTTTCTTAGCCTCTAAGTATCCAAATCTGAGTGAAATTGAACTTACTCACGACAGGGACACGCCCGTGTGCCACGCCCGTGTGGTTTCGACAAGAGGCCGTGTGGGCCTGTTGAGGGTGGCACGGCCGTGTAGCCTAGCCGTGCTTGTCGGGGCTGGGCCGTGTTGGACCTTATGTGGCACGGCTGTGTGCCACGGCCGTGTGGTGACTTCTTGGGCCGTGTTGTTTTCACACTTTGGGCCATTTTCCTTATTTTTGGTCCGTTTTTCATTCTTTTCTCTTCCCTATGCTCTCCTGAGTATAAGATATGAAAAAGAAAGATTAAGAGCACCAATTCTCACAAAATTGCTAATAATACATCCAAAATATAAGCTAGACATGAGGTAAAAATATGTATAATTTATCATTTATCAACGGGCTAGGACACGGTTGTGTGTCCCTTGTTCAAAAGTTACACTGCCATGTGATCACTATTTTGTAAATTTTGCATCTTTTTCCTAAACTTTTTGATTTATTTCAAATTAATCCTGAATTGCTTCTAAGCTATTTTTAGGGCCTCGATGGCTTGATTTAGGGACAATATGCATGTGAATGAATGATTTATGATGTGATTAAATTATTGAATGATATAATGTTTAAATGTTTCTGATTGTATAGTAATGTTCTGTAACTCTAATCCGACGACAGAGACGGGTTAGGGGTGTTACACTGGATTTATTTATTAATATTTTATTCCTAACCTACTAATACTAAAAATGCAATAATTAATTATAAAATTGCTAGAAAACAAGTTCGTCAAGTGCAAAATTGACCTAAAATAACTACTATATTTGACAACAGGTCAAGCATAAAACGTGTTAATTCACTTATTAAACGAATAACTAAAACTAAGTAAAAATATGAAAAAAAATTCAAATTGCTCGAAAATAAGCTCATTAGGTGTAATGGATAACCTAATTTGACATTTCAAATTATGACAAATTAATTTGATAATAGTAAGTTATATGAATTGATGATGAAATGAAATGAGACTATGATAAATGAATAGTTGATGCCTATGTAAGCTCAGTAGAAAGGCTAGGATACAATTCGCATGCCAATAGGGTCATATGCTCATACTGTACGGGTTTGTCGATGATGTGGAGATTATGATATGCCATTTAGAATCTAACATTTTTTACGGATCATCAAGTATTCATTGTCTATTCGGAGACCTTAGTGTGGTGGAGGGATGTATTTGCATATGTATATGCATTTGATGCCTATGGGCTTGGCACTTCGGTGCTTTGGTGTGGTATAGTTTATGTTCATATGAGTTATCTTACTATGGTGTAGTTCACCCATGTGTCTGAGTCTGTTTTTACTAAGATTGCATTTGGAGAAACGTTAAATTGAATTTTGAAATCAGATTATAAAATATGAACTTGGTAAATGATATTGAAATGAAAATGATAGTATGAAATGATATCACATGTGCATATATGTAAAACATGAATATGGAAAGCATGTGAAAGATCATGTGATTAAGATATTACGAGCCTTGAGGGCCAACATAAAAATTAAATAAATCAAATAATTTGAGAAAGTGAGAATAAAAGAACAGATAGGTAGAATGAAAAGAAATGAGATAGAGATATTATGTTACAGTAATGTATAAGATAGTATGTGTATATGAACTTGATCAAATGGGAACTTTGTATAAATTGTGGTACTTGGTATAAATGGTATATGAATTGATTAAATGTAAAACTTAAATTGATTATGTATATGTGTATAAACTTGGCTAAAAGGAATCATGCATTTACTTGGTATTTGGGATGAATATTGTATGAATTTGTAATGGCCTAAATTCAAAGTTATCGGAACAGTGGTTTCGTAACCACAAATCCGATTTAAAGAGAAATTTATTTTAATATTTTTTTTACATGAATATTGTTGTGATAGGAAAATCGTATGAAAATATTGATAGAAAAATTTTACCGAATTAGTAGTTAGTTAATAAAAAGAAATTATTGAAGAAATTAGGTAAAGACAAGTTATCGGGAGCTTGATCTCGTAAAACCGAGTCAAAAATATTTTTATAAATATTTGTGGAATGTTAGTAATATTGTATTAAAATTTCGTTAGAAAATTTTAACGTTTGGGCAGTCAATTAAATGAAAAGGACTAAATTGGAAAAGGAGTAAAAGTTGTTAGGATGATTAAATAGCTTAAGTGTTTAATTAGAAAGGATTTAAAAAGAAAATAGACCCAAAATTTATTTGGGCTGGACGGCAAGGGCATAAAATCAGCAGAAAAGTGGATGAATTAAGGGCAAAGTTGGAATATTGCATTATTAACTAAATAAAACTAGGACTAATATGGAAATATCTAGATTTCTTGAGATTTCTCTTCATTCTCATCAGAAAAACGCCATAGGAGGGGTTCTTTAAGCTGGTTTTTCATACTTTTTGCACCAAGTGAGTTAATTCTTGCCTTTTTCTTGTAATTTTTGTGTTTTTAAGACTTTTACAACTAGGTCCTACTATTAAATTCATTAGTTTTTGATTTTATGGATGAAATTGAAAGTCACGATGGTTGAGTTCTGTAAGTATATGAATATTTAGCATGGAATTTAAGCTTTAATCTTATTATATGATGATTTTATGGAATAAAATGTAAAGAAAGTGAATATTTAGGACCTATTTGTAAAAGAGTGTGAAATTGAAGTTTGCTTCTGAAATTCTTGTTCCCAAAGGTTACAAGGTAGTTTAAAATGATGGAATAAAGTATTAATTGAGAAAAATCAGCTCAATTGAGAGGTTAATTGAGTAGGGACGAAACTATCACTTATTAAAAGCTTGGGGGAAAACTGGTAATAAACCTCTTGCACTAAAACAGTTTTGGACAGCAGCAGTAGTCCAACTTTGAAAAATCACCATAAATTGTAGAAATCGAATTAGAGGGTGAACAAAATATGGAATTAAAGCTTATTGAGTCTAGTTTCTCATAGAAGAAAGAGAGTAAACAATAGAATTGTAAATCTTGAGATATAATGCATTTTGTGAGACAAGGTCAGAATGATTTCGGGTTCCCCTGTTTTGACTTTGGAAAATCACCAAAAATTGTATAAAAATAATTATGGAGTTAAATTTATATGTTTAAAATCCTTAATGAATCTATTTTCAATAGAAACAATCGGGAACATCATCCGAGTTCCGTATGAGGAGATAATTAATTTTTAGTGAAGAAAGGTCGGAACTGTCATATAGCAGAACAGGGGTAACTTTAAAGAATAAACTGTACTAAATGGCTAAACCAAAAATTCTGAAAATTTTATGGTTAGAACATATGTGAGTCTAGTTTCAGGGAAAATTTACGGATCTTAATTTGGAGTCCCGTAGCTCAAGATGAAAATAATTTAGTGACTATGACGCAAGTAGACAGCCTTGGACGAACTATAAATGGTAGTGGAATTGTAGAAAATGGTACATATGAACATGAAATGTTAATTTGATGAATAAATTTATTTATTTAGATCCTGAAGACTCAAACACGAAGCTAGATCGAGGAAAGGAAAAAGTTTGGGATTAGTAGATTTTTGTATACAAACAAGTATCGAGGTAAGTTCGTGTAACTTGAATTATATTCTTAAATGCTTGAAATGTATGTTATGGATGTGAACATGAATTGAATGTCATTGTATGAAAATTTATGGAAAATTGATATATTTGGTGAAAAGTGGAAGAAATCTCGGTTGAATGGAAGGAAAATTCGATGGATCTCTGAAAAGGAATTGACGGTAAAAATGGATCTAGCCCGGACGGGTGATCCTATCTTGATATAGCCCTCCCGAAGAATATGTGGAAAATGGATTTAGCCCGGACGGGTAATCCAAATTAGGGTCTGAATTTATCCTGGACTGGTAATTCAGATCCAAGCTCATTAGAGTAATTGTCGTTGCAGGGGATTTAGCCTGGACTGGTAATCTCGACAATACTCTATGAGTTTATATTACAGGGGATTTAGCCTGGACTGGTAATCCCGCTGTAAGGATGAGGTTCGCGGGAGTGTGCTCTCTGAAATGAAAATATGCGCACATGAATATGAATTGACGGACCCGGATTTGTACACTAAAGTGTACCCCTGAAAATCCATCGAAATTCCGAGAAATTCAACGGGATAAATATGGGAAAATAATAATGGAATGGAAATTACGGTATTGATGAGCTCATCAATCTCAATATATATTATTGATACATTGAAATTATTGTACTAACTTGAATGTTGAGTTTGTGCATGTTAAGGTAACAATACATTGAATGGATGTATGTATGTTTATTGTATTGTATCGAAAATATTAGGTAAGTATAATTCTTGTTACATGAGCTTACTAAGCACAATGTGCTTACCCTGTTTTCTTTTTCCTTGTTTTGTAGTATCAAGAGCTCGGAGGTCGGATTCAGTCGGAGATACATCACACTATCAACCTCAATATTTTGGTATATCTAGAACTTTATTTTAGAAATCAATGGCATGTATAAGTTAATAAAGTAAATGTTGATGTGAAATGAATGTAAAGTTAGCCATTGGTATGGCTAACAAACCTTAGTTTGGTGTTTAATGTGATTATCTTATGAATGTGCATGAATCTATTATAAAGATATGCTGAATTGGATTGGTTGATTTGGATTGGTATCGGTTTAAGTTTTGCAGGGAAGGCTACATATTTATAAAGGGGATATATTGAGTTTCAAAAAAAAAAAAAAATACTATTGTTCGGTAAACTTCGGTAATGCCTCGTACCCTATTTCGGTGACGAATACGGGTAGGGGGTGTTACAGAATTAATATGTGTACATAAACTTATTGAAATGAAATGGTGCATTATGCTAGTACTTGATATATGAATAACAATTGAATTGGTTGGTTATAGAATATGTGTTACTTGTATTCATATGGTTAATATTACCTTATTATTACCACTGAGCTTTATCGTTCAGTGCACGGTTTGTTTATTCCATGCATACGTATAGGTGGATCTCGAAGTTTTGAGAACTAAATCAACATCTTATTGCGGTCCTTGACTAAAATGTTTGTATAGCTCCTTACATTTGATAAATGGCATTTACGTAGGTTTTGAGTTAGTTTCGTATTATAAATGGTTAAACCGAAAGTTTTAATAATCGTGTTAACCTGAATTACATATACGGTAAGTTAGTGAATATGAATTTGGTTTAGTAGTTAAAATGGTTGAAATTTAGCAATAGAGCATATGTTCAATTGCCAATTAGGTGATTTTGAATGGAATTGTTATTGAAATGGTATTATATTAGACTTTGAAAGCATGTATGATATTTATTTGGTTAAAATAAGGCATTGATCTTTGGTTTTTAGGTGATTGAATTGATACAATTTGGACCTTTTGAAAACAGGCAGTGATGTTGTGACGAGGAATTGATAAGGAGTTGTGTCGTGACTTGGAACCTTTGAAGCCACTATGTCAACTTGATATGAAAATTTTACAATTTGGTCCTTATTTGACCTCGAGTCCTCTAACAAGCTTTTGTAAGCTCGTATAAGGCTCTTATATGACTATGTAATATGTTGTAACAATGTTTTGAACTAAATAATGTTGGACAAAACACGTTAGTGAACAAATATTTAAATATAAACAAAAAAATATTTATATATAAATTAAATTAAATAATTTATATTTAAATTATTAGATATGAAAAATCAATAAATAACATAACGAAAACTAGAAATCGAAAAGAAGAATCGAGTTTTACTAGATGTTGAGGCTTGTTTTACAAGTTTCCTTAAGACAGATTCAGATGCTCCTACGGTACTTGGAGAAATGTTGGTCGACTATCTCCCAGGATACAACAACATGATGATCGAAGTAGTAGCACCTCTACAGTGATCAACAAACAAACATTGCCTTTTTCTATCACCGAAAAGTTAGAAAATATGGAGAGGAAAAGAGAAGAATTTTGGAGAGCAAAATAAACTCGATGTGAGAGAGTGACATTTCACATCACCCGTGTCATGTAAGTGTGCCCAAACCCCAACGGGTTTGGTTCTGCATTCCTCTATGTGTGAGACATGGTTTCAAGTTTAATCATTCAATCACTTTTTAAGTGGGTTCTCAAATATATGCACATCTCACACTTAGTAAGTAACTTACTTTGAGCATCAATTTCCCATTCATCACTCAACCATTTTGAGCATATGATATACCGTTGTAAAGGTCTCATGGAGTAGAATATAAAACCATAATTTTATGATTGAACTCTCCACATTTACCAATAAAAAACATGCCTCAAAATTTCCAAAAAATTACAATTTTTCCAACAAATAATGTGTTAACTGTTAATTTGAACTGTAATTCGCCCGTAATTGCTTCGGCAACAAATGTGACATCTTGTAGCCTGAACATGATAATTGAGTTGGATATGGGGTGTTACCAATACAAAAGCCAAACTATTGGGAAAACTAAATCACCTGTAGCTCCAACTAAAGATAAATTTATGGGTTAAGCTTTTAGAGTCCAACATCTAAGACGCTGGTCCAACTTGAAGGCTCATTTCTTCGGGCTTTCAAGAGCTAATCCAAACCAAATTTCTTAAAAGACCCAATAAGGTTCTCAAATGCATTTAAAATTTTTTCCTAAATGATTGCTTCTGTTGGGTTTTGAAGTCTTCTCATCAGTGAGGAAATCGTTTGTTTCATTGTTAGGGTCTCTTCTTGCAAGGTGGTTTTTTATTAAAAAAATTCTTTAAATAAGTCCGACTTCTCTAGCAAAGAAATGGTCGCTCCTATGGATAATGGGTATGCTTGCCTTCAGTGCTCTGTATCTAGTTTAGACTTTTGCTTTCTGGGCGTGCTTTTGATGTTGTCCAAATCCTTCTATTTAGGCCTTAATCCACTTGCTACCTTGTATCATCTCTTTCTTTATGGATACTATTGGTACTTTGAAGAAAAAAATTCATATTGTAAAAATATTAAGCTAAATTATTTTTGATGACTTAATTAAAACAAGTTATAATTTTGTTACTGAATTATTCAAAAGTTTTTATTTAAGTCGTTGAGTTATTAAGTTTATTTTTTACATTTCACTAACGAGTTTCAAGCAATGATTCGATAATCGGTACGGTGGATCGATATCCATTGACTAACAAAAGAAAATACCTTAGATCCAAGTCGATCTGAGGGTCAATGTCGGAGATTGGAGAAAAAAACTGTTTAAACTTTGTTTCGCAGATTGATGATTTCCAAAACTATTTTATGAAAAAAACTCAACTGTAAAAAAAAAAGGAGAAATAAAGCTTTCAATTGATACAAACAGTGTGAACAGAGAAAATAATATAACATCGATTTTAATATCCCAATGATTTAAATAAAAAAATTTGAATAATTTAATGATCAAATTATCATTTTTTTAAGTTTAATAACTAAAATAAAAATTTATCCATAATTTAGTGACTAACGATATAATTTACCCAAAAATTAATAATAAAAAGGAAGTACGAAGAAAAACGAAATGTTCTAAACATAATAGCTATGACAACGATGTCGTATAAATTGTAACGTCGTATAATGGAATAAATTGAAATTTCCTTCCCTTTGTGAAAACAGACATCGGTCTGGCTTGCGTCGATCATCAGGGCAATTGTTTTCAATCCATTTGTTCCAATTGTGTATATCTATCCCGCGCGACACCCAATTCTTCTCCATTTCATATCTTCCGTGGCATTTCA